>JANRMT010049829.1:48138805-48244575 GCA_026402145.1 Polypterus bichir lapradei
TATCTATCTATCTATCTATCTATCTATCTATCTATCTATCTATCTATCTATCTATCTATCTATCTATCTAACTACAGTAGTGATGACACTATGAATTAAAGAATATGAAGTCAATTGTCATTAGTGTATTCAAATCAAACATAATTTGGGTTAACTATAATACTTAATTGTATGCCATGTATCCAACACAAGACACATAGTCTGAAACATTTTCTTAAATATATTCAGCCTTAATGAAACGATTAATCCTCCATCCACCCATCCCCACAGTAAACAGATGACAAACGGCATCAATGGAAAATCTTACAAGGTCGTAATAAAGCAAGTGTGGGGTTAATGACTGCTCATGTTCCTTCATCTGAGCAACAGGGCATTTTTCTCTATTGTTTGTCCTTATTCCTAAAAAAATGTATTCACTGTTTGTACTTTACAGGTTGAAATGTTAACTCATGAAGAAGAAATTGGAGATCAGTCCAATTTGAAGTGTTAAATGTAATGAACTGATATAATGGTGAGGGTTCTGTGTTTTACAGCTTGTCTCACCCTTTTGATATTTTCTAACTGGCCCAACAAACATGTTCTTAACACTACTAGTAGGCTGAAATTTATCAAGCCACTTTAAAATAATTAGATGAGAAACAATTATTTTTCATTGAGGAAAGTTAATCTAAAAATAAAACCTCTGTACCTCAGTTACAGATTTTGATTCAGTGTATACCAAAATGGCAAACACACAATGAGGCAACAACCAGTTGTCCATGGCCACTTCAGCTGCATTTAGCAAACATTAAGGCCGTGGCAATGTCTATACCCCTACTTTACTGGCTAATCTCCGAAAACACCCCAAAAATGATCCTTGTGCTTCACCTGTTATTCATACTTCAGCATTTCAAACATCCCTTCACTTCACAAGCTTGTCTGTCATACCCTCCCCTCTTTCCCTTTTCTATTTTTTTTTTGCTATAATTTATCTCAGTCATCTTGTTTCATAGGTTGTAAGTTGCAAGAGGGGTGATAATGAAGTGAAAATATTTATGTTTCCGTACTGTAGAAACAAAAACTCCTTGTGATGCATCAACAATATTATTTATAGGCTACAAATGAAATCACATAGTACCACAATAAAAAGTATACTAAACAGAGCCTGATGTTTTACTTACCCCAGAAATCAGGCTTGGATGAATTAAGCTAACTATACAACATGCTCAAGATTTTACACTAGCAGCAAAAAGTCTACAACCTGAAAAGTTTAAAGCATCTTCTGTACAGCCCATATACAAGACCAACATAAAAGATTTAAAGGGTCCTTGCATGTGCTAATCAACATGCAACACATCAAAATACTCTGGTGACATGATTAGTGAGTATGACTAGTTTACAACTTTTGTCTTCCTTAATCTTTACCTTGAAACTCCTATCTTTTTTAACTGTACAGTATGGTCCATATGTATACAGCATATATTTATACAGTAATAATAAAATATACAGAAAAAGTACACATATAGAGACATACACTGAAATAGTGTATACAGGGGAGTTTTAGGCTCAAATTACAACAGTCATTAACCCCCACAGGACCGCTGTAAAATGTAGTGCTTGCCCTTTCTTTTCTTCTTCTTTTCTTCAAGAAAGGTACAGAAGATTCTAACATTCTAGGAATGAACATCAGTCTTCCATGCCATCTTTGTGGAGTTTGCACATTCTCCCTGCGTCTGCGTTGATTTTTCAAGTTCAGGTTTATAGTGAAATGTACACAGCACAGTGATTACAGATCCCCTTTCGGCATTTAACTTTACTCAACATAGATGCCAAGCAAGTGTTAAGTTAGATATTCGGTTCTCTCAATAGAGGGAAAAAACATTTCTAAGTGGTTAGCATAACTCACTGAATATTCAATTATTAATTCTATGGAGAATTTACAAATAATTATAAGCTTTCACACAGATAATAAGCAGAGAGAAATATAAATTAGGATAATATTAAACAAGTAGGTTGGTCATAGGCATCAAAGATACTTTCCAAATTTTTAACATTGATAAGCAGTTTGATGGACTAAGAGATTTTGTAACGGGGAATATAGGAATACTGAAAGCTGAAATTAAATTTATGCAGTCAATTAATATAAGATCTAAAAGGTAAGTTGATAGATGGACACAGTAAAGACAAGGGTTGAAGAAATTACTTGAACATGCTGCTTTTGTTATGAATGTCAAGAGCAAGATGACAATGTTCAGCAAATTCTTAGATTATATTTATGGTCTCTAGTGAAAAATTAGTAATGCTTTATTTCCATTTAAGCATTTTATGTAAAAGTGTTTCATTATATATGCACGTGAGTTTTCAGTGGGTACTCCAATTTCCTCTTACATCTAAAAAGGCATGCAGGGTAGATTGCTTGGCCACTCTAACTGAACATTGTGTAGGTGTGTGAGTGAGTCTGCTTCCTACCCTACATCTGTTAATGCTTTGCTATGACCAGTACAAAAAAGTCTTTTTAAGTAATGAATAAGCAGAGAATGAAGCTGTGAGGCTACTACAATTTTATGTTCTTTGGAAAGAAAAGATATATTTGAAATTGACCTATACTTGTTAAGCATAATTGAGTCTAGATTTGATTTTGTTAATAATGATCTGACATTGGACTGTGATACAATCCGTGGCAAAATAACTGGCTCCTGGAGGTTGCAGGCTCTGATCAGGTGTGGGTGTGAACTAGCATGCATCGATCTGGGGTCAGTTAGGGAGCTTGGCTGATCATGCACTCACATGCAAATGCAAATGGATGAGTCAGGTGACTCATTCACACTTTGGAGTAGAAAGAATACCACACCTGCACCCAATCAGTCAGTATAAAATGAACCTGCATGGCACAGAGGGAAAGAACAGGAAAAAAGAGAGACAGTTGAAAGAAGACAGGATAGGGAGAAGAACCGGTGCAAGAAGGAACAGGCAGGCAGCTGGGAAGAGTCACAGGAGGGCTGCTCCTGCTGAGTGATTTGGGGAGCAGGTGAGACCAACCACTCCAGGAGGGTTTCCTTGTAAGGCCAATGAGTGGCAGTGGGACTTAGAGGGGCACGGCTCAGTGCGGTGCCCTCCTGGGAGCCTCTGGCAGTAGCAGAGGCCCGATCCAGTTAAAAGTATGGCTGTGCCTGTCGCAGAGGAGATGTCAATTTTAAGAAGGATGCACCAGGGCTTGTGAGTTTTTATAGAACTGCTTCCTGCTGTGTGTTTTAACCTTATTTTTATTGGAATATATTTGTTTGGATTTCAACCTCCACCCTCACCGATTTTATTGGATTATTTATTTATTGGGAAGATTTTTATGCATTGCACTTTGGAGAACTTTGTTTGTTTTTTAAAAAAGCACAACACTTTTGTACCAAATCCTTGCCAAATGTGTATGTCCTCATTTGCCCAGCTCATCTCTGGTTCATGAATATAGAGGTTCGAAGCGGCTCTAGAAGCACTAGGGAGAGTGGAGCTGTGCCGGACCTTTTTAATAAGCACATTTACTACTTTAGGAGCTGTGCCAGTTAATTGAATTTTATTAATAACTTGCCATGGTACCTTTTGAAGACAAGTAGATAGATAGATAGATAGATAGATAGATATGACTCAGTGTTAGAGTGTCAGACAGAGGATGTGCAGCATTGTACGTAATGGCACTCAGTTTTGTTTTAATCCTCTACTTTGCTATGACCTCTTGGGGGTCCAGAGTGTGTACCATAACTGATCCTGCCCTTTTAATTAGCTTGTTGATTCGGTGGGCCTCTCTTGAAGTGATGTTACCAGCCCATCACACCACAGTCCAGAAAACTGCACTGGCTATCTCAGAGTTGTAGAAGATGTGAAGGATGTCACTTCCGTTATTAAAGGAATGCAGCCTCCTAAGGAAGACGTCCCTGCTCTGCCCTTTCCTATATAGTCCTCTCTGTTCTGAGACCATTCCCACCTGTCATTAATGTGGACCTCCAAGTACTTGCAGGAGTGGACCACCTCTACATCCACTCATTGACTGGACATAAAGGCTTTTTAGTGCAGCAAAAGTCAATGACCAGTTCCTTGGTTTTGCTGATGTTATGATGTAGGTAATTCTCTTTGCATCAAGAAACAAACTTTTTCACCTAACTCCTAAACTCTGCCTCATGCCCGTTGTCAATACACCCCATAAGTGCAGAATCATTTCAGGATTTCTGAAAGTGACATGACCTGGTGTTATATTTATAGTCTGAGGTGTACAGAGTGAAGAGTAAAGAAGACAGGGCTGTTCTTATGGTGCTCCAGTGTTGCTCACATCTGTATTAGAAACACAGTCCTTCAGTCATACAAACTGTGGTCTACCTGACAGATAGTCCATTTTCCAGGACACCATAGGCTCATCCACCTGCATATATCTGAGTTTACCCCTTAACAAGGATGGATGAATGGTACAGAAGACACTGGAGAAATCAAAAAACATAATCCTCACAGTGCTGCCAGCTCTGTCCAGGTGAGAATAAGCCTTGTGGAGGAGATATAATAATTGCATCATCCGCTTCATTCTTTGTCTTATAGACAAAGTGCAGTGGGTCCAGTGGTCCACCAGGAGAGGACTGGTCTGTAGTTATTAGGTGAAGAGGCAGTTGCCGTTCTTTTTGTTAACAAGAGCAATGCAGGATGTTTTTCGACAGCAGTGGGACTTTTTGAAGTCTTAGAGAAAGACTCAACAAGTGATTGAAAACACTAAGTTGATCAGCACAGTCCTTAAGAACACAAGGACTGACTCTATTTGGTCCCACAGCTTTTCCTGTGTGTAGATTCCTCAGTTGTCTCCTTACTTGGTCTTCAGATATGGACAGTCAACATTGATGGCCAGAGGTGGACATGTCACTGGCCATTTCAGTTGACATGGTAGAGTCATTGATGTACTGTAGTAAGAAAGGTGGCAGTGGAAGGGAAAATCTATTAAAAAATTGTTTCAGGACTTTGGCTTGCAATGTATTTTAGCTGCTTAGATGCAACATCTGTACTGTCTTTGTATGCTTTATATCTCTCCAATTATGGTGTACTTTATTTATTTAGGTGTCCTAAAACCATTCCTAAAACTGAAAGTTCTCTACCACAAAGATTCAGTCGAAAATGCCTTTTTGAAAAAAAAAAAAAAAGAAAAATTTAAATAAGTTAGGTTTAATGGCAAAAGTATTTTTGATGCGGTGAAAGTATATTTTGAGTTGAAAATGGCAGTCTTCCTTGTTCATAATGTTAATCAAATTTTTGCAATGCATTTTTTTTTCTTTCATTCAGTATTTTTGTTTGTCTTCTTATTCCTTCAAAATAGCCAAGAATTTATATTTAGAAAGTTGCAGTGATGTGTTTTTATTGTCCAGAAGAGGGAAAGATTAAATGTTTCTTACAGAAATATGCAAGGTCAGGTTAATCCATCCATTGTACTGTTCAGGTAACAAGTAAATTCTTTTTAAAAATGCTTATAGCCAGACATTCTTTGTATTTTAGGAAATTGATCTGTAGAATAAAATAATGTGTAAACAAGATGTAGCTCTTTAGCAAAAGTAAATAAATACTAAAATGGCACATACAATTAATGTAATTTTAGTGTGTTGATGAGTCAACAAAATGTTATTATCAACAGGAAAGCAAAGAAAACAACACATGGTGTTACAGAACTGTAAAACTGTTCAACAGAACAAGGAGACTAATTATGATGTTCCTGCATTATGCTCACTAGAGCTCGCTTCACACCTGTCTCTGAGAAAGCATCTTGAGCAATTTGTTTATATTAGATAGATCCTAAATGAGCATTAAAACACCACAGAACTGAAAAAAAGAAAAAAAAAAAGAATCAGGCTTAGACAGGCAGGAGCACAAAACAAAAGAATTTAAAAATCTTAAGGAAATTCATTTGCAAACGCACAGGAACAGAAGGAAAACATTAAAAATACAAAAAAAAGTCAGACAATTCCATAAAACTCAATCAACCGTAACATCACCCAATCCTACTTTACAAAGGGGATGAAAATGGCCAATAGAACCACATACTATAAATATAATACATGTGATGTCATGGTTTAGTGGCAATGTTTGATTCTTGGAAAAATGATCTTCTCCAGCCAAACACTACCAAAATTAAAAAATAAAGGAAATGATAGAAAGAAAAAGTTCAAATGGTTACAAAATCTGAAAGATATGACAATATGGTTTCCTCAGGGAGCCCAGATGAAACCAGCCTCAGCAATACAAGAGTAAACAAATCCACAGACGTTATTGTCAATTTCTTCTCCTGTCTGCAATCCTCCCAATGCACAAGATAATCCACCCAACCACCCACCTGCAAAAGTAAAATATCTTTTACATCTCATACTTTGGTTAAATGTCAACCAGTACAGGAGGCGGAGCACCTTGATAAGGACAAGCTTAAGAAAGATCATGAAGAATGAAGGTTGAACTTTGAAAAAAATCATTTACAAAGTCTTCTAGTACATATTGGCTCTTCATGTCTAATATTCTTCCAAGGACCTGTAAAGCTTGGAGCTAACTTCTGTGATGAAACCATTAACCTTTAAAACATATACAATGTTTTCTTTTTAATTGCTTTAATTTGTACTACAATGGTATTAAATTTCAAAAAGGCAATTCAAAAAATATGAGATCAGATACCTGCACGGCATTGTATTAAAAGGAGTTTTTCTGTCATTACCCTTATGGATATGAATCAAATAAGCATTCCTCAGATCAAGTTTTGAAAATAAAGTAGACCCCCATTGTAAAGTGGCTGCGCACCGGAGAAATGGAGTTGTGACAACTTAATAAATGTTGGGACACCAACTGGGTCGCCCCATTTAATTCCTTTTTTCTTTTCTTCTTAACCTAAAGCAAATGTTGTCTGGCAAGTAAGGATAGCATGCTGGCAGAAAAATAACAGAAAATAAGGCTCAGGTTAGCCAGTAACAACAAAGACAAAGTAGGTCTCTTGAGGAGCTCTGTAGCGATCAGGTTTCATTCTCGAAAAAAAACACTCCTTCGAGGCCCTCAGCTTCTTATTTCAGGAGTACAGGAAGGGGCAGAGCTCGAATGAACCAGCAAAAAGATCCTCTACATGTATGTGTGACAACATGTAATATTTAAAGCTCTTATTGATATTAAAAAGAAGCTCTGATATGAATAAGTGCTAGTTTTGTGTACAAATATCTACCCAGAATATGCTCCGCATGCACAACATGACAAAAAACAACTTATGTCAGACAGATGTGACCTAATAAACAGATGCAGGTCATTGCACTACTTCACATCATTTCTGTGCAGGACATCTGTGAATTTGTAGAAAGATTGACCCCGCAAGTGGGAAAAGAGGAAGAGAAAGAAGAAAAAGATGGTGGTAAGGAGGAGAAAAAGAAAATTAAAAACCATTGCTGTTGCTTTGAGTACAGTTATCACAGCCAAATCTGCATGTAAAAACCTTTGGAGACAACGCAGAAGCCAAGATTGGTGGCATCAAGATGTTCAGGTTTTAGATGTAAAACACGGATTATAAAATCAGTACAAGGTATGTTCCTGTGTCATTTTCTACTGATCACCCCTCTAAAAAGATCATATCTGTGTCACACATGAGTGAAAAATGAGAACTGAGTTCCAGTGTGAACAGAGTCTTGTTTTATTTTCAAAAATCAAACGCAAGGTTGAAGACCCCACACTGAAATCGGGCTTCAGGCTCTTGTGGTTAACGATACTGCTGCTCCTATTAACAAAGTGTGGAAGAAAATTTTTAAAACGGACACCCCCCAACTAGAATGCTCCAGTTTAAGCAATAAAACACAGGCAGGAAAAAATGTCAATCCTTATTCTTTATCTAAATCTTGCAAGAGGCAACAGCACATCTTATTTGCAAGTGATGTAAAGAAAATACGTCCTCTGCGCTATATTTATACAATTGATTGATTAGATCACTACTCAAAAAGGAATTCACTACATAATCAGAAAACTTTTAACATGACTGGTTACACCCAGTTGCTAACGGGACATGACAACAGTTGACACTTTAAATAACCGCAATTAACCCCGTCCACTAGGTTGATTTGAAAGTACATGACTTCCCAAGAGAAAAAGTAAAGTTCATGTAAACGGAAACTAAACATATTCTCTTTATGTTCTGAACCATATTTTTCCTAAGTTTTCCATCAACAGAAAACTTTTAGCCCATAACAATAGAACAATGATTATACCTTAAAATATATAAGCATAAGCTCAGAAGGATATGAGACTCAGACATATGCCAGGTGCACATTGGACCAGTGTTCAAATTCAACTCTTACAAAACTTGCAGATTTCATGTAACAAATACAATCCTAAACAACAGAAATGATAATAAAAATTCACAAATTGAACATTCCCATTTACGGTTTAGCAATGGGGCATCTAAGAACAGAGGGTAGCAGCATTACGGTCTTAAACCCACTTAATCTAATTCAAGGGCCACAGGGGGCCAGATATACCCTGGGAACCATAAAGACAAGAAACAGCTCTGCAAAGGACATCAGGCTATGTTTATAATAGTTATTTTGTTTAAAACTTTATGATACTGGGGGATATGTCTACGAACCAGCACTAATAGGACTGGTAGAGGGCCTAACAGAAACACTATCCAGATTTTCCTTGAACACAGAGTACTAAATGACTTTGGCTTCTGGTTGAGACAAAAGATATTAATGCTACATGTGAAATGTAACACCAGGTGATATGTCTTTTGAGCAAGTATCCATTCTTATTACAAAATTTAGAAATCAGAAAATTCTCACTATGAGGGTACAAGGATTCCATTTCCCCAATCTTCCAGTTTATTCCAGGATTGTGTTGTTTTAACCATGAGTAATTGTGCATAATGGTGTCTTTAAATGCTTTAATTACTAAAACTGTTCCCCAACATTTCAACAAGAAGTTTAACAAGAGGGATGCAAAATTCAAAAAAGTATTAGTAGTTTCAGCCAGTTGCTGAATTTTTACCTTCTTTGTTTGTTCAGCCTAAACTTCCACTTAGCATATTAATAGCATATTAACTGCATTATTTACCAAGTGAAGGATGTTCCCTGCAGATTAGTGCAGTTATTACACATATGCTCAGGGCTATCACAATTAAAATGTGTGCTATCCTTAAAATGGGCTTCTTTTCTTGCACCTTTGATGGATGATATCCCAAGAGGCATAGGCTTTTTAAAATCTAGTTTGGGTGTAGGACCATGAAAGGATGAATTAAAAGTAAGTTTCTTTGTACTTCACCCGTCAGACATAATTATGTACAGTTCCACAGCTAACTGCATCATATCTTAAGGGGCCTTGTACACATTATGACTATCATACAGGTCTTTAATATCTTCTAAAAGAACCCCCATCCACTTATTAAATTTAAATAAGAGTGAGCTCATTTTGTGGCTTTCACATTCCAGCATTTTAAATTTAAATAAAACTGCCAATGGTACAGGACTGCTTCGATTTTACAGTCCAAGAAGTTCTCCCCTTGGGTAAATCAAATATTGAATGAAGCACACACTGATCAGTTGCTGCAGGAAATTTGGACTTCCAAGGCTGCCATTGCCCCATACAGACATGACCAACAGACAGATACCAACAGTAATGTATGCTCTATCAATTGCAAAAAACTGGTTGTAAATCAAAAAAGATGGCACTGGATGAGAAAGTCCCTAGCAGCTGACTAGATTACTATCAAAAGGTGTGGGACAGACAACTTTCGGTTTAGATACATCAGGTATTGTGGGAGAGGGTAGCATACATGCCATTGACGATCTACTCAGAATGCACTTGTTGTATCAGGTTATTCAAAGCCTCAGTAAAAAGTAAGTGGTACCCACAACTCTAACTTTAATTTGCAAAAGAGGCTAAAACAGTGGTCCTGCGATGAACTTAAAAGAACAGGATATCCCTTCTCTGAGATAACCAGTATCAAGAGAGTAAAACACCATAGTAATGCAAACAAAAACAAAAAAAAAACAAAAGGATGAAGCATAATGTTCAAAAGGCAAAATTATTAATGTAACAAATAAGAATAATAAATGGTTGCTTAATAAAACAAAGATCAGAGAAGATGATAACCAATATAATATATGTGAAGCAAAATAGATGCCAAAATCAGGTGACATGTTGGCCATGTACTAGTCACGCGATCGTGCCTCCTGTGATGGTATGATGTAGAAGCCATCTAGGATATCTTGTATTTAGCAAGACTGTCAGGGCAATTCAATAAAAATGAAACAAATTTTATCAAAAGCAAAAAGCCATAGAAAATGCACATAGACATCTATATCCCCAGGAACAACAATATGCCATTGATTCACCAGGGATGCTAACAACAAAGAGAGACAACAGAAAAAGAATAGCATGTAGTGACAGAAACCCCTAACACGAGGATAACTCAAAGCTGGAGCAAAGAACTAAAACTAAATTTCTTAATATAAAAGATCTTGTTTTGCTCACTTGTGGCCACAGGCAAGTATTTACCTTGTTGTCAGAAAAAAAACCATCTCTTTGTTATAACTGATCACAAACCAAGGTGCAAAATATTAAAGGAGTAAAGAGTAACAATAGCAAATGGCAAACATGGGAAAAGTAATGCAGACTTTATTATTTAACAGAAGACTTGACTAGCTTACTAAGTCTCTGGATGTTATGACCATTTGATCAAGAGATGAATGATCAAAATCATTGTGAAATCTGAGTGGCAGAGGTTTAAGGACAAATCGAGAAGAATAGACATATTGAAGCAGGTGTACAAACACTAAAGAAATGTGATTTGTATTCCTGAACAAAACAGAAATCCTATTGGTCAGCAAAAGGGAAATAATGAGGTTATCAGAAATGAACTTGATCCCTTAGCATTAAACGTTAAAGCAGAGGTAAAGAATTTAGGTGTAATTATGGATTCTGAATTATATCTTAAATTGCATGTTAACCAGATTACTAAGACTGTACTTTTTCCTTTAAGGAACATTGTGGAAGTTAAATCTCTTATAACACTCCAAGATACTGAGAAATTAAATTACACTTCTGGTTTTAGTTGACTAGACTACTGTACACTCCTAACAGGACTACCTAAGAAACACATTAATCAGTTGCAATTACTTGAGAATGCAGCGGCAAGAAAATCTGAACACATCTCTGTAGGTTTAGTATCATTATACTGGTTACCCATGTCATTTAGAATTGATTTTAAAATACTACTAATGTTATATAAAGCTTTAAAAAATCTTGTTTATTCCTATATTTTGGAGTGCCTGTCCCCCTACATTCAGAGTCATAACACTAGATCTTCTAACTGTTGTCTGCTTAAAATTCCAAGAGCTATGTGTAAAAGAAGTGCTGAGGTGGCCTTTTGCTGTAATCAACCAAAAATCTGGAATACGTTACTAACAGAAACATACCAGACTAACACAATGGATCACTTAAAACAAACTCCTAAATACCCACTTGTTTAATTTTGCTTTTTGTAGCTACATTTTAGTTGTACTCCTCATGGAATATACATGCCTAGAATTATCATATCATATTCCTCAAGGGTTTGCAATCATTACTAATCTCTACTACTCTTTGCTTTCTTTTCCAGTTTCCATATGGTAGTGCAGGCACTGTGCAGCCTCCTGTGGTGCTCGAAAGAAGGTGGGTGCCCCAGCTGCCCTTGAGACCTACTGTGGCGAATCCTCTGGGACCAAGCCTAGAAAAAATGGAGAATGACTTAGGAACTTCTATGTTAGGTAGAATGCCTAGTCGGGACTGTGTGGACTTTTGGCTTTGGAAACCCTGCAGATTTTGTTTTTTTTTCTCCAGCTTAAGTGGAGTTTTTTTGTTTCCCCTATTCTCCCAGGAATCTCACCTTATTATTGTACTAATCTTTAGAGAAATTAAATATGATATTGTACTGTATATATAAGAACTCGACTATTTTACTAATTATATATTTATGTTATGTAAGCCTTATTGATTTATTTTTTGTTTTTCACTCATTATTATTCTCGTCTGAATTAACTTGTTTTTCTTTTCTTTCTCTTTGTGCTACAATCTTTGTGTGAAAATGTGCGATATAAATTAATATATTATTGTTGTTGTTGATTGGGAAAGTAGTACACAACTAAACTTGAAGCTGAGGATGATAATTAAGTCAAAACCTGAAGTAAGTTCCAAAAGATATTTTTTGTTTTTGAAATTGGTTTCTTAAGTTGAGGCTTTTCCCTTATTTTAAACAAATTTCAGACATACCTTTCAATGCAGCTTTATCTTATATTGCTGGCTGCCGTGACATCAAAAACCACACAGCTTGTGCCTCCCAGCATGTAGTAATAATAATAACCAGCACACAAAATAGCAGCAACCATGAGATCAAAATGGTAAAATAACCAAAGACAAAAATTATAAAAATGATTTATATTTCTTTAATACTGACACCATGGGCCTCATGTATAAACAGTGTGTACGCACAAAAATGTTGCATAAGCCTGTTTCCATGCTCACATCGTGATGTATAAAACCTAAACTTGGCATAAAGCCATGGACATTTTCACGGCAGCTAAATGCTTGGCGTACACAAGTTCTCCTCTCAGTTTTGCAAACTGGTGGCACCCAGCGTCTAAGCAGTGCTTTTATTCCCTTCCTTTTTTAGATCCACATGCCTGATGCGGCTTTATCAAATACACTGAAATGAACCACATATTATTTATTAGTTTATGGCATCTGATTGTAATTAACCTGTAACAATATAATGGTCCACAGATTGGCCAGACTATTCCAAATTCCATAGCTGCTTTAGCGTTGTTCCTCTCAATGCACAACTCAGAGTATTTATCCCACTGTATCTGAGTGTGGAATCACACTTCTACAGCAGCTGATCGGAAAGAGGATTATTGGTATACAGTGTCACACATGTGTGTTTAGGACAAAGCTAAAGGGCCTGGGGAACTGTAATACTACACCAGAACAGGGGGTGGCAGGGTGTGCTGACTGTCTCTCTCAGTTTCTTGCAGACCATTCCCGGGAAATGACGTCACCCAGCTTGGGCACCTCTGATGACGTCACTTGCGGTTCCGGACTAGATGACATCATTTCCTTCCCAAGCCCTTAAAACCGCCATCTTACCTCCAAATGATCAGTTCTGTTTTGGACTCAGTCCTGTGAACATCTCTGTTCAAATAATTAAAAACTTTTTGCAGATGGGAAATAATATACAGGTGGCTGCCCCAAACCTTTATGATGTCTGGAGACTCATTCTTATTACAACAGCATCAAGCACACGCTGCCTCAGCCATACGCACTGTCTATTAAACTGCTCTCATATGACAAACGCTTCAGAGCCCTTCCTGTATGGACTTTGCGGTTCAGAAACAGTTTCATCCCAAGAACTATAAATGCACTCAATCAGTCCATCAAGTGCTCCTTGTAGAACTGTTTGTACTTACTAGTACAATCACCTCACTGTAAACTTGCAATACAGTTATAATATTGCACAAACTGAGCCACTTTATAAAGTGCGTATTTACATATGATGAAGATATCATTTTTTAAGATGAAATGCAGCAAAATATGTGTATTACATTATACAGATAAAATGTTAACATCATTTAACTAATCTATATTGTTAATAATTAAACATGTGAGGACACGGTGTCGCAGCACTAGCTAGTTTAGGGATTGCTCCTGCCCCACGCTGTATTCTTGCTGGGGCTGGCACGACAGTGGAAGGATAGATGGATAGAATAATTAAACATGTACTATGAAGATATTTCAATGTTCCTTAAAAGTTTTGAAGAATCTGCGTTTTAAGCCTACAGATGGCTTAACATCTATTACAGAGCTGATTGTGTGGCAATTGGTTACTTGGAGAAAGGAATTGGGGGTTAGTACGTTTGAAAGAGACAGTACTGCTGCAATAAATTATTTCATCGAAATTATTGCATCTTGCGGTAGGCTGGAACAATCTCTGGACAGGGCGCCAGCTCGTCACTATCCCTGCGCCACCGTGTTCCCATTATTAATAACATGCTTTAAGTCCTATCATCATGAAAATAATATCAAGTATACATCTCAGCATTTTAATTATTCAGAGAGCTGTAATATCACGAATGTAATGGATTCTGTGTCCTGTCGGAGGAAGAGAAAGCCCGTTGTGAGACTTACCCGGACACCACCAGTCGGAAACCACATCTTTATAAAAATGCACACGTTTATTAAACAGAATTACACATAAGATTACAGTCCCAAACACAAAACACATTGCATTCCGCACCAATCACCTCTTTTCCAGGCTTTATCAATGTCCGTGGCCACCTTTCCTCTTCTTATGGGAGCTTCGTCCTGCTCCCACTCCCGACTCTATCTCCCCGATTGTAGGAAGGCGGCCCCTTTTATTCCCGCCTGGATGTGCTCCAGGTGGCTGATGACGTCCTTCCGGCAGCACTTCTTGATGTGGCGGAAGTACTGCCCTATGCCCAGGAAGCACTCCGGGCATCCCTGGCAGGCTCTTCCGCCATCTTGCCAAGTGTGGCAGAAGTAACTATTTCCGTGTCCCCTGAGGCTTAAGGTGCCCCCTGGCGGTGACCACGGGTCCCAATGTGTTAAAATCTCTTTACTCCTCTCCCGTGGTCCTCTCCTGATCCAGGGCGGTTACCCCCTCATGACCCGGAAGACATAAAGGTCACCTTCTGGTCCTTCTAGGCGTCCCGGCTGGGTAAGAACCCCAGCCATCTGTGACACTGTTTAAAAAGCACATAGTGATTCACACACATAGATCACAGAGAAGGACACATACAAAACAAAGCATGTAACGTGCTACTTTAGTTACGATGGTATTTAAGAAACTAGTAAATTAAACGATTTAAAGATGAAGTTTATGATGTTCAACTTTAATGACAAAATAAACTACGTGATTAAAGTGGAAATTTCAAGATTAAAGTTGACATTTAGAGCTTTTTTTCCCCACTGTGTTCCTATTCTTTTTTTTTTTTCTCTGTACCCTAATAAGCTTTCATATAACACACATATGACTGAGGGCTACGACTCGCCTTTTCATGCCGACTTTGATATCTGACAACTTCTTTTTTATTTTGGGCACAGTGTGACTTTGTGAACTTGAGCTCTTGAGTTTCTTCGATTCTCTTTGTTACTCGGTCAACTTCCTTTTGTTGTTTATGCAACTGTTTAAACCAACAAATAGTATGTTTTCCCTGCCTCCACTTGGTATTTGCTGAAATACTTCTATTTTCCCCTGTTCTTTTGCCATTGCCTTTTCACAGAACAGTGAGCTTAAGGGCTATTTATATTGATTTGCATGTTCAAAGATGCATAATTCTGGGAGGAGTTGGGGAGTGACAGCAGGCACGTGCAAGTGTGTTACTTTTCACGCTGACAGGGATTTATGTAGCGGAAGAACAAGTTGGCGAACGCACAGATTTATACATCTGGATTTTTTTGTGCGAATGCAAATTTCCGCTTTTGTTCGTACGCCATATTTTAGTGTGAATTCTTTGCAAGGCGTTATGCATGAGGCTCCAGATCTTTTATATGGAAAATGTTCTACAGTGCTTCTGCTAGACAAATTTAAAACTATTACAACCGTACGTCTATGTTGAGATCTTTCAAAATCATATCACAGAACAGTGGACAATAAGACCAAGATATCTTTTAAAGAGTTCCAGATGTCTCTTGCTGCAGTTGATGTCAATATTCATACCTCAACAATATAAAGCAACTTGAATAATAATGACAATTAGCAAGAAAAGCAAAAACAGCGTTGTTCCATATATTAAGGTTGAAAAGCTTCACATGTCTTTTGAATGTTTACTGGATGGATTTGTCTAATATGATCTCTTTTGCTTTGTTGAAGCCTGCTACACCTGCTAATACCTCAGCATACATATTACTAAAACATCCTCATAACTGCTGTCAAAAATGGAAGCAGTAATGTCATGATTTGGGACTGCTTTTCTGACTGTGCTAGCAAATTCTGAGTCATTCTAAAATATTATGAAAGGAAGTTTCATTCTGAAATTGAGACAAAAATGTCTCTTACAGCATGAAAATGATTTAAGTATTAAATCAAAGCTATCACAAAATTGAACCAGTATTTATTTATTTTTTTTAATTAGAGTCCTTGTGTACATTTATACTGCACTTAATTATACTTAGTTGGAATATTCAGACACTTGAGCACAAATGCACTAACTCTGTTGGTACTATTTATTTCTGGTTCTGGTGACACTTTGCTGCTGAGATATTATGTATTATACTTTTTCTCTTTAAACTTTTTGTCTTTGTGCAAGTTCAACAGCCAAGATGTTTATTTAACAATATAACAGTTGCTTGTAATGTGTAATTTCTTTGTCTTGCTTATTTTTCTTTAAATAGAAATTAATTCCTCAGGGGAAGAGAACAGACTCGTTTTTATTAGCACTGGAAGCATTTCCTTAACAAGTTCTTTCTTTCTTTCAACAGCTACAGATGCATTCAAATACTCCTTCGGTAATCTTCTCACTTTAAGAATAATAAGTTGCATCTTTTTTCTCTATTTTACATAAACACTGGGATTTCAGTTTTCTCACTTCCTCAGAGTATTTTCACAGAAGACCACAGAGAGGATTTATGACAATTGAAACACAGGTGCCAGGCACCATCTTAATCATTTGCTCTAGCCACTCCAGTTGTGAACTGACCTCCTCTTGAAACAGCTGTGCATTGAATACAGATGTATCAGTGCCTGAGGCACAGCAACAGCAAAGATCAATTCATGCTAGTCTTTCGGGAATCAAAGTGACAAAAAATAAATCTACTTAATATGGATTCTTTAAAAATTTACTGGCAAGTCTGTGAAAACTATGTGTGCTAATAAAACATGGCAGCAGCCAAATGAATTTATCCTACTTAATCAAATTACTCTTCCTGGTTTGTTACATATACGAAAAACTAGAAACCATTTGTTTCTGGCTGTGGTTGTAGTTTGGCTTTCATTATTCATATAGTAGTTCTTGGTCATCCTGTTATCTCACTTCAATATCTAGCTTTTGAACTGTTTGGGCCATCATCCATTTTTTTGTTTTGTTTAAGTTTCAATGCAGCTATAATTCTGCCTTATTTTAATGTTTATTGACTTACCTTAAATGCAATAATAGAGTTGATATCCTGTTTTTGTTATTGTGTTTTAAAAACAGAAGAACACAGTTGTCATCATCCTAGTCATTAGTAGTTTAATTGCTGTTTTGCCTTTTTGTCTACAGTAGTTTACCTGGTTTCCAACCTGATCTTTTTCTTCCACTTACTTCCATGGTGGGCATCCTTTGAGGTGAGACCTAATCGTTTCATATAATCTGATACCATTTCCAGCCACATCTTTTTTACCCTCTTTCTAGGTCTCATCCACACCACCTCCATCTTGCAGGGCCATCTTAACAGCATTATAGTCCTCCAGACAAAGCAGTGCACTGGGGCCCCTACCTACACAACCACTCAGCAAGTCACAGCATACATAGATAAGCATGGGGCCCCTATGCCCGTGAGGTCCTGGGCAACTGCCAGCGTGCCCATGCGTGCTGTCTTGGTGTATCCTTTTACCATATCACCCTTTGGCTTTTGCTCCACATGCCAAAACCTCCTTAGCCTGTTTCTTCTCTACACAGCACCTATCACCTCCATATCAAGTCTTCCTCTTAACTCAATATTGATCTTTTCCTCACTCTGTGGCACTCCAAGCATCCAACTGATCATTCCTATATCTGCGTTCTTCAGGTTTGCTTCATCTTTTGCTTTCATCAAGTAAGTTTAACTCAAATGCAGCATACTACTCATCATACAGCTTTCTTTTATTTTATTCTTTAATGCCAAGGAGACTCATATAGAATTATAAATGGGGGATAGCTATCTAAGGCAGATTGGTATCAGTATTATTCTCTGCCACCTTCACCAATGCCTTATGATCATGAGCTGAGCAGGTGCCATACCAGGATGTGATGCAGGTAGAGAGGTGGACTCTACTGTGCACCTGCATAAGTTAAGATTACAAAACGTGCACATTTTTTAATAGTCTGAGGGGAACTATCATGATAATAGTAGGCGTGTATTGTACCAAATTTAGTCCATCAGTGAAGTCCAAGCCCTCAAATTAAAGAGCTGACCTGCAGGTCACCAATTCAGACCAGGAACATGTATTCACCATTAGTTACTATGTAGAGGCATCTTAGAAACTGTTGAGCAGTAGTTTCAAAATCAGTCATAAAAACACTGCAACCTCCAAATACAGACTATATTGTAACCCCTAATTTAAAACAATGACAGAACAGGAGATCTTTAGACCAAGTTCCAGTTGATTTGTTGAAAAATGTCCTTACAGTTAGTGCACAACTAATAGTAGAATTCATTAATAAATTATTATTAACACTAGAATTCCTGAAGCCTACAAAAAAACTCTTAATTTTGGAACACACATGTAATGCATGTATTCCAAATAATAATATACTTTATTATTTACCCTATACAACTTCATGCACCTCACATACAGATAAGGAACCTTGGCTTGAACTGGGATAGTTGAGCTCCATCAAGACGGGGATGGGATAGCAGGCTGCTTGCTGCTTGTGCTGATCGACAAGTTTACAAAATAAAAGATGCTGATGGAGAGGGATTTAAAGTGGGCCGGGATTACAAGTTTTTTCGTAGGCTTCAGGAATTCTAGTGTTAAATTGCACTGTCCCTTATCCCATCACAGCAGGTATTATTAAACCTCTATTGAAGAATTCACATTCAGATCTGAATGTTTTTAAGCATTTGTAGACCAATACCTAATTTACCTTTCTAAAAAACACATTTAAGTTTCAGTCATATGCAGATGAAACACAGCTAAATATACACCAAATAATTTTTTACGTACACCAATAATTAACTATTTTACTTATGTAAAACATAGATAAGTGCTATTTTTATGCTTAAATTCAAGGATATTAAACGTTATTTTAGTGGGTGGGTCTTCTGTGAATAATATGGCAATACTAATGTCATGTTTTTTAGCGTTCCAAAATTCTGCAGCCAGTGGAAGGTTTCTAGCATTAAACATGATACCCAAACAAAGACTCCAGTCTCAGTGTCATAAATATTAAGCATTTTAGTGACATTCCAAGAACAATAGTTCACAAAAATGAAAAGAAAAGTCGATAAAACCCTCATTAAAATAAAATAACTTCCTGCTCATGATGTTTCGGTTTAAGGCTCAAATTTCTGTTGCATTTCTTTAGATTTCTATTTGTTTATATTTGTGTTCATGATAATGGTCAAAAAAACTAAATGCCACAGTACTGTTCCTTTTGTAAACTCATTCATGTCTATCTGTCCATAATGTTACATCAGAAGTATAGCAGGATATTAAGAATGTTCTATTAACATACTAGGTAATGAGAATAAAACAGAATCTTCCATTATGTATGTATTTTTTTCATCTAGTACCATTGAAAAATTATGACAGTTTCTTAAGCTGTTTATTTGTCTAGAGCAAAAATGACAATTGTACTGCTTTCTGTTCAGGCTCTATGTATCAAAACATAGCAGTAAGGATAATATATAGTATTAAGATGTATGACCGTATAAGTCAAGTTCTTAAATCATTTCACTGATTTCTAGCCCCTTCCCCCTTATCTTGCAGAACTTATTAATGCCTAAACTTGAAGCCATACATAGTGATCTCAAGGTGCAGACCCTCTTAAATTTTGAAGATAAATAAAACTAGTGTAGGAGGCATAGCCTTTGGGTAATGGGCCCCTAGATTCTTGAACAAACTGCATATAAATATCAGAGATGCAAAGTTGGTCTCAGAACTTAAATCAAGGCTAAACACTTACTATTTAACATGACATACTCCTGTTAATGCTGTTGCTGAGGGTTTTTTTGTGCAATTCCCTTACATTTCCCTTAATTGATTGTAGCAATTGCTTTTGATTTTCAATTTAATTTCTCTTCTTGGTGTACATTGTGGCACTTGGTCTGCCTTGGATTGGATGCATTGTTACATATCACAGAGCTATTTTCAAGCATCTTCTAACAGAAACTAATTGCTATTATTTGTTAACAGAATTCATTTCAGAATGATAGAATTTGGACTGAAAACCACCCTTTATATGTGTACGTATGAATGTCTATAGGGGATATACAATACATTGCCGTCTTAAAATACATGATTCACTCATTCTGACAGATTCAATTTGAGTAGGCCTTCAAAATTCTCAAAGACTAGAGAGGTTGGATTCTCCTGGACTGGCACAATAGGCCATACCTTTCAGGCAGCCATTGTACTTTCCACCTCATCTTTTCACAGATTCTTAAACTACTATGTAATCTGTTAGTGTAATGTCCAGAATTGCATATGGTTTTTCAAATGTGGATCTCACTATCACACTGTAGAGTTTTAACATAATGTCTCTTAATTTATATTCAAAAATGTTACTAATATCACCTAAGATTGTATTCACATTTTTTAATTACATTGATTTTGTAAAGGTGGTTAATTTTCTCACTGGTATTCAGGAGAATATTTTATTATTTAGTTTGGGCTCTATATCAATGTGCCACAAATTTCAATGCCACAGAACTTTAGAACTTCATTTCACTGAATTTAAGTGCTTTTATAAAATGACCAATGGCATCCATGTCCCACATTATTTTACTTTTACTAGTTCTGTTTTGGTAACAAACTATTCTGCCTTAATATCATTTAGCTGGATACATTAAATCAAACATTGTTAATTAATAGTTCCCTCTCCACTGGATTTGAAACCTAAGATTTTAAAAATGTTTACAGTTAGGCCTACTGTAAGCAAAGCAGACTTTGATCCTGAATCTTTGTTAAACTATGGGCATGCTCATCATCTCCCATTAACCATGTTATAACAGCAGAACTGCAGATTCTAATACATTTTAATAATCCCTTTAATCCACTGAAGTCAGGTTTTTGCTTTGGTTATTACACTGAGATGGGTAAAATTGGAAAAGGATTTGCTGATAGCTCCTTAAGCAGTCTCTTTTGTAAATCAGTTTTACTAATTTAGGTTTTTTTTGTTTTTTTTTTAATAGACTGCATATTATTGTGGGTGTCCTTAAGCATCTTATAATCCCTCTTACCTGACAGACTTCAGTTCTGGCCCTGAGATTGTTTAAGTAATTTGCAGCTAGTGTTGTTTTGGCTTTGCGTTTCTCCTTGTTTTCTGAGCTGGCCATCTGATTGCCAGTTAACGGTGGAGTACCAGCAAATACCATCTTGCTTGATTATCAATGTGCCACTACACATTCGTCTTGATTTCAAGGGACAGGGCACAGGAAAAAAGCAGTGTTGTGTAAACTTATTAAAAAATAATTGCTGTCATTAAGCTCAAAAGGAGTGTCTGTCACCATTGTAAACTTGAAAAGGCCCTGAAATCCCTACACTGAAAGTAATGAAGACAAAAGGTACACAATAGTAGAATCATATCTCCAGCAAAATTGTCTCTTTGTAACTCATTTCCTAATGACAGAGATAATACAGAAGAGCTGATGCTTGTCATTCATTACATGCCCACATTTTCCTAATAATCAAATTAATTCAACAGTTTCCAAAGTGTATAAAATACCTGGTCAGAGTCTGGACATTATCTGTACAGAATGTATTATCACGGCGCAGTAGAGGAGACCATTTGTATAATAAATATTGTAAGAGATCTAATAACAGATCTGGAGGACATCCCACAGATACCTCGACAACACTAAAAAGGAATACAGTATGGGAGAAAGATGGCAGCATCTTTCAACCCCAGCAAAAAATATCATGTTATTACAGAGTTTTCTGAGGTTACTGGAATGTTACTCAGCAACATCACCTTAATGTTAAAATGGAAAGTTTTTTTAACCATTCCCAGAATGTTATTGGGGTATTGTCCAATAACCAGTTGGGAACCTTTAAAGATCAGGCTGTGTCGGAGTCGGAGGAAGAGAGCCGGTTTAAGAAGCAAGTAGTGATTCACAGAGCGCATAGAAGATCACATACAAAACAAAGCATTTAACGTGCTACTTTAATTACGATGTGATTTGAGAAACTGGTTAATTAAACGATTTTAAGATGAAGTTTATGATGTTCTACTTTAATGACAAAATAAACTACGTGATTAAAGTGGAAATTTCGAGATTGAAGTTGACATTTCGTGCTTTTTCCCCACTGTGTGCCTATTTTTTTGTCTGTACCCTAATAAGCTTTCATATGACACTCAGACGGTGGGCTATGACTTTGATATCTGACAACTTCGTTTTTATTTCCGGCACTGTGCAACTTTGTGAATGTGAGCTTTCAAGTTTCTCCAACACGCTATGTCACTCGATCAACTTCTTTTTGTTGATTATACCACGGTTTAAATAAACAAATAGTATGTTTTTCCTTTGCCTTCATTTGGTATTCGCTGAAATTCTTATATTTTCCCCCGTGCTTTTGCCATTGTCTTTTCACAGAAGGCTGAGCTTAAGGGTGAATTATATTGATTTGCATATTCAAAGAGGCATAATTCTGGGAGGGGTTGGGGCGGGACAGAAGGTGCGTGCACGAGCGTTACCTTTCACACTGGAGCGGAAGAATGCGGAAGTTGGAGTACGCACAGATTCCTGCATCTGGATTTTTCTGTGCATAAGCACATTTCGGCTTTTGTGCTTACGTCATGTTATAGTGCAAATTCTACGCACGCCGTTATACGTGAGGCCCCTGGTCACCAATCATGTTCTTAAAATGCTGGTCATTTACTTGTTCATAAGAGAAAGAAGTGTGCTGTGCTTCATTGAGCATTCTCAGTCTCTGGTCTAGTATTGTGGAAAACTCTTCCTTAAAGCCTTTAAGAAGTAAATTCACTTGTATTTCTAACAGTAGACCTACAGCATACCTCATTACTGTAGCACATATATTGTTTAAAATTTTCTTTTTACTGTTATCTATGTATGTGTGCTTTTTGTTGTATTGTAGTGAATCCTTGTGTTTTAGAGTGGTACACTATAAATTATTATTATTATTGTTATTAATAATAATAATGTGACCTTAGAACATTTTGAAAGTGGGAAATAAATGAAGATATATGTATAACTTACATTTAATTAAAATGATAGAAGACAATAATGCAAAAATGAATGCTGCCAACCAAGTTAAAATATATTCCTGAGGGAGTTACCTAATTAATCAAATAAATAAGTGATGATTAAAATTTTAGTCAAAGGATCAGTATGCAAACAGTTCATTGAAATGATTTTATTTACACTTGAAGAATGGCAGATGTAACATAACAAAATCCCTAAGAAGAATAAAATTCTTGATTGTTAAAGTGTGAAAATATTTTATTGAAAGAATACATAATCAGAAGCCATCTGTTGGTTTGTTATGCACTGGAATGTCGTCACCCATATAAATGAAGTTTTTAGAACATCAGTCTTGTGTTGCCTTGATGTTTGTATTTCTTAAGTATAGATATTTAATCTCAACAAAACAACATGCCTTTTTTTCAAACAGTGCTTTTTATGTGAAGTTACAGTATATGTCAAATTTCTAGTATATGTTTGAAGTGCATTAAGTCATGTGAATCAGTAATTACTGTACAACAATATAAATGAATTAATTCAAGGAGATATGCTAATCAGAGCTATAATCATGAAAGCAATCAGAAGTATGTGTCATTCATGGGTGGACAAGAAGAAGGGCCACTCTGCATATGTTACACATTTCAACCGTGAGAGAGAGAGAGAGAGATCTTGTAGGTATATGTCCTGTCATATACAATAACTTCAGGGAGGAGTAAATAGATGGGTATTTTCGAATTATTATTATCGAATGGGTACTTTTGATACCCTTTATTATGGATCCCCAGCATGTTCTATACACTGGACATCTTGTAGTTATAACTGACGAGATCAGTGAGTGTGAGATACAGACACAAAAGATGTAAAAATGGTATTTCTGTTTATTCCAGTGAGTGACCAGTAAAACACAGTTCTGTGTCATACAGTTATTAAAGCCCAGGTCAATGAAATGACACAATTAAAAAGGCAAAAATGTAAAAGCAAGTAACAATTTACAATATTTACAGTGACTCTGAAAACAGACTTAAAAAAAAGAAAAATATTGTCAAAAAGTGAAAATGGGCACAAAAATAATGTGCACTACCAAAGCCTGGATACCTCCACAAATCCCCAATACTACGTCTCTCTGTATACAAAAAGCACAATATTCTTCACTGCTCCTTAAATACAATACAATACAATACAATTTGTATTGTACAAGGAATGCCGCAATGGGCTTTAAGAGCCCTGCCTTTTGACAGCCCCCCAGCCTTGACTCTCTAAGAGGACAAGGAAAAACTCCCAAAAAAACTCTATTAGGGAAAAAATGGAAGAAACCTTGGGAAAGGCAGTTGAAAGGGAGACCCCTTTCCATATAGGTTGGGTGTGCAGTGGGTGTCAAAAGCGAGTAAATACAATACAATACAATCCACAGAACAGAACACAAGTAATCCTCAATGCAATATACTAGTGCAATAAAAATATTACAAGTACAGATCAGAATTCAACAGTAGATGATATCACATAATACGATTTGGATTTGTTCAGAGTCCTGGAGACCTCAGCCATCAAGCTGCCTCCCACTATCGGCCATTCTACAGCTGAGACAGCGTTGGGCCAGCCAATCCGATGAAAGCACCCCTCTACCCGACGACTCCTGTGATCCTCCATCAGAGATGACTTTACCTTAGGCAGGCAAAGCAACTTGGCAGTAGGGCAGTGGCAGTGCTAAAAAGGCAAAGTTGAGCAACACCTCAAAGACATTTGATATCTAAAATGGCCACCTTGAAGATAATTTAGAACTGGATGGACACCTATTGTAGGCTTCTGCATGATATTTAGCTTCTTCTCAGGTGAACTCTATTGGTGAGTAAGATTTATTTTCTCCTTTTCTGGGAGTGCTGCCCAAATACACTAATCTGCTTTTGATTCTCCAATAAGATGTCAACCAGTCTGGACAATTACAGTATACCGCAACATGCAAGAGAGCAGGATGTATGCATACAACATCAACAGACTGTATATAATCATCCAGTTTTTCTGCTTCGAATGTTTGTGTTAATGTGTATGTTTGTACATGATCAGTATAGGGGTGTAAATATTGATAATTTGGAGGATATGCATTTGAGTGTTGAGGGTTCACTTTAGGACACAAAATGATTAATTTGTATATTATATACTGTAAGTATATAATGCTGTTAGTGTTAAAAGCTTTGTCAACAGAAATAAACTGGTTAATTTGACTATTGTCAGTCTTGCATGCAGAATTATAAATAAATCCTTGATTCTGTGAGTCCAATTATTAAGCCTGTTGTTTTTTTCCAACAGATTTCTTGGGGGTTTGTCCTTGGATTCCGAGGAGTTCCTGCTGGACTCCGCAGCAGGAGAAATGAGTACGAAATAAGTTCCAGGAAACAATGCCAGGCATAGTACTGTATGTATAAAGTCAGTGATTAATTGACTAATTTTTAGGTAAAACATTTAGGAATAAGATATTAATTTTATAAAGTACTGTAGATATACTCTATATACATAGATATATTGTTGGATAATGTGACAAAGTTTTATATTTTAAAATTAGGAAGGAAAGTTGGTATGGCGATGCAATAAATAGCATTGCTGCCTTATGATAAGAAAATGTTTGTATGTTTCCAGGTGCTGGATTGTTTCTTATGTGTGTGTGTGTGCTCATTCTGTGATGCACTAACTTCCAGTCCAGGTATTCCATTCTGAGATATGCTTTACCAACAGAGGCAGTGTAAAGATAAAGCAAGAGGAAATATCTTAATTCAACAAAAACAGTAGACTAAGCTTTTCCTACAAAAATCAACAAACATTCTGGGAAAAAAACATGCAAGGAAAACCTCAACATATCATCACAAAAGCATGTATGAACTAGTATTAACAGGAAGTTTTGGGTAAAGAGATCATTATTGTTAAGCATAGGTAAATTCTACATATTAGAATATTTTCTTATAATTAGAATAAAGCACTGTAATGTGAAACTGACAAAGGAGCAGACTCTTCATTCTCAATATGCAACAGTGTGATGCACTAATTACCCTACCCTGAAGGCATTTTACATATAAATAGATTTTGAATTATAAGGTATTTGATGCATGTGATAATTTAATTTCTTTTCCCATCCACTCCTTATGTTATATGAAATGTGTATATTTTAAATGAGACCCTTATTCTTAGAATATTCACTCCACAAAGTCAGGGAAACATACAACCAAGAACATTTTTTAGTAAGTTTTCTTTAGTATTATAGGTATTGCTTCCTTTTCCTGGCATATATAAAAACATTTACACTATTGTCACTGTGAAGGGCTGTGTGGTTCCCCCTGAAACCACCTTCCATGCTTTCTCCCATATGTGGGCATATAAGCTGTATATTCCACGCGGGTTTGTCTACTCTGCTCAACTTTAATGGTACCATCCATTATAGTGTCACCAGTACAAAGTGGGTTTGTGATATCACTAGACTGGTTATTTTCTCAATACTGTACTGTGCTGCTTTTATGTGCCCCCCTCTATGCCTAATAACACTCTAACACCGGTCACTATGCGCAAACACCTGAACATTTAGCCTCTTTTATTCAGAACTGTACCTATGAATCTATTTTTTAGGGACTTCTTCATCAGACTGCCTTTTTCTTACAGATGAACAGTGAACTCCTCCTTAACTTGTGCCTATCAGCAATATTTCCCCAGAGAACGGTACCCAAGATCAGTGAAAGTCTCATCCCCATTTCCAGAATGGACTATGACTTTAGGGTCCCTCTTTCTGGGGTAAGTCCTACTCAATACTGTGGACTGTGAATTAACCAGCTGGTCCAAAACCTGGAAACTGTTGCCAATTGGACTGCAGAAGGAGTTAGTGAGATATCAGCTGAACTGATTGCTATGCAAACTGTGGTTCTTCAGACTAGGATGGTTCTGGAAATGGTTGCTTCAAGTAAAGGAGGAACATGTGCTGTGGTTGGAAGCCAGTGTTGCACATATGTACTCAGCACTCTGTTGTCAGTCATATCCTTACTGCAACAGAAGAACTGCATAAGCTGTTCCTTTCTGAGAATTCTGATAGTCATTGGTTGACCGTCTGAATAAAGTGGATACCTGAGTGGATAAAGAAATTTTTCATGCTCATTATAATTCCTTTGGGTTTTTTTTCCTCTTATTCTGCTATACTTGAGACACACATGGCAATTCCTATGGACTCTGATCTTTTGTTTCCTTTTTCTAATATAACACTGTGATTCATCCAATAT
This sequence comes from Polypterus bichir lapradei, assembly GCA_026402145.1. Lineage (NCBI taxonomy): Eukaryota > Metazoa > Chordata > Cladistia > Polypteriformes > Polypteridae > Polypterus > Polypterus bichir. The sequence continues at coordinate 48,166,159 of JANRMT010049829.1, forward strand.
TTATGGAAAGGAAGTATTGTTGAAACATTGAAGAATTACATTTAATATTGATATAAATCAGTATAAATCTTAAAACTGTTAATCTATTTTCAATTGTATTTATCAGCTGACTCTGTAAAAGCAGGCATAGCATAGCACTGGTGCGCTGACCTTTGAGACAGCAATTGATAATGAATTGTACAGACTGTACAGACAAGTAATATGAGAAAGGGGCATTCAGCAGATCCTGCAAACCTGTATTTTCAACCTGTAACGAACTTTGGTAAAGCTGTGTCACCATGGTATCATGTGATGGTAAAATCATATAGAAACAGAAATGCTCTAATGAGAAGTTAGGCACTTGGCACTTCACCAGGAATCTTTCTAGTGTCTCAGTCTGCATGCAGAATTATACATAAATCCTTGATTCTATGAGTCAGATTGTTAAGCCAACTTATACTCTTACAGATGGTGAATCTGGCCTTCATACCCTTAATAGGCTGACTGTAGCAATCTTTACATATTGTTGTATTTATTTAGTCAGGGGCTGTAAATCTGTTGTTGTGTATACAGTTCAGTGTCTTTGTGTAGTTTGCACATTCTGTCTTAATTCGCAAATGTTTTTGCTGATTTCTTTTCACATTCCGTAGAAAACAATTAGTTTGATTGGTGTTTCTAAACTGGACAAGCATGAATGAATACATCCTGAAATGAAATGATATGGTTTGCAATACAAAGGTTTACAAAATGGACGAAGGCAATTACTTAGCCCATAATCAAAGTAATACTTTCAGCCTTCAGTCAGTCTTCCTTTGATTAAAAGTCTTTCTCAATAATCATAATCTGTGGCCTGTCTTAATATGTTCCTGAATAACATTTTTCATTAGTTTTTACCACTAGGTATCATCATCACTATCATTTTTACATGTCATCAATAGATACCCATCAGATAACATCATTCAATATTACTCTATAAATCCACAACCTAAACATTATTAACATTATCCTCAGGCTCTATATTGAGTCTTTTTGCTTCTTGTACGTGTTTTTCTGATTACCCCTGTTGTTTGCCTGGAAACTTGATTTTTCCTCATAATGTCTGTAACAAAAATATGAAAAAACCTTTGGCAGGGTTTGACCATTTAACCTAATAATTTTATTTTCACATACCTTTTATAAAATGTTGCAGTAATAAAGGTTCTTGCAGGTATAGCTTTTCACTACAGCAATTATTAATTTGTTCCATCTTTTAACAGCACTATAGTGTGTAACACTGATGAAAAAACATATTTCAACCACTAATATAAACTAACTAAAATCCTTTTAAAATGCTTTGCATTCTTTAACCAGTTAAATAATTACTTGAATAAACATGCCATTCTTGACAAATTTCAGTCAGATTTTAGACCAAATATCAGCACAGAAGCTGCATTACTTAAAGTAATAGTAATAATAATACATTTTATTTATATAGCGCCTTTCCCATGCTCAAGGCGCTTCACAGAGTCTTAGAATAACCTGTAGGTGATAACCCGTGGGTTAATGCTGACCCAGGCAATACATCTATCCTTATTCTTTTAGGCTTGAACACAGCATTCAACACCATAGACCACAGCATTTTTATAAATCATAATAGCCAACGGGTGGGTTTCTCTGGTAATGTCCTAAATTGGTTTCAGTCTTATTTAGCACACAGGAAATTCTTCTTAGTTATGGTGATTGTAACTCAAGGATCCATGATATTTCACGTGGGCTAACACAAGAATCTATTCTGGGCCTACAACTATTTTCATTTTGCATGCCCCCATTAGACAAGATTATCTCAAAACACAAGGGGCCGAATGTATAAATAGTGTAAATTTTGCAAACGGCCATTTCCACGCTCACATTGAGATGTATAAAAACTAAAGTTGGTGTAAAGCTACACACATTTTCACAGCAGCCACAGACTATGCATACGCATGTTTTTACTCGGTTTTGTAAATGGGTGGCACCCACGGTCAAAGCAGTGCTACTGTTTCTGAGTGGTTTTCCCTTCTTTTTCATATTTGCATCCATGATACAGGCTTTATCATATCATTTACAAATTTAAGGCACTTCATTGTAATCAATCTGTAACAATATAATGGTGCACGGAATGGCCAAACTATTCTAACTACGATAGCTGCTTTAGTGTTATTAGAAGACATCTCAAATGGAAGGATTAGAAGAAAGCACGTATTTAGAGATGATGATTGGCTTCTAAGTCAATTTAGCTATCCTCTTGGAGTTGTGTGCTGTTAGAATACTAGGATGTATGCTTATATCATCTTTATATTGAAATGCATTACATTGTGTACATTACATTTTACAGATAGATTGTTAAACTTCATTTAAATAATGTATACTGTTAATAATTAAACATGTGGGAGCACACTGGCAGAGTGGAAGCAATGCTGCCTTACAGTAAGGGAGGGGGTTATGTCCCAGGTGTTCCCTGCTTGGAGTTTGAATGTTTTTTTCTGGTGGGTTTCCTCAGCATGTTTTGGTTTTCTTCCAAAGGTATGTAGGATGAATGATTTGGTGATGCTAATTTGACACTACTAGTGTATGTGTATGCCTGTCCTGGGATTGTTCCTGCCTCACGCTCAGTGCTGGCTGGGACTACTGCAGCAGTGCTACAGTGCTCCCACATGTTTAATATCAAGTATACATCTTTGTATTGTAAAATGTTCAGAGAGCTGTAATATCATGAATGTAATGTATTCTGTATGGCAATCACTACCTGCTCACTCCTGTCGGTGTAAGAGAAAGCCCATTTAACACTAGAATTACCAGAGCCTACAAAAAAACTCGTACATCCAGCCCACCTTAAATCCGTTCGCACCTCTCCGTCAGCATCTTCTGTCCTGTAAATGTGCCGATAAAGACAAGCAGCAAGCAGCCTACTATTCCATCACCCCACAGCCGCAGAATGTGCATAAAGTTCTCCCAGCTCATGCCTTGATTAATTATCTGGTAGTGAAGTGCTAGAGTATTAGAATGGAAATAATAGATTGTTATTTGGAACACATGCATTTCATGTGTGTTCCGTTTCTGCAATAATCTGTGTAAACACATTGTTAAAACAGAAATGTTTTTCATATTTTAGTAGTAAATGACAAAATGTTGGCATAAACTATATAATGTGTGAAGCCTGAAGTCCAAAGATCAAATAAACACTTTCACAAAAGGTTCAAGCAAACACAACAGCTTCCATGGCGTAGCGCTAAGACAGGGGTGGCCAACCAGTCAGAGACCAAGAGCCATTTTTACTGTGTTACCGCAAATTGCCACATCATACACATGGGCACACATGAACATCACCCATCCCTTCCTTACACACACACACACCTCTGCTCAGATTTTTTGTAAATGTCACACACCAACATGATAATGACAGAAATTGACTCCTACAGTACTAAAACCACAGGCCAGTCATTTTCAACAATGAACTTTGTGTGCACTGTCTCACACACAGAAACTCTCAGTTCAACCAAGTCCACAAACAAAAATATAATAATTTACAATAGCATTTTTCTTTTACTATGCATGTTGCTTAGTGGGACTTCTGGCATTCCTTGCCTTGAACAATCCTCTTCAAATCTGGCTTGTATTCCGTTGTTGCCACTCAAAGCAATTCTTTCACATGGGTGTCAGTCAGAACAGATCGATGCTTTGATTTCACGTGTTTCAGGGTAGAAAACACAGACTCACAGACGTATGTTGACCCAAACATTGACGGTATCTTAAGCGCAGCCCGTTTGACATTGGGGTATTTTTCCATTGGCACACTTTTCCAGAACTCAATGGTCCCTTCCCTTAAAGCAGGTTCCAGTTGGTCCTCCTCACAAAGATCGATCATCTCCAACTCAACCGCAGCCTCATCTGTGACTAGCGGGGCTTTCAAACAGTCAGTCTCCGCATTAAATGGGTTGACGAGGAACGTAATCTGTGGCCTTTTCAGTTGTAGATCACGGAACCTTGTCACAAAGCTTTCATGCAGGTTTTCAACCAGTGTTGCATATCTGGCTTTTTGCTTATTCAGGGCGGCGCTGGTGACTTGCCCGCTGGCTTTTAGAAGAGTGGGAAAATGCGCTAAATCTCCCTTTTGAATATGCACCTTGAACAGCTTCAGTTTGTTGACAAACGCAAGCACACTTTGCACCAGGTCAGGCAGCATTTTTAACTTACCCTGCAGGGTCAGGTTCAGTCTGTCCAAGTGAGACAGCATGTCGACCAAAAAGGCCAGGTCCATAATCCACTTGAGGTCAGAGAGCTCGGGATAGTCCTTGTCCTTCTCTTCCAATAACAGTTTCACGGCATCCAAAAGCTCAAAGAAGCGAAAGAGTACTTGGCCTTTTGACAGTGCAGTGCAGCGGCAGGTCACCTGGAAGCCCTTGGTCCAGCTCAGCGATGAGATTCTTGAAATGCCTGTGGTTAAGCACATGTGTGCGGATGTAGTTGACGATTTCCTTCACAGGCTTCATGACGTTGTCTAAATTCAATGATTTAGACACGAGTTGCTCCCTGTGGATGATGCAGTGGAAATTCCAAAACTCGGGAAATGTTTGGTCAGCTTTGCACAGCCCCACAAGCCCGTTCACAGATCCGATCATGGCTGGCGCTCCATCCGTGGCTATTGCAGTTAGTTTCGGTATGGGCAGATTTGCTTTTGGAAATACAGCCATCATTGTTTCTTTCACAACTGTGCCACGGGTTCTGTCTTTTAATAGCACAATATCAAGGAGTTTTTAACGAAATGCTTTTAACGAGCATTTTTTAACAAACTCGCCTTCATTGTATGGCTTTTTAGCCCATGCAATGTTCCAAGCCAGTTGATACGATGCAAGCGTTACGGTCTCTGAGTGCTTCGTAAATTTTCGGAAAAACTGTATCTGCTTTTCTGCCTGAGTTTTCAAAGTGACCAACTCGCGCTTGCGAAGTTCAGTCCCTTTTGGAAATTCCTGGTTGATGTTAGTATGGAGTGAGCTGAAGTGGCGCTGAAGATTTGAAGCTTTGAAATGCGCTAATGACGCCTGACATATAAGGCAGAATGGCTTGCCATTACGTTCAACAAAAAAATATAAACTTTCCCACTCTGTTAAAAACGTCCTGTGTTCATCTTCATATTTTCGTTTTGCTGCGCATTTTTTCTCTGCCATTTTAAGAGCGAACTTGACACAAATTGTTTACTTAAATGATCTTGCCCCTACTAGGAAACTTTGCAGTATTTTCATCTCACGCACATGCGCATTTGACGAAAATACCGTATTGAGCTCAAGCGAAGCGAACACGAACATTAAAAAAAAAAACACCAACACAAACTTTGATATGAACGTAAGAGCTGCATGAAACCAGGCAAAGAGCCGCGGGTTGGCCACTCCTGCGCTAAGATTTGCTGACTTGTGATCAAGAGTCCCTGGTTCGATCCCGACTACCTCCTATATTTGCTGTTTTCAGTAGTGAGCTGCTCTTATTGTTAATATTATACAGTACAGTACATATATACATTTGGCTTGTGTCTGTAACAGATGGGGTACATTTATAGTACTTGTGAAAATTACCATTTTATTTTCACTTTTATTCTCTCAGTCACAATCACGATACATACTACCACCCACAACACCCAGGGATCTGATGCTGTTACTTTTTATTTAAAACTGGGAACAACTGTAGATGTGAGTGGTGTTTTGAGGCAATGGAACTGGACACTCTCTGATCTGGAGGGATGAAAGCTGACACACAAACGCTGGCAAATCTGCCTTCTTCGTATCTCACTGTCACTTGATTTTTTTTTATTCAGTTTTATTGAGTGTTCCTGCTCACACTGAATTAGTATGCACTTTATGGTCTATGATGTCAAAGACGCACTGACAAAAAAAAAACAGCAGAGACATAGGTATATATGATATTTGGAATTATTCATTTTATGACCTGTGTAGTACATTTTGGAAAACATTGTGGCACGGATGCAACATTATTGCATTATTGCATCATTAAAATTCACACTGATTGGGATTTATACAGAGAAAGTGTGTAGAACCTTGCTTATGCAGTTTCATGCATCTGGATTTTTCTGTGTGTACTCACATTTCTAGTTTTGTTTGTATGCCATGTTTTAGTGTGAATTCTACACACTGTGCTATACAAGAGGCCCGAGGTGCGCTACAATGATTATGCAAACGACACACAGATTTGCTTATCTATAGCACTCAATGACCCTGACTCTCTGTGTTCTTTGGTCCAGTGTGTGTCTTGTATTACTGAATGGATGCATAGTAATTTTCTCAAGCTAAATAAGGAAAAAATAGAAATTTTACTTGTTGAGAAAAATGGAAACAGTGAAGATGTTAGAAATAAGCTTGACTACTTGGCACTCAAAGGCAAGGCAGAAGTTAGGAACTCAGGTTTAATCATGGACTCTGATCTAGGCTTTAAATCACACGTTAACTGTATCACTAGGACTACATTTTTTCACTTAAGAAATATAGCAAAAATTAGACCTCTTTTAATATTGCAAGTTGCTGAAAAATTGATTCCTTATAAATCATTTATATATAATTTTTTTAGTAATATATAAGTATCTGTTTCTAACTTTTTTTTGTTTTTCTCTTGTAACTCTTCTTTTATATTGTGTAAAGCACTTCTTGTATGAAAACATGCTATAGAAATAACAATGTTGTTGTTTTCAGTCATTGTCTACAGTTTATCACCATTGGTAATGACTGTAAGACAAAATATCCAGGAAACCAAAAGGTTTAGCCAACTGCGGTGCCATTTAGGTTTCAGGCAGACATATGCTAGACCTTAGCAATGGAATAGACTTTTGAGGGTTGTGTACCTCAGTGATCCTTAGACCTGTATTGTCTAAAACTGTATGCTCCTAATATTACTACTCTGGATAAACTTATGTCAAAGGAGGTATAAAAGGAAAATAAAAAAAATAGCTCTCATTTTAGTTCTAGATAGTTCTGTTCTCATCCAGCTAGGGAATACCAGATCTTAAATCCAGGTCATGGGATGGCAGATTGGTGGCTGAGTAACCCATCTAGCCTTGCACGGTTAATCCAAGAAACAAATTTAATATCATCTGCAAAATTAATTAATGTACTTATATTATAAATAATTTATACACAAGAGGTAAAAAGCAGCTGGCTTAAAAAAATACTAATCCCAAAAATTATTTTATGTTACATGCCTCATTTAGTATATAGAGATGGTATCTCATGTCACTTATGTTGCATAATCCAAATGTAAGTTATGTATTTGTGACAGGTGTCAGGTCACACTTACAGGTAATCTATCTTAGACACCATTTAAATATCCGACTACGCCACCCAGTTTTATTAAGAGACTGGGAACTCCTGAAATTTACCAATGATAGCACACAGGTTTCTTTAAATTGGGCGGTGAGTAAACACACAATGAAAGACACAACAGTAATTTCAGGAAATGCAACAGTAACTTCTATTACACCAGACAATAATAAGTAGATTAAAAAGATGAATGAACATAAACCAAATCTAACAGTATCATGAAGAAAATTTCTTTTTTAGAAAGGAAAGCACACAGTCCACACTCTAAAAGTCCATTAAAAACAAGAATTGGATGATACAACCTTTAGTGGTGCAAAAGTCCAGTTTGATCTCAGTGTTACCCCAACACTTAATTGTTCAACTGTCCACGGATGCACTCTTGTTCACCGGACACTTGTTTCCCAAGAGAAGTTTTTGTCAAAATCGTGGAATCCCTGTTGGCGTCTCTTCGTCGTTCCTTTTTTCCACTCTGAGCTCCTTGTGTTGCTGTGACCTAGGCACGCCTTATTTCTGGTCTGCCGGCTTTGCTCGGTCCTTTCATGCGGCTTCCCTCTTTCGCTGGACCCACAACCAGCGTCTCCTTGTAGAGCTGTCTCTTCCTCCCTGGAAGTATTGCCGTACTTGTGCCTCACGTCGTGCCAGCCACGTACCCTTGTCAGCCTGCGAGTCCCTGTGCTCTGTCTGAGTGTCTTGGCTGTGTTCTCAGTGGACTGTCCCCCTTTTTCTTTTGCCTTCTCCTGGCCAGAGATTAAATCTCCTTCAGTCCCTGCAATTATCAGTTCTGGACAACCAGATTAAACAATGGCACATCTAAATTTCCTGGGTTTAACAAATAAAGAAAACACAAGTTAACAAAATGTATTGATACCAACCATTAATGAGTACAGATCTGCTGTTTAGAAACCAATATTTCCAAGTCAGGTAAATACAGACATCCTCCAAGTCCAGACTTCAAAGCAGCGACTCCTTTGCAAGACAGCAAATACTTACACAAACAATCCTGACACAATCAGTAACTGGATTATCCAGGATCCTCCAAGGAAGCAGCAGTTCTGTTATCACACGTGGTATTGTTTGTAAATCTCAACCAGCCATAAACTTCAAAATGGTGACACCTTTGCAATACAGCCAATACCTACAATCTGAAGACAGCCTTTTAACTTCTTGCCCCCACTGCCAACAATGGGTGCCTATTGCCTGTTCATCTGCTGGGCTTTAAATGTAATATTTGCATGTTTCTTTTCAAAAGAGAGATATGGAATGACCCAGTGTACAAAAATGTCCCCCCTCTGACATATTTATATGCTCTATATGTGCACAACACATGCATTTTTGGTTAAACTATTTTTAAATACAGGTATATACTTCTGGAAAAATTAATGCAAATCATAAATGGAATACAAGTCACATGTACAGTGGTGTGAAAAACTATTTGCCCCCTTCCTGATTTCTTATTCTTTTGCATGTTTGTCACACAAAATGTTTCTGATCATCAAACACATTTAACCATTAGTCAAATATAACACAAGTAAACACAAAATGCAGTTTTTAAATGACGGTTTTTATTATTTAGGGAGAAAAAAAATCCAAATATACATGGCCCTGTGTGAAAAAGTAATTGCCCCCTGAACCTAATAACTGGTTGGGCCACCCTTAGCAGCAATAACTGCAATCAAGCGTTTGCGATAACTTGCAATGAGTCTTTTACAGTGCTCTGGAGGAATTTTGGCCCACTCATCTTTGCAGAATTGTTGTAATTCAGCTTTATTTGAGGGTTTTCTAGCATGAACCGCCTTTTTAAGGTCATGCCATAGCATCTCAATTGGATTCAGGTCAGGACTTTGACTAGGCCACTCCAAAGTCTTCATTTTGTTTTTCTTCAGCCATTCAGAGGTGGATTTGCTGGTGTGTTTTGGGTCATTGTCCTGTTGCAGCACCCAAGATCGTTTCAGCTTGAGTTGACGAACAGATGGCCGGACATTCTCCTTCAGGATTTTTTGGTAGACAGTAGAATTCATGGTTCCATCTATCACAGCAAGCCTTCCAGGTCCTGAAGCAGCAAAACAACCCCAGACCATCACACTACCACCACCATATTTTACTGTTGGTATGATATTCTTTTTCTGAAATGCTGTGTTCCTTTTACGCCAGAAGTAACGGGACATTTGCCTTCCAAAAAGTTCAACTTTTGTCTCATCAGTCCACAAGGTATTTTCCCAAAAGTCTTGGCAATCATTGAGATGTTTCTTAGCAAAATTGAGACGAGCCCTAATGTTCTTTTTGCTTAACAGTGGTTTGCGTCTTGGAAATCTGCCATGCAGGCCGTTTTTGCCCAGTCTCTTTCTTATGGTGGAGTCGTGAACACTGACCTTAATTGAGGCAAGTGAGGCCTGCAGTTCTTTAGACGTTGTCCTGGGGTCTTTTGTGACCTCTCGGATGAGTCGTCTCTGCGCTCTTGGGGTAGTTTTGGTCGGCCGGCCACTCCTGGGAAGGTTCACCACTGTTCCATGTTTTTGCCATTTGTGGATAATGGCTCTCACTGTGGTTCACTGGAGTCCCACAGCTTTAGAAATGGCTTTATAACCTTTACCAGACTGATAGATTTCAATTACTTCTGTTCTCATTTGTTCCTGAATTTCTTTGGATCTTGGCATGATGTCTAGCTTTTGAGGTGCTTTTGGTCTACTTCTCTGTGTCAGGCAGCTCCTATTTAAGTGATTTCTTGATTGAAACAGGTGTGGCAGTAATCAGGCCTGGGGGTGGCTACGGAAATTGAACTCAGGTGTGATACACCACAGTTAGGTTATTTTTTAACAAGGGGGTAATTACTTTTTCACACAGGGCCATGCAGGTTTGGATTTTGTTTCTCCCTAAATAATAAAAACCATCATTTAAAAACTGCATTTTGTGTTTACTTGTGTTATATTTGACTAATGGTTACATGTGTTTGATGATCAGAAACATTTTGTGTGACAAACATGCAAAAGAATAAGAAATCAGGAAGGGGGCAAATAGTTTTTCACACCACTGTAAATGAGTTTTTACTAAGAAAATAAAAAACATTTAAAAATATATACAAAAATATTTTTGGGTGGAGTATTCTTTTAAAGCTGCCCCCCTGTAGTCCCTTCACTTTTGACTTCTGCAAGAGTTCACTGGCTCATAAAACATTGTCTTCTGCGTTTTGCCAGATCTCTGCGGTGGGCTGGTGCCCTGCCCGGGGTTTGTTTCCTGCCTTGCGCCCTGTGTTGGCTGGGATTGGCTCCAGCAGACCCCCGTGACCCAGTAGTTAGGATATAGCGGGTTGGATAATGGATGGATGGATGGCTTTGCCACATCTACAGCTCAGTGCACAATGCTCCTTCATTCACCTGTGTTTTGTAGTTTGATAACTAAACTCTCATTTTTCAGAAACTCATTATTAATTTGGTAATTTTGCTAGTCTTTCCATGCATAGTCTTTCTATTTACAGTATATTTCTAATTTGTTTATATTTTTCATTGTTATCTTGGGTATATCATTGTGCAGTTTAGATTGGCTTCAGACCTACTACACATTTCAGATTGCTAAACTGTATTAATGCATTTGTAAACTATAAACTAATCCTAATAATTTATTTTGAATACTTCTATTAGTAAAACAAATTCATAAAAATGTGGGACGATTATAATCATGGCTATTAAAATGAATATATGACTGAAATGTGTCCACAGACTTAAGTGAGGTTATTTTCATTGTTTTTTGTTTAAACCTGCATATCTATAATCTTAATAATAAGGTACCTTCTAAAACAACTTCTTTTCCTAAGTGTAAGTACCCTGAACTTTTGTTTCTTGTTAGAGTACACCCTCCTCCTTAGGTAGACACTGATAGCTTTTGAACTCTTGTAACTCTAAGGTTAATGTCTTTGCAAAGAGTAAAATGGTCTGCTTTTCCTTTACATCCTAAGAAAATTAACCTTTCTACATCTCTCTGAAACGGAGTTCCTTTCTGTGTTTCTCTTGGGTTATAAACTAATCCCTAAATACCTCAATAACCCTTAGGCAATAAAAAAGAAAAAATCATTAAAGAAACAACGGAAAGGAGTTAAAAGTGTGGCTGTTGAAGGTAGAAGCCTGACTAGAATGACACGAGTCAGATAATGGAGTAGCTCAAATATTCCACCTATATTAAATGGATTTTTCTATGGCTGTGTTTGAGCCTCCTGTGAATTATTATATAACATATGAAATCTGTGGATGAGTGTATGATTCACTATTATTTAACATCTTAAAATAAACAAAAACATATTTGTAATATTTACAATAAAACAACTCAAGATCAAATGTTTAACTTTGCTTTAGAATTTATTTATTTTCTGGTAAAACATTATTTTCCAGTTGACCTGGTAATGGGTCATAGTTGTAACAAGCTGAGCAAAGCAGAGTAGATGCCCTTTTCTAACAGATTCCACATCCTCCTGAGAAATTCCCAGATCAGATATAAAACCTCCAGAGTGTCTTCTGTCTTTCCCAGGATGATCGTCCAAAGTCTGGAGGAGCAGTGCTTATATTCAGTCTCTTCCAGAAAACTGAGCTGCCTTACGCTAATGAGAGACAACTCTTTGTGCCTATGATCTTATCATTGTACTCACTAATCATATATAAAAATGAAAAGTTTAATTGGCTAAAAGCACAGCTCATATTCTTGTAAAGTGATTTGCAGCACTACATAGGCAACTTTCACATGTTGATCAGTTTCACGATGACCGTTTTCTTATGTGAGCAAGAATATGCTGAAATCCTTGATTATCTTAGCTTACTCATTCTTACCTTGAAAGAGTGAAATATTTTGTTTTGTTGATGTGTACCATGATTTCAAATTTCACGGTGCATACTCTCAATCTTGTCACACTTGAAAATGAAGGTTTTCTGAAGATCACATTAGGATACTGCATTGTTTGCAGAGACATCAATCTTGATGATCTCTAAAATTTACCTACACCTCCTCATCCTGGCCTTGAAAATCACATACAGGAATGCAGATAAAGCGTGTCTCATCTAAGTTTTATTTAGCAAATTTCACAAGGAATGCAGACTTCAGTTTTGGAGAATATTTTCAGTAATGGTACTTACAGAAAGGGCATGTGTTTGCATGTGTTTTTTATTTATTTATAAAATGGCTCGCTTATTGGGTCCCAATTATCGGCTCATTTTAGTGTGTGCTCATCATGTTCTTATGAGTGTTACAGTAAAAGCATTATTTATAACAAAAAACAAAATTAATCTTGCTGTTAAAGCTAGCAGTGTTGTTTGGTGGAAAAACATTTTTTCTAACCAATTAAATAAATGCAGACAAGCATATGTGGAGGTGAAACAAAATAAAGAAGTGAAGATACAAACCTTACCTTCCTTGCTTTTTCGTTGGAAATGTGGGATCATTGGTAAATAATGTGAGAAACTTGTGCCGTTAACCAGCAGTCAGAGGAAGTTATTGTAAATGAGGTTCATAAAAAGGCTTCAAATGACCTGAGAGAGAGTGATGGAATGAAAGGAGCTTTTATTATATTTTTGTAATTTTGCTCATTCTAACATTAAAGAACAAGGTTACTGCCTGTTTATATCTATACAACATGACATAACAGTTCTCACGCTTCATTGTCAACAAAGCTGTCACTATTTTAATGGTGTACCATCTGTTACTGACAGCTCCAGACACAGCACTCCATTACTTTTAAGGCTCTCTCTGGTGACTTTAATAGTGCCTCTTTCCTTCTTCTACATCGACTAAATTTACCCTGTGTATTGTGCTCAACCCAAAAAAATATAACTTTCTGCCCACTGTATACCATTAAGTTTTACTACTCATATCTCCACCTAACACTCACTGCAGGCCTTACACAAAATCAGCTAGCACACCTACCCCAGCACTGCCTGCACTCAACACATACACACAAACACTGGGTACAATCTTAGGGGGTTTTCCTGACTTATATTTGACCAGTCACAGGCTGTAGGACAGACTAGCATTACCCACATTGTTTTGCTTTGGCACACAAGCCTTTTGCTAATGAGGTAGCAGCAAAATTCTCTTAACTTTGGCTAAAGTGTAAATTCTTTTCACAGTATCACTCTTTGGAAAGAGGTTTCAGTGTCTCATCTGATAAAATTGGTCAGTCAAAGGCAAATGATATCCACGATGCACCATTTAAACAACTGGTCTGTGAACAAAGAGTCATAACTCAACCATTGGCTAACTTGATAACCAAAAATTTTCACCAAACATCAATCAAAAAGGTCGGGCTTATGGGAACCAGCAGCCAAAAGTCCATTTCTTCCTTTGTAAACAACTGAAAGCAGTAGATCTGTGCTCTCTGTTGTCTTGGCCTGGCTGTAACTTCTGCTGCATAGCAGGATTCTTATTAACTAGGGTTGAGACATAACAAAAGCCTTCTACTCCAAAGTGTAAACTATTGCTGTAAAGTAAGAGTGGAATACCATCCATAATGGAGGAGGATGTGTTTGCCATACGTAAGTTCAAAACTTGTTGAACTAAGGGAAGGTCCATAGACAAGGACAGATGTACACTGCATTTGTTGTGCTGGGAAGGGAGTCAACTGATCATTGACTGCTCAGCAGATGTATGTTTTATGCTAGCAAAAGAGGACAACTGTGTATAAACCTTGAAGACAGTCTGTAGTACCACCCCCAACCACAAGGTGTAATCAAAGCAAAAGGAGGAGAAGATCTTCTGAACAAAGAAAGAAAAAGCAGGCTGGACATTCTCACACATGTGCCCAAGAAAGACAACCCTAAAGAAATCGGTACAAAGCATCACCTACACCCAGAGTCAACAGGAACCAAACCATAAATACTTCGATTCAAAAAACTGTTAACTGTGACTTGATAGTTAAAATAAGCCAAGCTAATGTGTTTTGGTTACTGATATTACTGTAACTAAAAACTAATCACCTGTGTGAAGGATAATTTTTTCTCTCTTATAAGTTGTCTTCCTAAATTCAGTAGGGAAGTTCAGAGCTGCATCTCTCACAAAACAGTGGAACTGTGTATAAGGAGGTGTAGACCAATATAGACTAGCTGTGAAGAAATCACAGATATGGGAGATACAACAGAAATCTTACATATACCACAAGGCTTCATTGCTGAGCAAGAGCCTCATGTATAAAACCTTGCTTAGATTCCATACTATAGTTTTACTTACACTTAACACTAGAATTACCAGAGCTTACGAAGTAACTCGTAGATCCGTCCCACCTTAAATCACTTCTCATCTCTCCATCAGCATCTATTGTCCTGCAAATGTGTGGATAAGCAGCAAACAGCAAGCAGCCTGTGTAAATGTATGATACTTCTAAAGGTTAGCTTTGGTTTTTTTTTTTTATTCAGTTTCATTCTCTTAGTCCTGTTCACGATCCTAACCTACCCCCCCCCCCCCCCATCTGACACTGCTGTTTTCACATAAAGACGCGCTATAGCTCTGCACTGTACTTGTGACTTTACGCTGTAGGATGATTGCGAACTGATTGTCTGCATTCACTTTTCGTGGCATTACACATGTATTTTTTGAGCATGCCTGTGTCGCTGAAACACAGGAAGCTCTGCAGTGTACTAGTGATTGCCGGTACAACAAATAGTTCTGACCAGGCATCAGTCACAGCACCAACTGTAGTCACTGTTGCTCTTGTCGAAAGAATGGAGATAAATGCCATAAATTCAGAGAGGGAGAGGCTCTAGCTTGGGTCTGCTCTGCGTAAAGTCACAAGTACAGTGCAGAGCTATAGTGCGTGTTTATGTGAAAACAGCAGTGTCAGATGGGGGGGGGGGTAAGGATCGTGAAGACTGAGAGAATGAAACTGAATAAAAAAAAAAAAACAAAGCTAACCTTTACAAGTATCATACATTTACACCGGCTGTTACAGACTGAAATCAAATGTATGTTTTTATTCTAAAATAGTAAGAATAAAAGCATTTCTTTTCTCAAGACAGACTTGCCAGGTATCGAACCCGTGAAGTCTTGATTACCAGTTAACAATTGATACCATTGCACCACCAAAGTAATCGTAGCAAATGCGTGTCAATGTCACACTCTAAGGCGGGTTCTTTTTTTGAATAAAAGCGCACTTGTTCTGTTATATTTGTACCTTTTGTGAAAGTGTTTCTTTGATATTTGGACTTCAGGCTTCACACATTATAAACTTCATGTCTACATTTTGTCAATTATAACTAAAACATGAAAAAAGTTTCTGTTTTAACAATGTGTTTACATAGATCGTTGTAGATATGGGACACACATGAAATGCATGTGTTCCAAATAACGATATAGTATTTATAAAAGGTGTGATTTTGCTTGACTTCTCACTCTATACAACTCTAAGCAACTGACACACAGGTAAACAGACTTGAGCTGAGAAGACTGTGTGCCGGTGGGGGATGTGATAGGAGGCTGCTTGCTATTTGCTGCTTATCCACACATTTACAGGACAATAGACACTGACGGAGTGGTGAGATTTAAGGTGGGACGGATCTACGAGTTTTTTCGTAGGATCTGGTAATTCTAGTTTTAAAAGGCAAAAACAGCATACACACAGAAACACAAACACAAAAAAAATCAGTTTTATAAAACCACACATATGTCATGTGCCATACCTAATTCTTTTACAAATATCAAATCAACTTAAAATTATGCGCTGTTGCACACTTTTAGTCACTGTCTGTCACTGGCTGTCAGGAACCACGTATGGCTTATAAAATGCATTTTTTCAATATTCATGACCTTATCACCATAAAAATTTGCCACACATGACAGCTTTAGTATAAAGCTTGGAAGAACAGATGAAAAAAGGTAGAAGACAAAACTTAAGTAATTGTGAGCCTGAGGTATTACAGACTGAAGTGAAGAACACAAAACATGTGCTTTGATGGTCTCTCTGTAGGAGTCACAAATAAAAGAAAAAACCTCGAGAGCGAGTAAGTGAACTTAGTTGAGAGGAGAGACCAATAGCAGTTATTACTAACATTCTTATTGAAAATTACTGTATATACTCTTTGAAAAGGTCTCCTACGGATAAGTCGGGACTTGATTTTACAGTATGATTTCTGGAATTTTATAATGTCGCTTGTATAAGTAGAATGCGGAAAACTCATGCTATTGGTCCAAGAGATTATGATATGCTAACGCCCACCTGAGAGAGTAACCATGGAGCACACTGCCTTGTATTTCTATGTGAGTGTGGCAATGCGCTGTATCAACGTGTGCTCCTAACCCCTTTCTCTCTATTGTACCTAAGTGACCACACGGTAATACCCGGACTATTCCAAAGCAACCTTTGCACTGATATGTGTTTTTTGTATCTCACACCCTCATACACCTTTATTGTAAGAGCATCCCTTATCGATGGAGTGTTCGACCAGAAGAAAATATGAAGCTGGTTTTAAATTAAACGTTGTTGAAGTAGCGAAAGAAATTGGTAACTGCGCTGCTGCAACAAAATTCAATGTATCTGAGAAACTGATGCTAGATTGGAGGAGGCAAAATGATGTTAAATTAAGTATAACATTTTTGAATGGGCGTACAAGTCAGGGTCTGATTTTATGATTGATTTTTTGGGTTTCAAGACCCAACTTATACATGAGTATATATGGTAATTAATTTTGACAGGTAAACGTCAATGTTGGTGGGAGACTAAATTTGGAGTATAGTTGTTAATAGGATGTGAAGACATTATTTATATACAAATCTCCAAATGATTTAATCCCATTTGATTTCCAAACATTAAAATGTGTAATTTAGAGAGGGTAAAAAAAGGTAGTTATCATGTAGAGGTGCCACAGATAAAATATTCTCTAATTTGAAGTGCTTCCTATATTGGTTCAACACAATTTTTCCACTATCTCCAAATTAGAAACTTTGCTAAACAAAATCTACCCAATTTTGCTTACCTGCCACCTATTTCTATTCCAGAAGAGTCTTGGGGACTCAGGCAGCACTTCTATAATAATGAAAAACATTTTAAAGTCACTTCCTTTTAAAGATCCCAGAGCAAAGAGGGAAAAGGATCTCTTATTCAACATATCAGAAACGAAGTGGAAGGCAACCACGCGCAGAATTCACTCGCGCTCAATATGCACAAAACATACAATTATTCTGTCTCACTTAAAATTGTCCAAAATAATTCCAGAGCAAAATCCAACCTGCGAACATTGCAATCGAGCTCCAGCCTCACTGGGCCATATGTTTTGGGTGTGCACCAAATTAACATCATTCTGGACCAAAATCTTTAAATGCCTATCAGAAAGCCTTGGTGTCACAATCTCTCCTAATCCACTAACAGCGGTGTTTGGTGTACTCCCAGATGGGCTTAAAGTGGAGAAAGACACAAACTGTAATTGCTTTTACTACACTCTTTATGTACGACATACAAATGCCTTTGAATTGCCATTGCAGCACTGATGTCCTGAGGGACAGGGTTTGGGTCATCCATTAGCTCATCTTGGCCTAAACTGATTGTAATCCAATTAGAAAACTAAATAAATGTATCCAGCTGTTGTATCTCAAATGCTGTAAGTCTTGTGATTGAACCAGGGGTGTCAACGAGGCCCAAACCCCCAAACACAATCACACCAAGAGTCCCAGGTTCAAATATACAAAGTAAAAAAAAGCACAAGAATACAGGTTCTCTGTCTCTCCACAATACCTCTCTTCTTCTCGCCGCACTGCTCCGAATTGTCTAGATTTTATTATGGACCCGGGAGTACTTCTGGTGCCAGGACAATTGCCCGATGGAAGTACTCCTGGATCACATGGAAGTCCCATAAATTGGGTAGTGAATCTCCCTATAGCATCCCCTTGCGGCACCCATGGTCCTCAACAGGGTCGTATTGCTGGACTACATCTCCTAGCATACTGGTTCCCAAATGGGAGCTGTCATGGAGGGCTGCTGCCATCTAGTGTCTGGGGGGAACAGAAAGTCCCCAGTGACCTCTTCCACTTCTGGTGGGCTGTCTATTCATCTGTTCTGGCCATCTCTTCCGGGTCTGGTTCCTCTCTCTTCCCTGGTCAGGATGCCTTCTAGGAGCCTCCCGTCCAGGTAGGGAACCATCCCCTCTTCTGGCTGCAATGTCATTCCAGCCCATGTGGTATCTACAGTCTCTTTGGATAAGGACATCTGTCAAATAATAATAATATTATTAGGTCACTAGAGCTGTTTACTCTTGAACATGTCACATGCTATATTGTGAATGAGTAAAGTCTTCCTGCATTAGAACAACTCCTGCTTTTCTTAGTGATTTGGCTTTTGTTGGAAGGTCGTTGGAAAACAAAATTTTACAGGAAAGTGAATTCCTTAAAATGTGTAATCAGTAGGAATAATGTGAAATTTGGGTGCATATTATTATTATTAGATTTTCATTTATTTACATTGTTTACTCAAGTATAGTACTTCTTTTTGTGTTTATTTGTCAGTTCTGTGGAGTCCCCTTGAGCTGCTACTCTGGGAAACTAACTAAGTCCAGTGCAGCTGCAAGATCAGAACACACCTATAGTAATAGCAGTAGTGTTTAATATACTTAACAGAAATATTTTGGGGTTCCATGACCAACACTCGTCCTGTTTAACCCACTCACTACACGTCCCAGATCAGCACTCAGTGAAAAAGTATATTTACATATTTACAGACAAGACAGATATTTTAGATATAACCCCCCAAAAACAATAAATATGTTACTAGCACAAAGTCAGAAATGAACAAATTAGGGTGCAAGAAGTAATCGCTTAAGGAGGAAGATGAAATCCCAGAAAACAAATGGAATACACAGCCAGCCAATACCAATAATAACAACGTTCTGTCCCACTGGTCAATAAGCTGGTTGGTCCAGAACAAATTCAAAAATGTTTATCTTCTGAGACATGTCTCACATGTAATCCTGAAGAAAAAAAATCCATCTTCCAGTAGATGTCTCCCATTGCTTCACCACCCAACGTTTCTCTCTCTTTTCCTCCCTTTCCATATTAAATCCATTTTAGTCTAACAATCCTGTCCTCACTGTGTCTCCTCCTTAAAGGCACATATCCCTTTTATGGAGCAAACCCACAGCAACCCATTTTCTCCGGTATACATTAAAGAGAGGCAAACTAACAAAAGGCCAATAGTACATGTGGCACTGGCTACACTCTTTTTAAGTTTTACATTGATGCATTAATGTGAAGAGCAATACCACTGAGTTTCGTGACACAATTTCTGTGGCTTACCCGCTAGAAATTCAAGTGCCATTATCTAAGACTGATGCTGAGATTGTGGAAAGAGGGTAGGGGGTAGATTCTCCTTGTAGTTTTCAGTGGCATGACCGGTGGCTGGAGGTCAATGGAGTAGAACAGATAACCAAGATGAGAGCTGGTACACATCCAACAGTAGTTAACAGCAAAACACAGTGTATGCTAACCATTGAGCTTTCCATTTCGCAACATGACCACATCTTTTTTCCTGTCCATGACAACGTCCCAGCTCAATCGGCTGTCCACCCTATTGGTTGGTGGTGCTATTCATGTGGCCTGGTAATCACTTCTACCATATCCTTCAGTTACATAAAGCACACTCTTAGCTCAGAGCAGAGCATGTAAGTTAGCATAATAGTAAAAAAATCAACAAATTAAAAAATACACAAATTTTATTTTTTCTGTAATGTCAACAAATTTCAGTCAAATCAATCAAACATTTTTGACATTTTGGGGTATTTATATTTTCTGTTGTTGGGGGTTTACCCCTAAATATTGATATATTGAAATATCCTTTGTAAACAGGTACCTACTGACCTAGATATACCTACCACATTTAATCTTATCATCTAAACAGGAAACAGTGGCTTTGTTGAGGAACGAGTTGCATTTTATGTACATATATAGATGCTGCCTGCACAGGTCATGTTGTTCACTAACATAGTTCAAAATCTGTGTCTTTGAAAGTACTCATTTAAGCCACAAAGTGATATACCTGGAACCATTAATAACATGACCGGGCAAAGGAGGTAGATGCAAATGAACAAACAAGCTTTTATTTACAAACAAAAAACCACACATCTTAGTTCAGAAGAAGAAGACACAGATTTATATTACACTAGGTGCCTTTTAGAGCAGATAATGCATTTACTTCCAGGAAGAATTACATTTGAACCCAAGGGACAGTGTTATATTGGAAGGCACCTGAGTAGTTTAGTTGAGGAGTGTTTAGCCACTTCCATACAAGGTGTCCCACTGGCACCGCCATATTTCAAAGTTGTCTGTGTATACTGCGACAAACCCAACTCAATCAAAAGCAATAATGGTATTTTTTATAACCATAGGTGTCTTCCTTTAAATAAATTATATGCTTCCATGTTGTCTGCTCTCTTTCATTAGTAGAATATGCAATTTGCACACATGTATGCCAAGGTGAACAGCACATCATGCCTGAGTCAATCTGCTTTTATCCAAGATTCCACCTATGTTGTGCCACATACAATGAAAGGCTCATTACCATTGGACAGCTGAGTTACGTACTTATCAATGGTTTATAGTTGTCTATGATTGGTCAGTTGTACCACATGTCACACAGAAATGAGAACAGACGACTGTGAAACTAACATCTCATTGCCACACATTTCTCCAGCAACATTCAGCATTAGACTCCTACCAAGCGACCACAAGCATTTTAACTTTGTCTTTTAAAAATAGCCTATAATAACATGTTATGGAAAAAGTAAAAACCAAACAATGCTGTTAAGTACTTCTTTATAGATATGAGGTCTCATGCACCAAGCTGTGGACAGCACAAATTAAATGATGCATAAAAAAACAGAGACTGAGGTAGAGCAGTCAGATTTTTGATCTTTTGGGCAGCTAGATACTCTCTTAGTAATGTTTGCTTTGGGTTGTTTGCAGTTTACCTTCTTTGGGTTTACAATAAGCATTTTCACTCTTTTTGTTCTCCTTTTACTTTGTTTTGGTTTTTGCCTTTTTTTGTTGTGATTTGTAAGCAATATTTATTTAGGTGCTAGTTATATATCAGGCACTTACACTGACCATGTATGGAAGAAGAGAATAAAAGGACATTTGATTTATTGGCAATGTAGAAGTTAAATGGGAACAAAACCACAGAAAAAAGAAATGTTTGTTTTGCTTTGTTTGGTTTGTGAACAGTCATTGAAGGAAGGAAGGAAGTATAAGATGTCAGATACACAGAAAAGACAAAAGTTTTGTTTTTGTTTGGGAAAAGTAGTTGGTGTTGAAGGGTGGATCACTTGGCAGTTTAGGAGCTTTAATATTAACATTGCTGCTAGAAAAGCATGATATTGGCTTTAAGGCTGGCATCTGTGCCTTTTTGGCTATATGCTAAATTATTTTTTCTGTTTTCTGCTCAATTGGTGTATCAACACTTGTTATTCACAACCTCTCTCTGCATTCTTAAATTTGTTTCACAGTGTGCAATCCATCTCTCAGCTGTATTGCCAGATCACTTTAGTTCTCATATGTAGTTATGAGCCAGTGATTAACTTGAAATTATATAGGTTCAAAAATGAAGAGTTTGGTATTTTGCAACCAGCAGAAGTTGTGAAAATGTCAAAGGGGGAAATATTTGTGGTTCTTGAAGGCTTCCTTGTAAGCCAGGTAATCCCTAAAGCCTCTCCCGATAGTTAATCAATGAGGATGAGGTGACTATGGGAACAACAAATCCCACCAAGGTGTTGTCACACGATAGCTGATTTACTTGCTAGTGTGCTCTGTCGAGTAGCTGCAAGGAGAAATTCAGGTTGTAGGCAAGGAGAGTGAATTTATATTAAATTGTAACATACTGTAGTTTACAGTGTTATCGACTGTTGTGTCCTTCGTACGTTATCAACACAAATAGCCCTTTCAAAAAGTAAAACATTGTATTCTTTTGCAGTTTTGGGGGCTTGCACTTGGGAATACCAAGACTTGGCAATTCCTTTGTGCATATTTGGCTTTTGCCCCCTTGCACAGTTCTACTGTGCTTCCGCTCTTGCTAGATTACCGTTTTTTTACTAAACCTTCTTTTATTAGGTTTCATGTTTTGTGATTGTGAAATCACATTTGAAACAAATATTGCAGTCAGTTTCATTAAACTGTTTGTGAAACTGAAAATTGTCTGTTTCACTCATCCCTACTCACAGATGATGCCAAAATCAGAGAAACGACAAAAAAGAAAAATCTGAATAGGCTTCAAAACTGGACAAAATGCTATACAAAGGCGAAAAGAAAATTAATTATACAAATAAGATGGTGTGGTGGATGGCTGGGGATTCAGCCTAGCCGGGACGCCAGAAAGGACAGAGAGAAGGGACAAAAAGGCAGCCGTCCTGGTCTGCGTGGGGGCCACGGGAACAGAGCTTGGAAGCTCATCCCTGTTGGGGCCCGTGATCACTACCGGGGGCACCCAGATAATTATGGAGCCCTGGAAGGCAGCACTTCCGCCACAACAGGAAGTTCTGCCGGAAGATCATCAGGAAGCACCTGGAGCACATCCGGGTGAACTATAAAAGAGGCTGCCTCACTCCATTCAAGGAGCTGGTAGAAGAGGACGGAGCTTGTGACGGGAAGAGTAGAGGTGGCAGAAGAAAGTCAGAAGAAATAGAGACTGAACTGAGGGTGAACTGGACACTATATTGTGTGTGCATTCTGGACAGCAGAAGTAAAATGGGTGTGCTTTGGAACATTCTGTGTCTGCCTGTTAGTACTCGGGTCCAAAGTTCACAATGGTTAACACAGTCTGGTCCACCAGAGTATGTACAGCTGCCCTAATCTGACACCTACAGGCAGAGACACAAGTGCAGCACACAACACACTTTTACTCACATCTGGGAAGCGCTTCTCCCTCGCTCCCCAGAGCACAGCACAAAGCACCAAGCATTAATACCCAGTCCTTCCTTCTTTCTTTCTCTCTCTCTTTTCTCCTACTGCCTCCACTCCTCCACTGGGAAGCATCATCCATTTTTCTCCCGAGTCCCGAATGGAATGAGGTGGCTCCTTTAAAGCATGACCTAGGAGTGCTCCAGGTGGTTCATCAGCATTACCTGGAATCACTCCCAGGTGGCCCTGGCAGCCCCCAAGGATCTCAACAGGGCTCTACTAAACTCCAACTCCCACAATGCCCTGCAGGAATCCGTCAATATCAATATCGACTAAAACATTTTTGACCCTGACTCATCAAAAGAAACCCTTTTTGAAATAATATATGTTGAAAATTATTTGAACTGTCCTTCACTAATAATGCAGTAGTTGTAAGTTGCTTGTTAACAGCTGAATCGCAGACTGACATCATGTTTGCTTTGAACATGGCAATGTAACTTACAAAAATTGTAAGACTAGAGTATGATGGCACCTGTCAATTACACATGAGTTACGGTCGATAATATACCATTGGAGGTAGTCTGACACAATTGTCCTCTTCAAGAGTAGCCACATATCTCAGACAACCAGCTGTCTGTAACATTGTGCTATGTTTTAAAGTACATTCTCGCAAAGCTTCGACAGAAGCAGCAGGGTCAATCTAAAACACAAAAAAGGGGCATATACAGTATATACAGTTCTCATAAATTTCTGTTCCATTACTTATCTAGTTTAACCCTATATCTTGTACAATCACAGAACAATAAATGCATTACTCTGTGTATGTTATCAAGGAAGTAATGATTTTCTCAAAGCATTGCAAAAACTAATAAATAAACCCTGCTCTACTATAGCATTATACTTTTCCTACCTCTCGCAAAGTTTTCTTTATTTTTTCTTCAGTTGCATCATTCACTGTTGCTTTGGATGAACGCTAGCCTGCAAGATACAGTACAAGATCTTCAGAGAGGAAATGTGGACCTGGGCCTCCATGCACAACTGATACCACAATCACCATTCCTGCCAAGAAGTACTCATACTCCCTGAGAGCTATGAATGAAAATCAGTTATATTTTAGAATTTTGGGTGATTTACAATTCGAATCACAATTCCAAATTGCCTATAATGTTATTTCTACTGTTCCACACATATTTAGCAACTACTTTTGGAAACATTCAAATATGTTTCATGATGCATTAAAATCAAGACAAACCTAAGCATGTTGTAGCTAAATATCTCTGGAACAGTTCAAGTAACAAAGCATATCAGTGATGTGATATATAATTACAAGTCACACATTTTAACACTATTTATACATACCACATGCCAATACTGATGCTCTGTGCAAGAGAGGACAGAGCCGACTATACTTCCTTAGAAGACTGGCGTCCTTCAACATCTGCGATAAGATTCTGCAGATGTTCTATCAGACGGTTGTGGCGAGTGCCCTCTTCTATGTGGTGGTGTGCTGGTGAGGCAGCATAAAGAAGAAGGACGCCTCACGCCTTGACAAACTGGTGAGGAAGGCAGGCTCTATTGTAGGCGTGGAGCTGGACAGTCTGACATTTGTAGCTGAGCGATGGGCGCTGAGCAGGCTCATATCAATCATGGAGAATCCACTGCATCCACTAAACAGTATCATCTCCAGACAGAGGAGCAGCCTCAGCGACAGACTGCTGTCACTGTCCCGCTCCACTGACAAACTGAGGAGATCGTTCCTCCCACACACTATGTGACTCTTCAATTCCACTCCCCGTGTAGTCATTAACATTATAAAAAAATTATTGTGTGTTTTACTTGTATTTTTATCACTCTAATTTAATATTGTTTTTTATCAGTATGTTGCTGCTGGAGTATGTGAATTTCCCCTTGGGATTAATAAAGTATCTATCTATTTATCAATCATTTGCATTGTAGACTAAGTAACGTTGTCCTGTTGGTCCATCAAAAATTGGTCGGTCTTTAAAATGGTTCATTAGTAGAGTTAGAAACTCTCATCTTGGACCACCTGTATCAATTCCATCCTCAAAAACACCAGCATCATCAGTAAATCTGACCAGCATATCACAGGTTTCTGAATATGTTGCACGCTTGAAACCTCAGACTGCTCCATCTCAAACATTTGACCTTGCAATGTTGAACCGGCTAACTCTTCCATGATCAATATGCAATGATATCAGCTAGTGTAATGTTTACCTCCTCTCTAGAATTACACAAGACTGAGTTACATTTGTGAAATGCCAGACAGTATACAGTTTTCTATTTTTTGCAGAACACTGATGTGCAGTAAAGGGCTTCTTTCACATATTATCACAGAAGTAATTTAATCTTTTACCATTAAGTGCACAGAGAAAACCTATTGCTATTGTCAATAACTGCCAGCTTACATGGTTGTGTCTGATAAATTCCCCAAATTTACAGGAACTGGCTCTTCATCCTTTTCTTCAACACATGGTGCATAAAGGTTTGTATATTTACTGTAAAGAAATTACCATTCCTATGTTAAAAGACAACTCCACCTATTTTACACTAAATCATTCTTCTTAAGTAATTTCCAACCTAAGTAAATCCCTGAAGTATTTTTTGTAAGTTAACCTTTCTACAAAGATTTTAGATACAACTTGCCAGTTTATTTTTCATCTAATCTAAAAATGTCTACCAAGGGAATAGTCACATTTTGTCAGTTTGTTTTGCTTACCTGTAGTAGGTGGACTTAGTCACATTGTATTCAGGTAGATCCAGAGTATCCTCAGTATCAGATATTACTATCTGAGAAATAAAGTGACAATGGGAACTTAACTGTCCAACACAACACAAAACAAAACTGAAAGAAAAAAATATTATGAGGTAACATTTGGTTCAATACCTACCTGTCCAGCTTGAATTGTTGATGAATGTCTAGATGTAGTTCTGAAACATGTTAAAATTACTACTTTAGTGCAACAAAGTATCATGGAGTTAAAAAGGAAATTTAAAATTATGGTAAGTTATAATAATCTAGATAATTTTGCTATATTTCACAATATTCTTACATCATTTACAACTTAATATATTTAGAGCAAAAACTTTGGTCTTAACATTGACTTAAAGGTCTGTCCCAAACATGTTATTTGATCACAATACCAGCTTACAGATTACTTACATTTGCAAATTATTACTTACACTACATCTTCTACTTTGTGTTTGGGTGTACTTTGGTTATAGGCCTTCAAAAACCTGAGGGAAAAAGCATAAAATTCTGAACAATTTTATACAGCCTATATTATTCTTCTCTTACTACATAAATACTTATCAATGAAATGTTGCCCGCTGAAACGTGGCAAGTTTTTAGTATTTCTGACATTTAAACCGGCTGAACAATAATCAAAATGATTCACATGTGTTACACCAAATGCCATTTAAAATGTAAATCCTACTGTTTGTCCAAGTACAATGCAGGAATGTATATTCAAACTCAACCACAGACGTTACACAGTAGCTAGCCTCTGTTGAATCAAAATATTGGCAAGCATTATGCAGAGAACAGCTCTGGCTAAGATAATTAATACGGCCATTCAGTATATTGCTTTCCTAAATTATCTGTTTCATGTTAACTCACAACAGTGTCAGCCTGGTTAAATTCAGTTGTACTCCTACTTGTAACAAGAATTTCAGAATCAGAGTCTGATTCTGAGCTAACATCCACTGCAGTTAAAGGAAACAAAATCAACACATTATTATGTACAGTATGTCACAGCACTGTGAAATATGTAAAAGTACTAAATCATCACATCCTCCAACCTCTTCTAAAGTCTTTTTCTAGGCATATAAAACAAGATCCTGCAATATGCCTTTTCTGTTTCCTTTTTATATTCAGCCAGTACAAATGGCCTTTCTGTCCCAGGCACATTGACCACCTCTGAGCAATCGGGATACAAAAGTATATATGGCCTTTCATCCATGTCCTTGTTAAATGTTCTCATTTTCTGGACAGCTAGTTTCAGTAGATCAGGCACAGCTACCAGAGGGTCTGTAAACAATGGGAGCGTTTTCCCTCTTACAGGTTTTAAATCACTTCCATTTGGCACCATCAATCCTATGTTTATCTAGATAAATAAAAATAAACAGAATGAGTTTTTTGTAAATTATATATTTATAAGTTTGTTGCACAGGAAGTTAAACACTAAATGGCTACACTGATTAAACAATAACTGTCCCTGCAAACATTGTCTTGTATACATGACACAAACAATTAAGCCATCTAACCTGAACTTGTCTCTGTTCTTGTTTTAGTCATCTCTTTGACCCACAGCTAAAGGATTGTCTTTCTTTTGGTTTGAAGTTTCTGTGATCCATGAACTGTTTATATGATGGGCATGGTTGTTCTTCTGGAATGAACAGAATTGAATATCAACAAATTATGAACAGAATAATTGTAATCATTTATTAACCATAAAACGTATTGATGTGTATTTTGGTTCAACTACTTCCAGAATATTGTTTAGTATAATTACTCATAATGTGTGACACTTAGTTTATGACCACTACAGGTAACACTGCTTGTTGAAAGATGAGATACAAAGGTGTGCTTCTATAAGCTTTTTTAAAAAAAATAAAAAAATAAAATAAAACTACATACATCATGAGTCTCTTTACATTTTCTTCACAAAACTCCTAAACAGCATAAATATACAGTACACTAGGAAATTCCATTCCATTATCTGTTGTAAAAGCCATTTGTTAGTTAATTAGATTATAATAAGTTGATATTAGTATTTTGTTAGTTATGTGAAAATGTTTGTGGATATATTAGTGCATAGTCTATGGGAGATTCTATTATAAGCCCTACAAGCTAAATTGTAAATGGAATATTCTAATTATTTCTTGTCATTCTGACTACACACTAGTTCAGTTTATGATCTGCCTTGCAGTTGTTAAGGCATGGTGGGAAAGCAGCTTCAAACCGTACTGACATACTAAAGTGAAGTCTATGTAAGTTTGCCATAGAAACGTAACAAGTATAGAAAGTAACTTATTTTTAACCAGAGAAAGCAAAGACTGTAATTAGACCGAGAAGACACCTTTTTCTGTTTTTGCCTTTTATTCTACGTGTGCAAAAACTTTTTTCTAAAATTTTGTGATTTTTTTTCTTTTTCAAATTTTCACTAAACTTTTTTGAAACGAACTTTATTGGACTGGGAAATTTCTTTTTGTACGTGTTTGACACATGCTGGATCCTACCTTGCCAACTGCTGCTCAGCCTTTGGAACCGAAAAGATGCAGCTATATCTGTACTTTGAAATGTGCTGGCAATTGCTGAATGTTGAAAATAATACGAGACCAAGTCATGTTTTATTTTATTAGGTTACAACCGTTATGAAAGTTAACAGTCCCAGTGTATGTTGCGGTAGTAATTAAAAAACTTAAATGACTGCATTAAGTATAACACACATATATACTGTATATCTCAACTTGCACAGAAGTTGTTTATTTCAAATGGAATTCTGAAGGACTCGCACTACGTCAACTGAACAATAATAATAATGACAATAATAATAAAAGCCTAGGATATCTGGCTCTAGATAACGTTAAGAGTCCACTTACTGGTACTTTGATTAACATTTCCAGGTGGTTTAGACGTTGGCTGTGCATCTGGTTCTTCCATGTGGGGAGCCTCTTTTAGAAAGTGTAAACATTTCCCACAAGAATAACAAAAGCGGGCTAACTGGCTAAAATGGTTTCCACAAAGTGGACAAAACATTGTCGCCTGATTTACCGTCACAAACTCTGTTCAATGTTCCCTAGCAAAACAGTTTGAATGACACAAAAGGTCAGCAAAAGCACTTCCTGTGTATTGTACTTACCCTTTCAGTTTGATTTGCCGCTTGTAAATTTGTTTCGGGCCACTTGTAAAATTGTTTTCTGAACTGTTAATTTGTTTTACCGCTTGCAAATATGTTCTGGGAGTTGTAAATTGTTCTAACTATTGTACATTTGTTTTCTGAAATGTTAATTTGAATTTCCTTTGTAAATTTGTCTTAATGGTTATAGATTTGTTTTGTGAAATGTAAATTTGTTTTGCCCTTCTCAGCCACTGTACAAAATATTCCAGATCAGCTAAACAATTTTTATATTAAATTTTTAACTTTCTTGCACTAAGCATTATTTACTAAATAACACATGCCACTTTCTCCTCTTTTACCTGACATGTCAGTCTGATCCATACAGAAGACAGACAAAGCATGCAGCAATTTCCATTGTTATTTTGTGAAGCCAGTCTTCCCTTATTTAGTTGTTTAGCGAGAACCCACCAAAATGTTGGGCAGTGGAGAGTAGTCGCCGTAGTGTTTTGCTCTCAATTGTTCACCTCTCCTTTATCCCTGTTTCCTTTGTCCAGTCATTCCCCATTGGGTCATTCTGGTTGTGTTGACTGAATATAATTTATGACTGCAACTAAGTGTCTAACAAATTAAAAGTCAAATCAAGAATACTTGCTCCAATGTTTAAAAAGGTTTGCAAATCATAAATAATATGCGTGGCAGTGGACTGCACAACCAGTTACATAAATAACAAAAGTATGTACAAAAAACACAAATATTTGAAATGCAAGTGTTGATTGCAACACTTTGCCTCTCTCCAGTACCATAACGAATATTTCTTTTTTAAAATCTGCACTCTAAAACAAATTACTATAGTAAGTCATTCAGCTAAACTGGAAACTTTGCCAACTTTGTCTTAATTAAATATTGGGACAATTTAGTTATTAGATAACCTAGCAGATTTCTTATATTCTTAATTTGTTATGTTCCTATGGTCAAAACTCCCATGCTTACAAAGAACATGTGTGAGTTGAGCTTTTGTGCACAGAAATGTGATACCAGTACGCTTTTGTGTTTAGTAAAAATATGCTAATGCTCACAATGTTATGGATTATTTAGTAGTGGAAACAGAACAGCAACAGGACAAAAGGTCAACACAGAAGAATGTAAAATATAAGAAACAACTTTACATGGCCCATAAGTAACAAATCATAAATTATCTATTATGTTTATTTAAATATGCAGACTTTCTACTTGCAGAATGTACTTCTGCAGCATTTTCCAAGGGAGTCCTGAACCAGTAAGTATGAGAGAATACAGGTGTGATGCCCACAATACGCATAGTAGGTGACGCTGAGTGAGGCTCATAACCAGCTCTAGCTCCTTTTAAATAAAAACAAAGAATTATTGGAATGTTCTGGCATTACATCACTAATTGACTATGAAATGATGTTTTTACAAAAATGTGCTGAGATAGGCTACTATTGTATGGTATGCAACAAAGTAAATGTTTCTATTGTATCTTGTCTTGTCCTTCCTTTTAGGCTGTATGGACACAGCTGTAAGCCAAGGACTGTAATAGTCTCATATTATGTTTTATATCATTGTGATGAATGTAAACAGAATATAAATATTGAACTAACACAACATACAAAAGGAACCTAAAAGATGTATTTCATATTAAAGGGGTCCTGAAAAAAATGACAGTGACACCCAAATTAGAAATACTAACTTAATCTTTTAATTAAAAGAAAAGTCATGTCAGTATTTATTGGCTAAAGAACTCACTCCACAAATAGTGTTAATTACTGTCAAGAGCAAGTGCTGATATAAGAAAAAGTGAACTAAATAGTGATGTTATTTCATATTTAAGTAACAGGATGAATAAAACCTTGTAAGAAATAAGAAATTGCATATTAACTCTTCCGCTTAGTTGGGTCTTAGAATTAATTGACACTAAGCATTATTCTCTGTAAAAATTTGCCTTGAATGATAAATATTAAATTTCTATGAAAACCATAGTTCTCTAGTATTGTACATATATTATTAGTTTCGGGTGTTAAAAAAGTGAAGTGTGTTTGGTTCAACACTTAACTTTGATTTTGCTGTATTCTAATAAGGTTTAAGTCAAGTTAAAAATCCAAGCTGAATTAGGATAACTCTTGCTGTTTAATTAATGACGGACAGGAATGAGAAAAATTATTTTTCTGCTTCTTCATGCATGTGTTCTATAAAAGAATGCCTATCTAGTGATGAAATTGTGCCAAATGTAGAGCTGTTAAACCTTCTTAGCGTTGGTCTCCTATTAACACAAAAAACCACTAGAGTGAAACACTCAAAATATAGAGCCTTGAGAAAATGATAAGATAAATAAATCCTTTGTCTATTTCATTGGGTAAAGGATTTGAGGATGAGAAAGAAGCTATGAATCATAACTGGAATTCAAGCGCAGCTCACACAGAGAAAATCCTGTAGGCTCCTATTAAGTTTTTTAAGTTTTACAGAAGTAAAATTAGAGACTGTAGCATAAGCTCTAAATCCTATATTTGAATAGATAGATTTACTAAAATCATGACTACCAAATTACATACAGGTAAATACATCATACAATTACTTAACTGAAAAACTTCAGTCACAAATAAACTTCAGAAAGAATATTTATGTAAAACATTCCACAAATTTTGATATTTTCTCCTGGAAAGCGCTTAATATAGAATATGTTAACTCGTTAACTCGTTACACTTTTACATTTAATTTAACAGACATTATGAATGAAATCCATTATATTTATCAGATTTCTTAAACCATTTAATCCAACTTTAGGGTCATGGGGAGCTGAAGGTAAACTTGACAGCACTTAGTGCACTGCAGTAACTGTCTCTGGACTTGGTGCCAGTCCATTATAGGCTGACTGTTAATGCCCACAATCACACTTACTTATACTGTGTAATTTATTCAGACAGCAACTGTCCTGAGATTTAAAGCCAAATTACTACAGTGTGTTAGGCAGCAGCATTACAATAGCATGTAATATCCATCCATTATCCAACTCGCTATAACCCAACTACAGGGTCACGGGGGTCTGCTGGAGCCAATCCCTGCCAACACAGGGTGCAAGGCAGGGAACAAACCCCAGGCAGGGTGCTAGCCCACCTCAGGGCACATACACACCAAGCACACACTAGGGACAATTTAGAATCGCCAATACACCTAACCTGCATGTCTTTGGACTGTGGGAGGAAACCAAAGTACCTGGAGGAAACCCACGCAGACACGGGAAGAACATGCAAACTCCACACAGGGAGGACCCAGGAAGCAAACCCGGGGCTCCTAACTGTGAGGCGGCAGCACTACCCACTGCGCCACCATGCCGCCCTAGCATGTAATAGCTAATATTTAATGCAACAAATAAAATGTAAAATATAATTTATTACCACACATTATTTCTGCAGAAAAATACTGTTTTCCACCCAAATTATCCTCCATTTTAAGTATTTCCTAACCATTTTGGAATGTTTTTACAAATAGACAGATGTCTATTTCAGCTGGGTTGTCTTTTTTTGAAAGGGGAACAGGCAAGATGTCTTCCACATCAATGCAATCCTTTCCAGACAGACCGAGATTGAAAATGTGCACAAAACCTCCTTATCTGTGCATGACGCCAAAGTGGCGTCATCTTGGTCTTCTGTTTATCTGGTGTCTCATATATAAAAATTGGCTTACACTCACAACTGTGGGTACGCCATTTCTTACTGAAAACTTTAGTTATATAAAACATGAACTTGAAAATTGGCTACTGCAAAGTTTTGTCCATCTGTAAGTCTCACACAGTAGCTGTAGTGTCTTCTGCATATGGTTATGTTCACTGCCTAACAATGTAATATAAACTGCGAGAGAGAGGCTGTCCCTCCCTCATGTAATGTTGTTCTAGCCAAGTTCTTGATGGTTGTGACACTGAATATCAACATTATCTCAAATTTATCCTGAGGCAAGTTCCCTTCTGTTTAACGTATGCTCAGTAGTAGTTACAGCAGAACTGAACTTTTGCTGCACAAGCAGTTTATTGATGTTGCAGGAGACTCTCCTTTGTCCAGTTTTAAAAGGGAGTACTTTCACTTACTGTATGCTGTCAGTTCAGCTGTAGTGCTACTAGAAATGAAAACTGCCATTTCTAGAAATGAACAGGGCAGGTAAGAGGACAATTATTGGAGCTTGAGTGTGAACTTCTTGCAAATGCTCATTCATATTAACTAGCAACTTTCAGATCTTCCTCCAGAGTGGTAAAGCCAAGTTCATTCAATTTTGCATCTAAGAGAATACATAAAATAAACTACCTTGAAGTCTACAACGTATTTGCAGTGGAAAAGCCAGCCATAGCTGTTATTCTACTTTCACTTCTAGTAGTTTATTATTCCAAAGGGCCCATGCATTTAAATATTTTTCTGACATATACTGAGTTATTTTCTTTGACAAATGTTTACAGAAGTGTATCCTTTGCTACTTTTACTGAATCAGACTCTCTCTGTAAATGAATGCAGAACTTGAAGGTCTTGAAGCCAGTACTTTGGAAAATTGGACTTCATGCATCAAATTTAAAATCAAAGACCCAACTATGAAAA
Organism: Polypterus bichir lapradei; assembly: GCA_026402145.1. Classification (NCBI taxonomy): domain Eukaryota; kingdom Metazoa; phylum Chordata; class Cladistia; order Polypteriformes; family Polypteridae; genus Polypterus; species Polypterus bichir. Next base: position 48,199,768 of record JANRMT010049829.1, read on the forward strand.
ACTATAACTTCCTCTCTAATGAGCTTCAGCAGTAGTACTAGTAGTAGTAGAGTAGTAACACATAAATGGTAGTGTTGATTCATTATACAAAACATTCCCATGAAAGCAAATCAGAATGAATGGGCAAACAAAACAAACAAGAAAGATATGTTTGGTAATGGTAAAGAAATTAAAAGTTCCTCAGTGGTGAAAAAGATAGCAGTCCATATATAAATGAAGTGCAGTAAATAATGAACAATACACTGAATACAATAAATACAATATGATAACAAAGTATTCAAAAGTTTTTTTTTTTATGCAAAGGATACCACAAGTCCTTACAAGACACCCCAGCTTGCTACATATTCAAAGTAAATCCAAACAATTTAAAATACATCGATTCATGGCAACCTGTTATTGATACTTTCTGAGAGTGACCAACACTGCCTACCAGTATGCAGATTAAAAATCTATTGCTGTTGCTTGCAGTTAACATATCTAGTGTATCTGAAATTTTTCTTATTGTGCACAAAAATAATGAACAATATTTAGAGTTGCGAGTTTATCTCTATATCTGTAAACAGTACATACCAGAATAATTACTTGATAAGCTTCTTAACACAAAGTATATCCATGAAAGGCATTTAATCTTTAATGTGATAAAATACACACAAGTACAATACCTTGTGTTTATTCTTTGATTTCGGAAAATCATTCAATAGTATGAGTTAGTACTTGTTATTCTTGTTAAAATGTACTCTAATAGAAAATTAGTTCAACCTGTAATGACATTTGAAAGGTGAATGACCTTTTGCAGATTCTAAATTAGCTCTGACACTATTTTCTAATTAAAAGTATAGTCATTCGACATGAAAAGGAATATGCAAGGTTATGTGTCACAGGAGGAGGCAAATCAATTATATTTTTTTCTTATTCTTCTAAATTGAATCCTTTCACATTTTAGTGGAAGGCAAAAACTATCCGCAACTATGTGAACCATATGAGACAGCAAGACTGCATAATATGTTTTAAATTGTGTTAGGTATATAAAAATGCTTAAACATTTAGAAAAGGAAACCAGGTAAAGTAATACGTATGATTAATGCATTGCATGTGATTAGTCTGACTGACATTACAGGATATATTTGGAATTTCTAGTAACAATGACTAAACAAATAAATCAGACATTCTATAGAAAACAAGGGACAGACAGAGCTCAGATCCAGCACAACATACATAGAACCCAGTGCCAAATTTCTGTAAGTATGTGTTGTTAACATGCTCTGAATATCTTAATTTCCAAAGTATGTTGATGAGTACGGGCCGCTCATCCCAATATATAACCTGTCGTCTCCAATTTACCTTATTCTAGCAAGAAATGCGATATTTGCTTTCAGCTCTTGGGTAACCTCCTCCACCTGTCTCCCATCTGAATAAATTGCCTAGTTTTAAAGTAACAGACACTTTGCTGTTATTTATTTTAAATGTAGCCTTCTTCTCATTGACACAAACACCAGAGTCTAGGAAGATGCAAATGTAAATTTTGTAAACTAAAATTAAAATTTCCCTTAACAAATAAAGGGGAAAAAATTCAAGTACGTTTGAAAAAAATATTTATAGTTTTTTCACTTTTTTGGGCATGACTTAAAATTTCAGGTAGAATTCCTCACTGATCATTGAATAGTACACAGAAATTGCAGACAACAGGAAATATTGAAGTTGGGCATCTAGCCCAGATCTTCTTATTCTGAAAATATTTTCATGTACTGTATATAACTGATTCCTTCACACAATATACCACGTGTGTTATGCACCTTAAGCACAACCTGCCTTGACTTGTACTCTATACAATGTGCATTGTAATCCAACATCTTCAATGTTTTTAATGGTTTCTGGGCATTGTCTGGATAAGGACAGTAAACACGTAACTGTAGACATCTAAGTGTTTCTCACATTTACTTAACACCTAATATTTTTGCAATATGTCTGCAAAACGTGACCTTCATTTATGTAACAGTTAATCTTCCATTTTGTTTTGTATCTGCTAAAGTCGAAAGCGTGTACACATTGATTTGCAAGATCTACAGTCTCTGTTAAGTCACTTACCTGTGTGCTGCCTGAAAATGTAATCCATTTGTTTGTTTCATTTTTTATCAAAATTATTATTACAGGTTAAAAATGAGCAGCAGCCCTGACACCAATCCCACTGTGGGGAGCCAATTTTGCCAAACACCTTACATTAGATCCTGTTGTTTTCTACATTTAAGGCAATTACTTCATCCATTTCCACATTTTCCTTTAAATCTCTGCTGCTAATAATGTTATAATAATTATTCCAAGAGCTACCCTGTTATTTTAAAGCAAAAGTAGATAATTTTATATTACATAACTAATATTACATTTTATCTTTCAAAATTGCTGTCATGAATTTACCTGTGATAAAAGTTGCACTTAGTGGTCTATAAAAATATATTTTAGTTATTTTCATTGGTTTTTTAAGCATGTTTACTTTGGCTTTCATTTGGTTGTGGGTTTTATTTTGGATTTGTCTTTTCACTGGTGTTTCAAATTCACCTAAAGGAGTTTTTATAGGTGTTTGGGCTGAAATCATGAGAGAATAAACCATCAGAGAGTTCTAGATGAATGTCCAGGGGCCCGCAATGGCAAAGGGCCTTTTCACTACTCACAATCTTCCCCACTGCGTATGGTGAAATTACCAAGTGGATTGACTTGATGAAGTGATCGGGTGTCCACATGCCATAATCATCAATTTGGATGCAATGATCAGGTGTCCGTGCATGAAAATCATCAGGGGAGAACCCTTCTGTCCCTCTTCATTACTCAAGTCTCTTCTGAAACAGAATCACTGTGCGCAGCATTGTTTAAAGTATGATCAACTCTCTGTTCATTAAGCCACCCAGAGCCCTGTGGGGGCCTGGCCTTGGCTAAAATGTCCACAGTATGTAAATACTGTAACACTATTACTTCTTCCCAAATACTAAATGAAGAAATACGTTTTTCTGTTGATATAAAGGAATATACAAACATCAAACCTCTTAGACTCAGCAGAGAACTCTTCCACACTGAAAGGGAACAAATGCTTTTGTGGGATTTTTGGAGGAGAACAAAATTTGAACATAGATCATGGAAGTAAAACAGAAGCGGGTACAGACAGTGCTACTTCTGAAATGCATTGAGCAGATCTGTAGTGATACTACAAGGGTGAAACAATCAGTATGTGTCCACTGACAGGCACTGGTTATTAATGACTGTCATTAGGGGGCAGTTTTTACAAAAGAGTGGTGGATTCAACATCACATCAAAAATTAAAGTCAAATATTGAAATTACAAGCTTATCCAACTTGCGTGAATTTCATCATGGAAATTCATAATGAGACTCAGTAGTGGGTATGGCCCCCATGTGCCGGTATGCACTCCTGCCAATGTCTGGGAATGCTCCTGATGAGACAGTGAATTGTGTTCTGGCAGCTTTCCTCCTAGACTTGGATCATGGCATCACTGGGCTCCTGTGACCCTACTTGGTTGCATCAGTTGCACTGATACAGAATCTCACAGAGGTTCTTAATTGGATTCAGGTCTGAGGACATGCGGGACAATCAACTGCATCAATACCTTCATCATCTAGGAACTGCCAACACATTCTGGCCATATGAGGCCGGGCATTGGCCTGCACATAAAGGAACCCAGGGCCCACTGCACCAGCATAAGATCTGACAATGGCTCTGAGGATTTCATCACAACACCTAACAACAGTCAGGGTCATGTTGCCTAGCACGTGGAGGTCTGTGTGACTGTCCAAGGATATGCCTCTCCAGACTATCACTGACCCACCTCCAAACCCGTCATGCTGAATAATTTTGCAGGCTTCATAACATTCACCACAGTGTCTCCTGACTCTTTCACATTTGTCCCATGTCCTCAGTGTGAAACTGCTCTCATGTGTGAAAAGAATGGGGCACTAATGGTGGAGCTGCCAGCTGTGTATTTTCTAGCGAAGACCAATCAAGCTGTCCAGTGATGGGCAGGTCCAATTAGAGGATGTTGGGCCCTCATGCAACCCTAATGGAGTCTGTTTCTGACAGTTTGGTCAGAAAGATGCACACCAATAGCAAGCTGGAGGTCGTTTTGTAGGGCTCTGGCAGTGCTCCTCTTGTTCTTCCTCTCACAAAGGAGCAGATACCGGTCTTGTTCTGATGCCCTTCAAAAACCCTGTGCAGCTGTCCTCATGTAATGGCCTGTCTCCTGGTGTCTCCTCCATGCTCTTGAGACTATGCTGGGAGACACAGCAAACCTTCTTGCAAAGGCACGTATGAATATGTCATCCTGGAGGAGCTGGACTACCTGTGAAACCTGAATCAGCTGCAGGTAATGCCTCATGCTACCAGTAGTGACAAGGACACTAGAAAAATGCACAAAAAGAATTAGTCAGAAAGGATAAGGAGAGAGCAACTGTCTGTGGCCACCACCTGCAAAACCATTACCTTTTTGGGGGTTGTCTTGCTGTTGCCTCTCCAGTGCACCTGTTGTCAATATCATTGCACCAAAGCAGATGAAGTTGACTCAAGTAAGCTGCTGTGAACAACAGAAAGAAATAAGGACTAACTTTAAAAAACATGCAGCTAGTTCTGTTGTGGTCCTAGTCTTTTCTTCTGTGCAGTCAGCTGAACATCTGATAGGCTGTTAACAGCCAGGACTGTTTCTGGGCATAGGCAGCCTAGGCCAGCACCTAGTTCACCCTTTAGAGGTCAGGGTGCGTTACTGCAGCCCCATGTAGAAATTCCTATCTTTATCTGGTTTAGAAAAATGTGTACAGACTGGACCAGAACATAAAGAAATGTTTATGTTATGCGCCATTGCAGCGCCTTTACTGTCTGCAACTAAGCACACCACAATCTCTTGCATAGAAATGGCTCTGGGTGACGCAACATTTTTAAAAAAAATATACAGACCTACGAACACTCGGATTCAAAATGAATGTCTGATGATACTGTTTTAGATTATTTTACGTCTGACAACCTATACAGTCCAGCAAAAACAGAAATAACAACAACAATGATGATGATAATGCCAATAATAATAATCCTCAAACTGTAGTATAGAAGAGACAGACATGGCAAAATAAAATGAAACAATCAAAACGACAATAGGACTGTAGCTCTTTTATGGATTGCTAAAAGCTGATGTGACAGTAGGGGTCGCTGTTGACCCCTGAACCCCACAGACAATACGTCCAAACTCCAGGTAAAAGTCCCAATAATTAATTTATTATTATTATAATGTGCACAAAGCACCTCCACTATTCTCAATAATAATATAAATAATCACAATAAATCAATACACAATCCTCCTCTCCACCCAGCAGCTCCGTCACACTTCCTCCCAACTCCGGCTCAGTCTGCTGGGGTTCTGTCCCTCAGTCCATGTGATTTCATAGCACTTCCGGGTCAGATGAAAACGTCTTCTTTTCTTCAGCCTGGAAGTACTTCATTCCTTCAGTCCCCGTGATTAGGGAGTACTTCCTATAATGGCTATAATGAAAACACTTGTGCCTCCCTGCAGCGTCCCCTGGCAGCCCCCACGGTATCCAGCAGGGCTGTGCAGCCGAACTCCAATGTCCATGATGCCCTGCTGGAATTCGGGGCGCCTCCATGTTGCAGGGAGGACTCCATCTAGCGGTGTGGGGGTATTGGCCGGGATAAACAGCTGGCCATATATCACACTGATTTAACCCAAACTATGATTGTCTTCCAAATGTGATAAAATTTTGTAATTATTGACCTCTGTTGCTCACCAGTATTTGTGAGATTCGCTCTGGGCACACTAAAGCAGTTGTGCATTTTTTTAGATAGGCAGATTGCATTATTTGCATAGACGAGCATACTGTAAATAGGAATTGTGGGCAAAGATTCCTATTTGAAGATAATCGTTATATTCTCAATTTCACTGGGACGTTCTCTGATTCACAATTGGTTATGTTTCCTAACTGGACAGATTGATATTTCTGAAAATTACTTGACTTGGTGTTAGAATCTGATGATTAACTGTTACCTTAATTTTTGAGCAGTATATTTTAATTACATAAAGTGGAACTGCACTAATTCTGTATTTTTGCCTAAGCATTATACTTGGGCATATACCTCCTGTTCATGTGTTTCCATTATTCAATAGGTGCATTAGCTGATAATATACTAAATGCATGATGCTTTTAGTAAATTATCCATCTTAGCACGGTGGATTATCTGGCTTACTATAACCTTGACTGAGCCTCCATCTCCTGTTATTCATTCTGGGAGCAGTTAAATTCTTGCTTGCATGATTTTTCTTTCTTGTTTTAAATCCAAAATAATATTAAAATATTCTGACATTGCACAATGGCTCTGTAGAACTTTCTTAATGTAAATATTTTCCTTCCAATCAGTGATTCTGTGCATAATCAGATTAGCCCTCACAAGAGACTTCCACACTTGATTTTTGTAATTCCAATAACTGTTGTGTAATTCTCTGTATTCATTTGTATTCCAAATGCAGGATCAGGTTTTCTTTCTTTTGAATGTTATTAATTTTTGTTTTCTTTCAGCAGATAGCTTTTTATGTCACAGTTATTTTTGAATTCCATTAATGTAATTTGCTATTACCATATATGAAATAATGAACCAAAGAAATTAAGTTACCATAAATATTGCTGATTTCTAGTTATAACAAAGACTAAAAGTACCAACACAATAATGCTTGGTGTTCAAATAATATTATGTGTTGTGTTTTGGACATGTTAGCTAGTGTGGATTTTTGTAAATTGACACGTGCTTGAAGAAAAATAAGACAACGTGTATTTGGCTCATTTAGTTATGGAAGATGTGTAGAATATATGATGTGTAATGGACTTTTTTCTTATCTGTGTCTTTATGTAGTAATTATTGTTTGTTCCTAAGTTAAAAACTACAATATTGAATAAATGTTCAATATTATTTATTTCTTTTCTCTGACTCTTTTCTTTATGACACTGATTTTTTAATCTTTCTTTGTGAAGAGCTTTTTCAAAGAAAGGTCAGCTTGAAGTGAGTTCAGTCTACCTTTGTCTGCTATAAATACCCACTATTCCCTCTCCTTCTCAGCATAAGCTGTTTTTGCAGTCTCTCTGTGACCTAAACTGCTGAATATTCTGTTTCTTTGACATTAGATGGTGTGATAAACTCAACCATTCATTAAGCAATCACATTTTATTTTGGCAAGCTATTTTAAAGCATATTCCTTAAACTTAAAAGCCCTTCAGTTCAGTTGAATTCTTGATTTTTCTTGATACCATATTTGCCAGTTAATTAAGTTGAAATGAATTTTTTTCAACCATTAATTATGTTTTAAAGCTCGGAGACACTTATGCCTTTAAAAATGGAATGTCTGAGAGCACACTGCGTTAGCAGATATTCTATCAAGAGTCTTGTAAAGCCTCTCGTAGCAGGCTCATGGTAAAAGATGAACAACTGAAAACAGGCTGTCAGCCCTTTTCTGGTTCCTGTTGGATTATAGTGGATTGCTGGAACAACAGCACAACACCACCAGTGAAAGTCTCATCACTCGTTTGTAGGCATAGCATCAAAATCATCTACTTTGCCATGATAATAGGACATATGTAAAATGTCCCAGTAGCGACAAAGAAAAGGCAGGATTTTGGGGTGGTGAACACATATTTATGCTGTTTTTAGCAGCATTTTCCCATACATAATTCTTCTTTTGTTTTTTGCCTTTTCCTAGGGAGCTTTCAGTGAAGTTTTGCATGCAGCTATGTGTACAGTACCAGCATGTGATGTCATAAGCAATATTTTTCAATAACTTCAGACAGCAGATATAGCATTTGCTTTGCTTGATGTAAGATGTTTGTGGCAGCTGCCCTTTTTCATGTGTGCCATTTTCTTTTCTTATTATGAAACAATAGCATTTTAGGGTTTTGATTTTTGAGAGGCATCGTATTTCGAACTGACACTTGTATAGTTTTTTCTTGTGCTGTCAGCATGCTCCTTTTTTGACCTGCATAGTTTTTTATATTTTTTTTCTACACCTCAGTAGCTTAATAGCTACAGTCAGCGTATCATTGTCTTCCTTATTTGGGGTTTAAAGCTGGGTACAACCATCAGAAAAAAAAGATTGTGTTGTATTTACCTAGCCATGCAGACATGAGGTTCAGCTGCAGTGTAGCTGAGAGAGTACAATACAGTGTAGGACAAAGTGAGCATTGCCCATTCTGCTCAGCTTTTGTGGCACACCAGGCCTGTTAAGAAAGCAGACTTTACAGGGATGTAGACAAGGCTATACCTTCCCCATTTGCAATCCAAACTAAGTGACTGAACTATGTCTTGTACCAGGATCTGCCTGAACTTCACCTGATAACAAAAGTGTAAATCAGAGTTAACTGACATCTCCCCAAAGGCCCTTCTACTGACCTCTTGAGTCAGATTCTAGCAAGGACAAAGAACTCTTATTCAAGGGTTGACAACTAAGATGGACAGTAGAATTCGCATATTACAAAACATTGTTTTTGCAACTGGAAGGGACTTCAAACCGATCAGGAGGAGGATCAACCTTCCTTTAAAACCACATGCATGATGCTGAAGAAGTTCTTTGGGATATTCGCTGGACACTCACTGAACACCTTCTTTGGGATTCTCTCAGGGATGGGGAAATATGCAAAATGACCGTCTGAAACCTTAAAGTTATGAACTGCCCTCTACATGAGAAGCTGAAAAGGTGAAATTCTCCTTTCTTTATGAACCTGAAGTTGAGACCTTGTCTGTCAAGCCAAGGCTGTGTGCCAATAGTCTAATAAGGTTGAGAAACCATTACTTGAAGTAGGAAACTTCAGCATCTAAACTCTTAGGCCAGAATGACTAATACCTTTTCCCAGCCACACAGCATGGATAAGGATCATATATGCACTCCAATGCATGAAGAATCTTCCACTTGAACCCAGAGCAAGAACAAAGCAACAACTCCATACAATATCAAACATCATCCATAAAGACTTGATAAATAAATAAAATGTATTATTATTATTATTATTGCCCTGCAGTGGGCTGGCGCCCTGCCCGGGGTTTGTTTCCTGCCTTGTGCCCTGTGTTGGCTGGGATTGGCTCCAGCATACCCCCGTGACCCTGTAGTTAGGATATAGCGGGTTGGATAATGGATGGATGGATGATTATTATTATTATTATATTGTATTATCAGTGCCAAGATAAAGTAGAATTCCAATTACCAGTAAACAGTCAGCCTTTTTGTTATATGTTTGTTTAGTTTGTCTGCGTCCGGTTTTTTATGTTAACATATATATGCGGTTATCATATTTCATATTATTATATTGTGTCTCTTGTGGCGTATGGCCTGGGCCCTTGACTGGCCTCCTCAACACTGGAAGGACCGGGGGAGGAAGTGTAGTCAAAGCATTACCTCCCCCAGAGTGCTAAATGTCAGCCCTCCTGGGTTGCAGTGGTGCCTCGGACTCCTGCAGGGCTCCATGGGAGCTGGAGTTTGATGTAGCCCTGTTGGGCCACCAAAGGGATGCAGCAGTTGCTGCTGAGCTGTTATTTGCAGCTCTTCCACCACACCCAGAAGTGCTGCCGGAAGTGGGTCAACAAGCACCTGGAGCACTTCCAGGTGCCTTATAAAAGCAGTCGGAGCCAGGAGGAGTTAGATGAAGTTTGCCAGGAGGAGTCGAGAAAGAGCGAGTAGAGAAGGAGAAGAAAATACTTTTGTATTGTGCCAGTGGTTTTGCTGAACTGTGTTGTACTTTTGGGAAATGGGGGAAGGCGTTTCCCAAGTGGGAAAAGGAAAAAATAAAAAGTGTGTGTGCTTTACCTGTGCCTCTGCGTCTGTCTGTGTTGGGTTTGGGTGGCAGGAGCGCCCTCTGCAGGCCACACTCTTGAAACAAGTCTGCTTCAGTTACCTTGATAGAAGTCTAAAGGCTGTAGACACCCCCCCTACAACAGAGAAAGGTAAGGTAAATAAAGTAGGAGCTTTGCCAAAGTATTTAATTAATTACCAGTATTACCAAAACTGTTAATTAATTAACCACGTTGAAATTTCTTTTTCAAATCCCAAATTATTATGGCATCCTTCTTGGTGAACCTCTTATTGATTATTAATCATCAAACATTATACTCCAGATTCCTCTACTAGCAGTACAAGTGTAAGTGTTGCTGTATAAGCTGATGTGAACAACGGAAAGAAGTAAGGACTAATTTTAAAAAATATACAGCTAGTTCTGTTGTGGTCTGAGTCTTTTCTTCTGTGCAGTCAGCTCAGCATCTGATAGGCTGTTAACAGCCAGGACTGTTGCTGGGCATAGGCAGCCTAGGCCAGCACCTAGTTCGCCCTAGAGGTCAGGGTGCATTACTGCAGCCCCATGTAGAAACTCCTATCTTTATTTTGTTTAGAAAAATTTGTCCAGACTGGACCAGAACATAAAGAAATGTTTGTTGTGTGCCTTAGCAGCACCTTTACTGTCTTCAACTATGCACAACACAATCTCTTGCACAGAAATGGCTCTGCGTGACGCAACATTTTGTTTTAATATATACAGACCTACGAACACTCGAACTTTTGTTTTATATTATTTTACGTCTGACAACCTACACAGTCCAGCAAAAACAGAAATAACAACAACAATGATGATGATGATGCCAATAATAATAATCCCCAAACTGTAGTATAGAAGAGACAGACATGGCAAAATAAACTTGAACAATCAAAATGTCAATAGGACTGTAGTTGTTTTATGAATTGTTAAAAGCTGATTTAACTCAAACGATGATCGTCTCCCAAATGTGTTAAAATTCAGTAATTATTGTCCTCTGTTGCTCACCACCATTTGTGAGATTCGCTCTGGGCTCACTAAAGCAGTTGTGCATTTTTTTGATAGGCAGATTGTATTATTTGCATAGATGAGCATACTGTAAATAGGAATTGTGGGCAAACATTCCTATTAAAGATAATCGTTATATTCTCAATTTCACTGAATGCTCTCATTATGCTAAAATTTCAGTTTATTTTATTAATTTAAATGACCTGCATATGTTATGGTAAAGTCTTAGTTTAAAAAAAATAACATATATGTAGAGTGTCACCATCATCAAAAGGCGCACATTTAGCTGGTGGATTACACAGATAACTATATAAGTCAAACCATAGGTTTAGAAATAACTTAAAAATGTGTTCTTATCTTTCCTTAGAGAAACATTAAAAGCAATAAAGACTACTGATACAGCCCGATTCCTATTTATTTTGTGAAATGGCACCCCTGAAGAGCGTATTTTCTGAGACAGTCTTGTAAACAGACGTTGCTACTACTCAATATTCTCAAATTGTGAATTCAAGGTCCTAAATACTTTGCTGTTCCCAGTCCTGTCTCCATGTCTCAATGTACAGGCCTGTCAGTGTTTATTCCTCTCAAAGCAAAGGGGGTGATGGGGCGCCTTTTACAACTTTGCCCAGGGCAGCAAAAAATCTTGCACTGGCTCTGTGAACAGTTGTGCTCTGGTTATGCATCGGCTCACATATAAAGGGAAAGAGCACAGAAAAAAAACATTTAACATAATAAGACATATTACATTAAATTTCAGGCTTGACTGATGAGGAGGTGCAGAACCAGACTGCTTGAAGAAAGATGATGAAGTATACAGTAATCCCTCCTCGATCGCGGGGGTTGCGTTCCAGACCCCCCCCGCGATAGGTGAAAATCCGCGAAGTAGAAACCATATGTTTGTATGGTTATTTTTATATATTTTAAGCCCTTATAAACTCTCCCACACTGTTTATAAATATTTCCCGCAGAGTTATACAGCATAATCCCTTTGTATTCTCTTAGATATTAGGTAAGATTCATTGAAATTATGTATATAAACACACTGTTTATATACAGTAAAACCTAAATATTATTTTAAAGATATTGAGTGTCTCCGATATCACATATGTTACAGCCATTACGATAGACAGGCCACCAGCAATAAATACGTACAATGCAAGAAAAATAGTATACAGTAAATGTGTGTACAGTGACACTAAACGTACGTACATGTACTAAGCACTGTAAGAAGAACATTAATTATGGTTACTCACCAACAATGACACGATGACTTGTCCGATAACAATGAGTTTAATTTTACTGCACAACAAAGGAGAGCGTTACAGCCCTTGTAAAGGAGCCACTTCAGGCGATTGTGTAGCACTGCCGTTGTTCTTCTTCTGGCAGTCTTCAATCCAAATCCCTAAAGCAGATTCCATCCAGACTACTGCCTTATTACATCCACTTACAACTCGTTTTGCACCCTGGTTAAAAGGACACTGCGGCCGTAGATCTTATATTCCTTTCCTACTTTTTAAATAAAAATAATCGTAGCCTTCAACAAATCCAAAACGTTTACCTTTTCGGCAATCGTTAACATCTTCTTCTTGCGCTTGGGCACGGCCCCTGAAGCAGTAGCAGATTGTTTTGGAGCCATAATGAAGGGCTTGACTATGCACAAAGATAAACACTAAAGAGCACAACTCTTTACACAGCGAAACACGTTGATGCTGAATGAGCGAGACGAGACTTCCTGGTTAACACTGCGTTCAGCACGCAGGAACTCAACTGCGTGCTCTGATTGGTTAGTTTCTCAGTCAGGAGAACTTAACTGCGTGCTCTGATTGGTTAGCTTCTCAGCCATCCGCCAATAGCGTCCCTTGTATGAAATCAACTGGGCAAACCAACTGAGGAAGCATGTACAGGAAATAAAAAGACACATTGTCCGCAGAACCCGCGAAAAATCCGCGTTATATATTTAGTTATGCTTTCATGTAAAATCCGCGATAGAGTGAAGCCGCGAAAGTCGAAGCGCGATATAGCAAGGGATTACTGTATTAACCCATATTGAAGTGGGAAAAGATAAAGAGGAAGAGTAGCTTTAACCAACAGATCCAGAGTCTAAATTTTGTGTTGTCACTTCATTGAATTAAGCAACATTCTCATGCATTCTTATCTTCAGTAAGTGCACAATTATAAGGATATGCAGAAAGTAATAACTAAATGATAATATGAACTGTTATTTAAACATTACTACAATCACATCTTAATCAGCAATACCAGCAGCCGAGGCCCTGATAATGTATTGTATATCATTTTCTGTGAATTGGGTTAATTATTGATTCATAACCATATTAACCTCAAGTTCATATCAGAACACCCACTGTATTATATATGTTTTATGATTTACATGTTTTCTAATGGTTTCAATGCACATATGTGCTTTTCCATGACCATAACAGTCAGTATAATGTGTGTGTCCATAGATCACCTTACTAAGTTGTTTAACTCTACTCATGAGATGGTTTAAGTTAGTATGCAGCTTTGCTCCTTTCACCATTTAGAAGATGCACACTGCTATGTCAGTCAGTCAAAGTTTGTGGATAGACCTAATCCACTGGTGAGACACACCTACAATGCACACTGCAAGAGTGCTCACCTTGACAGATAAGAATTGTTACAGTAAATGCACATTAAGGTGTAATCCTCTTGAGATAATCCCATGCTAAATGCAAGATGTAACTGATCTATTATGTTCATGGTTGTTTATTCATCTACACACAATCAATAACACTGCCTTTCTAATTTATACATTTGTCCTTCTTAGCTTCTTCTGGCCTTTAGGTTACCTGACTGTTATCTTTAATTGCAGGGTGCTCCTTGTTTACGAAATCTGAGTACAGTATAACAGCTGTACTAAATTACTTTTTAATATTCTTGGAATTCTTCTTGTGTTGCATACTACAGTTTTATATACCACTTTGGTGCCTGATCTCTGTTCCTCAAATGCAACATCAATCATATTTTGACTTTTGTCTTAATAACTCTGGATCTGACCATTTTATTTAAGAAGAAATTACAGGGGCTCCTCGGGTTATGACACTGTTCTGTTCCTACAACAGTGATGTAACCTGAACACTTACCTATCCCAACACTTGCAAAATCATAATCTAGAACATAAAAACACAACTAAGCCACAGAAAAAGGCAAAGGACATAAATATACTGTATACTGTACTGTAGCAACAGAAAAAATGACAAAAAATGAGTGTAAAAATTTTGCTTACCTTCGGAGGCGTGACCACGGGGGGGCTGGGGTGGGCACTACAACCCCCCTCACCCCAGAGGCAAGCCGTGCCCACCCTGCGAAATGCTCTGTCGGTCCAATGAAAACTCTGGAGAAGAATAACATTTTATTTTCAAAGTTCACTTTGCAGCACGTTTTGAACCTGTTGACCACATTCCTTAATTAAAACAGTGTATACATTCCATTCTTCTTTTATTTTCTGGTTGGTAACACCAAAGTCTATGCATAGGTGGCTTATTTAAAAGTTGACATCTTCAACCTCTGTCCCTCCGCAAGCTGCTGGCTCCACGGTTGAACCCAGCACCGCGGCTACCAACACGGAGCACAGCGCATCCACGTCGGGAACTGAAACTCCAAAAGATGTAGATAAGCCTACACAATCCTCCAGCTCTGCGCCCATGTCTGGTACTCCAAACCTCTGCCTTCAACAAAATATACAGTCCGGTCTGCCTGACTTAAATATGGATAGACCGTCCCAGCCCATTTTAATTAATTATCCCAAGTGCGCATTCGGAAAGAAACTCATATGTTTTAGTGCAAGCTGGTATCAGTCTCGACCATGGCTTGAATATTCTGTTGTCCGTGATGCCAGCTTTTGCTTTGCCTGCCGCAAATTAAGTATTTCCAATTTGGATCGAAAGGACATATTCACCAAACACGGCTACGCTAATTGGAAAAAAGCTCTAGAAAGAGACGGTGGTGGCTTCCACAAACACGCGTCTAGTATTCTGCACATCAGAGCCATGTCTGCATGGCAAGAGTATCGACGCCGGGCAGAGACGTGTGAAAGCATAGTTCAACTTCTGGGTCCAACCCAGATAGAAAAGAATAGATATTATGTGAAAAGCATTGGGGAGGCCATTAAGTTCCTTGCAGTCAATGCTGCGTGGTCACAATCACGAAGGTGGGGAGGAGGGACTTTTCCTTAAGTTCTTTGATTACACAATCAAAAAAGATGCCAAACTTGCAGAAATTGTAAAATACATCCCAGACAATGCAAAATACACATCTAATGTAATTCAAAATGAAATAATTGAAGCTCTTGCCAAAATGGTGGTAAAAGATATCAGGACCAAATATGAAAAAGCTGACTCTCCTGGACTTTGTATTAAAAGTGATGGTACCAGGGATCACTGTAACATTGAGAATGTGTCTGTAGTGATTAGATTTGTCCAGATCTCCATCCCTGAAGAACACCTGATTGGCTTAATTGAACTGAATCAGTTTGATGCTGAATATATTTGTAACCAAATTCAGTCACATCTCTCTGAGCTAGGTTATAGACAAAAAAATTTAGTGTGTCAGTGTTTTCATGTCATGTCTGGGGCAAGGCGTGGTGTCCAGGCTTTGTTACAAAACAAAGTTGGTAAGTATATTCCATATGTACACTGCTACAACCACCAGCTCCATTTAGCAGTGATACATGCAATGGAATCAGAACCTCTGTCTAAGAAGTTCTTTAACTGGTCAAATTCATTGAACACATTTTGTCACAGACATTATGTTTCACACACATACAATGCACCCACACTAAAAAGACTTCTAGAAATACGATGGACCAGTCATTATGATGTCACAAAGTCCATTGTCAACAATGAGGAAGCTATAAGGGGGCTTCTTTCAGAGGTAGCATAGGCTGACACTGCCCCTTTTGACATTTGCATAGAGGCATGTGGTCTTTTGACCAAATGAAAAAAGCAGAATTTCTTCAATACAGGAAAATTCCTCCTTCATGTGCTTGGTGTGCTGAAACCAGCCAATGCAATTCTACAGGCACATGCAGTGGATTTGTGCACAGCTGGGGAGGTGGTGACAGCTTCACTGGCCACACTGAAGGAGATGAGATGCCAATCATTCTGGGAGAAGCATTTCTCTCAGTGTGAAAGTACGTCTACCAATTTGCTCAAAAGGAAATGGAAAGTTAACTCACAGCTTGATGATAGTATTGTCGTGTCTACGCTTGGGCATGGTGACTCTGATGAACAAATTGCTCCTAATCAGACTTTTAAAAGGGCTATGTTCAGCATTCTTGATAGAGCTATTGTGGAAATGGAGACAAGATTCTCTCAGAGAAATGATGAATTATTGAGGGCCACATAGCTTCTCCTGCCAAAATCAGAATTATTTCTTAATCATTCTCTCCTGAAACCTCTTCAGGCACTTGCAGGGACAGAGCAAAACAGCATGAGCTTGCAAAATGAAATGGCTGTGGCAAAAGCAATGTAGATCAATAAACTGCCAGCTGATACTAATCTCTCTGAAGCATGCAAACGCATTCAGCAGTACAAAGAGGCCTTCCCTATGTTGCATTCGCTATGTGTCTCAGCACTCATCATTGGTGTGTCTTCAGCTGCATACGAAAGCTCTTTCTCTACTTTGAACCACATTCTCACTCCACTCCGCCGAACAATGCTGCATTCAAGGAAGAGAAATGTAGTCATTCTGGCACATGAGAAAAACATTACAGAACATCTAGACATAAATGAATTTATTTCAGAATTTGCCAAGAGTAACCGCAGACTGGTCCTGTAGATAATATCCAGGTTAAACACTGGAAACTGATAACCTATAGCTTTCCTAATGACTACAATGAGCGACGTTTCTGTTCTTGCTCTCATATGTTGTATACATTTGACTTTATTGATATCTACCTTGTAGATGTAGTTCTATATTTGTTCACAAAAAACAATAATACAAGTTCTATTGCCTCTGTTAATTTTATTGAACAATAGGTTATGATGTATGCCACAATTTTTTCTTTTATATGTTATATAAAACTATGTTGTTATTATTATTTGACCCCCCTACAAAAATGGAGATGGATGGATGCATATTTTTTGCCCCCCCAGACAAGCCAAATGCCCACCCATACATGATGTTCTGGTCACACCTCTGCTTACCTTTGTTCCTTCTGATCTCTTTACAATGTCTAATTTCACTTCCATCGTGACGGCTTTCCTCTTCTTCGAAGCACTACCATCTGAAGACTCTGACCTTCGTTTAGAAGCCACGATAAGGGCCAAAAAGTCACCATGGGTTTCACATATGCATGTGTTTTGGCCAAAAAGTCACCAAACAAAGCAACACAAACAGAACACTTGTGCCGCTCACAAACAAACAAGTTCGCCAACTCCCTCACTCAAACGCTGCGTAATTTTGCTGCGCACAACCAAACTAGTTCACCCACGTAGTCTGTAAGTACAATGCTAACAGGCGTATGCTGAAACACTCACGTCTCCATTTTTTTAAGTTTTTATGGGAGTGAGCATTGTAAACTTGAAACGTTGTATGTCGAGACGTTGTAACCCGAAGACCCACTGTATATATTTTTGGCTTTTTCTCAGTAACTCTGGAGATTGACAGATTGGCTGAAAGTCATGCAGTATCATTCATTGAAAACACTTCCTTGCTTAAGATACATTAATACTATGCCCAGAATAGTGGCAATGGTAATGGGTTCATGTATGTCAAAATGCAAGTTCATTCATTAATCCACCACAAGAAACTTCTGTTTTTTTTTTACTGAGGAAAATGAAACCCAATTTTATTATAATGAACTGGAAATAATAACCTAAAATACAAAAGGTTGGGCAACCAGTATAAGCCATAAGGATGTCTAAGAAAGAGAGGGAAACAAGACGAAGGGCTGACAACAGGTCAGGAGTCATCCAGAGACAGAGATGGCAACAACGTTTCATCAGGGATGTTAGAACCATTGAAATACAAGCCCAGGTAGGACAAGATAGTACTTTCTTGCAAGGCCACTAAATAGGAGTACTGATGTCGAGGGATTTTTTTTTTTTTTTTGCACTTTTTTTAAATTAACCAGAAAGGGTGTTTCAATGGAGAGATTTCCAGTTAAGGGCTTAAGGGCTTAGATGTGCAGATACACCAGGACATGCCAGAATGAGCTCTAAGGGTCTTAAAAGAGTTTAGAGTCAAGAAAGGAACTGCAGTGATGAACCAGTAACAAACAAAAATCAGACCAAGGATGTGTGTGTGTTAGGGCTGTCAGATCAAATATCACTATGTAAGTATAATTGGAAACTACATGAAAAAAAAATCTTATTTAAAGGCAAATGCTCACATTTGAGCAAAAACGATAAGTCCTTTATTTTACCACTTACAAATTTGGGTTTCATGTTACTGCAAACACGCTATTCTGCAATGCTCCTGTACTTTGCATGTGTTTTACAAATCAAATTCACAATTTTTATAATTTTTAATCATTAGTTTGTGTCATCATTTATAAAACAGGATTTTCTAACACATTGATTTTTGGTTAACTGGTGTTCTAACAACACATATTGAACACTTCTCTGGCCCTCAAAAAGTATGGTTTTGCTTTTGATCCTGTTCTGTTTCATTCTTGAACATGAGATCACTAATTTTTTTTTGTTTTATATTAAAACAGTTAAGCATTAATTTGATCAAATAAAAGCAGGTTTTCTTTCTTATTAAACATAATGAGAAATAACAGTCATATTTATGGTTTTTCTTTTATGGCTATAAAATCACCATTTTAAAGAGCATTTTCAGTGTCAGCAAAGCCTACTTAGCTGCGTGTCTTTGGGGGGCTGCTGACACAGAATTCCTAAATGAAAATAATTAAATGAAAATGTTAAATATGTTATATTTTTGATGAATCTGTAAAGGGGAAAAGAATCTTGTTTACTTTCATCTTACATATTATTTGCCCACTAAAAACCTATCGCACAACTCGACTAGCACCCCCTTATAAACTAATCAAATAAGCTTGCTCTGTAAACTTTATTGGTTTTACAGAAGCCGTTTAAAAAAAAAAACAAAACTATAACCTACACTTGTTCTAATTTGTTTTATGTGAAATGTATTGCTCTAACATTATTTTAAGCTTAGTAATAAAATTTTTAAGCTGCTATTAATTAAAGTGTTTGCCAAATAAAATATAATTAGGATAAAATATTTAAAGCAACATTTTGTATATATGGTAACTCCATTTGTGAAATACGAATAGACTCATTGTGCCTCAACCTTTCACCAAGATTGCACCGGTGTGTGTGACTTGCCGTCTGTGTCTGCTTTCATTCTGGTCTGTTTGGTTTTTGATTGCCCTGTTTACTATTATTATTATATCTATTATTACGCACAATGGCCACTTTTTTTGCCATACATACTGGCGTACCTGTGCCGTAAGACCTGACTATTGTCCTGAAGGAAGTGTTGCAGAAGATGAGGAAAGTGCAGGGACATACTCGTGAGGCTTAAAATTTGCCTGGCATATTTTCCAGTGATTGATCCTTGCTCTGGTTTGGTTTATGGCTGTTTAATCTCTGGGCTTTCTCTAGAACCTGTGTATAAATTGATCCAGCCTGTTGTTTCAAGCCTCCACGATCAGCTTGTCTACTGGCAATCATTGCACCTCCACAGGGTTGGAATAGATTTTGGGAACCTTCGTCTGCTGAGTCGTGCACCCTAACAGTCCAGAAAATTAACTCAATAGAAGATGGCTCTGGTAAATGCTAGATCCCTAGCTAACAAAATGTTTATTTTAAACATTTTGAAGTGAATTCTTCACTTCACAAGGATTGAATTTTTTATTTGTGACTGAAACTCAACTGTCAGTGAGTTAAACCCTTTCACTTTTCACTAAAGTTCTGAAGATGGTGGTCTTTTTTACAGCTGCAAGCTTTTTTAAATGAAAATGGGGGCTATTCTTTTTTCACTGTACATGTACATGTACTGTACTGTACTGTACATGTTGCCCTTAGGATCCATTTTTAAAAAACACAATATTTCTTTCTGTTACTAAGCAGATGATACACAGACGTATTTTCCACTGAAAAAGATCAAAAGACATTTTCCTAAACTTTTATTGGCATGTCTGGAAAACATTAAAACATTGATATCGCTACGTTTTCTTAAACTAAATGACAAGAAATAGAGGTTGTGTGTTTTGGACCTTCTGATCTTGACCTGTGCTACAGAAATTATATAGATCTCAATCCCATTGAGCACATCTGGGACCTGTTGGATCGCAGGGTGAGGGCTAGGGCCATTCCCCCCAGAAATGTCCAGGAACTTGCAGGTGCATTGGTAGAAGAGTGGGGTAACATCTCACAGCAAGAACTGACAAATCTGGTCCAGTCCATGAGGAGATGCACTGCAGTACTTCAAGCAGCTGGTGGCCACACCAGATACTGACTGGTACTTTTGATTTTGAGCCTCCCTTCATTCAGGGACACATTGTGAAACATTTTTAGTTTATGTCTTATGGTGTTGACTCTTTTAGTGTTCATACAAATATTTACACATTAAGTCTACTGAAAGTAAAAACAGTTGAAAGTCAGAGGACGTTTCTTTTTTTGCTGAGTTTATATATATATATATATTATATATATATATACACACATGTTTCCGATGGGAGTGTTAGCTCCTTGGAAATATGTTCTTTTATATTGCGGCATTTTAATAAACCTTTATTTAAATAATTATAAATTATAACGGCGATATCCCTCTTTTCAGCAATAGGCGGCGACAAAATCACAGAAAAGACAGAATATACTTAGCTTGTTTAATGCGAATTACGTTGCTGTACAGACCGGAGAAACAAGTCAGCTTCATTTCACCGAAGAGTTCTTTTCAGGGATTCGGTCATGTAGAAACTGCTTTTTTTGTCACAATGGAGATGGCTTTTGGGTCAATATCTTTCACCCACTCAGTTTCTCAAAGTTGGCAAGGCTCCAGCTTCTTTTATACTGTTTTCTACACGATCGAGCTCCCATTATATTTCCAAACAAGGCAGACAATTTCGTGCTAAACATCAAACAGTCGGTTCAAAATAACACTTAGTCCTTTTTAGGGTTTACAACACAGCCTTTCAGCTGTCCCTTTCTGTCTTTATGCTTTGCTTGGCCCAGCAATTCTGAATGCTGACATTCTATGCTAAATCTCGCTCAGCTCTTTATGGCATGTTACACAGAAAAAAAATGAAAAATACATATAAAAAGATCTAAAACAGATACAGTGACACAATTCTTAATATTATAACAAACTTATTATAACAACACACACACACACTGTGTGTATTTTGTGTATTTATGGAAGCTGTACAGCACTTTGCTTGACTTTGGATGGACACTGACTTCATGTCTTTTGCACCAAAGGATCAAAAATGTACATAGAGGAGTGTAGGTCTTGAGATGGGGCATGGTGTAGGAATTAAAGTAATCATGAGCAATTTTTTATGGGTTTCACATATGCATGTATCTTGGTTCCAATTTTCTCTTTGATCATGTCACTTTTAATGCACAGGAAATATCAATTTTTTCAATTCCGGTACTTTTCAAGTGAAGGGTGCACAGTGCCCAAATCATAAGCACTGCATGGTTTGCAGATCAGCAAGCAAAAAATAAATAAATATTAGTAATAACAAAGCACACAAAGACATGGTAAGTATAAATGTACATGTAATAGTGCCTAGAACTTTTAACCTATCTTTAAAAACACATTTGCATGTTTTGTTATTTTTAATATATGAGTATACAATCCCAAACTTTTGTATGACTTGACAACACTAGTGTGCGTGTGTGTGAGAGAGAGGGGGAAGTAGAGGTGAGGTAAAAAGTAAGTAGGCTTAAATGGTACTTGGGAGTAGACAAGTAGACAGGAATAATATTTTTGAGAGCCTAACTGTGCAGTAAAGCTCGTTTTGTGCAGTTTCTTTGTAAATTGATATATGCCTATGTGTGACCTTCTTCTTCATTTTTGATTTTCTTATATCCTGCCCACTACTCTGTATGTAGAGAAAAATCTTTATGTGTGTATGTGTGCTTGCTGGTATACATAGTTAGAGAAGAAATTAGGGAAACACCTCAATATAAAATGTATTACTGATGTTCAGGGCATCAAACTGCATACAGAAGTTATTTCAAACATCTGGAAGGGAGGCATCACCACTACAGCTTGGTCTTATAGCCTGTGATGAACTCCCTGCAATATGTGCCATGTGTCTGTGGTGTCCGGAAAAAGTTGCAGTGGAGTTTCTTGCCTTACTCTTGTTTAGCTGCTTTGATGCCCCAAGATAGGTTTGCCCTCTCTCTGAGGGTTACCTTGTCACCTGATCTGAAGGCAGCATTATGGGATTTTAACAGTGCAAGTATCTCCAATGTCACCTACGGTTTATGATGTTCCTGTTCTGATGATCTTTGAGTCAGTTAATTCATCTCTGCACTTCTTAATTTAGCCAGTGACTTCTGCTGCATACTCCTCTAAGATGATCTAATGGCCGTAATTGGCATTTGCTTTAACACTAGAATTACCAAAGCCTACGAAAACACTTGTAATCCCAGCCCACCTTAAAACCCTTTGCACCTCTCCGTCAGTGTCTTTTGTGTTGTAAATGTGACGATCAGCAAAAGTAGCAAACAGCCTGCTATCTTATCCCCCCACCAAAGCAGAAAGGGGAGAAAGTTCTCTCAGCTCAAGTCTGTTTACCTGCATGTGAGTTGCCTGGAGTTGTATAGGGTAAATAATATATTGTTATTTGGAAATCAAGCCTTTCATGTGTGTTCCGTATCTACAACAACCTATGTAAACACATCATTAAAACAGAAATGTTTTTCATGTTTTAGTAATAATTGACAAAATGTAGACATGAAGTTTATAATGTGTGAAGCCTGAAGCCCAAATATAAAATAAACACTTTCACAAAAGGTACAAGTATGACAAAACAAGTGCACTTTTATTCAAGAATATAACTGCAGTAAAAGAACTTGCATTAGTGTGCAACATTGACACGCCCTTAATATGACAGCTTGGTGGTGCAGGGTTAAGAACTGCTGACTTCTAATCAAGACGTTCGCAGTTCGATTCCGGATGCCTCCATTTTGAGAAGTGAGCTGCTCTTATTCTTACTATTATAGAATAAAAGCATACATTTGATATGAGTCTGTAACATCCAGTGTAAATTTACAGTAGAGTGAAACCTCGGTTCACGAACGTCTCGGTACACGTACAAATCGGTTTACGACCAAAAAGTTTGCCAAACTTTTGCCTCAGTTTACGACCACACACTTGGTATATGAACAAGCCAGTTTCCCTTTTGGCTTGTACATGTTCAGTCTCTCCCTGTGCAGTGAACGAGCAAGAGAGAGAGAGGCACACACACACAGGCGCGCGAGAGAGAGGCACACACACACACAGGCGCGCGAGAGAGAGGCACACACAGGCACTCATGAGAGAGAGGCGCACACACACAGGCGCACGCGAGAGAGAGAGAGACACACACACACAGGCGCGCGCTAGAGAGGGGCACTCACAGGCATTCCAGGCTCGCGAAAGAGACACACGCACACACGAAAGAGAGAGGGAGGGTTGGACGCATAAGGTAGAAAAGGCTTGTTTTTGTTTTCAGTTCTTTTTTTTAAGTTCTGTTTACAGCGATCGGTTCATAGCGTGCATTGTGGCAATGTTACTTTTCTTGGTGGTTTATTAAATTACGGATTTTTCAAATGTTCATTTTTTTCCCTGTGCTTAAAACTCATTAAAAAAAAGTGTTTTTAGCGAGCGGTTCCTAGCACTATAGCGCGAACTACTGTTTTCTCTGTTGTTCAAGGTTTTCTCAGTATTATTCAATGTTTTTACATTTAGTTTACTACTAACAAAATACCCGCGCTTCGCAGCGGCGAAGTACTGCTTTAAAATTTTTATTAAGATGAAAATTAAACCTTTTTAAACTGAAGGAAAATATACCAATAAATATTTGTTAAGGATCTCTTTGTATACCACATTGTCATTTCAGCCCTCCGGTTGTAATATGACCAAGCTGTGCACTGAGCTTATTCTTGAGCATGCAACGTACAGTTGGCCATGTGAAAAGTAATCTTGTTTCAAATCTCACAGCTTGGATTGCTGCTGTCAAAATCAGTTTGAGTTTCATGGTTTGTTTCAATTACGACAGTATTTGCAGGACTTGTGTTGAAGTGACATTCGGCATCTGTCAAGCATTGTAAGCATACAACCGGTTTCATCGATAACTTCACATCCAGCTTTTGAGAGTTTAAACATTCATAAAAGTGTCCACTACTGAAATCGTCACCTGTGAATCTAAGATGTTTAAGAGGCATTGGCAGTTGTCCAAAGGTGTAAAATATTTGGCCATTTTGGTACACTTGAAAGCGACAAATTGAACAATTCAGCAGCAGCCATCAACTCACATGCAGAAGCATAGGTGAAGGGCTTAAGCATTTCACTCTTATAGTGCTCCTGTGTAGTATAATTATCTCCTGTACCGTCATCAGTCCACACCTTGAACCTGTCCCAGTCATTCAATACATAAGACACAATGTTCCTCCAGATATCAAGAGTGAGCCTGATATGGCCGTGCAATATGTAACAAAGAGAATAGAAAAGGTAGGTGCCATCTCCGGGCATGGAAAGCACTCGGTAAGTGACAGTTCTTTGATCGATGGTGATCAACTCGATAGACATGTTAATAGGGGTATGGTTGGAACGATAAAGGAAATGGGTACCTGAACAATGTAAAGTAAGTCTAAAATACCTACACAATAACTATAATCGTAATAAATGAACAATAAAACAGCGGAAAAGCCGTGGATTAAATAAAAAGGCTGTAATTATCAGCAGGGAGACGTGAATCCCGTGGCGAAGCAAGGAAGGGAATGTAGAGACCGGAGCGATGGACGGCCCTATATAGGCAGGCAGCCAACAACGTGGGAGGCGTTGGGATGGGGGACCCAACGCCGCCTCACATGGTGACCGAGCTGGAGACTATGGACGTATATATGTACGCAAGTAGGATTCAGTTAGCGTTGGGAACTCGCGTACCAAATTACTTGAAGATGGGCCCATAAGTAACAAAGACCATTGGAAAGTTCAATATGGTGGCCGACAGTGACGTCATACCACTGAAATAAGTACATACATCGGTTTCAGTTAGCGCAGGGAAGCCGGATACCAAATTTCGTGAAGATGGGGCCATAAATAAGAAAGTTCAACATGGCGGACATTGTCGACCGTTATGACAGTTACGCGTAGAATTTTGAAATGAAACCTGCTTAACCTTTGTAAGTAAGCTATGAGCCTGCCAAATTTCAGCCTTCTACCTACACAGGAAGTTGGAGAATTAGTGATGAGTGAGTCAGTGAGTGAGTCAGTAAGGGGTTTGCCTTTTATTAGTATAGATTACGCTGTGCATTCTATGGTATAATTAACTAGATTTGTGCTTAAAAACTAAAAAAATATATATTTACATACAGTTCGCTCGGTCTGGAACGGATTAATTGTATTTACATACAATCCTATGGTGGAAATTGCTTCGGTTCCAGTGTACTTGTAAAGGTTAGTGATTTTTTTTTTAATTTAGTTTTATTCTCTCAGTCACGTTAATGCTCACCCCGATCTGACACTGCTGTTTTCAAATAAAGATGTGCTATAACAGAGGTGAACACGAGGATGAGGGTTCTACATTGAAGCAAGAGAACAGAAGCCCTCCCTGCAAGAAACGCCCACTCACATAA
Source organism: Polypterus bichir lapradei (assembly GCA_026402145.1). NCBI lineage: Eukaryota > Metazoa > Chordata > Cladistia > Polypteriformes > Polypteridae > Polypterus > Polypterus bichir. The sequence continues at coordinate 48,225,421 of JANRMT010049829.1, forward strand.
GAACAATGCAGCTGCACCAGGCATAAAGGCAAACGATGGCACCGTTTGGATGTAGCAACAGGCTGGGCGTCATCCTGCCAGCCAGTCTGCCCCACACCTGTCCTTCAAAGAAAATGCACGGCTTAAAGAGCTCGCCAAGGTATTGTGCAAAGTCCTGTTTGTGATTATTTTTTTGTGATGGTTATTAAATAAAAAACATTTATATGTTACTTATATAAAAGCCAGATCGAATGTTATTTGCCTTGATTCATTTACCTATCTTCCTACAGCGTAAAGTCACAAGTAGATAGCAGAAGTTCCTCTGTTTATTGACAAGGGCATGCTTACACAGTACATGTGCACTGAAGTGACATTAGCTGCAGGTGGAAGCTCCTGTCACACCCTACGCAACTGTGTTTGATCTTATTCAAGAAAAGATTCCAGGCATCCCACAAAAGAAAGACTTTCTGAGACTAAGGTCTTAAAGCTTATGAAAATGTTTCTGGACAAAGGCAGAACTGTAACAGCAGTTGCGTGGAGTTGGATTGGAGTTGGATCTAGTTGGATTTCTATCCCATATGCATTTAAAAAAACAAACGCGAACTGCCACTGAAAATAAAACACTGATCCCTGTGCGCTGGCAGCATAGCACTGCACGTCTAATTTAACAGCATAATTAGCCATGTGTACAGCTACAATCTCAAACAAAGCCTTAAAAGCAGCCCTCCCTTTGCCAGAAAAGAGAGGAGACCCAGTGAAATAATAATAACTAAAGATATATTATTATTTACAAGGACTTTCTTTCTCCATGATGGAAGAAAAAAGTGCAAAGCATCTACACAGATACATAGGAAGCAAGAAAGACGATCCAGCTAGGCCTGGAGCCACAACTTCAAACAGCGGGGCAAGCCAGTCCAATGCTGCTGCTATATGGCACACCCAATGTGTGCCCCAAAATTGGAATTCTGTGAGTACAATTATCTATATTTTATTTACTTATTGATTGTTTGTGGCCATTTGTTGTAATCTGTTGGTGGTATTCATTTCATCTGTGTCTTGGGTAGCACTGCTGCAACATTTCAGGCCATAATAATTAGTCCAACATAGTGGGCAGACACTTCTGTAACCCTCAGGGACATTTAGGTAAACATTTGATCATTATAATCCATTCAAACCTAGTTCAGTTCCTCCTTCCCCACTGACTTCGGTGCATTTTGCTGAGTTTCACAAAGTTCCCAAACATTTCCATGATTATGCTGAACTCACCATGAAGCGAAATCCACAGGATTCAGTCATCACTATTAGTAATACATAAGGATGACGACAGTCAAATGAAATTGTTTGTCTTTACACTAGAGTTAAATAATAAAAGAGTTAACAGGATGCTACATACCATAAGAAATCATTTGTAACTTTTACACATTTTCTTGTTCTATAAAGTGTACTATTACATTAAAAATACTGCGCTTAAGTAGTAATTTGATGATGACTATTTCACCAGTAGTTTAGCATTGAATGTCCTTTTACCGGCTGATTTACCACAGAAAGCCATTTGTACATATCATTTTGAATCTGCAGTGTTCACTTCTTAGCAGCTGTCACAGCTGATTGCGTTCCCCTATTCAGCTACGTTTACTAATTGCTCACTCATTCCTAGTATCCTGTCCATTGTTATACCTCTGGTCCCTAACCATACTGACAGACATAATCCCAAAGCAATGAGTGCCTCAGACTCATTGCACTTAACCTAAATGACATTAGAAAAATCAATGAACTAACACAATCAAGGGACTCAATTTGGCAACCCATTCAAGTTTTCAGTCCACAGACGTGCTTTTACGGTCCAAGTAGATTTGCTTTGCACTCAAGTGTCAATACTCCATATTGGATATGGAAATTCATTGATTATTCAGAATGAACATAGCTGTGGTGGTTTTAAATTCAGATCTCAGTTAAGGGAAGAATGACAAAAGAGAATGTTTTATAAAAAAAGTAATTCAATTCCAACCTTTGGTGATTTCTTTTTTAAAAACAAGTTACACTTTGGTTATATACAGTAGCTTTGCCAGATATGTATACAGATAGCAATGCAAAAAAGATTATTGAAAGATAACTGTTAAAAATGGATTGAAAATAGAATATGGACTATAACTGTAATCTGCATTGGTAAAGAGTTTGCAGAAGTAAGTGGAAAATTGTATGTTTCACTTGTACTATTTGACATGATTTATTTATTTATTTTTTGAAAACTCATTAATGTGCAGCAGCTGCTCATGAGATTTCTTTAAATATCTTTATAAAGTGGCTTAACGGTACTTGGAAATTACCACTAGTGTACAATGATAAGTTATGCATATGCCCTTTGAGGATTAGAAGATAGTATATAGTCACAGATAAATTACAACTGCATTATCTGTGACTGCTGGTTGAGGGAAGACAGACAAGCTTTTGAACACGATTAAGGGATTTATATTTTCACATTGGAGCTTCTATGGGCTGCAGGGAGGGTTCATAATGGCATCTAAATCTGATCATTGTGATAGGTGACAGGGGATCTTGAAAAACTAGATACTGTGAAATGTACTACATGAATATATTATCAAATGTGCAATAAATGTAGCCATTTAAAACTAAATGCAGAGATAAAGCAACAGATGTGATAACAATACAATGTCAATGAAACATCTGTGCATGTCTCTTAATAACAATACAACAGAGACACTTCAAATTTTAACAAGTAACTGCAATTCCAAAGTCTTAGAAGTACAGATTCATTTGCTAAAAAAATATAACAAAAACAGACATTTATACAATTCTAATCAAAGTAAGTACACTTTAAGAAATGTATGTGTATTTATAATTTATTATAATAGGATGATCTACATATCATATATGTATGTTAATCTGTGGGAGCTATACTTTCTTTGACTGATTTTTCTACTTAAAAAATGCAAGGCTAAGAATTTTATTAAAAATAACATTGCAGAAAAAGCAATCTGCCTCTTAACCATAAGGTCCATGTAAAAACAGTGCTGCTAATGTTCTTCTTTTGTGTATTAGTTTCTAATAATTTACCATAGATTGAAAGGATAAATGGATTTGTTTTGTTGATTACTTTTCCCTACTCACCTTTTCAAGATTTCCTTGTTTTTAAGGTCATCTCTTCTGTATGTGAAGTTCTATCAACTTAAGTACAATAAAAATAAAGAGACTACAAGGTCACCTTTTTATTTTTTACTTTTTGTTTCAAACATTTCATAATATGAAGATAAACTTTGATGTGTCGCAAGGGTCAGCATTGCTTTGCTTTGTTGAAACAGATTAATAAAACAAACAAACACATTTCTTTAATGAAGCTTTAACACTTGTTTTAGTTGAATGTTTTTTTTTTTTTAACTTAGAGCAAAATACATGTTTTTATGGCTGCCATGCATTAATTTGGTTTGTTATTCTAAAGGGTATGTTTGATCTTAAAAATCATTTTAAAAATTGTACTTTAAAAAATAAATCAAAAAAAGTTTGGAAGGGGTGTTGATCTTAACAGCAAATGAGTACAAGGATGAATACAGCCATGGGCAAGACTCCAGTTCATCGCAACTGGACACTCTCACCAATCAACCGAACAGCATGGACTGTAAAAGGAATTAAGGGGCTCTAAAACAAAATGCTAAGTTGAAAGGCTTTGGAGAAAATTATGTCTGCTACACAGAAGGTAGTCTACATGAGATATGAATGTGGGTCCAAGCACAGTGAGATGGTATGTGCCATTCTTTGTTCAAAAAGCCCTATATTATTTATCAGTGACATTCACTGCATTAACTACAAAAAAAAAGAAAATCAAAGCTTTGGTCCAAATTGTGTAAAACTGAGCACATAAACATAACATTAATCCAGGTATCCAAATAAGCTTCTCTGTATTTTATGTTCATGTTATGCTAAGTCCGTCAGAACAAATTGGTTGGTTCAAATTCAACTTTATTGTTATTTGTACAGAAGAATTCTCATGCATACAGGCACCATTGCCATTGATTTGTTGTACAATTTTTAAAACAGCTGTGATATTGCTTTTCACCTTCAGACATATCCATGTGTAATCAGCATACATCTAACAGATATAATTAAAAAGGTTCACTTCTTCTTTTGGGTGTGTAAGCCAAGCAAATAGCCAACCCAATTTTAGTTCAAACTTAAATGTATTGTTATGTACATACTAAAATTAATTTTATACCTTAATATCTTTAACTAGGGAAAGAAGTACAATACAAACAATAGATGATAAATACAACACAAACGCATTCTGCTGTTAAAATTAAAGCAGGCCTGCAAAGGAGAGAGAAGCAAATAGTCTGGTGAGCCTTACATTTTGAAACTGGAGTGAGGTCTCTTTGTATGCAGTCCAGAAAATTATTATGAAAATCTTTAACATCAACATGTTATGGGCAGAATGAGTTAGGAGATCAAAGATTATTGTGAGGAACAAATAAACGTTGAGATGAAGGCACAAAATGGAAAAGACAAAAGAATAAATAAAAAACAGGAACTGACCAAAACCTGAAAAGACAAATTAAAAAAAAAAAACTATTTCATAGTTATACTTTTAGGGACAAAAGTAAAATTAAAGTTAAAGAAAAAGTGAAGTGAAAAACCCAGAAAACCCTAAACTAACATTGATTTATTTTGCTACCACTAGAGATGCTTTAGAGAGTCTTCCATCCAGCCGAGAGTTGATTGTGTTTTATATTCTTTTAATGCTTCAGCATTCACTTGTTTAACCATACCACTTCTAGCAAGATATCCTTTGCAATTGTGTTTTCATTTAATTATTTTTCTTAATTTTAATAATGTCCCCCATTGATGGGTATATAGGGTCACTAGCAGAATACCCGCGCTTCGCAGCGGAGAAGTAGTGTGTTAAAGAAGGTATGAAAAAGAAAAGGAAAAATTTTAAAAATAACGTAACATGATTCTTAATGTAATTGTTGTGTGTATATATATATATATATATCAAAATACATATCTATATAAATATCTACATATACACATATATATATATGCATACCTATCTACATCATATATACACACACATATACATACATACATACATACATACACAGACACAGACATATATATAATTTGTGTGTGATGTATGTATGTATGTGTGTGTGTGTGTGTATACACATACATACAAACATACACACAGGTATATATAAATATATGTGTATATATATATATATGTATGTGTCTATATGTGTGTGTATAGCTTTGATCACTGAGTGCAAGGGAAAAATAATAAAATGTAGTCTATAAGTTACAGTATTAAACAGTAAAACATTAATGTTTTAAGAAGTAAAGGTACATTGAGCACTACTGGAGTGGTTGCGGGTAAACTACATTTTAAAGACGGTATAACAGAACAGGTAAGTAGTACTAACAGCAGCTAAAATGTATATAGATCATCTCTCGGTATTAGATCCCTTTTGAAAGGCGCTACACGACGGCTGTGGTATAGAAATTACATTTTCTATGTGAAAGTCCAAATTTCTGCCTCTGGTAATGTGCCTTACCAGCAATTAAAGAAAATTAGTTTTGTGTCCTCTGCAGTGTTAAGAGAGAAAGGCTTTGGTTTGGGATAAAAGGAAAAAAGGTGTAAAGAAAGGAAAGTTGCCTTTTTCTTTTATATAGTATAGAGAGATTTGTTCGGTGACGATATGAGCGCCTTTTGGGGACAGTCGCGGTGGGTCTTGTGTAGACTGGTGAGACGTCTCTGCCATTAATCGGCTGTGATGGCACTGTCAGTCCTTCACTCCTGTGCGTGTCTTCATAATCCGAGCTGACGACCTCATAATCGTATACGTGCAAAATAAAGTGCGAAGCGCCTTAATATTATTTTGCCGCGGTGTAGAAAAGGGGTCCCGTGTTTGCACTTGTCTGGGCTATAGCTCAGGGGGAGGATGAAAAAAATTAAAAGTGCTCACTTTGACTTAAGGCAGAAGCGCAGTCAGCGTCTCAAAGGCTGGCACAGCTATGTGTGCGCGCCGGCTGCTCGACTTTTGCTGGGCAGGAGACGCCAGTTTTTGCAGACACGTTCACATGATCAAAAGTCTCCGCGCTCTTTGGAGGTCATTCATATACAAAATACCCGCGCCTCGCAGCGGAGAAGTAGTGGGTTAAAGAAGTAATGAAAAAGAAAAGGAAACATTTTAATAATAACGTAACATGATTGTCATGAGTGTTGCTGTCATATATATGCCTGCCTAAATAAGTCACCCTCGCTTCGCTCTTACTTTTTTACCGTTCATTTAATCATGGCTAGTGGCGGAAAAATTATAAAATGGATGGAGGATTACACTGAGTATGGCTTTACCAAAACAATTATTGATGGCGAATCGATTATTCATAAAGCTTGAATTGGTGATCTGTTTTTGTGTGTTAACCTCATATTTTTTCATACTTCTTCTCAAACCAAGGTGGTGCGAGGCTAAAATGAATTGGGATGCGCTGATCAATGTAATCGGTGTACCAGGAAATCATGCATTGACAAAAGTTCCCCTTTGATTGTAATGCAAAGTGTGATTAAATGCATTATTTTTTAACGCGTTATGGAGCACATGCATCGAAGCTTCTCAGCTGTGCTTGTGCTAAGAAAATTAAACATTTTAAAAATAACGTAACACGATTGTCAATGTAACCTTTTGTAAGCAGTGCCTGGAGGATTCAGTGTGGAGAAAGTCTAGAGACAGCGTGTGTATTAACTTGTGGATTTCTCTGTATTTGGTGGCAGTGTGACGAAGTTGCTTCGGAAGACGGCGTTAGCCGCGGAGCTCAGCTCAGTGCGAAATGAGGTAAATGGGAGGGGAGATGATGACGTGACTCCCCCACCCGCCTTAACTGTCAATCCCCCACAAACACAGTCTCTCGGAATTTGCATAAGCACACCCCTTCACCTGCAATTTTAACTTAGTTACAAAGTGATCAAAACTCTCGTTTATATCCTGCGTCCTCTCATTAAACTTGTATCCCGCATTACCCGTGGGCATGCAAAACGCCAGCGGCAGCCTGTCTATTAACTTAATTTAAAGTTTAGGTTTATACCTTGCTTTGTTTCCGAAGTAGCTGTACTGATGAATATGGTAGTATGTCACTCGCTCGCTTCTTATTGTTTCGCTGCCCCGCTAACTTAAAAGCCTTGTGCAGCGCCTGTCAGTTGAAAATTGATTGTTTGCTTGCTTTTATCGCTCTCTCTCTCTGCTCCTAGCGGAACTGTCATCTCTGACTTGTCATGGAGCACGTTTAAGCTCATGTGTTTGCAGTGTTTGAATAAAAATCCTTCTTGTTTCTACGACCTCCTGTGTCTCTGTGCAAATCTGTGACCCAAGCGTGACAATATATTCCGACGCTGACTTTATATATTCCAGCGCTGAGTTTATATATTCCGACGCTGACTTTATATATTTAAGTTTTGACTTTAGGTGGCAGTGTGACGAAGTTGCTTCGGAAGACGGCGTTAGCCGCGGAGCTCAGCTCAGAGCGAAATGAGGTAAATGGGAGGGGATATGATGACGTGACTCCTCCACCCGCCTTAACTGTCAATCCCCCACAAACACAGTCTCTCGGAATTTGCATAAGCACACCCCTTCACCTGCAATTTTAACTTAGTTACAAAGTGATCAAAACTCTTGTTTATATCCTGCATTCTCTCATTAAACTTGTATCCCGCATTACCCGTGGGCATTAAAAAAGCCAGCAGCAGCCTGTCTATTAACTTAATTTAAAGTTTAGGTTTATACCTTGCTTTGTTTCCGAAGTAGCTGCAATGATGAATATGGTAGTATATGTCACTCGCTCGCTTCTTATTGTTTCACTGCCTTCTCAATTATATAATGCATGTTTTGTTCAGCGTATTTTGGAGCTCTTCCTGGTTTTCTACATAGTGCGTTGACAGTCAGTTCACGTGATTACGTGGGCGGCGTGATGATGTCACACGAAACTCCGCCCCCACGGCGGTCAAGCTCAACTCCATTACAGTAAATGGAGAAAAATACCTTCCAGTTATGACCATTACGCGTAGAATTTCGAAATGAAACCTGCCCAACTTTTGTAAGGAAGCTGTAAGGAATGAGCCTGCCAAATTTCTGCCTTCTACCTACACGGGAAGTTGGAGAATTAGTGATGAGTCAGTGAGTGAGTGAGTGAGTGAGTGAGTGAGGGCTTTGCCTTTTATTAGTATAGATTATTGTCACATGCACAGAGTATGGTGAAATCTTTGCTTGCATATGCTAATCAACATGCCACATGTTGCCAATCACCTCCACCAAGATGGAAGAGTATAACTAAAGTACCTTAAATGTTTTGCCTTCATTTCTTTAAATAACCATCTAACCTTAAACTGTTGTCTTCCTTACCTGAAATACCACAGAGAATTAACATTTTTCTTATTTTGCTAATACTCTTTCTCAGTCAGTGTTTAATACTATAATTCTCTTCTTCTTTGCCATTTTTCCTAAAGAAATAATTCTTAAGTGCCTTCTCAACTTAGATTTAGATTGCTAACTCAGGCATGGCATAAATTAACAGGATCATTTTAGCTTGAACTCATGCTTGTCATAATAAAGTGTTCATCATAAGTGATTCCACACTGTAGAATGTTAGAATCCTTAACTACGTAAGCCTACCAGTTAAAGAAAGATGCCTGCCGGTATATGTGATATAGACTCTTAGAATTTTTATTCTTTGTCAGTAATTTTTTTCTTGGAGTTTATTTATTCATTCCTTAGGTTTCAAAAAGTGTTCAATTCTATTTCACTTTAAATTTTTGTGAAAAAAAAACACCCCTTTCTAGCAACCTCATGACCCCCATGTTCTCCCAATCCGTCTACTGACTTCATTGGAAGAGTCACCAGAGACTTGAATGTCACTGCCAAGGTAAGTAAACCTCTCAACAAGGTGGAAACTCTCACCACAAACAGACACACTGCTGATGGTTGTGCCCAAGGGGTCATTAAAGGCCTGGATCTTGGTTTTTATCCAGGACACTCGCAAGCCCAGACACTCAGACTCCTCACTCAGTCTCTCGAGCGTCCCGATCTGAGCCTCCATTGACTCAGCGAAAATCACAGCATCGTCAGCAAAGTCAAGATCCGTGAATCTTTCTTCACCAACAGATGCCCCACAGCCGCTGGACCCCACGACCTTGCCCAACACCCAGTCCATACAAGCATTGAACAGAGTAGGAGCAAGAACACACCCCTGACGAACCCCAGAATCAACTTGGAAAAATGCAGAGGTCCTGCCTCCACTCTGCACAGTACCAGTGTACAGGCGGGCCATGATATTTAGCAACCTCGAGGGGATCCTGCAAACCCTCAGGATGTCCCACAGGGCAGCTCGATCAACTGAGTCGAATGCTTTGCGAAAATCAACAAAGGCTGCAAAGAAACTCTGCCAGTATTCACGTTTGCGCTTCATGAGAACCCTCAGTGCTAGGATGCGGTCGAGGGTAGACATCTAGGGTGTAAAACCAGACTGTTCCTGTTACTGGTAGGTGAGCAAGTGATCACGGATCCTATTGAGGACGACCCTAGCAAGGACCTTACCCGGCACCGAGAACAGTGTTATCCCCCTGTAGTTGGTGCAATCCAGGCGATCACCCTTCCCTTTCCAGATAGGGACGACAAGTCCCATTTTCCAGTCAGTTGGGATGATGCCAGTCTCCCAAATGGAAGCAAAGATTGCTTTCAATGCCAGGAGGACAGCCTTACCACCAGCCTGGAGAAGTTTACCCCGGATACCACAGATCCCTGCAGCCTTTCCTCCCCTCAGCTGGTTCACTACCTGTGTAATCTCAGTGAGATTGGGTGGTTCACAGCTAATTGAAGGATCAGCCTCAAGGACCGTGGACCCAGAGATATCCAATGTCCTAGCCGGAGGATCAGCTTTGAACAACTGCTCAAAGTAGCCAGCCCAGCAGGTCACAACTGCAATGTCATCCGTAAGGAATGTTCCATCAGCCGCCCTAAATGCGACTCTCCAAGGAACAGATTTGGATGTGTGTAATGTTTCGATTTCTCTGTTAGCAGGATGTGTATGAAGTAGATAAATAAATCATCCTATTGGCACCAGTGATAACCCCTTCCAGTTTTCTCTTTATTTTAGTCCTCACAAACACCCCAGAGTCACCACATTTATGACAATGCGTAAAATCAGACTTTTGTTTTACTTTGCTGAAATGTTTGCCTAATATCTCAGACACCATTCATGTGAGGCCATGCAAGATGATTTCATCTTTTTCTATAAATCATAAAATATCAATTGAAAATGCACTCTAGTAATGATTTTCTATAATATACACACATAATCAAACACAAATGTAGCTGTATTTTACAGGCTGCCTGGCCCATACTCCTTATTCATGACTTAAATTAGTAGCGATTTATCTGGTCTAGCAGAGGGAAGCCAAGCAAATGATACCTTTTATTGGCTAACTAAAAAGATTACAATATGCAAGTTTCCAGGCAACTAAGGCCCCTTCTTCAGGCAAGATGTAATGACATCTTTTTAGTTAGCCAATAACAGGTGTCATTTTGCTTGGCTTTCCTCTACATTCATAATGGCTATCACGGTACAACACCCTAGTACTCTGGTCTAGCAGTAAACTTTGGTAAAGTAATCTTGGTGGATGATTTTAATACTGACAAAAGTTTTCTGTGCCTTCTAAACTCAGTGCAGCTTATAAAAATTCCAAAACTTTGTCAACATCATACATCATAACTAATTATTAGTCAAGGTGCTGATATTCAAATTATATTTAACCTTCCTTTAAATGAAACTATTTCATTATTTAATTATATATCAGCTTCAGTCCCTGTCGATTCACAACTTCAACACAAAAAAGATGTATCATATTGACTATAATTAAATTCATTTATAATTTTGTATTGATATTTTCAAACCCTTGACTCTTTTTGATATGAATATAAGCCATGTAACATGTTACTGTATATGACTAACTTTTTTTACTGAAAAGAACTTAAGATATAATGCCAAATGAAAATTTAGTACAGCTCAAAGAAGCTTGCTTTTACTTAAGAATAGCATACACTAAGCCCAGCAGAACTATTACAAGTCTGCACTTTCTTTCTCTATCCTGGATTAAAATATATTCAAAGGTACCAGCTGTGCTAGGAATTTTTTCACATATTATATGCACTTTTTGTATTACATGAGACTTATGTAAAGAAGATACAACCAGGGTTGACTTAAAAATGTTTGAGTGTTTGTTAAGTGAAGTCTCAAAATCTCATTTTAATCTTTTTAAACAAAGCTTAGACATATTTGTAGGTAAGAAAAGATATATTGACTAAGTAGTAAAGTTATCAGTTAAATAAATCTGTCTTCTTAGGAATAAGCATGTGAAAATATTTCTAAATAAATCCATCCATCCATCCATTTTCCAACCCGCTGAATCCGAACACAGGGTCACGGGGGTCTGCTCGAGGCAATCCCAGCCAACACAGGGCACAAGGCAGGAATCCAATCCCGGGCAGGGTGCCAACCCACCACAGGACACAAACAAACACACCTACACACCAAGCACACACTAGGGCCAGTTTAGAATCGCCAATCCACCTAACCTGCATGTCTTTGGACTGTGGGTGGAAACCGGAGCGCCCGGAAGAAACCCACGCAGACACGGGGAGAACATGCAAACTCCTCTGAATAAATAACATTTTTAATTTTTATAGAAGTCACCATTACAATGCACTTGACTGTCATCTTTCGGAACAGAGGAAAATAAAAAAAAAAGAAACTAAAATGATAGTTAGGTCACTATATCTTTATTTTTATTATTATTTTTTTTTAAGTGGCAGAGGTTAAATTTCCCTTTCATTAGATAAACCCAAAGTTAATTTTCCATTTCATCTATGTCAAGAGTGGAACAAAATTAGTGGAACATCAATGTGACAACCGGAAATTAAAGAACACTGAGAGATTTTCCCATGCACCAAATTTAAATTTGCTTTTATTTGCCCTACACTAAATTGAGAAAAGTTTTCTAAATACTAGGTTTCTCCTGAAAACATTGAGGTTTACATAAAACCATTGAGGGTTTTAATACCATAGGAGCAAATGCTTAAATGTCATGTGCAGATGGCATAGGAAAACTCCAATTACCCTTGAAATATTTCCAAAGTGCTGGTCCATCATTATATAACTGGGACAGAGCAGAATGCACATTGCTTCTCAGGGGGTTCTCTGTTCTGCTACCCCATCAATATGTTTTATCCAGGTAAACTCATAAGTGTAATTACACTGTTTTTGCCTCTAATGTTTGCCAGTCTCAAGAATATGTCCTTGCATTCTTTGCCATATGAAATTTTCCTTCTTAACCAGGACACATGCACATGACACCAGTGCCATAAGCATCTCTGTTCAGATTCCATCAGCTCCTGTAGCCACTATGAAGCTTTAACCCATGACGTACATCAGCGATAGGAAAGGGCCCAATTCCTACAGTGGGCTTAAACATTCATTTTAGCTTATTGTTTCAATAAAAATTGATGTTACATTCTTTATAATTAAAACCAAGGAAAACAATGTTTTGTGATGCTTTGATAAATATTTTTACATTATTCATCAAGTTCTTACAATTATGAATTGGACCTTCATTCTTAAGCTAGAAAGTAACATCTTTATAACTGAAATAATCAAAAGATTCAAAAACAGATTAAGAGGTTTATTGTCACATACACATAATAAAATGTGTGCCAACGTGCAGATAACTACAACCAATCATATACATTACAGTATTAAACTGAACAAATAATGACTAAAATAACACCATAAATGCAAAAACAGGTCTAACAAGACTTTAGAAGATTGCCTTCTGTTTCTCCATTTGTGTATGAGGCTGCTAGTGGGATGTCATGTGATGTTTATTGCTGCTGTATTCACATCTAACTCCTTTGCCACACAACAGTTTTTCTTGGTTTTTGAAATTGATGCTTCTGTTCCTACAAAGTTAAAGGCACAGTTTCCAATGGATTGAATAGTTTTTACTTTACTAAATGCACAATTAAGGGAAGTTAATCTTGCTTGGAATGTTTTTGTCTTCTTAATTAAGTTGTCCTCAGTCCTGTCCTCCATTCTATTACATGCAAGACTACATAAGAATATCATCAGTCGCAAATGAAATTCTTGGATTCTTAGTGTCAGTTTTATACCTTTCATCAGTGTTAAACTAGAGACTACTTAAGGAGGTTCTTTTACAGAAACATTACTACATACATGTGACTATCACTGTTTACATGTATGCTATATCTTTCTCTTGTGACAACACTTCTTTTCACAATGCTGGCATAAACCATACAGTTGCCTTTTATGCTGCACTTCTTAATATCAAAACCATTTCCCACTGCCAGCTGACCTTAAAACAACTCAAAGTTTTAGTTGTCTCCAGATAAATTGACAGGCCTATTATAAAGTCTTGTAGCGGGGCTACATAGTAGTAATAGTGTTTGTGTTCCTACCACGTGCGTCATGTTTCCATCGTCCCGTTCACTGTTTGTGTGTGTCAGTGAATGCCGTCCCCGTAAAGGGGGACGGATGATGGAAGGAGACCGCAGCCCCAAACCTGGAAAACACCGGTTTTCAATAAATTACATTCGTCACAGGACTATAAAAACAATGAAGAGGGAACGAAGAGGAAAAAAGGAGAAAGGAGGAGAGAGAGAGAGAGAGAGAGAGAGAGAGAGAGAGAGAAGGAGAAGGAGAAGGAGAAGGAGAAGGAGAAGGAGAAGGAGAAGGAGACTTTCATTATACGACCACGAACCATCTGTACCTGCTGTATTCCATATCGCGCATTTCCATCCAGTTTGTTTTTCATTCCACCGGACTTACTCCAACACCCTCATCACGAGAGACCCCGGGGTCGGATCATTTTCCACCACTGCCGAAGATACACGGTGAGGCTGTTCCATTTTTGTTCCGGGAATTACAAACACTCCATATATCGTTTAACCAGTCATCTGCATTCAGGACAATTGTTACTCGGACTCAAGTTCACGACCGTTCATTTCCGTGTCTCATTCATTCTTTTTTGGTATTTGTGTTGTTTGATATATGTTACAAGGGCAAGGGAGGGGTTGTTATATTCATATAGGGATTTGTCACGGTGTTGCTTTGGTGGAGGGATATTTATAATTTGTTTAGCTTTTCTGTTTCATTTAATACAATTTATCAGTTTAAGTTTACATATCTGCTTTTCTTTTGTGCTTATTTACATCGTCGATTGTGGGGGAAAGTAATTTGTTAAAGGTACGGCTTGATTAGATTCAACCTCAGCAATTAATCCAGGCCACAGGTCTTGGAGGTGTAGCTGCCGGCCGGGTAAGGGGTCGGCCGTTACAGTCTCAAATGCTTACATGTGCAGGATAGACACAAGGCTTTTCTGTGCCACCATGTGCAACTGCTGTGCTGCCATGAAGAGCCTAAATACACATAATACACATTGCCAATATTGATCATGAAGAGAAAGCAGGCGTGAATGTGGCTGTGGAAGTGAAAAGTTGCTTTTTCTAAAAGTTTTTTTTTTCTACTTTGAGTGTTTATAAAATCCTCTACCTAATTCTCTGAGGCCAATAGATTATGATTCAATGATATACATCTCTCTACCATGTTCCCTCTGAATCAGTTTACATGGCATTAGGGAAACAGATGTAATCTAAAAGTCTGACCTGCTCATATATCCGATCAGTGTAGTTCCATTTTTTTATTTGTTTTTCAGCACGGTATGGAATCTGTTATTTTCTGCACTTGGAATGGAGTGGTGACTCAAGGGTGCAAAGTAAAATTATGGCTATTTCTTTTTTTTAGATCTGAGCACTCAGTATGCATAGTGTTGTGCATTTCCTGATGATGCCATAGTGGTCTTGGCTACTATTGTTAGCTTTAGCAGACTGGCTTTGATTCCTGGAGTTTTGACAGGTTCTGTGAGTGGAATTTTTCTCTAAGTTTTTCCTCTTAAAAATATGGATATAACATTAATTGGTGACACTGAATTGCCCTGTTATGAGTGTGGGTGTGCCTTGTTGGTTCTTGCCATAAACTTAATGCTGCTCTGTGAGCGTATAACTAGAATAAGTTACCCTGGAAAAGGATAGAGCTTTCTTATCACCATCATTAAATATTTCTTGCCTACACTTTCTAACTCCCATGTGAAATTTACCATTTTTTTATATTAGCATAGTGAAACACTTGCTTATTGAAATTAAAATTTACAAACCTCTGTTCAAGGGATATGCCTTATATACCTCTTTCTTTGCACATCCTGGTGCCATTTTTCACTAAACTTTTTTTATCCGTTACATCCCTCCTTCTTTGTGCTTCTTGTTGCCTTTCTTTGTTGGACATTTCAAGTCCTGTTGTGGATGCCAGATGACATGACACATGGACGTACACCCAACAGCTTACTATCTTACGCTGGACACCTGCCTTTGTTCATTGGACACTCCCTCCCTCTTGTGTACAGCATTATGCCTGCACATGGATGCTGGACACCAGACATTTTATTTCTTTATATATGTAGAGATAGCGTCCTTCTCATTATTGCACCACTTAAGTGTATAGCAAACTATCTAACACACAAAAAAGATCCACATTTAGGGATATTCACAATGGCTTATTATTTTACGGTTGTCATTTTGTCATAATAAAAAATCTAAATTGTAATTGCGTTGAATTAACGCTTGTTTCCTGTTTTCAGTGTATTTTTATATCATCTCATAGCCCAGAGTACTAAAAATGTAAATATAAAATGACGCAATTCCGCAGAAGGCTGCATAAGGATGTGATTAGCAATTGAATTACTCGCCAAGGAATATGGTAGTTAGTTTTCAGTTTTTTACAAAAAGATCTGCATTTTATAACATCATTATACAGTATCTGAGTAATGAACATGTTAATATGCCAAATCCCTGTATTACATTTTTGAGTATTAGATTTATATCAATAATTCCCTTCAATTACTATTTCATCTTTTCATTTTACAATTAATTGTGTTACACATGTCTTGATGAACTATAATGAACTATGATAAAGAATCAGCCTGAGACAATTTACCATAATTACATATAACAATATGCAAGACTATCGTTGAATGTTAAACTAATATAATCTATGAAATTCATTTTTAAAATATGCAGATGTATTACTTGCACAGTGAGGAAGTTTAGCACATATGCTGAACCAGACAGCTGCAAAAATAATAATAATTATTGTGAGACAATGTAAATGTATTGAATGTCATATTCATTTATTATGTGTGTGAAACAAAGTAAATAAATGCTTTGTGCATAGTCTTCTAGTCATTAGTCAAATCTGTTAATGTATGGACAGGGCCATCACATAACCCATTGCTCATTTTTTCCTTTCTACACTGTTACTCTTCTTTCTATATACAGTAGTAAGTTCTTGAATTCATAGCATCATTCGTTTATGAGAATGTCTTCCACAAATAAAACATGACAGATACTAACATTATATACATTATGGAGTATTTTAGAAGCAATATGGATAAAATATAAGAAGGAAAAACACAAAATGAAAATTATTTTAAAAAGTCAGCAGAAAAATCTTGATTTGGTATACTTCTGGACCTCATGTCAAAATGTAGTGGTTACACCCACACAACAGCCAGAATGATAGCTAAAGCTTTATATTTGACATCAGAATCAATTATTTAAATAATATTAGCTTAAACTTTCAACATAATTGGACAAGTTAAAAAAAAACAGTGGTCAGAGTGTTTACTTGTCCAAGTGGGTGTAGCATTCACAGAATGGCAGTTTACACAGAAAACTAAGCTGTCTTTCTATGATGGATCACAAACTTTATGAAATGTTTCTCCCTTCACAGCTCCAGAGACAGTACAATTCCCACCCAGACATAAATAATTAATGAATTAGTGGAATTATTTTATTGTTAAAGTGATTCATAAAACAAGAAAATAACTATAATCTTTGTATTACTCTAACTAAACACTTAGTTTCCCTGACTGACTGAAACAGACTGGTCTGCATTCACTTTTGCTTTGGGCAAGGAAGATAGCCCAAGGAATATGACCAGGAGATGACTTTGAAATAGGAAGGTTGAGGTCAGCTCTGTGCTGGGGTCAAAACCAGAAAGTCAAAAAGAGTATGAGTACATCAGAGCTTAAATGAGAAAGCAAGCATAAAAGTCAAAGATGAAAGTAGGGTCAAAACCAAAAGAACCTGAAGCTAGGCCTACTTGTCAAGGAAACTATCCATCACTAAAAAAGTTTTTTTTTCCTAAAGGTATATCTACCAAAGGATACTGGCATCAAAACCAAAACCAAAATAAAAAAAGAACTAAATTCATAACATCATCCTGCTAGACCCGTCACTTGCCTCTTCTTTTTCACACTTGCTTTGGCACCTCCTGTCTTTCCTCCAAGACATCTAACATCCTTTTCCTATTTTGGGATGAAGTAGCTCTGGCAAGTCCGGCTATTTTAAATGCACATAAGGTTTATTTCAGATGACAATATTTTCTGGGTATTCAATGTGTTCCTGCAACCTTAAGCCCAGATATCTTTTTAAAGAACTGCACACAAAACACTGACCCAGAACTGATTGGCCTTACCAATATAGAGCAGCAGGTCAATAAAGACCTACTTTGAGCCCTTGTTGCTGCCTTTTGGTGACTTAAAAGGGCCTTGAAGCTACCAACATATTGCTCACTGAATATAGACTGCTTTCACACTTCTGAGTTCATAAACTTGGAGGCGTTCACTTGCTAGGATCTGGCAAATCCAGTTATGTTTCAACAATGTCTAAACCAAGTCAAAGAGTTTCTGTAGTGTTCCTTTTTGATCTGATTCGAATGAAAAGCAACCATATCTGACTTCCCAGTTGATAAAGGCAAAAAGAAGAATTATGAAATAAGATGCAAAGAAGTTTCAGCATTTTGTGTTAATCAAGGTAGCTTTTTTGTATGTAGTCTGCTTCTTACTGAGAATGAATACTTTCCGTATGTACATCATAAGCATCTCAAAATTGGAGCTGTCCCATCTTGCTTTAAGTGGAACACTTGGGAATATGGGAAACAAGGATAGATTTCTGTGTATGATAAAGCAGAGAGCCGCATAGGAAATATATATACTGTATATATAAAAGCTGTGAGATTTTTGAGACCCTAACAATCCCCCAACTGTGCTGTGCATCGACACTCAGTTAACACAGGCAGGGAGGATTGGTTGTCCACTGCCGGTGCAACTGCAAGTAGACTCATTCCCGTGTAATGAGTCTATCACCTGCTGGTTGATGTGGGGAACATTTAAAACTGGCAACTGGCCTGGCTGTGTGCTCACTTTCTGTCTTCTCTCTGTTCTTTTAATCAGAAGAAGGGGGCCCGTGCAAGGTGAAATCAATGCCACTGCTTGTTTGCTGTGTTTGTGTATGATGAAATGACAGCTCACATTTGGATAAATACTTGGAGATATATATATATACTGTATATACACTGCTCAAAAAAATTATAGGAACACTTTTTAATCAGAGTATAGCATCAAGTCAGTGGAACTTCGGGGATATTGATCTGGTCAGTTAAGTAGCATAGGGGGTTGTCAATCAGTTTCAGCTGCTTTGGTGTTAATGAAATTAACAGGTGGACTAGAGGGGCAACAATGAGACAACCCCCAAAACAGGAATGGTTTAACAGCTGGAGACCACTGACATTTTTCCTTTCACATCTTTTCTGACTGTTTTTTCACTAATTTTACATTTGGCTACAGTCAGTGACACTACTGGTAGCATGAGGCAATACCTGGACCCTACAGAGGTTGCACAGGTAGTCCAAATTCTCCAGGATGGCACATCAATAAGTACCATTGTCAGGTTTGCTAAGTCTTTCAGTACAGTCTCGAGGGCATGGGGGAGATTCCAGGAGACAGGCAGTTGCTCTAGCAGAGCTGGACAGGGCCGTAGAAGATCCTTAACCCATCAGCAGGACCAGCATCTGCTCCTCTGTGAATGTCTCTGACCAAACAATCAGAAACAGACTTCATGAGGTTGGCCTGACACCATGGATGTACGATTTTTTTCCCATTGAGATCTGATTTGTTTTTAAAGTGTTTCTATTAATTATTTTGAGCAGTTTAAA
>JANRMT010049829.1:48254161-48285717 GCA_026402145.1 Polypterus bichir lapradei
TTTCGATGGTATGACGCCACTGTCGGCCGCCATATTGAACTTTCCAACGTCACTAATTTTCCAACTTCCCGTGTAGATAGATGGCTGACCCCATCTTCACGAAATTTGGTAGGTGGCTTCCCTACGCTAACCAAAACCGATGTATGTACTTATTTTGGTGGTATGACGCCACTGTCAGCCGCCATATTGAACTTTCCAACGTCACTAATTCTCCAACTTCCCGTGTAGGTAAAAGGCTGAAATTTGGCAGGCTCATTCCATACAGCTTACTTACAAAAGTTAAGCAGGTTTCATTTCGAAATTCTACGCGTAACGGTCATAACGGTTGACAATGTTCGCCATGTTTAACTTTCTTATTTATGGCCCCATCTTCACGAAATTTGGTAGTTGGCTTCCCTGCACTAACCAAAACCGATGTACGTACTTATTTCAGTGGTATGATGCCACTGTTGTCCGCCATATTGAAGTTTCCAACGTCACTAATTCTCCAACTTCCCATGTAGGTAGAAGGCTGAAATTTGGCAGGCTCATTCCTTACAGCTTACTTACAAAAGTTAAGCAGGTTTCATTTCAAAATTCTACGCGTAACGGTCATAACGGTCAACAACGTCCGCCATGTTGAACTTTCTTATTCATAGGTAGAAGGCTGAAATTTGGTACTTATTTTGGTGATATGATGCCACTGTCGGCTGCCATATTGAACTTTTCAATGGTCTTTGTTACTTATGGGCCCATCTTCAAGAAATTTGGTACGCGGGTTCCCAACGCTAACTGAATCCTACTTACGTACATATATACGTCCATAGCCTCCAGCTCGGTCACCGTGTGAGGTGGCATTGGGTCCCCCATCCCAACGCCTCCCATGTTGTTGGCTGCCTGCCTATATAAGGCCGTCTGTCGCTCCAGTCTCTACATTCCCTTCCTTGCTTCGCCACGGTATTCACGTCTCCCTGCTGATAACTACAGCCTTTTTATTTAATCCACGGCTTCTCCGCTGTTTTATTGTTCATTTATTACGATTATAGTTATTGTATAGGTATTTTAGACTTACTTTACATTGTTCAGGTACCCATTTCCTTTATCATTCCAACCGTACCCCCATTAACATGTCTATCGAGGTAATCACCATCGATCAAAGAACTGTCACTTACCAAGTGGTTTCCATGCCCGGAGATGGCACCTGCCTTTTCCATTCTCTTTGTTACATATTGCACAGCCATATCAGGCTCACTATTGATATCCGGAGGAACATTGTGTCTTATGTATTGAATGACTGGGACAGGTTCAAGGTGTGGACTGATGACGGTACAGGAGATAATTATACTACACAGGAGCACTAGAAGAGTGAAATGCTTAAGTATACCGAAATGGCCAAATATTTTACACCTTTGGACAACTGCCAATGCCTCTTAAACATCTTAGCTTCACAGGTGACGATTTCAGTAGTGGACACTTTGATGTTTAGAAATGTTTAAACTCTCAAAAGCTGGATGTGAAGTTATCAATGAAACTGGTTGTATACTTACAACACTTGACAGATGCCGAATGTCTCTTCAACACAAGTCCTACAAATACTGTCGTAACTGAAACAAACCATGAAACTCAAACCGATTATGACAGCAGCAATCCAAGCTGTGAGATTTGAAACAAGATTACTGTTCACATGGC
The DNA here is from genome assembly GCA_026402145.1 of Polypterus bichir lapradei. NCBI lineage: Eukaryota > Metazoa > Chordata > Cladistia > Polypteriformes > Polypteridae > Polypterus > Polypterus bichir. Next base: position 48,255,830 of record JANRMT010049829.1, read on the forward strand.
CAACTGTACGCTGCATGCTCAAGAGTAAGCTCAGCGCACAGCTACAGCTTGGTCATATTACAACTGGAGGGCCGAACTGACAAGGTGGCATACAAAGAGATCCTTAACAAATAATTATTGGTATATTTTTCCCTCAGTTCTAAAAATGTTTAATTGTCTTCTTAATAAAAATTGTAAGGCTGTACTTCACCGCTGCGAAGCGCGGGTATTTTGCTAGTAGCTAATAAAGTGGCCACTGAGTATACATTTTAATGTAAATTACATGTGTATCATATACTGTACATGCATGTCACCTACAGTAGGGGGTACCACTGTGGTTGTGGGTTTTCATTCCAATCACTTTCATAAATATAAGGTTCAGTGTTACTTATAAATAATCTAATTGTCCAATTAGTCCTTTTCTTCTCTTGTTTTGCATTCAGATACATGTAAACAAAATTCAGAAATGTGCACTTTTTGCCATATTTTTAAATGTTAACTTTATTCTACCATATTCTTTTCAATTCACCTTTTCCTGTGGAGTTTACTCCCTTAAATGTATTCAAATTCTGATGATCTGCAAGAAGCAGTACAGACACATTGAATACTAAGGGGAAGCAGCTCCTTCAGTATAAAATCAGCTTTTAACCTAATTAATAAGAAAAGGTTCAAATGAAAGAACATAAAAAGAGCAAAATCTTAAAAAGCAAGAAAAAGAACAATAGTTAATGCCTTTGTAACATCTTGATTGACACAGAAAAGGCACAAACTGGGAAATAACTACCTGCTTAATAAAGGCAGGCAGGCCCTACGTGTACCTTAGTGTCTTTCCTCTGTATTTGAACCTCTCCAGACCAGTATTTTCTCTGCTTGTCAGAGTCTGTCATTATTTTCAAGGTGCCTTTCTTGCCTCCTGTCCAATTTTATACTTACCAACTTTGAAGGTGACTCTTTCAGCCTGCCTCATACACCTTTACCCCTCCAAATGTGTCGCACAATCACACTTCTCTTTCACACTTTTCTTCCATTGCACTACTAAAGTCAAACTGACTAATCAAATTTCTCAAAAGGACTGGACACATGGACCTTTATTATATAACTAGCTGATTACCCAGTGGCTTCGCTCACTGAGTGCAAGGGAAAAAAATAAAATGTAGTATTTATAAAATAAGTTATTAAGTAGTAAAACATTTTGATAAAAGAATTTGAAGAACATATAAGAAGCGTATAAATTATTAAACAGTAAAACATTTCCATAAGAGAATTTGAATGATACATACAGTGGCTCGAATTCGTGCCGCTTGGGGCAGGGCGGTGCTTCAATTTGCCCGCCCTCCAACATATCTGAGTATGTTAACCTATTTAAATTGAAAATGAAAATGACGTATACAGAAAAATTAAGATACATGTTCCATAGATTTATTCACATATACAGAAACAGCAATAATTTTTCACATATAATTATTTATAAGCATCAACCAGAATATAGTATAGACGCACTGATAAGCCAGGTTCTAATCATTAGTTTAATAAGTGAAAACCAGAACCAGTGTAGTGTACAAGTGATAGGTGGGGATAGGTGGGCATTCGGATTGATAATGAAATGAAATTACAAATTGTAAATTAGTTGTTTATCTTCCTAGAAATTATTCTCGGTGTAATGTTTATGCTTATTTTTGTTATTGCCTCATAAATTTAAACTGCTGTGTCTGATGCCGTCACAGAAGGGCAGTCTGAAAATGATTTTTAAAGCATTTGTGCATAAAAATCAGAGAATTTTACTTTTTTCCCTGCTGCTTACACATGAATTGTACTGAGCCTTTTGGCCAATAATACCGCCCCCAAAAATGTGTCGCTCGGGGCGGACCGCCCGCCCCAGCTACGTCACTGGATATATAAGAAGTGTATAAATTATTAAACAGTAAAACATTAACATTTAAGAAGTAAAGATACATTGAGTACTACTGCAGTGGTTTCAGGTAAGCTACTTGCTTGACAACCTTGCACAACGTGCCTGTGATTTAAGAGAAAAATTATTCTGAGAGATGTGGACGCTGCCCTTCCGTGCTTAACGGGCAGAAGGTCCAAACAATTCCCAAGTCCAATACTTCACATGAAGAGGTCGGTACATCTTCTTAGATGTAAACCCTCCATCTTCTTAAAAGAATTCATCACAAAAGCAATCTTGAATGTTGCAGGGTTTTAGTGACCGAAACTCACCTTAAGGGACAGTAAGTAGCCGTGCACCGCAATTTACCAAGAGAGTCACGCTTTGATGGTGCCAATTACACTCATTCGCAAAGATTTCCACTGTCCAAGGAGCCGACAGGGCACTTGAATTGTCACAAACAGTGCGAGAAGACAGGACGCTGCTCGAAACTGCAAAGATGTCGACCCGGTGGAGCAGCCCGACATTCCGTGCCTCCCAGCGTCCACTTTGTTGTCACGACCCTTCGCCACTGAAGGCGGTCTCATCTTCACATTGTTTACAGCTCGGAGCAGTTAAAAAGTAGAAAAACGCAAAGCTGTTTTCTTCATCTCTTCTACTATCAAGTACTGCCAATTAAAAAAAAAGTTACAATGTGACAGTCACTTGGATGAATAAATAAAACTTCTCTGTCAGAACGCGCCTGGCAGCAGACAGCTCAGTGCTGGAGTCCAGAGAGGAGGGCTGGGAGAGGGCAATGCGGGGCACACTTCTATGGGATAGATCGGCGTGTTTGTGTTTACTTCTTTTCAATATCAGTAAAATAACTCTCACACAAATAATAACAATTCGTAAAGACGATATAAAAATGGCATCCACAAACGAAGTGATTAGTTCCTGTATTATAATATGTTCTTTGGTCATACGTAATTTCCGTTTCGCGTGGTCATACGCAATTTCCGTTTCAAAAGCGAAAAGAATTTTATATATATATAGATAGCTTAATACAAAAAAGAATGTAACATTGTAGTAGAAGCTCTTTTTGACATTCTGTGTCATTTGAACTTGTGTCTACACTGCTTATCACTAATTTTCAATATTTGGACAACATTTAAGTAGCAAACTCCACAGAAATAAGGTGAATTAAAATAAAATAGTAAAGGAAGGATAAGTGGTCAAAACTATGATAAAGAAAACACATTTCTGAGCTTCTTCTAAATGCAACTATCACACCAAAGCATTTTCCCAATGTAGAATAAGAAGAGAAAAAAGGCCAGCAAAACAATTAAATTGATGAAACATGGTTTGTGAATCTGGTTGGAATCAAAGCCTGTACCCATAGTGGTACACCACGACTGAACTTTGGAGTACCTGAACTGTAGTAACAATAATATCTACTCTATATATATTGTCACGCATGAGCGCTTGGGGAACAGCTGATCAACCCGGTTTGCTTCGTAAAACATTCCGCAGGGGGACAACGGCAGTGTACTAATCTTTATTTCTTTACCTCCTTAGAAAGGCCGAGATGTCGCAGCCGTAAAGAATACCCGGGCGGCTATAGAAAGCTATTCTATTCTATATTCTATTCTATTCTATAGAATACTCTATTCTATTTCTTCCCTCTGCTGACCCGTGATGACATCATGCTCCCAGAATCCACCACAACTGTCCCAGCATTCCTCACGTTAATATCCGGTCTGACACCATAAAATGTCCGTCCTCCCTCCCTTCAATGTCTTTTGAGTTTTGTGAAGAAAACAATTGACGATTTTGCTTTACAGTATACGGGGCTAAAACCCCCAAACCTTGATTATTGTCGTGTCTTTATTACAGTGGCATAGCCGGCAGGATACAGAAAGGTCTGAGAAAGATGACAGAAGGACAGGACCTGAATGCAGTCCTCAACACACTGGTCGCTGAGCTCCAGGCCATCAAGGTTGAACAAGCAATGACCAAGACGGAGCTCGCAGAGACAAGGAGGCGGCTGGCGGCGGCAGAAACGGTAAGGCCAGATCCCCTGAAACCTCTACCACCTCTGATGCTATCTCTCACAGGGGATGACGACATTGAGTTGTACCTCTCCATTTTTGAGAGAATGGCAACATGACATCAGTGGCCACGGGAGGAGTGGGCGTCCATTTTGGCACCGTACCTAAAGGGGCCCGCGCAACGGCCGTATCACAACCTCCCCGAGGAGGAAGCTGCCCAATATGAGCTCCTGAAGGCCGAAATTTACCAGCGCTACAGAGTGGCCTCCGGCCAGCAGGCACGCGTCTGGCGACACTGGCGCTTCGACACCGCACTACTGGCTAGGGCCAGACAAAAAACCAGGCTCGCCAGGTGGTAGAGCAAGTGGCTTGCAAGGGTCTAATATATGCAATGCCAGATTATCTCGCCCAACAGGTCCGGAGGCACCTGTTTAAGGACATGAACGGCCTTCTGGAGGTTCTGGAAAGACAACTGGTGGTGACCCAACTCGGGGGGTCTGAGAGCTCCGTGCGGGGGTCTCGGCAGGGGCGCATCATTGTCTCCGAGCCCACTCGCCACGCCACGGAGGCTCCAGCCAAGCCAAAGGAACTGAAGCTCGCGCAGCCGCACTGTTTCAAGTGCGGTGAGCTGGGACACATGCTGCCAGCCTGCCCCCTCAACCAAGAGCCAATGGACTGCAGCTGGGCGAAAGAAGAAAGGTACTGTGCACTGTCCAACCCCCTTGTGGTCACAAATACGGGAGTGGTGTTATTAAATGGGCACTCGGTGGTGGCAATGTTTGATTCCGGGAGTAACATAACCATTGTTGCTCGCCGTTATGTCTTACTGCGACAGTGGCACAACATTTGGGCGTTAAGTGGCACAACATTTGGGCGTTAAGTGTGTGCATGGGAAGACCAGGTCTTATAGGTCCGCAAGGTGTTATATCACTTGGAAAGGGGCTCTTAAATAGCTGGTGGTTGATGTGATGCCGGAGCCCCCCTTTCCAGTCATCTTGGGATGAGACTGGTCAGAAACTAAAAGCGGTGGGACCGTCGCCACTCCTATTCCCTGACTAGGTCTGATTATGGAGGGTTAGGGGCCCCTCCCAGCTGTTTTCACGCCGTGCACCTCGGTGACTTCTGATGACGTAGAAGGCTCAGGGGGGCTCTCTTAGGCGCCAGACCCCGAACCAGAAGTATACCCAGGTGGAGTTCCGGGGCAGGCGGGCGGTCCCACGAGCCCAATTGCTAATGTACTCGCCGGCTTGGACACACAGTATCAGTCTACGCCAGGCGTCGTTTAAATGTGAACAGTGGAACTTTGATTCCTTGAAGTTTGCCAGGAATGCTATCGTGTCCAGTGACAACATATCGTCCATGGCCTCCACACCACACGGACCCTACTTTGTTCTAGAAAATGATCTACTATATCAAGTTGCAGAGCACGAAGACAAGGTGCGGAAGTTGCTGCTAGTTCCGCGGACTTAACGGCGGAAGTTTGCGAACTAGCTCACGTCCACCTCCTAGGCGCCCATCTCGGGGCTGAGAAAACACTGGAGAGGGTAAAGCTCCGGTTTTATTGGCCCGGGGTCAATGAGGAGGTCCGGTGTTTCTGTCAGTCCTGCCCGGTCTGTCAGCTACGCCAGATTCCTTGAAGGGACCGTGCTACTCTGATCCCGATTCCCCTGATAGACATACCCTTTGAGCGAATCGGTATCGATCTAGTTGGCCCCCTAGAGCCTTCGGTGCGTGGTCACAAGTATATTCTAGTGATGGTCGACTACGCGACTCTATACCCCGAAGCAGTTCCTCTGCGAACTGCTAATACTAAAAACATCGCACGGGAACTAGTAGGGCTGTTTTCCCAAGTAGGCATACCCAAAGAAATCCTCACGGATCAGGGTACGCCCTTTACCTCGGATACATTCAGGGAGGTTGCCAAACTACTCCAGATTAAGCATCTTAAGGCATCCGTCTATCATCCCCAGATGGATGGACTGGTAAAGCGCTTCAATCAAACGCTGAAGCAGATGCTCCGCAAGGTAGTCAGCGCGGACGGTATGAACTAGGACCAGCATTTACCACTAGTGCTTTTCGCCTATAGAGAAGTGCCACAAGCCTCCACAGGGTTTTCCCCATTTGAGTTATTATACGGGCAACAACCCCGGGGCCTATTAGATGTATTAAAAGAAGCCTGGGAAGGGGAGGCACTTCCCTCCACCAACCTCTTAGAGTATATCGCGCACTTACACGATAGATTGACTAAAATCAGGCCCTTACTTAAAGATCTAAGGCTCAAGCAGCGCAGGTCTGGAATTATAATCGGAACACCTCCCTATGCGAATTCCAGCCAGGGGATCGCGTAATGGTGCTCGTGCACACCTCCCACTCGAAATTGTTGGCTCATTGGCTAGGGCCTTATGAAGTTAAAGAGAGAAAAGGACTCGTCGATTATTTGGTGAGTCAACCAAATTGTCGACCGAGTGAGAGGGTCTACCATATCAACCTCTTAAAGGCCGTGGAGAGATGGCGAGACTTTGTGCCAAAAGAACCACATCTATGGTGGGAAATAAAAGACAAGGAGTAGGACAATTGCTGTACAGGCTTTTAAATGTTCGAAGTACCATGCAATATGCAGATCACACGGCACGGCAGCAGCAGAAGCAAGCCAGCAGCTAATCGAACAAAGAGGAGGTAACCAATGGAGGTATCACCATTTAAGAGTGGGTTTCGGAGGAGTGACCGTGTTTCCTTGGGGTGCGTTCAGTCCCCCTCTTCACAATGTGAGTGGCAGAGACACAAAGTGGCTGGCACATAGCGCAGGCCGGGGGGGGGTTGGCAAGTCAAGCAAGCGGGGGGGATCCCCCTAGTACTATATAATCAGGAAAACTGAATTTAATTAAGATGTGAAAGTGCTTTGACTTCAAATATTTTACTAGAATATACAGAATATCTACATGTAAGTGTGTAACTTCAATAGTATACAACTTTTTCCATTTGATAAGTCACTTAATACATGCACTACAATAAAGTTTTAAACACAATAAGATATTTCTGAGGCTACATAACCAGAAAGTAAAATTAAATTAAATTATGCACTCTTTGTTCCATGTTAAGTGTTCTTCATGTTTAGTTTAAAGCTTGAAAGGTTTAGGAAAACTTAACCTCCTGCTTATCATCACAGGAGGTTTTGCTATTTGTAACCTCTTGACTATGAATCATTTTTTATGATTATATTAAACTCTGAAAACCAAACCTGCTGTGCTTAGAGGCAGTAAGGTTGTGTGATCCGTGCACTCTGGAATAATGCTGGTTTCACATCCCCACTAAGCTAAAACCAGCAGCCTCTGTTAAACCCAGCTTCCAGAATATTTGAATCTCAAGAAATACTAACCCTTTTCTACTGGGCCATAGCCTTGGTGAAGTCAAAGCGACAAATTAGACAGCAAATTGTAATTATGGCTCACTGGTGGCTGATTAGAACAGTGATTTGAAAGCAGCTTCTCTGACAGGCTTTCTGCACCAGCTTATTGAGGGTCTCTCCCATGTTTTATTTTTTTATATATAGTCTGATCTGTTTTTGTAAAAAAAGATTTTAAAGCCATCCTCACCCTAGCTATTTACAAGCTATTTAGACACACTGGCATAGGGATGCTACTTATTTATATTAATAAACCATTATATATATTATTTTGTGTGTGTAGTTCTGTGTCTTGCACTTATGTAATAATTTACACTGTTCAATTTTACTGATGAGCGAGCATGCTCGGCCGAACATGTGTTCAGCTCGAGCACCGCTATGCTCGGAGCATGGCGCTACTCGAACGAGCACCACATGTGCTCGTGCACCATGCTCGAGTCTCCGCCCCACACGTTTCACGGGTTGGAGACAGCCAATCAAGGGGCAGGTAAGCACTGCCCTCACTGTAATGTCAGTAGCCATGTTGGGCGTGTTTTTGTCAGTCTGTAAAAGTGGTGTACAACTCGGACAAATTGGTTCCCAGCAGTGACTTGGGAGTCCAAGATGCATCCAGACCTCGTCCCCATGCTGTTCCCGGTCCATTTGGGTGAAGTTTCTGTCACTTTCTGACCTTTTCCAATGGACCAGGCACCCTCCCCTCTTCAGAGCAGGGGGTGCCTGGTTGTCTCCCATTGACTTACATTATACTCGGGTGCTCGGTAGAGCACACGAACATCGCGATGTGTTCGGACCGAACACCCGAACACTTTGGTGCTCGCTTATCACTATTCAATTTATGAATAGAAATGAATTTCCCTTCAGGTATCAATAAATACTATCTACATATGCCTTTCAATGTGAACCTGCAAATTCTTGCCTTAAACATCTATAGAGCATTTTATACACCTTCAAGTACACACATACAAATAATGTTTTCATATTTCCTTATCTAAATTGGAATACTTTTGGAGCACTTCTATGGTAGTGTAATAACCACTACCAGGCAGGGAAGAAGAATATAGAAACATGCTGGAGGTTCAAAATCACAAAATCGTTATTTACTTGTTGAAATTTAAATGTGGGACTTCTCTCCAGCTAACCCTGCACTGCCATACATTTGGCCACTGGAAATGTCCTGTGCCGTAATAAATGAAGGGTTCCTCAAACTTCACTACCATTGCCTGGCACCCCCTCAAAGCTTATTCTCACTGAGACAAAGCTGGCAGCACTGTGAGGATTATGTTTTTTTGATTTCTCCAGTTCCTTCAATACCAACCAGCCATCCCTGTTAAGGGGTAAGCTCAGAGATACACAGGTGGATAACCATATAGTGTCCTGGAAAATGGTTGTACAGGGTGTATAAACTGGGGGTGAAACAGAGTATAGGAGTCAGATGGAAACTTTGCTTCTTGTTGTTAAAAATTTTTTTCTGCAGCTTAACATCAGCAAAACCAAGAAATTGGTTATTGACTTTCATCACGCAAAAGAGCCAGGATATCAGGTCATTACTCAGAAAGTAGATGTACAGGTGGACCTCTTCTACAAGTACTTGGCAGTCCGCATCAATGCCAGGTTGGACAGATCTTGTAATACAGAGGAACTATATAAGAAAGGGCAGAACAGGCTCTTTCTCCTTAGGAGATTTGCGTTACTTTGACATAGGAAGTGTCATTCTCCACATAACCAGAGCGAACTAATGCTGTGGTGTGCTGGTCTGGTAACATAACTTCAAAAGAGGTCCATGAAATTAACAAGCTAATTAAATGAACAGGCTTCGTTATGGGACGCACACTGGACACCCTAGAGGTAGTAGTAAAGGACAGAATTAAAACAAAACTGAGTGCCATAATGAACAATGCTGCACATCCACTCTGACACACCAACACAGAGGACTTTCAGCCAACAAATTATTCAGCAGAAGTGTGTCAAAAAACGCCACTGGAGCTCCTTTACACAAACAGCAATACGTCTACATAATGCCTCACTGTGACTGAGACAGCCAAGTCAGAAGTTTACTTTTCTTTCTTTAATTTTTTTTCTTCCTTCTTAGTCTTTCTGGTGTGTGTTCAGACTGAAGTGTTTGTATTTAGTTATTTATCTACTTATGCATTTATTTATTTAAAAAGCTTCTGTAAAAGCTCTTTTGGCTCTTTATTTTTCTGTTAACAAATAAAGTTTTACCTCTCTATCTCTCTATCTATCTAAAACTGGACGGACTCCCCTGGCTACAAACCATCTTCTTCTTTCATACTGCCCTGAAGCATGCTGCTGTCACTCTCCACTCTCACAGTAACTCTCCCAGGAAAATTAACATATTCTAAAGTTAAACATTTTTTTTGTTTGTTTATTTTTCTCACTTAGTTCTTACGCACCTTCTACTAAAAACCCAGAGTCTCCCACACTCGTTTTACTTATCCGTCCATCCCCTTCCTTCATTTTGCACCCCAGACTCTTGTGGTGCACTGCTTTGCATGTTAATCAGTACAATTACTCTTAACCAACCTTGTTAATACCGGCCCCCACTAAGATCACTGAGGTTCTTGATTTGCATATTTGACAGTCTCTGCAGAAGACGCTCTTCTCTGCAGCTTTCCAGCCACACAGGTCTCTGAATCTCCAGTCTGGCCATAATAGTATTGTTAGACTGTGAAGCTGTCAACAACATATGCTTTTACTTATTTATTTGTTTATTTATTTTTCTTGAACATTAGCAATCACCTACCATAAAGTGCATATTATATTTATCTTTAATTGGTTAAACAGTTTCTTTTCTGTAGGTCCAAACACATTAGACAGTGACACTGGCTTCCTTTCAAAAACAAAAATAAAGCTCCTGTTGTGACGTAACTGTGCTCTGGTTTACACTGCACTATATCTAACAGTATGTGATGGACCTTTCCAGGGCTAACATCTGCTTTGGCCCTGATAATGTGGGGGAAAGACTCCTGTCCCCTCAACCCTGAATTAGATTTAAGTAGGTTTAAAAATGTTAACATCTAACACTCTGTCTTAGAATATGGGTACACATTAAGTGGCAAGCCAATTGTTGTTTTCCTTCTCATACCATTGTGTTGTTAAGTCATCAGGTTTGCTAATGACACATTGATAGAGAAGTCGATTACCACCAGTAACTAAATAACCCGGAGGTAGGATGCTAAACTTCTTACTGATTGGAGCAATAACAAGAATCTGTACCTAAAAACAAAGGAATTGATTGTAGACTTAATGATACTTGGAGGAGGACATGTGTTTATTCACATTAATAGAGTTGCTGTGGAAGAAAGAGTAGCTTTCAGTTCTTAAGGGCTCAAATCACTGATGATCTCTCATGGTCACATGAGACACCACATCTTGTTAACTAAGGCTCAAAAGCTACTTTACTTTCTGAGAAGGCTGTCTCTACGGATCCTCATTAACTTCTACTGATGTAAAGTGGAGATCCTACTAACTACAGTTTGGTACATAAGTATTTGGACAGTGACACAATTTGCATAATTTTGGCTCTGTACACCACCACAATGAATTTGAAATAAAGCAATTATTTTGTGACTGAAGTGTAGACTTTCAGCTTTAATATAAGGGGTTTGCCAAAAATATCATATTTTTTTATACATGTTCCTCCAACTTTCAAATTAACAAACTGAACTAAAATAATTAGCATAAATATAAATATAGATTGAGCCATTTACATATAAATCTCAGTAATGTTAATAATAATAATAAATGTGTCCCCCGTGAAGCTTAGACACTTGATCGATGAAGCGGGGGATGAGGTATCCCTCAAAACATCAAGGTCTGTGAGGAAATGATAAATGATCAACAATCAAGGGGTTTGGGGGGTCTGAATACTCCTGCACTTCAAAAACAGATGCGCCCCACAGTTCAAATTGCTGAGCTACTGCCGGGACCACTGACAGGAAAGATGGGGTAAATATAAGCAGCAGGAGTTGCATCCAGTTCAGCCCCCCTTGTCCCCTCCGGCAAAAATCTCAATCAAACCTTGAAATCAGTGCTATTTCATGATCATGGCTTGCACAGAAATCAATAAAAGACCTCACCCTTTCTCTATGGGATGCAAGGTCTAAATTCCAGTCTCTTAAATAAAAGTTATTCACCTATATGAACGTTCCGACCACAGCAAGGAACCTGCGGCTCATTCACAGGTGAGAAATGCTCACACAGTGCTTGATTGTTTTCATATCACAGAACAGGAGCAATAACTACAAAAAGAGACCAATAAATTACAACACCCTGAATGAAACCAATCGCACCACATAAAGTCCAGAAAACGCACCTCACTCGATTTAGACCAATCGTGCCATAGCCTTGCTCTTTTTTGCACTCCTGGTTGAGAAAACCTGGCCTAGAAGTTACCAGCCAATAATTTGTATAATTACTCTTGGATGTAAGTAAGGTCAGGAAATGTTATTTTAAATTTTAAAAGTTTCCTAACAACTTGTTTCTTTTCCTTTGACACATTGTTATGCTTTGTAGATGTAAAGGTATAATCTGGCAGTGATATGGCAAACAGGAAATTTTGGACCATCATGTATCGAGACACACCTTCAAAAGACTTTTTAAGGAAATGGGTTCACAGAAGTGAGATAAAGCCAGCAGCCAAAGAAACAAGTAAGCTGCAAAATACATTCCATTATTTTGTTTTGTTTATAACATTAAAATGAACTAAATGAAATGTAGACATAGATGTAAAATTATAAAAACATTCCAGTTTCAAGTAAGTTTCAATGAGAAAAGGAGTATTGGCCCAGTGGACATTCCTATTGGCTTGTAGCTCCAGGGATTTGGGTTCAAATCACTGCCTGTGAGGACTTTACAAGTTCTCCCTTGTGTTCACATGGAGAGTTTCTGTGTACTCCCATTTGCAACCACATCCTCAAGACATGCATTTTAGGTGCACTTACGACTGTAAAACTGCCGTGTATACCTGAAAGAGGTTGTGAGTGAACATTTATAAATTATGAATAAATGTTCTCCATTCATGTTTAAAATCTTTCCTTGTCCTTTAGGCTGCCATGACAGATTCTCATTTGCCAACACCCTTGAATGGAATAAGTGAATGGCAAAATATGTGTACAGAATATGAACAATTGAGAGTTTAAGGAAAATAATAAAATAGTTGATATAAAGTGGTCACTAGCTAAGGAATAGGTTAAGAAGAAATCTTTGTGTGCTAAAAATATTATTTACATACATACAGTATTTTGATTTTAAAAGGTTATAAACTTTGTAAGAACTGTTTTATAGATTGCTAATTAAAAGTATTATCCTAAAGCTGAAAAAATGACAAGTTTTGTTCCATTAATTGCAATGAAAAAAATGCCTAACAGTTTCTGAGCAAACGCTGGCAATGCATCTGTTCACCTGCTCATTAAAAGGCTTAGAAAAAATAAAAAAGTCTCACACACGCTCTCTACTGGTTTACATTAGCAGGCACAAATAATGCAAGAGCTATAATGGACTTTTTTGTTTTCATTACATTTTTAAATTGTTTTTTTTTTTTTTTTGGTGAAAACATATGTTCTTGTTTACATTTAATTTAATCTGTGCGGATTCGTATTTGTATTTGCATCTCCACCTGGAAGAGTAAATGGCTCGCTTAAAATTTTATTATTTTTGTTTTGTTGTACCCATTTAGTTTGAATGTCTTCCCTTCTACAGCTGGTTTAAGAACAAATAATAGCAAAGGTGTCCGTTTCTGCTAATTCAATTTTGGTTAAACAGGAGGATTTTTGAATGCATTTGATTTTTTTCTGCATAAAAATACAAAGATATTTTAATTTGCTTTGCTGGCTCTTAATTAAAAACATGAAAAATGAAGTTTTGTTAAATGCCTACATGTCTGCTTGCAGAATGGTTCCCTTTTGCGCCTTAACCTGTCTTTCAAAAGAAATGCTGCAGCATCTCTTTTTGTTCAGGCAGGTAACATTATGGCATTGGCAACTGTAACAGCTTTATTTCTTGGTATTGCTACACTTCATGAGTTAAAGTTGCTATGTACAGCAAAGCCACTGGCCTCTCTGGGATTTTGATGCATCACCAAAGGAGGTGAAAGATGCACACACTTTTACATGAAGGAACTTATCTACTGCATTCATAGCTGAAATGTAATTTGAATCCAGTTTGGGCAACAAAAATGGCCAAAATGTGGTGCTTGTGATGCTTCAATTCTTCATGACAAAATGCATTTACATCCATTTTATAGCAACTACTGTAGCTTACTTACTACTCTGGAAAACTGTTTGAAATGTATGAACTGAGTATCCAACCTCCATTATCCTAACTACAGGGTCACGAGGTCTGCTGGAGCCAATCCCAGCCAACACAGTGTGCAAGGCAGGAAACAAACACTGGGCAGGGCACCAGCCCACTGCAGGGCACACACACAGACTAGGCACAATTTAGGATCGCCAATCCACCTAACCTGCATGTCTTTGGACTGGGGAAGGAAACTGGAGTACCCAGAGGAAACCCACGCAGACACAGGGAGAACATGCAGACTCCATGCAGGAAGGACCTGGGAAGCGAATCCGGGTCTCCTAACTGCGAGGCAGCAGCGCTACCCACTGCGCCACCTAGAACTGATTATATTAACTTTAAATACTTTATAAAAAGTAATGTTTTATACTTATACTGAACACTTACATTTGTTATCACAGTGGAAAAACACTTATTTAGAAACTTCTCAACAGGAAATAATTAGGACTGGCAATGTAAAGAAATAAATATCTATAATGATTTATTAATGTAACGAATTGGAACCACATGGTTTTTGCAGTCAGCATATAATTTACCAATTGCTTATCTCACATGCAGTGCCAGTTCCAAGTTTCCACATCAGCCAGTAAAGGAAATAAACAAAATCTGCAGCGCTATTTTCTTAGAAATGTTCAAAATTCTAGTGCTTTTGAGCCTGCAGTCAAATAGAGAAATTGTAACTTCAGAATATTAAAAAAGCAGGACATTCCATTGCAACTGTGAGCCTTAAATGTGGCATGAATGATTCCACATTTCACTATGTTAATAAGACATATAAACAAACCCAAACCTGTGAATCAAATGCAAAATCAGAAGCGATTAAAGTTAATACAGACAAAATGAGACATGCGAACCCCCACAGCTGGGTCTGCTGATATGCTGTTCTGCAATTTTAGGATTTGGATTGAGTGCTAAAGGCAGATTTAATTCAAAGTATAAGCAGCTCTCATATGGGCTTACAGCCTAAAGGTTGAATGAAAAGTTTCATCCTCCACCATCTATGGCTTCATTAATGACACTCTTCATATTCGTTCCTAGCATGCTTTGAGAATCTCCAAAGCCAGACTCTGATTAGATTTGTGACGCTGCTTTATTTGTATAAATTGTAGTATACACAGTAAAAAGGAATCATGATTAAATGTTTAAAAAAAATTTTTATACCTCAATTTGATTGAATTCTATTAGGCTAGTTAGTTTATTTCAGCAACCTAAATTGAGCTTAAACAATATGTATATGTTTAGAGGACTGTCTTGGTACAATTATAGTTGTATTGTTACCCACCACCATAAGAAACGTCATAGGCTAGCAGTCTTACTAGAGTGCAGCCTAAATAAAATCTAGTTTGCATACGAGTTTGATGGTTTTGTTTCATTCATGTAACACAGTAATGATGGGAGTGATGGGAGATTTGAAAGAGAAACGTTTTTGTGTTTTTTTATCTTTATTTGATTTATAAGCAAAATATATGTATTATCAAAAAAGAAATAAAAAAAAGATTTGTTGTTATGAGAAAAAGATGTAATACAAAAATACTTGGTATTCTATGATTGGTACCTGCTAAAGCAGCACAATTTCTATGTTTTCTGAAATATATCTCCTCAAGAGCACATTTTTTCACTTGAACCTTGCATACAGACATTAACATAAGTGATTGGAGCTGCGTTTCGACTTGAAATCTGCAAACTGCTCTTTTTTCATCAAACCCCTTCACCTTGTTTTCAGCAGTCTTGGCCCCTTTTTCATGTCCACCTTGCATCTATTGTAGCCGATGTAAGCTCAGTTCTCTCAGATTCTTGATTGGATTAAGACTGTTCGACTGTAAATGCATGTTTGTCTGTGTGTTAAGTACATTATATATACCGGAAGGGGAGAGGTTGGAGACAGATATATTTTAGCCTGATTCCATTCATTTCAGAATCGTAGTAATAATACTTCACAGACAGGGAGAGGCGGTGGGTTTGGGAGAATGGGCCTGTGGTTGAAACATTGTTTGGGTTTCACCAGGCTTTAGTAAGGGAGCCACAGAAAACCAGAATGTAATATCAAAGCCAAGGAACAAGAACAGCATGATTTCTTCTGGTTCACATGGATTTTGTCCAGTTGCTCAGGTGTACTGAAACTTTCCAAAAACATGTGGGTTAGGTGGATTGGACGGGCTAAATTGGTCCCAATGTGTATGTACAGTATGCGTGTGATGGGCCTCCTCCCTGTTCACAGATTGCTCTAGCCTTGCATCTGATGCTTGATGTGATAGAGTCCAGCTCCACCACAACCCTGATCTGAATAAGTTTTTAGGAAGATGAATGGATATAGGAATGGATAATGTCCTACGTGCTGACTTCAAATTATTTAGTGAAGGACATCTGCAAATTCTTCAGCTCAAAATAGTAAGTTAGAGGAATTATTCTAAGAAAATATAGCTGCAGGCCAGAGAAATTATGGGTTTTATATGGACTGAAGAAAGGAGCTACTTTGGCAAGACTCTTCCTGAAAAAATGTGAAGCGTGACATTGTAGACAACATGTAGAATGTGGGCTGTAATGGGAGACTTTCTTTTTTGTCAATTGCATTTCTCTATAAAGATTCTAATTCATATCACTGAAGTGAATAGAATAGAGCTCGTCCATGAGTAAACTTCATTTTAACCCACCAGAATATTATACAACTTACAGTGATGTGACAAAAAAATCATAGTCTTACCAGGCAGCCCTCCATAACCTTACACGTTACTTTATGCCTCTGAAAAAATCTGACTAGCCTAACACATTTATAAAATTTTCTGAATCCATAGTATACCGATGCATTAAACATTTACCTGTGATTTCTGTTTACTGTAGCCTCACAAGAGTATGCAAATATGGCAAACTCACCATTCGATCAATGCACAATGTCACAGTATTATTTGAATAAACTCAGCTCTTAGCAATCCACCCAAACACATCTGTGTCTCCAATGATATACCAGTAGGAGGATTGTTTTTACTCTAGTTGTTACTATTGTTTTATTATTTATGTTTTAGCCCCTAATTTTTTTTTTTGCTCCCCCAACCCCACAAGTTTATGACGAGTCGGAACTGATGCTGTCCACTGCTACTCCTGCTTTGTTTTTGTGAACTTTATAGATTACTTTGTAACAAATGTGAATATTTTCAAAAACAATTTTTTACCTACCTGTCCATCATTTGGAACCATTTACGTCCAATTCAATGCAATTATTTCTTTATTATCTTAGTAACTTATTTCTTTAGTAATTTATTTCTTTAGTATTGAGCAGAAGGTAAACATGCAAACTTCGTACAGATGACTGCCTATGGGCTTCAAATACTGCGGTGCTAGTCAGTATCCTTTTCAATTTCCATTTTGTCTGCTGAGTAGATGATTTACAAGTGTGCACAAGCCAGAACAAAAGGTACAGCCTTTGAAGCATCTGAGTGCAATGTGCAATAATATTCCTTTAGCCATTAAAACCATAAGGAAAATAAAGCTCTTAAAAAAAAAAAAAAATAATGTCAATATGTTTCCAAAACAACAACTTTGGATATACTTTAGGTGCTTAGATGCATGATTTTATGTTAATATTACTATCAAGTAGAAATAATGAGTGCATTTCTTTGTCATTAATGACAAGTTATAGTCTTAATATTGTATTGTATGTATAAGAAAAGTATACAACATTAAAAAGTAATATTTTGATGCATAAAATATTTATTTAAAGTGTGGTGCTGTGTTTCCCTGAAAATAAGCCCTAGCATGATTTTCAGGCTGCTCTGTAATATAAGCCCTACCCCAAAAATAAGTCCTAGTCAAGATCGTCATCTGAAAAGTAAGGCCCCTAAGGCCAGGTTTATACTTCATGTGATGCGACGCATGTGCCTAAAACATACATTAAATTCTGAGGACACCTTGCCACAATATCTCTGAAAAGGATGTTTAATGATTACATCCATCAATTCAGGAATGCGCCAATTCCAGCAGCATCGGCGCAACACAGAAATAAAATCTCTGGACGGGGCATCAGCTCACCACAAGGTGAACACAAGCACACTCATACACTTGCCGTCATTATAGCTTCACCAAATCCTCAAACCTTCATGTCTTTGGATGGAAAACTGAGCACACTGTGGAAACCCACCAGGGAAACATGCAAACTCCATAAGGACATGACTTCCTGCGAGACAGCTGCGCTACCGCACTGCCACCGTGCCTCCCCATATGTGTAACTATTAACAGTATTCATTATTTAAACAAACTTAACGATGTATCTGTAAAATGTAACATACATATTTTAATGCATTTCATCATGAAAGTGATATCAAGTATAAATCTAAGAATTCTAAATGTGCAGAGAGCTGGAATATCGTAAATGTAATGTGTTCTGTGTGGTGATCTACTGTGTTGCTGCTTGCAGCTGCTGTCAGGTCAGGAGGAAGCCCCAGAAGCACATAGCGACTTAACAGCTGGGTCAGTTTTAAGATGACATTTACGACGGTCTGCTTTAATGATAAAGTAAACTACGAGGTTAAAGTGGGCATTTCGAGTTTAAAGCCAAAATTTCCACTTTATTCACAAAATAGACATTTTCATTATGTCCTTATTTTTTGCTCTGTCGCTCAAATACACTGCCATACATTCTGATGGTATTGTGAAGGTGCAGAAAAAAAAAAAAAAAAAAAGCACAGAAGATGGTATGTGAGACTTAAAATATATTGTGTCATTATTTTGGGGAATATGCGACACTTGAATATAAAGGCAATATGAATACATTTGTATGTCGGCATTTTGCTTCACCTCATCAAAACATTCATCAAACATCGAAGCATGCATATCAATCCCGGAGGATCCTAAAAGCAGCTGGAGTAGCAAACATGTAGAAATACAAGTATTCAAGTGTGATTTAACGGAAGCAAATATTACTAAACAGCATGGTTTGTCCATACTGTGCAGTATAAATGAGATTTTGCCACATTTTTTAATGAATTTGACTAGTATGTATTAGTAAAGCAAGTAGAGTTGCTAAGTAGAAAAAGCATATTTGCAGTCAGTTGCCCAAGTAGTCACTTGAGCTGAAGGAGTTATATTTGGCTTGACTGGGTAGTTGGGTTGCTATCCTTATGAAGTGAGGAACAGAGTTTGTGAAATGAGTACCTAATGGGGACTGCTTACAACACTTATATCTCTGAAGAGAAATTTGAGTACATGTGTCCTCATTGGGCTGGGCAAACCTCAATGAAATAGAGAGAATGATAGCTAGAAATGACACAATTAATGTACTGAGTATCATTGAAAAAATTGTATCATACTTTAATTGCCACTGTGCAGTGTAAATAAGTAGGCAAACAATATTCTGCTGTGCCAAAAGCATCCATAATTCAATGCAAGTATATAACATCACTGTATGCTTTATATTTTCAGCTCTTTGCCCTTGCACATCTTTATTGCACACTTTCAGTTCATGTCTTCAAGGCCTCTATGATATCTTATCTAATCCTCTAAAACAATGTCATTCTTCTTTCCTCCACCACTTCCCCTTTGTACCATCATTCGATGAGGCAAAACAGAATTGTTTAAATAATTACAGATGATCAAAACCAAAAAAGTTTCTTCATATAGTAGAATTGTTTTAAATTTATCAGTTTGGAAAAAGGTAAAAGCTAAATGGATAATATTCACTTTGTTTATTAGTTTACTATTAAAATCAAAGCAAACAATTATCTCATATTCTATTAAATTGAAATGCATTGTTTCATGTTTTCTTACTTTAAATTTACTTATTTGAAAGTCGATAACAAACTTTTATGTTACTTATTCTGACCCTATAACTGGCTTGGTGTGACTTATCCTTGCCATCCTATTGTTTTGATGTAGTACTGACTGGTCCATCTGGATAATGCAGTTCATCTAAAACATTTGTGTAACTTGAAGCTCACTTGTATTGTACTATCAATCATCTCCATATTCAGTGCATGTACTTCTTTTACAGTTGATTTATTTTGCAGGGAATGTGATGCTTTATCTTGGATACACTAGATTAAAATGATGAAAAGTTCATTTAAATTTAAAGACAAGAGTTATCTTATTACTATTACAACATATGATTATATGAGTGTATTCTACTGTAAATTTAAAATATTATGTTCAATTAGAACACTATTTTAACACTTTCTTCCAAACAAGGATCCATTTCATTCATTATATTTTGTGCCTATTTATAAAGTTGAAGAGAGCCAGGGCCTACCATGGCAGCATCAGCACAAAACACAATACAAGCCAGTAACAACTTCTGGATAAGACCCCAGTACTTCAAAGAAGAGTATTCAAAAACATCCAAAAAAAAAAAAAAATTCATTCTTTTTCTACAATGTATAAAATGCGTTTCATCAGTTTCATATTCTTAAATATATTTTGATCTTGTTATTAGTCAGTCCCTTCAAATACTCCTTTTTGAGACTAAAGCAGTTAAAATCTCAGTGAATTTCTTGCAATACTTGAGGAGGTGAAACATATTCCATCTTGCCTTTAATTTGATTAGCTATTGGAGGCCTTTTACAGAATGTAATTATAATAGAAATAAACAATACATTTCACCATGCCCCCATTTCCCACTTTGCCAGTCATTCACTTTTCTCTAACTAATGTAACCTGATAGGAGCACACATACAATTAGTCCAATGCTAGAAAGTGAGCTTTTCATCAGACTATTTAATCTACATCCAGAAATACTGATGTGTTTCCTTACAGATCCAGCATCTGCAGCCCAATTCATTTGCCTGATTGCTGTCTGTGTGGATGCTACATGTTCATTTTGTGTTTAATTTTTTTTATTTAAGAACTCTTTATTTTCTCCCACGTCTCAGAGGCATATGTGTTACTTTTAGTAGCAAATTGACCATGTGTAGGTGAATGTGTTTGTTCTATGATGGACTGGGGATCCTTCCAGGATTGCTTTCTGCCTTGCATAAATGTTATAAGCTATCTAGATTAAGTTGTATTTACCTGGCAATTAAGGCTGCAGCAATGCAGAAAAATGAAAAGAAATATTAGCAATGAGAGAAATCTTAACACTAGAATTACCAAAGCCTACGAAAAAACTCATAAACCCGTCCCACCTTAAATCTGTTCATAACTCTCTGTCAGCATCTTTTGATTTGTAAATGTGTCGATAAGTGCAAGCAGCCTACTATCCCATCCTCCCACTGCTGCAGAAATGGCAAAAATCGCTCTCCCAGCTCAAGCCTTGTTTATCTGTTAGTGAGCTAGTACCGAGAGCTGTATAGTGTAAATAATATGTCGCTATTTGGAACACATACATTTCATGTGTGTTCCATGTCTACAAAGATCTATGTAAGTGTAGTATGACAGAAATGTTGAACACATACCTAATAGACAAACATTTTTCATGTCAATGTCAATTTTATTTATACAGGTATAGCACATTTAAAACAACATAGGAATGCTGTGGCCAAAGTGCTTTACAATAATAGAATAAAAGAAAAATATACAATTAACATGAATAACATAAATAGAAATAAAATAAAAGAACATAAATAAAATAAATAATAAATAGAAGTAATGTTACATAATCACAATGAGGAAACCATCAGTATTACAGAAGGTCACAGAATGCAAGTGAATAGAAATAGTCTTTAATCTCGTTTTTAACAGTTTAATTGTACATGACTCCTCTATGTGATGGGGTAAAGAGTTCCACAGGCGAGGAGCAGCAGCAGCTGTAAAAGCTGTGTCCCCCTTAGTTTTACACTTGGTACAAGGGACAACAAGAGACAACTGACCAGAAGATCTAAGCATTCTAGATGGCTAGTGTAAAACACATAATTTGGATAAATAGGCAGGAGCAAGCCCATGTAAAGATTTAAACACTAGCAACAAGATTTTAAAATCAATTCGAAAACTGACAGACAGCCAGTGTAAAGAAGCTAATATTGGAGAAACAGAATCAGACTTTCTTGCCCCAACCAGAAAGCAAGTGGCAGCATTCTGGACCAACTGTAACCTGCGTATCAGGGATTTACTAATCCCAGAATACAGCGAGTTGCAGTAATCAAGGCGAGAAAAGATAAAAGCATGAGTATCTTTCTCAAGATTCCTAGAAAATAAAAAGGCTTGATCTGACCTAATAGACAAAGCTGGAAAAAGCAACTCTTAACTACAGAATTAACCTGTTTCTCAAAAGAGAGGTTACTGTCAAAGATAACACCAAGATTGCGGACATGAGGTTTGCAAAAGACAGAGAAAGAGCCGAGAAGTACAAGACCAATTTGGGCTTTAGCTGATGGACCCACTATAAGCACCTCTGTTTTATTTTGATTCAGATCAAGAAAATTATTAGCCATCCAGGACCTTAGTTCAGAAAGACAGTTGTGCAGTTGATTTATTGCAGAGTTGCAGAAGGGAATATAAACCTGTGTATCATCAGCATAGCTGTGAAAGAAATGTTACATTTCCTAAAAATAGCTCCAATAGGGTGAAGGTATATAGAGAACAAAATAGGACCCAAAACAGATCCCTGAGGAACACCACATTTAAGAGGAGCAGTAGACGAAAAAGAGGATTTAAAGTCACTGAAAAGTGTCTACCAGTTAGATATGACATGAACTATTTAAGAGCAGCACCTTTAAGCCCAACAAAATGTTGAAGCCGCAACAGCAATATCTCATGGTCGATAATGTCAAAGGCAGCAGACAGGTCCAGGAGGACAGGACTGCAGCGCCACCTGAGTCAGTAATAATTGAGATGTCAATAAATACTTTAAGGAGGGCCATCTCAACACCATGATAATGCCTAAAGCCAGATTGGTAGATCTCAAATAAATTATTGCAGTTAAGGTGATCAACCAATTGATTATAAATAATTCTTTCTAATATTTTAGCCAGAAATGGCAATTGGGAAATCGGGCGAAAATTGGCTAAAACTCCAAGATCTAATCTGCCTTTTTTAGACAAGGACATACCACAGCATGTTTAAAAAATGAGGGCACAACTGCCTCACTAATAGAACCATTGATAATGGCTAGTAAAGATGTACCCAAAACATCAAAGGCTTCCACTAAGAGGCATGGTGGTACAATATCAAGAGGACTGAGAGCTGGTTTAAGGGTGTCAATAGTTCTTTTTAACTGTGAAAGAGACAAGATCAAAAGATTTCAAGACAATACCATGATTAACAGTAGGAAGTTCATCCCCAGTTGGAACAATACTACAGTGAATTTTATCAATTTTACTGACAAAGAATGAAAGAAACTGCTCACATGAAAGAACAGGCTATTTAATCCCATCACAGAATGAGGGTGAATGGCCACATTAATTGAATTAAATAAGACGCTAGGATTTAGGTTTTCATGTTTAGGTTTCTTAACTGCAACCTGGAAGTTGAATAGAGAAGTCCTAAAAATCTGTTTAGAAACAATCAGTCCATCTTTTTTCCAACGCCATTCCGCATTTTGACAGGTGCGGCGCAGCAATCGCGTAGTTTCATTTAGCCAGGGAGCAGGTCTTCCCTTATTACAGCGTATCTTGAGCGGAGCAATTGAGTCTAAAACCGTTTTACAAGAAGAATTAAATTCTAAGACAGAATCACCGATACCATCATATTAGACATGCACATCAAGACTAGACATTCTGGTTTTAAAATCGGATATAATAGAAGAATTTAAAAAGTGAGAGCAGCGTGGAGGACAATTAGTAGTAGAGACATCTAAAGTAATATTCAAATCTATCATTATAGAAAAGTGATCAGTAAAAGAAAAATCGCGTAAATCAATATTATTAACTGAAATAGCACGTGTAAGAATGAGATCAAGGGTGTGACCGAGAGAGTGAGTTGGCGTATTAATATGCTGGATAAAATCAAATGAGTCCAATAGTGATAAAAAGTCATTAACCAAGGGTTTCGATTGACAACAAACATGAATGTTAAAATCACCAACAATAAATACTTTGTCACGGGAGAGGATGATATCAGCCAGGAGATCAGAGAATTCAGAAATGAAGATATCATTAATTGCAGGAGGTCTATAAACCACAGCAAACAACAAAGAAGGGGAGCTGCACACTTCAAAAAGTTGCAGTTCGAAGCTACTAAACAGACCCTTTGTAAGGCTCCAACACAAGAACATACTTTTAAAAACAGTGGCAATGCCCCCCCTCCCCCCGACGAGTCAGTCGAGGAGAGTTTAAAAATGAAAAATAACCTGATGGTACCAAGTCAGTAAAACTTGAAGAGTCACCATTTACAATCCAGGTCTCAGTGATGAAAAAGAAATCCAGATTATTTGAGATAAAGTCTTGCAGAATAAAAGTTTTATTAGACACTGATCTCACGCTCAAGAGAGCAGCCTTGATAGAAGTAGAAGAGCTTGCTGTGGGATGAGCATGGGTGAGCGTGCGAAGATTAGCAGCGTTTACTCGCCGAGAGCACACCAAGGAACAGTGATGCCGCCTTGAAGTAGAGAAATTAAATCCGGTATCCACCGCCCATGGGCCAGGGATGGAGTCCTGTGCAGGAGAAGATGGGTCATAGATGACTCGCAGGCATTGGGAAGCCAAACTAAGGGACTTGAGTCGGCGTTGTTTAACAGCAATACCAGCTCTTTTTCCAGGACGGTGCAGGTGCGTTTGCGTCTCCGAGAGGCATTCAGCTCACTGATACAGGTGAACACCGGTGTCCAGGTGAAGAAGTCAGCAGATGAATAAAACAAAGGTGGAGGTTCACATAATATTCCTTCCGGAGATGAAAATTGAGAGGAAAGCAAGCAAGAAAATATTTAAAAAACTCTTAACATGCACACGTACTGGTTCCGGGACATAACGACGCTTGGACGACGTCACAGCCATGTGTGCATGCCCCTCTGTCATGCACCTCGACATACTACACATCAAATGAAACCTCAGAGTCTCGTCTTTCCGATGATATAAACCATTTTGACACACAACAACCACAGCACTGACACTAAAGCCTTTTTTACAGAGAAGTAAATACTTTTAAGAGTTGACTTTTCCTACCTTTGAAGGCTCTCTGCAAGTCAAACATCAATATTTCCGAGCAATATTGGTCTCATTCTGTCCGTAAGGCTCCAGGGAATATAATCCCATAATACAATTAGGTCCAAAACACACGATAGATCCTCAATGGGACAAAAACTCCAGAAAACGTTTCTTAACTTGAGACAAGCTCCGACATTTTGTTTTCAATTACTATTGGTCATATCAGACGTAATTTGTTTCTGTCGGCGATAACCATGCTAAAGCATGTTACACGGAAGTGTTAGCTTCTGATTGACACCTAAGTTGGCCAATTAGGAGGGGTCTGGGGGGTGACTGGAGCCTCGTATAGCCAACGAGTGTCACAGACAGCTGAATGATGACGAACAACTCCAAACCCTGGTAGAATCGACCAGCTTGATTGGACGCTGTGAGTGACGCTCCCAACTTACAGCCAATGAGCAGCTGAGCACGCCAATATGTAATTTGCCATGCAAACTTGTAAACAAAACCGAAGGGAGCCGTGCTTAACCGGCATTTGGCCTGTCTGCAGACTTGGTGCGTAAATTATGCGTAGTTGTGTATTGTGAGCTCACCAAGTTTTTTCGCTTTGTAAATATGGATAAACGTACAGATAAACGTACAGATAAACGTAAATACACTCTCGACGAAGTAGTAGAGGCATGTACGCGGCGTGAGAGTGATGAATCGGACCAGGAGAAGTCTGAGACAGAGTGCGACATTTCTGCTGTGGACTCAGTAACTGAGGACATGTTTTTGGACGGGATGGACACCTTGCTTGATAGGTAAGTGTGTTTTTATTGTGTTTTCACACTATTTTACATAAAAATTAGATTGGCAGACACTACAGTATGTACAGTGACAAATAAATAATGACACATTTGCTCACTTTTACAGGTAAAGTGACCCTGATTGGGAGCCAGAAACTGTGTTGGCTGAAGTCCATGTTGAAATGGATCAGTAAGTGATAAAGTTTTTTCCTCAGTGAGGCCCACCACATGTCTTATTAGATCTAATTCCCAGTGATGCTTAGCTTCTTTGGGATTGGGAGTGGCCTGGTCCAGGAGCCTTGCGGGGGTTGAGTTTCTTGAGGCTTTCACGACTGAGAGAGGGCTTTCAGGACTGAGAGGGCGTGGGGGTTTTAGTGAGGTGCCTCCTGGGGAGTTAGAGGTGTGAATGTCCATGCTGAATGAATGTGTGGAGATATTAGGACTGGCTGATGGCCCATCAGAGTGACTGGAGAACTTTCCAGACCTATGAAGGAGGTTGTCTTTGTGCTGTCAGGAGTAGTACAGTAGTACTTGTTTTTATATTTGTTTTTAAATATTATATGTAAGATTATAATCGTTTATTGTTGTTGATATTACTTTTTAGACCATCTTTAGAGCCAGCACTAGAAACCCCTGTAAAATGTTCTACATGTGACATGCCCTTGTGCTTTCTGCCTGCTAGGGATTGCTACAATCAGTGGCACATGGAAAAGCACTGATCTGTGTTGTAGAAGTTTGTAAAAAATGTATATAGTTTGTGTGTTTGTGTGTATCTAGAAGAGCATTTGTTTATTGCTTTCAAATATATATATATTTTATTCAAACTTTTTTCAAATATATATAAATATTTTTGCCCCATAACACTTGTTTTGACTATTTTTATATTGAAATGTGTATTTTTTATTGTTTTTATTATGGAATATCAATTTCCATAACTAATAGAGTGACACTGTGTGTAGATATAGATTCCTCTAGGTGTAAGCTTTCAGTAGAGCCCTCATTGATATCTGTGGGTTGAAGCATTCAAAAGTTATTGCACTTCTTCCATACGTTCCCAAATGTGTCCAATTTGGATAGGTTTGGATAAACCATAGGTCCCTCTAAAAAGTGCCTGGACATGCCCACATAAAAACTGGTGTAAAAATGTCATTTTTACAGGTATTCTTTTCAAATTTGAAATGTGAGTAGTCAACAAGTTATTCTGTTGGTACATAGTGTGTTTCTGTCCCCACCTACCTACTGCAGCTATAGAGGCCTTTATTTTCACAAAAAAAACTTAGGCGAGAACAAAAAAATTCATTTTTTCTGTGAGTTCTAATGTGCTTAACTTTTGATCAGTCATACCTACAGTGATTCTGACTGCTATGGGTGAAACTAGAGAATGTTACCTTTACAAAGAGACCAAACATGTGTTTATACTCCAGATGGTTCAATAACAGCAATGACTCTAATTTGGAGAGGTCAAATTACAAGCGATTTAGCAAAAATGACCCCGCTTGATAAGGGGAAAGAATTACGATCGTAGGACAGTGGCCGTTGAGATAAACTAATACATAAAAACAAAGATAAAACATAGATTAGCGAGACGAGCAGACGGCCAGCCACACCAGTCGGCGCCATCTGCAAGCATGTTTTAGTACTAACGACAAAATTTTGACATGAAGTGTATAATGTATGAAGCCTGAAGTCCAAATATCAAATCAGCACTTTCACAAAAGGTACAAGTATAATAAAACAAGTGCACTTTTATTCAAGACTATAACCGAAGAAAAAAAAAAATTGGATTAGTATAAGTCATTGTTACAACTGCTTTAGTAGTACAGCGGTAAGAGCTGCTGACTCATAATCAACAGGTCGCAGGTTCGAGCCTTGCAGCATCACAAAATGAACATTTTGAGTTGTGAGCTGCTCCTATTGGTACTATTATATAATAAAAACAAACATTTACTGTAATTTGAGTCTGTAACAGCAGGTGTAAATGTATGGTACATGTAAAGGTTAGCATTTTTTTTTAATTCAGTTTTATTCTCTCAGTCGCATTCACCCTCACCCTGACCTGACACTGTTAGTTTTCAAATAAATATGTGCTATAACAGAGGTGGACTCAGATGAGGATGAGGGTTCTACATCGGTGAAAGAGAACAGAAGCCCTCCCTGCAAGAAATGTCCACTCACATATAAGAACAATGCAGCTGCACCAGGTGTAAAGGTAAAAGATGACACTGTTTGGATGCAGCAAGAGGTCCGGCATTGTCCTGCCAGTCTGTACCACACTTGTCCGTTAACGAAACAGTATGGCTTACAGAGCTTGCCAAGGTATCATGCAAAGCCCAGTATGTGATTATGTTTTGTGATGGTCTTAATATAAAAACATTTATATGTTACTTATATAAAAGCCAGATCAAATGTTATTTACCTAGATTTATTTACTTATCTTCCAACAACGTAATGTCACAAGTATCTCCAGAGCTGCCTGTGTTTGATCGACACGGGCATGCTCACAAAGTACATGTGTACTGAAGTGACTAGCTGCAGGTGGAAGCTCCCGTCGCACCCTACGAAACTATGTTGGATCTTATTCAGGAAAAGATCCCAGTCACCCCACAGGAGAAAGACTTTCTTAGACTAAGGTCATAAAGCTTATGAAACCGTTTCTGGACAAAGGCAGAACTGTAACAACAGTTGCGTGGAGCTTATGTATGTATTTTGAAGGACAGCCGACAGTTCAACCCGGCTGAAACACCCAGGACCCTAGATGGCGACTGCCATGCAGCTTAGCGGTGCCCCGGATTCCCGCAGGGCGCTATGGGAAATGGAGTTCAGCTTCACAGCCCTGCTGGGTACTGTGGGTGCTGCCAGTGGATGCTGCAGGGAGACACGGGGACTTCTGTTTCCATTATAGCCCGGAAGTACTCCCAAGTCATGGGGACGGAAGGACAGAAGTACTTCCGGACTGAAGAAGATAAAAGTCTCAAATTGACCCAAAAATGCTGGTGAATCACATGGAAAGTGGAGACCCAGCAGAGAGCTGGAGTTGGGAGGGAGCTGCTGGGAGAAGAGAATTGTATTGTTGTTATTGATTTATTGTGGTGGTTGTGGTGTTTTGGGGCACAATATTGAGAAACAAAGAAATTAAAAACAACTTCTTGGTGATTTTACCTCATGTCCTGGGTACTGTCTGTTGGGAAAAAGGTGGGCAATAGAGCCACCAGGCGTCCATTTACTTACAGTATATATCGTACTTTTTCATTGTAATTCTAATTTTTTGTCAATTTCGGTTTTGGTTTTGAGATGTGCCCTGTGCCTTATGTATAATTTTTTCCTTTGCAAAGTTTGATCTTCCTTTATTATGAACAACACACAGAGTGAAATTTATATACTTTGAAATTTTTTGTATTTAATTGATTGATGTATTTCTTAGTAGACAGAATACTGGTTAGGTTTCTGCTTACTCTACCTTTGTGATGATACTACTAGTAACTAGTATTTTTATCATAAAAATATAACCTACACATTTACATTTACTTAAGTCCTACCCAGTTTAAAGATGATAAGACACAATCCAATGAGTTTTTTGAAGCTTCGCGAAAACCACATCTACATACTCTTAGTGCAGTGGAGCTGGATAAACCTCTGACACTCTCAGAATTACTAGACGCTATAAACTCACTCCAATGTAGGAAGGCATCAGGCCCTGATGGCTACCCAGTGGACTTTTACAAATCAAAAATTCAAATACGCTCTCTCCATTATTATTAGAAACTAGCAAAATACCCACGCTTCGCAGCGGAGAAGTAGTATGTTAAAGAAGCAATGAAAAAGAAAAGGAAACATTTTGAAAATAACGTAACATGATTGTCAATGTAATTGTTTTGTCACTGTTGTGAGTGATGAGTGTTGCTGTCATATATAATATATATATATATATAAATATATATATATTTACACACACACACATAAACATATATATATACATATCTATACATATACACATATATATATACACACACACATATATACATACATATATATATCTACATATATACACATACATATACATACACACATACATACATACATACACACACATATATATACACAAATACATATATATATACACATACACACACACATATATATAAACATATATATACATATACATACATATCTATATATATACACACACTGCTATTTCGTATCAGTGCAATATGCTGCTTGTTAAAACGGATAACTCCCGCTCTTACGTGCAAGTCTGCGTGGATATTATGAACTATCGTATTTGTTCAAGTTCTATTTAAATTTTAAATAGAAAGTATTTTTATTTAGTCGACAGAAATATCTTTGGTAGGAATGGTAAAAACAGACAGGAATATTATTCCTGAATAAATCAACTCAAACCTTAAACAACTTATAATATTTTGCTCTCCATAAAAATATATCCTGTCTAAATTATACAAGTTAGAAATAAAGTAAACGTTAAAAGAA
>JANRMT010049829.1:48291243-48357020 GCA_026402145.1 Polypterus bichir lapradei
AAACAGCTCGTCTTCTTCTTTATCTGAGACCTGACACACTGCATGCACGGGTTTTTTTTTTTAACACTGTCTTCCTTTAGCGGGACATTCACTTTTTCCACCGTGTGCTTTGTTTCTGCAGTAGCTGCACTTATTACATACTTATCTTGTATGTATCAGACGCTTCATATTTTTTGCTGCCTTTTCAATTGTGTAATTCGGTTTTTGTTCAGCGCTCTTTGGAACTGTTACTTTTTGTCTGTGCACTGCGTCAGTTCACGTGAGCCGCTCGGTGTACATACATCGAAGTTTCCCAGCTGTGCTGGTGCCATGTCGTGCTATGTCCATGGCTATATTTAATGTTACCTTAGACCAGGCACTTAAAACTTTCTCTCGCAGTTTCGCTGAGTTTGTGCCAAACACCACCCTGACCATCTCATCTTCCTCTGCATAAGCACAGTCCTTCACCCGTCAATATTTACCCGTGGCAGTGTTTCTATTGGATTGCCGCTGACGGACGGCCTTATATGGGCAGGCACTAAATTACAAACGCTAGCGGCAGCCTATCTATGAACTTAATTTAAAGTTTAGGTTTACATCGTGCTTTGTTTCCGAAGTAGCAGAACTCATGAATATGGTTGTATATGTCACTCGCTCGCTTCTTATTGTTTCACTGCCTTCTCAATTATATAATGCATGTTTTCTTCAGCGCTTTTTGGGCCTCTTCCTGGTTTTCTACCTACTGCGTGATTACGTGGGAGGCGTGATGATGTCACACGAAACTCCGCCCCCACGGGTTTCAAGCTCATCTCCATTACAGTAAATGGAGAAAAACAGCTTCCAGTTATGACCATTACGCGTAGAATTTCAAAATGAAACCTGCCCAACTTTTGTAAGGAAGCTGTAAGGAATAAGCCTGCCAAATTTCAGCCTTCTACCTACACGGGAAGTTGGAGAATTAGTGATGAGTCAGTCAGTCAGTGAGTGAGGGCTTTGCCGTTTATTAGTATAGATGTATATAGAGGCTAGAGACAACAAAATTCAACCTCAAACTTTTTGCCAAGCATTATTTAATGTCATTCCAAAGAAAAATAAGGACTTATTACACTGCGCATCACACAGACCAATTTCACTTCTGAATAATGATTTTAAAAAAACTCTCCAAAGTTTAAGCTAGAAAGATTGAGAAAGGGCTTAACTCTGTACTATCACAAGACCAAACCAGATTTATTAAATGCAGACACTTAGCTTCTAATGCTTGATTTTTAATGTAGTATACTCACCCATAAAATCCAACACACCAGAGATCTTATTATCTTGGGACGTAGAAAAAACAATTGATATGGTTTAATGTAATTATCTATTCATCACATTGCATTTGGTTTTGCCCGAAATATATGTGCATGGATCAAACTACTATATAACATTCCAGAATCCTCAATTTGTATTAACGTTATTTCAAGCTACATCAAAAAAGAACATGGTACTAGACAAGGATGCCCCCTTATAACCACAGCTCTTTGCAATCGCCATTAAGCCATTGGCCATTCACTTTTGAAATGTATCAGAGATAAAGGGGATTACCAGAGAAGGACAGAAAATATCACTATATACAGATGATATACTGTAGTACTGTATATATCAGACCAACAAACTCCCATGCCAGAAGTTCTGAATGCTCCAACAGAATTTCAAAAGATATCTGGACTCAAAATTAAATTGAATAAAAGTGTACTTTTCCAGTGAACTCTCTAGCACATAATATTAGAAATAGTAACAGAAAGTACATTCCCATTAGTTATGTACCATTTGTAATTATGCAATTCTATATTATTTGGATGAAATTAGATTACCATTCATTATGTTAGCTAATCTTTTGTACTCAAACTGTTTAGCTGTGAAATTAACATATGTTATGGCAAATTTATTAAGATTATTTATTGAGACATCTAAACTTTTAAGACAGTTTTATTCAACCTGTTTAACTCCAGAATCAAAACTGTTTATAAGATAAAAGCAAGGGCAATTGTTTTATCTTGTTTTTATTTTTTTACTTTTATTCAGTAAAAAAAATCAATGTACAATATTTATTTTAAAGATTGTACTACACATTCCCTTTATGTATTCATTTTACTATCCCTATGAACATAAGAATCTGTGAGAAATTGTTTCATACTTTAATCAAGCAGATTGCACTCCTATGTTCAAGAACAGACAGATTGGATGAAATATTTAACTCAGAAGTGGCACAGACTGCTACTTGGCTGGTTCTTTGACAGCCCTATGTTATTTATATTTTTATTTAACCTTAGATAATTCACCTTTAATTTCTTTCTGTCTCTTACAATATGTTTTTATTTAAATTATGTGTTGAACTTTAGAACTGACTGCATATACATGTCAGCTTATATTGTATTTTTATGCAAAATATGCAAGACTCGTTAATGTCTATATTACATAATGTACATTGCATTTATAAGACACCAAGGATAAATAAAGCAACTGTAGGGGGCAGTCTTTACCTATAGGGTACCGAAACTTTCTAATTATTTATTTGCCAAAATATACCTTTGTTCACACACTTTGATCAATATTTTTCAACATTGTTTTAGAACAGTTTGTGAAGATATTTATGTTGCTGTTTGTTTTAAAAGTTTAGTCCATCCATCCATTATCGAACCCGCTATATCCTAACTACAGGGTCACGGGGGTCTGCTGGAGCCAATCCCAGCCAACACAGGGCGCAAGGCAGAAAACAAACCCCGGGCAGGGCGCACACACCCACACACACACACACCAAGCACACACTAGGGACAATTTAGAATCACCAATGCACGTAACCTGCATGTCTTTGGACTGTGGGAGGAAACCGGAGTACCCGGAGGAAACCACGCAGACACGGAGAGAACATGCAAACTCCACCCAGGAAGCGAACCTGGGTCTCCTAACTGCGAGGCAGCAGCACTACCCACTGCACTTAAAAGTTTAGTGAAACTTTAAAAAGGAACAAATAACAAAAATTCAGAAAAATGTTATTACATACACAAAATAAAACAGAAAAAGGAAAAAAGGTTTCTTCTACAATCTCAGTTTCCTCATGTTAAACTTCTATAGTTACTATAGTTAAAGATAGTGTTATTTCTTAATGGCAAACTTACATAGGCTTCACTTAGTACATTCAGTACTTTCTGTATGTACAGTTTGAAACTGTTTGTCTTCCATGCTTTACCAACTGCAAGGCAGATCGTAAAATTGAACTAGTCTTTAGTCAGAGGGATAAGTCAAGTCGGGGAGCATGCACTGGTAGTGTGTTGCCGCACCCACTACACGACGAAACAACTCGGGGTCCCGGTTTCCAACCCCCCAGGCAGATACAGGATCCAGTCCCATCCTCCTGAAATGATCCTCTATCTGCCGCAGCCAGGTGTTACGTGGGCAAACCCTTGGCCTGGTCCAGCCACTCTGGTCCCCAACAATGAGGAACTTATGAGCCGGATCACCCTCTGGGAAATGCGCCACATGGCTGTAGTGCCGTAACTGATGCTACCTTGCAATGCAGGTACTGTAATGTGCCTCATTCGGGACTCCATGAGCAACTGCTCATTCGACACAAAGTCAAACCAACGGTACCCAAGGATTTTCCAGAGAAACACAGTAGCAAAGGAGTCCAGCCTCCGTCTCAGGTCACTGGATAGCATCCATGTCTCACAACCATATAGCAAGACAGGAAGCACCAGGACTCTAAAGACTTGGACCTTCGTCCTTTTGCATAGATATCGGGAGCGCCACACACCCCTTTCCAGCGACCTAATGACCCCTCATGCTCTTCCAATCCATTTAACGACTTCATAGGAAGAGTCACCAGAGACATGAATGTCACTGCCAAGGTAAGTAAACCCGTCAACAAGGTCAACACTCTCTCCGCAAACAGACAAACTGCTGATGGCTGTGCCCAAGAGGTCATTAAAGGGACAAGAAATAATTAAAGTATTCTATTTATAATTTAGTTTGCGGAGGTTATAACAGAACCTCCCACTGACTGTGCTAATAAATAGGCATACATTCTAACATAACCCTGAAAATACTTATATCAATTTAACATAACTAACTAATAAATGGATCTTGCAAGCAGGTTAAGGCAAAATAACATGTTTAAGGCAGAAACCTGGTTTCTTCTGGAGTTAAAGAGTTAAATGTGAATATGAAAATAAGCATGATATCTGCAATAATTTTCTTTTGTTTTATAAATATGTTTAGTCAAATTGACACTTGATATATAGATTTCTGTCACCAAATTGCACACAGCAAACACTTTTCCACTTGGCTATACAAGTGAGCCCTGCAATGGGGCCGATAAGAGTGCTTCTTGTCTTACATCCAATGCTGCTGAAGTTATTGCAGGTATTTTTACTTCGGTAAGAGATACGTTAGTTTACTCTTTACTCTTTACTATTGGACTTCTTAATACATGTTAATTTTAACATGTTATCCTTGTGTTGCTGAGCTTAGCATTGTTTGTTTAGCTCATCAATGTACATTTATTTTTTTATTTCAACTAGGAAAAGGAATAATACAATTGCCTGAACTTTTGCCTCACGAAATGTATTTTGTGAATGCGTCTGCCTGTTTCTGCTGAAAGAGTTTGCAAAGCAAATTAAGGGACAGGCTGACAGAAAGCAATGGACATACTGTATACAGACTGCAAAACCCCTTACAGTAGCCCGGTTGTAGTTTACATGGCCACGTAGTTGGCTTATTTGCAGAGAAATCAATAACCAATAGAGGCCAATAATCTGATTTCTCTAATCGGAATAAGGATTTACATGGCATTTTTGAAATCATGTGTCTATGAATAATTGGTGCAGTGACACTTGAAGTTAAAGTCGGCTTATATCACTAATGAGCTTATGCATCAACAGCAATCAATAAGTCTTTCAATGTATTCCACCCAAATATTTCACTTTTACCTAAAATATTGTGTTATATAATGCTCAGCTAGGGTATGTACTGTATGAGCAAATGGATTAAGACAAATGGAATCTGTGTAAATAAAGAAAAATAAATCTAATTGAAAACACCAACAAATGGGAAAAATAAATGAAAGGTGAGTATAAAACAAATTTGAAATGCAAAACATCACCTGATGATTTGTCAAAACATAATGAATGCTTGAACTGAAATAACAGTTTTAATGTCAATTATGAATCGGCTAACAGTTTTAAGCAAAGATTTAGGCAAGAAAATTTTCAAAAACTAATACATGTACTACTCCGGTGGGCTGGCGCCCTGCCCGGGGTTTGTTTCCTGCCTTGCGCCCTGTGTTGGCTGGGATTGGCTCCAGCAGACCCCCGTGACCCTGTTAGGATATAATGGGTTGGAGAATGACTGACTAAATACATGTACTATGCTTAATGTGTTGTTCAACTAGCAAAAAAGGAAGCACCGTAGCATTAACTGGAAGTAAAATGTGTATTTATTATGAAAAAATGATTATTTTAACACCTTAAAAAAGATGTTTACCAGTTTTTGTTTAGATGTGAAAAGCTTAAGGATGGACCATCAAACTCATTAAAAGACCATCACAGAGATACTTCGCTTTCCTTTGCAAGAGGAAAAACATTTTTTGTTTTCCAGGTTTCCAATTTTCTCAGATGCCTTTGTGAAGAGCCACAAGAAAAAGGACCTTGAAGGTTTGATGAGTCATGATGTGAAGTTAATTATTTAATGACGCTCCAGATAAAACATCCATTTTGAAAAAATTAAAGGTACATATAATTGTCAGGGTTTTTTTTACAATCTCTGAAAATGGAATGTTCTCATTATTTTATCATACCTTGTATTGAATGGTGAAGCCAATGTTAAAAAAAAAAAATTGACCATTATCAGTGGACAACTTCTTGGTATCATCTGTACAAGATATGAGAGTGGTATTTTCATCTCGATTTTTTTTTTTTAACTATTATTTTGTGCAAGGAGTAGTCACAGTTTTCTAGTATTTATTGCTATTATGCATTTGTGCTTAACTAAACCAATCTGCATCTTTTTAACTTTTACTGACCAGTTTCTGCTCATTTCATGAGTGTGGCTCTCTTGTTCTGTCTCCCTAATTACTTTAATTCTCACAACTGTACTCAGTCAGCTGTTTCATTTTCAAAGAGTTCTACTGCACAGTTGCAGAGCTGTCATCCCTCATGTGCAGCCATACTCGGTGAAGATCTACTTGTATAAAAATTGCAAGTCTATCCTGCTGTAGCCACCAGGGGCCGAATCAGCTGCCCAAACCCAACACAGACAGACACAATGCACAAGTCCGGCAAAACTCACAGCTTTCTTTTTCCTTCCTGTGGCAAGTTTTGTCTTCTCCCTCCCAACTCTATCTCTCTGAATGAAGGCAGGGGGCTTTTTTTATGCTGCACCTGAGAGTACTCCAGGTGGCTTGTTAGAGGGGTCCAGAAGCACTGCCAGGTGTGGTGGAAACCCAACAAAATAGGACTCTGCAGCTCCCCCTGGTGGCCCCTAAGGAATCCACCAGGGCTGTGCCAACCTCCAACTCCCATGGAGCCCAGTGGGAATCCAAGACACTACTGCAACCCAGGGGACCTGCCATCTAGCACTCAAGATCTTGCCGATGCCTTGTCAAAGATTGTCCTAACGTTCTGCACAGTCCACAAACCAAGCTTCATGGAGACAGAAGGAAATGGAAAAAGTCAAAGAACAAGGCTAACTTGTATAAGTATCACTCTATCTTCCTTCTCTTCTGACACTACCAACGATAAAGTAAGCTTACTCCAGAACAGAATTAACAACACTACTAATACTTGTAGCTTGTTTTCCTGCTTTCACCTTTCCTCTCAACCCTCCACCACTTCCACTTCCAACCTCCTTGCCTGTTGATGACTTTGCTACCTTTTTCATGAAAAGCAGGCTGCCATCAGTGTTCAAATCGCATCTCCCTTGCCAATTAGCTTGCTCTCTCCCTCATGAGCACAGGACAGCATTTTCCACTTTTTCATTTCATTCCATTCATGTTCACCAGTGACATTTCCAACCTCTTCTCTTGTCTCCCCATTATCTAGTTGAATATTTGAATTCCTCAGGTTATTCAGCCCTGCCTCTGAAATGTCTTCATCATGTTCATGTTCTCCACACACTAGTGGATATGAACATCCTCTGTTACCACTAGCAACAGCTGTAAGATGACTTTTGCATACCATAGACAAAGCGGCTGTCTGATATAACAGGCAATTTGGAAAGAAACGAAAGGCTGCCTGCAAAAAGATGATGAGAAATGGTTAGAATTATAATTAGTAAAGTGATATCAGTGTGTAAGATGCCTTTGAAAAGACACTTTGTACAGACTGCTGCAAATTTGTTAATGTATACCCTAGGTTTTTGAAGGTCATGAGCAAAGTCGATATAGATGAAGGAGATATGAGTCCTTACTAAAACAGCTTCAAGCAAGATGATCACGCAAAAATAAAAGGAAGAAACCAACATCTACTGGAAGTAATACAGATGAAGTTTCATCATCACCTGCATACAAGACACTTGTGGTAGTGAGAGTGGTGTTCTAATTGGGTGCCATTGGGAAAAACAACGTAAACCTAAAAAAACATCAGGGAGAATTGAAAAAACATTTTCCTTGAGGGGATTTGAGAGTCACCAAGTATATTTCAGACGATTGTTGCAGATTAGTATTCTAAGAGAAAAAACATCATTATGAATATGGCAACAGAAACTGTTAAAACAGAATGGTCTTTCCTTTCGGGGGAATTGACAGAGACTTCACTTTAAGGACCTCAATGGAATAAATTTAGAAAAGGCAATGATGGCAAAGAGGTTTCTGGACTGCATAAGAAGTCTTGAAATTGACAGATACAAAAAAGATGTTGAGGTTAATGCCCTTTGGAAAAAAAAAATCACATGTAGCAAGTTAGCAGGGGTTCCAGGCAGAGTCTTTCTCCCTTTTTTAAATTTCAGTGATTGTGAAGATCTAACATTCCACCAGGTCAGTGATGCATACTGTATTTAGCACATGAGGTATCTTTGTTTGGTCTTCCAGTATCACTGTGTGTCATATTTTATGGTGTGTATTTAAGATGATGAAATTTTCATTTACACATTAACACTAAAAAATGTTTAATATTAAAACATGGTATCATTTGTAATATTTATATTATTTACTGACTCCAAGGATCAACACTAGAATTCACACAAATGCATTTTTGATTTATATATTGTCACAGACGGCTGGGGTTCTTACCCAGCCAGGATGTCTAGAAGGACCAGAAGCTGGCATTAAAAGCTTCCGGGTCAGGAGGACACAACCGTCCTGGAGCAGGAGAGGACCACGGGAGAGGAAGAAAGACTTTCCTACTCGTTGGGACCCGTGGCCACCGCCAGGGGACGCTTTAAGCCTCCTGGAACCCGGGAGAACATTACTTCCGCCACACTTGGCAAGATGGCGGAGGAACCTGCCAGGGATACCCGGAGTGCTTCCAGGGAAAAGGGCAGCACTTCCGCCACACCAGGAAGTGCTGCCGGAAGTTCGTTCCCAGCCACCTGGAATGCATCTGGGCGGGAATAAAAGGGCCCGCCTCCTAACAGTCGGGGAGCTAGAGTCGGGAGAGGGAGCAGGACGAAGCTCCCAGGAGGAGATTGGCAGCCAAGGACTGAGAGAAAGAAGTCTAATTGTGGTGATTATTGCTTTGTGCATTGTGTGGTGTTTCGGGACTGTATTTATTTATGTTAAATAAACGTGTGAACTTTATAAAGATGTGGTCTCCGACTGGTGGTGTCCGGGCAAGTCTCACAATATTTATATATAGTATATGTGTGTGTGTGTGTGCGCCCATGAAGGTGATATGACAGTATAGAAATTAGTGTGTAAGGTCAATTTTCAGACATTTGCTGTGTAGTTATCAGCACTTTCTACATATTTTCATTTTGACTACATCACTATTATTGTTGGATTCCAAAGGATAAAATTTTACAAATAATTCTCTGTCTTCCCTTCCACCCATTCATTCACATCTCCTTCCAGTTCTCTCTCCCTGACTTATTTTTGCAATCATACAAATCATGAATGCATCACTCAACACAAGCAGTTTTTCTTCTCTGTTCAAATATAGCCTAATAACTCATT
Source organism: Polypterus bichir lapradei (assembly GCA_026402145.1). Lineage (NCBI taxonomy): Eukaryota > Metazoa > Chordata > Cladistia > Polypteriformes > Polypteridae > Polypterus > Polypterus bichir. The sequence continues at coordinate 48,300,368 of JANRMT010049829.1, forward strand.
TTCTCTAAAGCCCAAATTGAAGTCACCTAAAGTAGACAATTACAGACCAGTCTATCTTTTCTTCTTTTTATTTAAAACATTTGAAGGTGCTGTCTTTAATTATTTGTTTTCTTTCCTCCTACAGAATAGTTTGCTTCAGTCTAACCAGCCATGCTTCAAGAACAGCCATTCCACTGAGGTAGCTTTACTGACATGCAATGGCTGGCTAGTGCTACCTGCATGTCATCTGTCCTCATCCTGCTTGATCTTTCCATCTTTGATATGGTTAATCATTAGATCTCCTTGCCAGACTCTCTCTCCTAGGCATCACTGGGGCTGCTCTGAAATGTTTAAATCATGCCTCTTGGACAGATCCTACCATTTGTCCTGGAAAGGAGAGATGTCAAAATTGAATCAGGCAAGCATAGGAATGCCCCATGGACCGATGCTGGGTCCTCTCCTGTTCTCCTTTAGACCTTCTAACTAGGCCCTATTTTATATCTAGTTAACTTTAATGGCTACTCAGCCTATTTAAGCAGCTTAGACAAGTACTGTTCTATCTGCTGAGGTATAGTTTTTCTTCTTAATAATCAAACATGTATATTTTTGTTGATTTTTAATTGCAGTGATTTATTGATGCTTTAATGACTTTGTGCTTGGGTGGTTGACTGTCTGCATCATGCATGAAAAAAACTGTTTATTTGTAAATAAGATGTTGCAGTTGAAATTTAAGTAGACATATATTTTAAAATACTTTGATTAAAGTTATGTTGTGAGGCCAACAAATATCGATACTTCTGGCATATATTCTGCCTGCTTTTTTGACAAAGAAAAAAAATCCAAAAGTGTCAATTTAAAGGCCTATGTTTAAATTACATTTCATCTGTTGAGTCATCTGTTGGTATTTGATAAACTCCAAAATCAGGAAGCAGGCTTGTGCCAATGAGCTGGCTAAAGTTCTCTGCTCCATCTTCAACCTTTCCCTCAGTCAGCACATTGTTCCGTCCTGCTTTAAGACTACGATCATTGTCCCCCTTGCTAAAAAAAGCCCCCCCACCTGCCTGAATGATTATAGGCCAGTAGCACTCACTCCAATCATCATGAAGTGTTTTGAGAGAGTGGTGCTGGCCCACATTCAGAGCAGCATACTGGACACTCTGGACCCCCTGCAGTATGCCTACCAGCCCAACAGGTCCACCTCAGATGCAATCGCTGCCACACTACATTATTCCCTCTCCCATCTGGAGAACAAAGACTCCTACATCAGGATGCTCTTTGTTGACTACAGATCTGCCTTTAACATGGTTATCCCCCATAAACTGTCTGCACTTGGCCTGCACCCCACTCTCTGTGACTGGCTCCTAGACTTTCTGACTGGCAGGCCCCAGTCTGTCAGGATTGGTAATAAGATTTCAGCTACCATTATCACAAATACAGGCACCCCACAGGGATGCGTCCTCAGCCCCATCCTCTACACCCTGTTCATCTGTGACTGTGTTGCCTCTCACAAAGATAACATCATCCTGAAGTTCGCAGATGACACCGCAGTGATTGGACGCATCAGTCGTGGGGATGAGGCAGCCTACAGGAGGGAGGTGGACAGTCTGGCGTCATGATGTGAGGACAACAACCTCACCCTCAACACAGACAAGACAAAGGAGATGATAGTGGACATAAGGAAGGAGAGGAGGCCTTACCGGCCACTGTTCATCCGAGGGCTTGAAGTGGAAAGGGTAAGCAGTATTAAATACCTGGGCGTCTACAGTAGTGTGGACCTCACTTGGACTCTTAACACCACACAACTGGTCAAGAGGGCTCAACAGCGGCTGTACTTTCTGAGGAGGCTGAGGAAGTTTGCTATGTCGACTAAGATCCTCTGCAACTATTACGGCTGCATTGTTGAGAGCATCTTGACCAGCTGCATCACCGTGTGGTACGGCAACACTACTGCCATGGACTGCAAACACCTGCAGAGAGTGGTAAAGACTGCTGAGAAGATCACCAGGACCCCACTGCCCTCTCTGCTAAGCATCTACAACTGCAGAGTCCGCAGGAGAACTGCCTCGATGCTCAGGGACCCCACCCCAACATGAACTGTTCACACTTCTACCCTCAGGCAGGAGGTATAGAAATATGAAATGCAGGACTTCCAGGCTAAAGAACTCTTTCTTCCCCAAGGCCATTAGACTCCTGAATAACTGACTGGAGTTTATAACCATGGGCCACCTCATTCTATCTAACTCACACAACTGTATTTGACTTGTCCATCACACACCTACCTGCACAATTACACTTTATACTTCTATTCTGTTTTTATACTTTATGCTCCCTCTGTTACTTATTATCTATCTGCTACTTATTATTTATGTTTATCTTTATACGTTGGTTTTGTCATTTGGTGTGGGCAGCAAAGAAAGAATTTACTTGTACAGGGAAACGTGTTTCCTTACTGTGCATGACAATAAACATGAACTTGAACTTGTTTCCATCTATTGTTTGTCTATTTAGTTGATAGTGTTGGAGGCAAGATCTGTATCTTTAAGGGAAAAGGTGTACTATGGATTGTCCATTTGCAAGGACAAAATGAAACAGAAAGTCCCAAGCAAAAAAGAGATTTTTCAAACTGAGAGGACCTCAGCAATTAAAGGGAGAATCTTTTGGCAAGAAGAAATGCATCGCCATCCACTGGGAAGGGTTATTCTGGGGAGTGAAGTACTTGCAGGTAGTGGAAAATTTGGTAGGAATAAAATGTGTTTTTTATCTGGGAAGCTTCTCCATCTTCCTTATGGCATTTAACTAAACTTCATCTGATTAGGGATTGAATTTGCATATTGTATATTGTTTGGATTAATACATTGTCATTTGGTATTGTTTATGTTTATCAGTGCTCATTCGGTGTTTGTGAATTGTACACACAAGAATCGATCTTGTATATTTAGTCTTGGTTTGATATCAATCACGGCTTTTAACTACACAGTATAAGTGTTGCGTCTTGTTATTGTTGGAAAAAGAGTAAACCAGTGTAGTGATCAAGAAGGCCCCATTATCTTAAGAAATAGCAGTGGTTAGTTGCTAACATGATCGAACTGATTTTGTAGCATAATGTGACGATAGAGACAAGATAATACTAACAGAGATGCCTTGAAAAGAAAGTACATGTGTACACAGTCTTTGCACAAAAACAGAAAAGAGAAATTATTGCTCTTTTATTGGTAACAGTAATGCCATGTCAAATTCATTTCAGTTTGATTTAATATTTAAGAGAAAAGGCATTCAAACTAGACCTTCTGAATTCATGTCTTTTTGATCACAAAAGTCATGATTCTTGCATTTTTTATGATGCTTCTATGCAAACATTGTAAAGCATTTTTACGTACCTTAAAGCCATATAGTAATAGACCACAATAATTTACTTACATACAACCTTTTCATGTGGCTTTGCATCTTGTACATATGAAGTTATGAAATTCAATGCATTCAAAAGTCATGTCTACAGAAATCATGCAGAAAATACACACAGGTCATTAGTATGCACATCTTTGTTGCGCAACAAGCGGTGCAAACATGAAAAAGTGTTTTGGAAACATGGTTCAGTATTCTTCCACAGGTACAAAATGGCTCTGGGTAGAGGTCAAATGAACTATTCAGCCTGTCTGCCTCAACAGTGCAACTAATTCTCTTTCAAGGTGCATTTGAAGTTGTCAGGTATCTTAATTCTGCTAAGAAAGACTACCGAATTTTGGCTGTATATTTGACTCTGGAGATTTTCAGCCTCATTATTGTTGTGATTCTGACAACACACAACTACAGCGTTGAGCAATGTGAAAAAGTTTAGATGATTTGGCCAGGAAAAGCTGTGCTCAAAATTACCAGGTGACCTTAGGGACTTGGAAGAGGCTTGTTTGGGAATTTCTTTTGATTTTGTGGAAGGACAGTCTGTTTGTTTTGTTGGTGATAATTTGTGATTGCATTGCATTAGAGAATTTATTGAAAATTCCAGTAGCAGTTAATATTTCTGTAAGTATTGCCTTGTAAAGAGAGATGTCTTTGTAAAAGGTCCATTGCACTCAGTTAAGCAGTACAATGCAACAGTTAACTTGATTACGGCTTCTGAGATTTCAGAAGCTGAAGGAATCAAGCATAACTCATTTTTTAACGCATTGTGTTTTTTTCATGTTTCTCAACCATCTACCTTCATGTCTAGGCCAAGATCTGTTTAAAGGTGTAGCTTCCTATATTTTGTATCTTTGCCTAAAGTAGCTTGTACATGGTAAAAAAAAAATTCTATTTCTCAGTTAAATAGACACACAACAGTACTGAAGATTCGGTGTGCTTGATCAGAAGCCAATTCTAAACGTAGCAGGGCTGGAGGGAAAAATGATAAATGTGGTGATCAGGCAGTGCAAAACATAAAATTTGCTGAGATCTTCACTTGTGGGAATAATGACAGAATATTAAACAACAATGGTCCCATTTGTCAGCTTCTCCTGAAGGTTTGAAAAATTGTAGTTTTAGTATGCACACCTTGAATATCTGCTTCACGTGTTACATATATTGTACTTAGAAGTGACTGTAATGGAATATCTAGAAATAAGAAAATAATTATTTCCTAAGAAGCCACTGAAACCAAATCATCATTACCTAACATATTAAACTGGTTTAATTCTTAAATTTCGTCCACAATGGACAGTGTGGACAGTGGAATATGAAAGTAAAAACAGGGAGAATCACTCAAAAGAGGCCCTGAATATTCTGTAATAACTCTCGCTAGGATGAAGCAATCTGAACGAAACAACATGCAATGTGCTTCGCAGTATATGGAGCTTCAAACAAGCCAGGATACCCCTGCGTCAGAGCGATGAGTTAGGCACTTAACAGCAGTCACAATGTTTAATCTCCATGTGCAACTTCTGGGTGCATACCGCCCGTACCCCTTCACTCAGTCACTCGACTTCTCATCATGATGGTGGTGTACAGTATTGAGCAGCGCGTCTTCATGGTGTGCAAATCTATTGGGTCACCAATTTGTTTAACCAATGTCAGAATCAACTGGATGATCGTGAGTTAAGGGAAGGTTACACATTGGCAAGGAGCTTGGGAGAAATTGAGTCCTTCTTCGGCAACAGGGTAATTTCAAATGGCCTTTTTCAAAGGGGATCTGACAGCAACATACTTCTTCCTTTTGGGTATGCTCAAAGGAAAAATCTATTAGAGTCTAGTCAAGTCTAAAACTGTGGAAGATTTGAAGGAAATCATCCAATGTTAAATTGCTGCTACATTGGCCAGGACAATGTAATGGAAGGACCACAGGAGTGGAGGCACGGTCTGCATGCAATGATTTAAACAAATTTTTTTATATTTTATTTTTGTCGTCGAAGAAAATAAGAAAATTCAATTACATTTTGTGCATTATGGATTGGTATTAACTAGCTGTGTTACTCATCTAAGATGGGTTGAAATCTAAATAATCAATGTAGAACCCAGAATTAACGTTAGCAGTGCAGTGTTATATGCCTGTTATATGTCATTGTGTATGGCATTCCAAAAAGCAGTCTTAATGTGTGTGATGCGCCATCTATGGGAATAACAGGTACAAAGTGACAGATACAGAGACTATATCCTTTTATTAAGGTGAATTAATCAACCAAAAGACATATATAATGTAGAATTTTATAAAAAGTCTTTATATTTTAGGTAGTCAGAAAAAATCTTTTGCTTTATGAAATATTGCTTTATAAAAATATAAATAAGTTCACCTCTGTGTTTCGACAAGTACTTCTATGGAATTCATATGCATACAATACAAAATTTTATTTAATTTCATCCAAAAAATAAAAATGAAAAACTATTTTTTTTCAGAATATATTTTGGTATGAGCACCTAGCTTTGACTTTGGGATTAAAATTTAAACTTAAAATTGAATGCTTTGTCAGAGCTGACTTGTCCATGACTAATTATAATGACACAAATATCAAACTTAAAGGACAAATCTGAAATGACTTCACATTTGCTATTTGCTTTCAATATGCTCCTCACAATATAGTCTGTACAATGGCATGCATAAGCACAAAAATGGAAACACAGGCTGATTAAAGTTTATCTTTCAGGGTGATACGTCTACCAACATTCATTATTGCTTGTCAGATTATAAATTGTCTCTTGGTCAAATTTATGCAAGCTCACACATCTATATTTAAGTTGACAGGGCTTTAAGATGTGATTTACTTTAATAGATTTAATTCATTTAAAGTTCTGGAGTCCTTTATTTACAGTGCAGAATCATTTATCTTGAAAGCCTGATGGGATAGTTTGATTAGGGCAGTTTAAATAGAGACACACATAATCATGTGCAGTGATTTTCCTTAAGTCTTAAATGTAAAACTTATATCATTTAAGCATTTAGTTTAGTTAATACATTTTGGCTTTAAGTTACCCTATCATTTCTTAAAAACTGTGTGCTTTGCAGGTGCAATCACAGTTAAGTAATTTTTATAAATACCATATCAGCATACCATAATATGCTGTAAAGTTTTGCAAAAAATAAAATGGTATTTTATAACCTTTTAGCATTTTTCCTGACATTTTGAATGGGAGTTTGCAGAATTAGCCAGTAAATAGTAGTTCTTAGTACATCTACATGTTTAGGATATTATAAGACACCAGACGTATGAATGCAGAGTATACAGTAGTAATTAAATAATAAACATAAAGGTGCCAAATACCTATTTTCAGTGTCTGAGTGTTTATTGTAGACTTTGGGCACATTCTACTTCTCTACTATTACTACTACTGTAGAATATTGTTTAGAGCAAATTTGTATAGTAAGTTTAGAAAGGTCCATGTTTAGAAGAGAATTTTATGTCTACAGATTACACATTTTCTTCCAAATTAAATAATCTAGAATTTCTAGCTACTGTATATAGTTAGGTCACAGAGGTCACAGATGAGTAAACATACTTCCAAATCAAAGTTAATATTGAAGTAAAAGGTTGTAGTTGATAATACTGCATCAGGAGTAGTGTACCCGAGACAGTTTTGTACAAGCAGTGGATCGAGTCAGACTACATAGTGCTGTTGTAGCGCTCTGCAAGGAAAGGAAACACGGCAGACATTTTCTTAATGCAGGCAAAAACTACTGAATGTTTAATGAACATGCTTAAACTATTTACAGCTGTTGCCTATTCCCTCATCACTCCACCTCCTCCCACAATGCAATGCAAGTGAATTGTGTCTTTAGAGGCGAAGTGCTTCTAGCCACTGCACAGGTCCCCCCAGAATTCACATGCACAGGCAACGTTAACTTTGTTGATGCGAGCACTATGTGCCCTGCCCAAGTACGGTTAGACGGGGTTGTGACCAGACCAGTGGCGTAGCGTGGGTGTCAGCCGCCCGGGGCGGAGGAAAATTTTGCCGCCCCCTTATTTAGGTATTTCAATTTAAAAGACTAAAATATACAGTAATTCTTTGCCGCCCCCTAAAAGTGCCGCCCGGGGCGGGCCGCCCCTGCCGTCCCCACTACGCTACGCCACTGGACCAGACCTGGAGAACTAACATCTGAATGCTCAGTAGATACAGGTGTGATAGGAGAAGCAGGTGCCAGAAAAGAGTGAAAAACCTCAGAGAAATCCAAGTGTGCAGGCTTGAAGCGATCCACTGAGACCGTCTGCTGTTTGCCACTGATGTCAAGCATGAATGTTTTGTCTCCGCGTTCCAGGACTCGGAAAGGGCCTAATAAGATGGTTTCAGTGGGCCGCGATGTGCCTCATGCCGGACAAACACGAACTTTGCTGATTGCAGGTGACATGGAAGCCAGGAGTGAGGAGAGCCATACTTGGCAGAATGTACTGGCCGGAAAATGACTGCTGTGTCTAGGAGCAGAGATTGGTGTTGGGATGCAGTCCAGGGGTGCAACTCTTTGGGATAAAATCCCCAGGCACACAGAGAAGTTGGCGAAACACCAGTTCAGTGGACGAGACTTGCAGATCATCTTTTGGAGCCGTATGTAACCCCAACAGCACCCGTGCTGCCATCTAACTGCACCTCTGACAACTGCAGGCTGGTGTCTGTCGAGTGAAGAGCTTGGACCTCTGGGTCCTCAGCTTGGTCAGCTGCCAGCTGGGAGTAATCAATTCCAATGTGCATGGTTGCTAATGCGGGCTGAGAGAGACAGTCAGCCACCACATTGTTCTTACCCTTGACATGCTAGATGTCTGTTGTAAACTCTGATATGTAAGCCAAGTGCTGTTGCTGTTGGGCAGACCATGGCTCTGTGACCTTGGACATTGCGAGAACAAGTGGTTTGTGGTCGACAAATGCAGTGAATGGCCAGACTTCAAGCAAGAAATCGAAATGTCGAATGGCCAAGTACAAACTCAGTAGTTCCCGATTGAAAGTGCTATACTTGTGTTTATTGGGCTGTAAATGTCTGCTGAAAAATGCCAATGGCTGCCACGCATCATCAGTCCACTGTTCAAACACCGCCCCCACTGCATGGTCCGAAGCATCAATTGTAAGAGCAAGTGGAGTGTCAGTTAGCAGGTGTGCAAGCATGGCCGCATCAGCTAAAGCATGTTTGGTATTCATAAATGCCTCATCCAGGGGTCTCATGCATAATGCCATGCGTAGAAGTCACACTAAAACTTTGTACAGACAAAAGTGGAAATGTGCGTACGCACAAAAAAATCCAGATGCATAAATCTGTGCGTACGCCAACTTCCACATTCTTCTGCTTCATAAATCCCGGTCAGCATGAAATGTGACGCTCGTGCACGCGCCTGCTGTCCCACCCCAACTCCTCCCAGAATTATTACTCTTTCAATATGCAAATCAATATAAATAGCCCATTATGTTTTGCATTCTGTGAAAAGGCAATGGCAAAAGCACAGAGGAAAAAGAATTTCAGCAAATACCAAGTGGAGGCAATGAAAAACGTACTATATCAAGTGGAGGCAATGAAAAATGTACTGTTTGTTGGTTTAAGCAGTGATATAAACAACAAAGGAAGTTGATAGAGTAACAGAGTGGTGGAGAAACTCGAAAGTTCAAGTCCAGAAACTCGCAAAGTGCCTGAAAAAAATAAGAAATGGTCATATATTAAAGTGAAAAGGCGATTTGTAGCCCACTGTCTGAGTGTTATATGGAAGCGTATTAGGGTACACAGAAAAGAAAAAAAAAATAAGGACACAGTGAGAAAAAAAGCCACTACACTGTGTCAGCATACACAAGGCAAGATCAAATTTTAACTCATTCGCTGCTAGTCCTTATTTAGTTTCATGTTTCTCATCATTTTACTCAACTGGCCATATAAATGCCAGTTAACCGTGACACCCCAGCAAGAGTAAACTATGGCAAATGGGTTGCCTTTGACCCGGAGTAAGTGGTGTTAATTGGGTTGCATGGAGCCACAGAAGACAAGGGAAGTGCTAGGACCTCGCAGGGAAAGGAGAAAGTAGGTTCAGCTGCAGGAACAGTCCCTTTAAGAGCCATTTCCAACCAGGATTATACAGAGTGCTAGTTTCATTACTCCGTCTTTTGCACCCCCAAGTCATTATATTGATCTTCAAAAATACAGTTTTGTTATGGCTTCTTAACACTAGAATTACCAGAGCCTACGAAAAAACTCGTAGATCCGCCCCACCTTAAATCGCTTCTTAAAACCGCTCTCACCTCTCCGCCAGCCTCCTTTGTCCTGTAAATGTGCCGATAAAAACAAACTGCAAGCAGCCGGCTATTCCATCCCCCCACCGACTCAGAACGTGCACGAACTTCTCCGAGCTCATGCCTCGATTATCTGGGAGTGAAGTGGAGTTTTAAAGTGGAAATAATAGATTGTTATTTGGAACACACGCATTTCATGTGTGTTCCGTTTCTACAGTAATCTGTGTAAACACAATGTTAAAACAGAAACTTTTTCATATTTTAGTAATAAATGTCACAAAATGTAGACATAAACTATAAAATGTGTGAAGCCTGACAGCCAAAGAGCAAATACACTTTCATAAAAGGTTCAGGACTTTCACAGCTTCCATGGCGTACTGGTAAGATTTCGTCACTTAGAGCATAGCAGACTTGTTGTACCTCATGAGATCCGATTTCGAATCTCTGCTAGGGAGAAAATTTTGTTTATTTTTAACCTTCGCCGTTCTGCCTGCCTGAACTCCCTGTCTATCTATATAGTAATAACAGTAATTTTATTATTATATAGGAGCTTCACTGTCTGCCTATCATATAGTGCCTTTCCTTCTTACCTATCTATATATCTATCCCCTTAGCTGTTTTTATATATCTATTATACAATGCCTTCCCTGTTTATTTATATATCTAGTGCCTTCTCTGCCTGTCTGTCTGTCTGATTGCATATAGCGCTGAACTTACTGCTCTGTACTATTCTGTCTTCTGCATGTCCTGGAGTACAAAAGAAACACCACCATACAGCAACATGTGCGAACTGGCAAGATCGGGGAAAAAACACGCGGTCACTGATTACAAACCACAAGATGAATGAAAGAGACAATATATGTAAAAACATCATCGCACTAATGCAATATTATTTGAAAACAAACAGAGTCAGATCGGGTTTGAATATGCGCCCGATCTGACGCTGTTCGTTTTCAAATAATATTGCATGTACTGTGCGTTGAAACTGCTGCACTGAATAAGCAGGCTCCTTCTGTAACAGCGTCAGCGTGTATTCAAACCCGATCTGACGCTCTTCTTTTTCAAATAATATTTCATGTATTGAACTATTTTAGAATAAAAACATACATTTGATTTCAGTCAGTCTGTAAGAGCCAGTGTAAATGCATGATGATTATAAAGGTTAGCTTTTTTTTAACTCAGTTCCATTCTCTCAGTCGCGTCCACGATCCCCCCCCCCATCTGACACTGCTTTTTTTCACATAAAGACGCGCTATAACTCAAATGTGATTTATTTGGAGACGCGATATAGCTCGAATCTGATTTATTTGGAGACGCGCTATACTCGAATGTTATTTGTATAGGGAAGAAAGTACAATGTCAGGTGCTCATTCAGTGTAATAGGAACCATAGCACAGAGAGATGTGTACACTGCAACAAGTACACATGTCGTGAATGTAGGAAGGGTGTGTGGGAATTGTTAATATTTGAATGTGATGATTTTATACAGCACGGATCGGAAATCAGCAGTTCTTAGCATTGCACCACGCAAGCTGTCGTATCAACCGCCTACTGTAACTTGCTTTATTTTTTCTTCACGTATAGTCTAGAATAAAAGTGCACTTGTTTTGTTATTCTTGTACACCAACATATGTTCCTGTGTTTGAGCGACACGGGCATGCTCAAAAAAATAGACGTGTAATGCCACGAAAAGTGCACGCAGTCTCTTCAGTTCGCAAGCATTGGTACGAGAATGCAGTCACAAATAACGCTGCAGAGCTATAGCGCATCTTTATGCGAAAACAGCATTCTCAATTTGGGGAGGGGGGTGTAGGGAAGGATCCTGAACACAACTGAGAGAATGAAAAGTGAATAAAAAAAACCTAACCTTTACAAGTATCATAAATTACAACGGCTGTTACACACTGAAATCAAATGTATGTTTTTATTATAAAATAGTAAGAATAACAGCAATTTACGTCTCAAAACTGAATCGCGCGGGATCAAACTCATGACCTTTTGAATACTAGTCAGTGGCTGATACCATTATGCTACCGTTGCAGTTATAGTAAGTAGGTGTCAATGTGGCATGCTAAGGTGGCTATTTTCTGCAGTTATATTTTTGAATAAAAGCATACTTGTTCTGTTATATTTGTACCTTTTGTAAATGTGTTTGATATTTGGACTTCAGGCTTCATACATTATATAGTTTATGCTTACATTTTGTCATTTACTACTACAATATGAAAAACGTTTCTGTTTTAAAAATGTGTTTACACGGATTACTGTAGAAACAGAACACACGTGAAATGCGTGTATTCCAAATAATGATCTATTATTTCCACTCTAAAACTCCACTTTACTCCCAGATAATCAATCAAGGCATGAGCTGGGAGAAGTTTGTGCACGGTCTAAGTCGTTGGGGGGATGGAATAGCCGGCTACTTGCAGCTTTTCTTTTATCAGCACATTTAGATTAACAAAAGACGCTGGCGGAGAGGTGAGAACGGTTTTAAGAAGCGATTTAAGGTGGGACGGACCTACGAGTTTTTTCGTAGGCTCTGGTAATTCTAGTGTTAAGACAGAAAGGGGTATTAAATGACTTTCTTCAAATTTTAGCAAGCGGTGCATAATTTAGAGAAACTCTTTGCTTAACAAGTTTTCCAATAAGTTAACAAGAAATTATGAGTACAAGTGACTTTCAGTAGTGACATTATAAATAAAAGTATGAAATGTCTAGAATAACAGAATTGTCTGCTTGTCTTTCTTAGTGTTCTATATAGTATGTTATTTATCTGTTTTGTACTTACAGCTTGGTAAATTACTGAATTATTCCTTTTAAGGTAACTTGAAAAATCTGACAATCTTGCCAACCACACAGCTCAGATACAGTAAACAAATAAATGAATCCTTTACAGAAGTTTATATTTTCAGTTTATTTTAGGCTAATTATTAGCTCCAAATCAGCCAGGTACAAGTCATTGTATATGCAATTGTGTACATGTACTTGTTCTGCGTTTACTTTGTATTGATTGCAGGTTTTGGTTAATACCTTACACCCAGCACTGCATTATATATGTATCGTAAAATGAGTAGATTGATTGAGGGTGGGTTTCACAAATTTCAATAAAAATCGGGTCAATTTTGTGTCACATTTCTTCACGAGAATAAGCCTTATGTCTGGCAGTCTCATCACATTCAGGCTAATGATCCACCTTTTCCTACTGAATTTTATTAATGAATACTTTTAAACAAAGATGTGACTGTTCATCTGCTTTTGTCCTTGTTTCTCTTAAATAGCGTCCAGCTGAACTTACCATGTTTACATTCTACAGTGTCCAGGCATTGATATTTAAAGGCAGTCAGTATCAAAGGTACTATTATACAGTAGCTGCACAAAATTATTTAATGAAACAGTATTTTTCATTTGTTATAGGGAGAATATACAGTATGTTTATACATGTTCATTTTCATGTTGACGAGTCACAATAAACACATAATCTAGCAAACAAATTATGGACATGAGGGAGGCATTGCATATATCTGACTTACAGTAAATTAGTTCCATCAGGGTAAAATGAACAATCACATGCAAAACTTTGCCTCCTGCATCATTGGCTACAAATGAAAACTAAACCATAAATTTTGAACAAGGAATGCAAATAGCTTACAGTGACTAAGTGAAATCTTATTAATAAGGCATAGTTTATCCCTAAATCATCTTTTCAAAATAAATTCACACATTTCAATCAATCATTTTGTTCTAAATTTAGTTCATTTAAAATCTACTGCATTTCTCATGGAAAAAAGCTGTATCATCACAACAAAACATTCTTCAGATTTTTTTAATAAATTACAAATACAAAAGAAAATAACTGATTCCATAAGCATTAACTTTATAGAGTCAATATTTGATAGAGGCACCTTACATGGATGGTGGCACAGTGGTAGCGCTGCTGCCTTGCAGTAAGGAGACCTGGGTTCGCTTCCCAGGTCCTCTCTGCATGGAGTTTGCATGTTCTCCCTGTTTCTGCATGGGTTTCCTCTGGGGTTAGGTGCATTGGCATTCCTAAATTGTCCCTAGTGTCTGCTTGGTGTGTGTGCCATGTGGTGGACTGGTGCCCTGCCCAGGATTTAGTCCTGCCTTGTGCCCTGTGTTGGCTGGGATTGGCTCCAGCAGACCCCTGTAACCCTGTGTTAGGATATAGCAGGTTGGACAAGGACTGACTGACCTTACATGGAATTCTCCTGTAATCATCCCTAGATTATGTAGTTATTTAAGCAAACTTAATTTTAGTTAAGTCTGGACATTTTTTGTAATTAGTCTTGGTGCAAAGAGAGAAAATGAATTTTGTTACCATACTAAAGAGTAAAATCAGCAAATATTTTCAAACTAATTGATTCACATATTCTTTCACAATGACACCATTTTGCACTTGAGCCACAAATCAATTTATAGTTAACCTAAAAAAGACATTAGGAATGTAATTGGTTTATTTATTTAAAATGATAATGATCACTAGAAAATGATGAACATATAAAAATAAAGATTTACCGGTGGTAACTGCTAAAACATCTTTAAAAATTATTTACTTTTTTGGGCAATCTTTAAATATCATATTGCATATAAAGTTCAGCAGTTCAGTTGTTCAGTATTTGTAACCACAACATCAGTATGGCAGGTAAGTCAATATAAATTACAATAAAAGCAAGTTAAAACGCCTTAACCACTCCTTTAAGGATGTTGCCATATGGACACTTTAATCTCAAAAGACCTAAAATGATGAAAAAGAAATGAGAAAACCAGTGCTGTGGAGCCAAACCTGTCTTTCTAAAATGCATAGATGAAATGTAATGAATAACATTACTAGCTGCCAACAACCTGTCAGTGGAAAAATTGGGAATGTATTCCCATTTTCAAGTTGTTGTCCAAAAACCACATTTAATAAATACAGTATTAGATTAATCTGAGTTTTGTGTACAAGGTTTTACTAATTCATGTACTGTAGATGAATAATTGCTGTCATCATACACACTAACCATTTCACTAAGAAGAGTTCACAAGAATAAAATCAATATTTTACCATTTTAAACAGTATTGTTATAATCAATTACTGAATAAAATAGATTTTCCTCTTTTTTTGATTGCTTGAGGAGGATTCTTGTGCATGATTTTATATTCAATTTTATTCCAACTGCTCTGATTTGTGTGGTTATCATACCACTTTTATTTTTTGATTATCTTTCTATTTTAGTTCAGTCCTAAATAAACATGGACTGGAGAGGTTTATGATGGGTTTGGGGTCATTGACAAAGCATTTTTTTAAAATCCACAAGTCATAACTTAATGCCCTAAGGAAATTTCCTCTTTTAGACAGTATATATTTAACTGATTTAATATTTCATTGCATGTGTGAAAAGAAAGCAATATTATGGTTGTTTCATATTTTGTTCACTTTCTGCTCACTTTCACAGAAATGTTTGTGCTAATCCAGAAAAATTATAAATGACATCATTAATCTCAAATTAAAAAAGTGAAAGTGATTTTCATCTAAGCAGAAGAACCTTAGAAATCAGTGGTACGCACAACTGAACACTGCATCAGAGGAAAGGAAGCTGACAGATTCTTAAGAGTTTGCCCACAGAATCCTAACCTTAAAAATTAAATAGTGGAGCTTTAGGCAGTGACATGCAGAAGGAGCATTGTGCCGGATAACTTGAGCAAACCAGCAATTTGTCCACATTACAAGCAGACACCTTAATGGTATAAAGTGAACCACATGACGGCATAAAAAAAGCAAACATTTTCTTCAGGACATGCACATGAAATAAGTATACATAAAGCTCTTTAACAGTATTTTACTGTCATAAGTAAAGCAATCATTTATCTCAATAAATAATGCTCTATATGAAGTGTTCATTTTTATTTTTGATGGGTGTATGTGATTGTGTCAGATGTTTCTGTGAATAATAATCAAAAATAATTTGTATATTTCTGTCATTAGTCATAGAATAAAAAAAATGTTTCCATCCCAGAACAGAACAGCTATGTTGTGACAGCTAGCATTAAAAACATACTGCTGAATATGCATGATCTTTTGAGTCATGAAAGATTTATGCAATCTATATATTAATTTAATGTTTTGGGCACTTACTCTTTCCAGACATTTAATGTGAAGTTGCCAGTCACGCATCAGAGTTACGACTTGCTTCATTACTCATATAATTCTCTACATCTACAAGTTCAAAATATAAATATGCGTGGGGTTTTTTTTTTTCTTTTACATTTTTTTTTTTCCCAAAAATGCACGGGTACAATAGGAATCAAAAATCTGATCTTGCCTTATGTTAAAGAGGTAGCATGGCAGCAATAAGAATAAATGAATAACACATACAACAAGAATTTAATTTCGAAAATTGGTGTATTAGCTTAGAAGTTATTTGAAGACATAAAATAAGACACTGTGCCATTCCCCAGATGGAGTACTTACTATGAGGACCTTTCATATTAAGTACAACTTTACTCCTACCATTGAAAATCATTATGTTAGCATTAGAACTCAGAAAGAAAGTAAAGCAAATAAATAAAAGAAACGGAACCTGGCACTAAGACATCCAACAGGACATTCAGTCATTCACAATGTTGTCTTAATAAAAGGAGCTAAAAATTTAAGTGTTATGGCAAAATCTAGAAAGGCTGGCTTTAAATATTCAGAATCCAGTTGTAAATGTCTGCCTATGCCAACTAGCTTCTAATGTACACTGATAAACAGTATAGTAATGCTGGTCAAAAAGTATGCTGTTGGAAATCAAACACAGGGACAAAATATAAAAAAAAAAACTTAAAAATGCACAAGCAAATTAGAAAAAGTATATACGTTATATACTTTTTCTAATTTGTTTGTACGTTGTCAAGCTTTTTAAAACTATATATATGAAGTTTTCCAACGAGGATAAAAAGTGCAGACTATTTTATTATATCATCAGGCCTTATTTTGTAGAAAAAATATCCACAATGATGTGGAACAACTATTCATCTGTGTTCATATCCAGCAAAATTTATGTCATGATAATATGCAATGTCAATCTTGGATCACAGAAAGAAATACCAAAAAACAAAAAACACATATAAAAGCAAAAATAGCAGTAGAACTATCTTAAATTACTGATATGCTTAGCAATTGCTCTTAGAACACTAAACTGTGATGTGCCAATGCTCTTGTATTGCATTGCTACATGGATTTGTAACCTTTTTTAAACAAAAAACGAAAACAGGAGATTTAGAAAATTAATTGTGGGAGCATACACTTAATTACATAATGTGACCTTCTAAAGTGCACTTTAAAAACAAAACAAAAAAAAAAAAAACATAAAATAATTGCTCAACAGAACCTTATTTATGTCCTATGGTTTAATTTCTTAGTCATTACACCAAATCATTATTTGTGCTTTAAAATAATAACAAACAGGAATGTAAAATACGACTGTGCAAATTACAAAACAAACAAAAACATTAGTTCAACTCCATGTTTTAATTCTTGTCTAGACCCCTTCAATATGAAACTTTCAAGACTATTTTGTGCCCCAAGATCCCCTTGTCATTTTTGCCCACAGGTGGGACTAAGTCCTGACCTTCAAGTTTCACGTTATGTCTTAAGTTACAACAATTGCATTCAAAAAAGTTAAGTATCATTTGAGGAGATTGGAGTAAAAAAGAAACTTACACATTCACCACTATCTGCAGTTAATCTTATTATGATAATGTTTGATGAATATCAACATTTAAACCGAGAACAAACTTTTTCAGAGAAAAAAATCAAGCTCTGAATAAGAAGTGACAGTGATTGGCATATAAATAGTTTGTTTTTCAGGCAATTTGCATATATACTATTCAATTTCTACATTTTCATCTGTTTCAATAATGTATTTTCTTAAATACATTATGTTATGAAAGGATATGTCACTTAAGGGTAATGCAGCTACATATTTTTTTTTTTTTAAATATTGTTTTTACATATTGTTGCATATTTACAAACTAACAAATATTTCAAAAATCTTCCATCATTTACAATTCACTTCAGTTGCAGAAATGTAAGTTTGATGGAATTTTATTACATATTTGAGAATGGTTTTGACGCATTACCACACCTTCATGACTAAACTCCAACTCCACAGGATAAATGGATGAAGGCACTGCCAGTGTTTTCATTGTCACTTCAAACAGTAAGGGGAGAGCCTGTTTGCTTGTAGCCCAAAACAGAAGACTGTTCTGACCATCACAAATATTGTATTGGTTAAGGTAAATTAGAGCAGTGTAAATTTCACTACAACAGCAGATTTTTTACAGGTATTATACAAACAGTCCTGTTTGAATACTGTCTGGGTTCTGTTCTTCTTTAAAAGAAGTAGTAGGCTGCATTTGGGTCTGCTCAACCAACATGGCTTCTTTCATGACATCATCTCTAGTAAATAAAAATATTTAGAAATTTTGAAGGTAGTAAAAAACTTAAACCATACAGTTTTATATGATTAGAAACTGTTTAGGAACACATATCAATGTAATTATATGCCAAATATACATTTTATAGTATGTATTTTCAGTGTTTAGGTTGTGTAATGTTTGTTCTCAATAGGCATTTCCTGTACAACAAATTACATTACAATGAAACAGCACAAGGGTTATGAGTGCAAGCTCTCCACACATTGAGACAGTGAGTTAAAGACTTAAAAGAATCTCAACTCTGACAACAACATTGGTAATAAAAACAGCCTTGGACAGCACTTAGGAAATAGTATTTATGGGACATCCTTTACTGAATGATAAAGCCCTTCTGACACCCTCTGAATTGTCCTTTTCTGCAAGTTTCACAGTAAATTGAGAATATCCAAAATTGATAATCTTAGTGCTGATCCTTCCATCGTTTTTACCCTATAAAACGCTAAATAGTGTCAATGACTTATACAGGTATGGATTGTGAAAAATATTGTAGTAGGCAGCACAATGGGGTCAATAATTGCAGTGTTACTGCAGATTAGACAGCACTGGAGACACCGGTTTCACTGTGAACATTCCAGAAGCACCCTGTCTTCTCAACAACTTTCAGGAGTTGTTGTCCATGGGGCAGGGCATACAGCAGTGTGGGCTATTTAAATAGGGGCACCCCAAAGGTCAAGAGGTCTGACAGCTTCTGCATCAGATGAAGGCAGGGAAGTGCAGCCTGTGTGAACTGTGAAGTAGTGAAGTACTGTGTATGATGGAGCAAATGGGGAGGTAGGGGACTGCAGCCCTGATGATTCATGTATGGTAAGAGGGATCAAGAATAGGTGGCTATAAGTGAGCAGATTTATAACTGAAATTGCCCTGTAATTATCCCAAGTCAACATGAGATGAGTTGCGATTTATCTTTTTGTTTAGCAGCATATTCATTGTTTTGGGAAGTTTTCCTCATTGCTCCTTAGAACAGGGAAGTTTGAATAGACATGCTAGGGTTTAGAAGTCTGCCAGATCTGTGCTCTGGTGTTAAGCAATAAACATGCCCAGCTATCTGAGAATTCAAAGCTGTGCATCCTATATATGTGATTTATTTATTTATACCTTTATTTAACCAGTAAGTCCCATTGAGATTAAAATCTCTTTTATAAGAATGATCTGGCCAAGATAGCAGTCTACACACTCACAAGATGTTAAAGTATAACACATACATTGTAATATACAACATATATTCAATGTAAGCATATATATAACATACAGTATGTACAATATAATATGCAATCTCCACTATTAGATAACTGCTGTACATAAACACACTAACCTTTTAAGAAAAACAACTGCATCTCTCCTTCACTAAATTCTTTAAGATACCCTTAAATTCATCAATGGAAATAAATGTATAGAATTTTAGATCTTTTTGCAAATTATTCCATGTGCATGGTGCAAAATAAGAAAGTGAAGTTTTCCCCAGATCAGTCAAAAGCTGGGTACAGTAAAATGCAACCACTTAGAAGAGTGTAACTAGTAACTACCAGAACTAAGACATAGTAGCTTACTAAGATAAGCTGGAAGTTTACCCCAAATGGCTTTATACATAAAAATATGCCACTTTTGTTGTCTGAGAGTGATCAATGATGTCCAACCCACCCAATTATAAAGAATGCCATGATGAGCAACAGACATTGCAGAGATACAGTATATGGTACACTGAATCAAGGCTCCGTAAGGTAGAGGAGGATGCATGCATATGCAATATGGCACCATAGTCAATGACAGGCAAAAGAGTAGCGTCCACAAGTTTTTTTTTCTTGGCATTGAAAGTGACCATTTCTAAAATAAAAACTAATCTTCACTTTCAGTTTTCTAAATATTGTGGTTATACAGTATATACCATTTAACAGCATTAGGACCAAAACCAATATTCCTGAGATTGTTCAACAACAATTCATGGTCCATTGAATCAAACACTTTAGACAGATCTACATATAAGGCCACACAATGCTGTTTTCTATCCAAGGCACCAAAAGGATAATTATTCACAGCCATAGCTGCAATAATAGTACTGTGGCCAGGCCTAAAAAAGATTGAAAGTCACTTAAAATGTTATTATCAAGTATAAACTGTTTTAACTGCATGTTTACTTCAGATTCAAGGATCTTAGCCATGATAGAAAGTTTGGAAATTGGGTGGTAGACATTCATATCTGACTGGTCTCCATCTTTAAGCAGGGGGAGAACATAAGCAGCTTTCCAAACTTTAGGTATGGAAAAAAATGGGTTTAAAATGAAACAAATCGAAGATTCCATTAGTTATAGGAGTGGAAGGACATGAAGTAGACGTATTTACACTTACCCTGTCAAATACAGACCCAGCACAAATAAAATGTTTATTAAAAGACATGCATGTTAGGTGTATTGGCGATCCCAAATTGTACCTGGTGTATGCTTGGTGTGTGTGGCTGTATGTGTGTGCGTGCCCTGCAGTGGACTGGAGCCCTGCCCGGGGTTTGTTCTTGCCTTGCACCCTGTGGTGGCTGGAATTGGCTCCAGCAGACCCCCATGACCCTGTGTTAGGATATAGCGGGTTGGAGAAAGAATGACTGACTGACTGACTGACTGGCTAACAATGGAAGGCTTCTCACTTATTTTATCTGAGCCAACCAGTATTTGTTGAGGGAGACTTGAAGCAGCATATGTACCTGACAAGGACTTAATTGAATTCCAAAATGTTGAGGGGTTATTTAGGTTTTCTGTAACTGATTTAAGATAAAATTCAAAAATCTAGCTTTGGCCCATGATATATTTCTTAAATTAATTAACTCTGAAAGACTATCTGAAAAACTAGGGATTCTCTCTACTGCTGATCTTAAAATTCTTAACTGGAACATGTTTATTAGAAATAGTCAGGAAAACTGAATGAAAATAATCCCATGACATTTCAACATCCAGGGTCAAAGTAACTCTGCTAAGACCACTGCAATACAAATCAGGCAGAAAAGCCTGCTGTTCAAAGATTTTAAAATTTCTCTTAAAGAAAAAACAGAGTTTTATCTTAAAGATTTTTGTATTCCTTACACAAGCAATTGCACAATGATCACAAACATCATTGCAAAACGTGCCAGTTGTAGTATATTTATGTAGTTTATTTGTTATAATTAAATCAAGCAAGGCAGATTTATTTTGTGCTTTATGATTTAGTCTTGTTGGTGTATTAATAATTTGCATAAGATTTAAAGAATCACATATTTCTTTAAAGCAATCTGAGATGCTTGATAACCAGTTCCAATTAAATCACCAATAAGAATAAATTCAAAATCATTTAATTTATGTAAAAGATCTCTTATAGATTTAAGTGCTTTCTTGGAGGCAGACAGGGGTGTATAACAACCAACCACAGTGATGTGAGTATCCTTTGAAACCACCACTTTGACAGCCAAGACCTCAAACTGTTTAGCTTTAGTAATTGACAGTGGTGATGAGCTAATAAATTTAGGTTAATATATATATATGGCAACCCCACCTCCCTTAACTACCCTATCAGTTCTGTAAACTTTGTAACCATCAATGTAAATTAAGTCATCAGTTACTGATTTTTAGCCAAATTTCTGATAGAACCATTATGTCAGCATCTATCTCATACATCCAGATTTTAATCATATCCATTTTAGGGACAAGACTTCTAATATTTAAATGTAGGAAACCAAGATTTGTTCTACTTTTTGAGATCTGACGGGGTAGATAAACATTGAACTGTTGTAGTAGACCCAGGATTTAGCTCTACATTTCCAGACAGCAGCAATAAAACCATAACCCGACATTGCGATTTTAGTTTAACAAAAAATGTATTATCAGAATCATCATCATCTACAATGTGTAAAAAAGAACCCTCTGAGATAATGAAGGTCATTTTACAACATTCAAATCTGAAGATACAAGACCTCATTGACTTACATTTGAAAATAATAAATCTTCAGTTGTTGACATGGACTAATGATATGACTCAAAAATACTTGTCAATGAAGTTGATAATTGTTTGGAGTTCAAAGAGATTAGAACATTTCCCCGCTTGTATGCATTTAATTAATTTAATCCAGGGTTGCACTGATTAAGCACCGAGAATATAAAAAAGAACAGAATGCTAATTTGAAATACTGTTTTGTTGAAAAATAGATCAGGTAGCAGAAACAGTCTAAAAAAGAAACAGTGAAGGTATTCACATCTGTAGATAAGGAGAAATACAATCGTTTCAATTTACCCAAAGTCCTGTAACAATTCACAGTCAGAATGCTACCAGGCCATAAAGTTCAAAATTCAACAACAGAGATGAATCCTTAGATCAGGTTTTAAAAAAAAAATAGTTTGGAAAATACCAATCATTCTGGCACAAGTCCATAGGAAATTCATAGACTACTACTTTGATCCCTTTAGATGCTGTGCTCCAGCAAGTAAGTTCCAGGTAGGCCTAGGCCTCAAATAATCCAATAATCCAAATAATCAAATAATCCTTTAGAGTTCTGTAACAATCCAAAAGCATCCAGTAAAAAATGAGTCCTCTAGAATGTTCACTGAATAAAAGTAAAGTTATTCATGGAAAATACGACTCACCCAAACCTAAATCAATAGAAAATCCATAGAATACTACTGGATCTCCTTTAAATATTGTGTACCAGGAGGTAAACTCCAGGGGCCTCATGTATAAACAGTGCGCTAGCACAGAAATGCTGCGTAAGAACTTTTCCACGTTCAAATCACAATGTATAAAACCTACACTTGGCGTAAAGCCACGCACTTTTCCACGGTACCTCATGCCTTGTCGTACGCAAGTTCTCCGGTCGGTTTTGCAGACTGGTGGCATCCAGCATCAAAACAGTGCTACTGTTCCTGTATGGTTACTCTTTATTTTTCTGACGCTGCTTTATAAATACACTGAAACTAACCGCATGTTGTTTATTAGTGTCATGCATCTGATTGTAATTAACTTGCAACAATATAATGGTCCAGGGAATAGCCATAGTATTCCAAATACAATAACTGCTTTGGCGTTGCTACTCTCACTGCACTTTCTTTTTCTTCTTTCAGCTGTTCCCGTTAGGGTTGCCACAGCGGATCATCTTTTTCCATATTACTCTCACTGCACAACTCAGAGTATTTACAGTATATAACTGTATCTGAGTGTGAATCACAGCAGCAGCTGATCGGAAAGAGAATTATCGGGATACAGAATCAAGCACACGCTACCTCAGCCACGGCAAAACGTTTCAAAGCCTTTCCTGTACGGACCTCGCGGTTCAGAAACAGTTTTATCCCAAGAACTTTAAACGCACTCAATCAAGTGCTCCTTGTATAACTGTTTGTACTTATAAGTACAATCACCTCACTGTAAACTTGCACTACAGTTATAATATTACACAACCTGAGCCACTTTATAAAGCGCGTATTTACATATGATGACGATATCATTTTTAAGATGAAATGCAGCAAAATATGTTTATTATATTATACAGGTAAAACTTTAACTTCATTTAAATAATCGATATTCTTCACTGGGACTGGCGTGAAGGACAGAATAATTAAACATGTACTATGAAGATAGTTCAATGTTCCTTAAACGTTTTGAAGAATTGGCACTCTAAGCTTACAGATGGCTTAACGTCTATTACAGAGCTGATTGTGTGGCAATCGGTTACTTGGAGAAAGAAAAGCAAGGACTGCAGGGGTCGGCCACGTCAATATATACTGAATATAAAACAGAAAGAGAGAATAACGACACAGCTAAAAACGCAGCGGCAAATTTCGACATAAGTTAAACACTTGTGTCATGAGCACGAGGCAGCTATGCAGTGTCCGCAACAGATGTGGCCATCCACCATGCATAAGATACCATGTTAAAGGGGCCACCGATCGTTTCTCTGTCTAGAGCCGCCCCTGAGTACTGCTGCAATAAATAATTTCATCGAAGGTTACACACAATCACTGTGTCGTGAAACCCATGTTTAGTAACGTGCTTTAACTCCTATCATCATGAAAATGATATCACGTATACATCTCAGTATTTTAGTTATTCAGAGAGCTGTAATATCACGAATGTAATGGATTCTGTGTCCAGTCGGAGGAAGAGAGCTGGTTTAAGAAGCACGTAGTAATTCACACACATAGACAACATAGAAGATCACATACAAAACAAAGCATTTAACGTGCTACTTTAATTACGATGTGATTTGAGAAACTGGTTAATTAAACGATTTTAAGATGAAGTTTATGATGTTCTACTTTAATGACAAAATAAACTACATGATTAAAGTGGAAATTTCTAGATTGAACTTGACATTTCGTGCTTTTTTCCCCACTGTGTGCGTTTTTTTCTCTGTATTCTAATAAGCTTTCATATGACACTCAATTAAACAAATAGTATGTTTTTCCTTTGCCTCCACTTGGTATTCGCTGAAATTCTTATATTTTCCCCTGTGCTTTTCCCATTGTCTTTTCACAGAAGGCTGAGCTTAAGGGCAATTTATATTGATTTGCATATTCAAAGAGGCGTAATTCTGGGAGAAGTTGGGGCGGGACATAAGGCACGTGCACGAGCGTTAGTTTTCACGCTGACCGGGATTTATGTAGCGGAAGAATGTGGAAGTTGGAGTACGCACAGATTCCTGCATCTGGATTTTTCTGTGCGTAAGCACATTTCGGTTTTTGTGCTTACGCCATGTTATAGTGCAAATTCTACGCACGGCGTTATACATGAGGCCCCAGGTAAGCCACAATCCTTAATTAGTGTTCTGTGACAATCCAATAGCATCCAGTAAAAATGTATCATCCAAATTATCCCAAACTAAAAGAAAGATGTTATTCTTGTAGAGTACCACTCATTCATATCCATATGACAAAAGTATCATTCATAAAAACATAAAAAGTCAGGCCTCAGATACTGACACAAAAATCAATGGACTGACCTGGCTGCCATCTTGGATATTTGTGAGACAATGAGGCATCATCCTCAGCAGTCAGGGTTTACTGTGGGCCACTGCTATTCTCGTTATCAGGCTTCTTTCACAGATACATAGAGAGTTTAATCATCTGTTGCATATTGCTTATGTTGATTTAAAGGTGGCCTTTGACTCAGTAGACCGTGAGGACCTCTGGAACGCTCTGTAAGAAAATGGTGTACCTATCTTTTCTCTTCTGCTTGTTACAGCATGATGCAGTATATTATTAGAATATAAATTAAAGGATTGTAATTTGAAAAATAATCATTTTGGCAATATAACATGAAAATTTGTAAGTAATTTATGTTGACTCAGAGTCCCAAATCATCAGTAAGCAATTATAAGTCAAGTCAAGCCTTTCTTTTAAGTATTGTTTTGCAAATCCCAAGTCAGAAAAATTAAGACTCTAGTCAAATCATTCAGCAGCTCCATTCACAACTGGTATTTTGTTCCTTCCACAGTGAGGTCTTTTATGTGCAAAGACTTGTGATGGAGTCACTCGTAGAGTGTATTAGTGTTGTTACATTGGTTAACTGTGTTCTTTAGAATGGACTTTAAAATGCTACTAATGGTATATAAAATTAATGTCTGTCTCCCTACATTCCAAGTTGTAAACTTAGATCTTCTACTTGTGTTCTGCTTATTATTCCAAGAGCTAAGCATTAAAGAAGTAGTGACTGTGACATCCTGTGTAGTGGCAAGGTTATCTCCAGAATACACACTGGGCGTCTTGTATTTCGGAACCGACAGGGATCAGACTTGAGAAATGTCAGGCATGAAAACACAGACACAAAAAATGGTATTTATAAAAACAACAGTGGGTTTTATTTACAGGTGCACAGAAAAACAAAAAGCAATGTCCTGATCAAAAATAGCCAATACTATTACTAATACTAATAGTTGTTTTTGCCAGTCCCAAAATGAAAATAGTCAAAGACAAAAATGTATTGTCACACACATGCATATGGGAGGCAGCAAAAGGGTCTGAATGAGGTTAGTTCCATGCTACACCAGGGGGTGGTGGACTGCACTAACTTTCTTTCACTAGTCTGCAGACCAATTACGGGAAATTCCGCCTGGCTCCTTGATGATGTCACTTCCGGGCTCAATGACACAAATTCCGGTCCTGGGCTGGGTGATGACGTCACTTCATCCGCTCTCCCTTAAAGCCGCCATCCTTGTGCCAGCAAATCAGTTCAGTTGTGGACTCAAACCTGTACAAATCAATACCTTGCAATTATCCATTGCAGCCAGGAACAATATACGGGTGGCTACCCCAAACCTTTTTTTGTGTGGCTTATGACAGTATATACACAAAAAGTCTTCCTAAATAAAAATACGATCAGAGAAGAAACTACACAAAACAAAAGTCCTTTCAAAGAATCCCAAAATTAAGCAGTGTATATACAAGAAAAACAAAAAGTGCACCACAAACCCTTACTATACAAATACCTCCACCACCAATACTACAACTAGGAGGTATCTATATTTATATAAAAAATATATATATACAAATAAGGCACATGCCACTATGCTTGGTAAACTGTTAGAAACTACTATACCAAACTCACTGTCCCCACAACTGAGTCAAAAGTGACACCCCTATTCGCAGGAAGTGCCTATCACACCTAGGATCAAAACCTTCAGCCAATTCTGTGTCACACTCGTAAGGCACATAATAAATAATACAAGCATGAGCGCAGCCTCCCCATACCCCGACAAGCCGATGCTTTATCTGGAGTGACTGAGGTAAGTTACTTTTTATAACTTTGACTTGGGATTTTATCTTGGAATTTTGTCTTGGGAGCTCTTTCTCATAACTAATACATGCATGCCTGAAATTAACTAAACTAAACTAAACGCTCTGCACTTCTGACTTTGTTAATGGCAGGTGGCTATGGAGACACTGTACTGTTTGGCTGGGCATGTGCAGCATCTGTCAGGCTTGAAGTGGATGCGTACCTATCCTGCCGCCAGCGTAGCATTACATGGACCTGCCAAAGTTAAACATTTTGCGGAAGTGCGCTCCCTCACTTCAATGATTTAAACAGGTAAGTGCTTTTACTTTACCAAAAGTCAGTCATTTGTGCACTTTTTCTTAAAATTGATAATGACTGGCATGCAGATTGCCACAGTGTTGTGGCCTTTTTCTGGAATGGGATTACTTTTCCAACAGAGATATGCCAAGCTAACACCATGTATTGCTTAAAAAAACTTGCTTTTTTAATTTGGCTTTTTCATAGCTACATGTTAGTTCTACTCCTAACTAACTATACATGCATGGAATTATCATATTCTTCATGGATTTGCAATCATTATTAATCTGTTCTTTTCACTGCTTTCTTTTCAAGTTTTTTCTTTAGTGACAAGGTTTTTCTTTTCTTTAGTGACTAAACTGTGAGTGTAGCGATTATTTATTTAAAAAGTGGCCTTTATGACTTGACCTGTGGACCCGCTACACCACACTGTCCAGTCGTTGTACAAAAAAAAAAAAAAACGTGCGAAATCGTGGATGAAGCCTTGTGGATATGGTTTCTTCAGGAACATCGAAGAGATACAGTACATACCTTAGAAATATTTTTCTACATGAAAATAGGTATGTGTCGGATTAACGGCCAAAATGCCAACCGGCCATGGGTCCAGTCCCGAGGTGACCGGTTAAGAGGGATTGTACTGTATATAAATACTCCACTTTTATACTAATTATATATATATATTTTAGGTAAGTGCATATTGATTTACATTTAGTATGTTATTCGTTTATTATTCTTACCTAATTTTAATTTGTTTTTCTTTTCTTATAACTATTTTTTGAGATGTTATCAATTGCTTTGAGCTGCATTCTATGTATGAAAATGTGCTATAGAAATAAATGTTGTTGTTGTTGTGTGATTGGATGTCACTGCTACAGTTTCTTGTGTTATGGAATGGAGCATGAGAAAGAGTGGGAGGGATGGGTGAGGGTTTATTTCAAATATTGACTGTTTCTCATTTTGGCATTGTTTCTCTTTTAGAGCATGTTAAATAGAAATTTAAAAAAATAGAATCACTTCTGGACCACCTTAATAAATGTTAATGTTAATTGTTTAAAGTTGTTTCAACGTCATTTAATGTTTTTTCTATCTTGCAGGCGCCAGCATTTTAAGGCTAATTTTCATGGTGCCCGCCATATTAGAACATTAGAACTACATATATTAGAACAGGCTATTTAGCCCAACAAAGCTTTCCAGTCATATCCATTTAATTCTTCTAAAATAACATCAAGTCTAGTTTTGAAAGTCCCTAAGTCTACAACACTACTTGGTAGCTTATTCCATGTATCTATGGTTCTTTTTGTAAAGAAAAACTTCCCAATGTTTGTAAGAAATTAACAAATTTCCAACTGTGTCCCTGTGTTCTTGATGAACTCATTTTACAATAATAGTCTCGATCCACTGTACTCTTAACTTTCTTTTGCTTAAATTGTAAAGGCTCAGCTCTTTTAATCTTTCCTCATAAGCCTTCCCCTGTAGCCCTGGAATCAGCCTGGTTGCTCTTCCGTGGACTTTTCCTGCACTGCTGTGTCCCTTTTGTAACCTGGAGACCAAAACAGCACACAGTACTCTAGATGAGGCCTCACCAGTGCGTTATAAAGCTCGGGTATAACTTCCTTGGACTTCTACTCTACACATTGTGCTATATAACCTAACATTCTGTTAGCCTTCTTAAAAGATTCTGAACACTGTCGGAAGTTGATCATGTTGAGTCCACTCTGTCTCCTAAATCCTTCACATGAGGTGTACTTTCGATTTTCAAAATTCCCATTGTGCATTAATACCTAATATCTTTACTTCCAACTTGTAATCATTTTCACTTACATTAAATTTCATCTGCCACAAATCTGCCCAAGCCTGTATGCTGTCCAAGTCCATCTGTAATGATTCAATGCATTCTACATTGTCTGAAAATCCACCTAGCTTGGCATCATCTAGCTTGGCATATTGTTTATAGTAACAGGATCTGTTGCCAGTCTTTGAAGTCACATGACAGATGGTTCCTATTGCCACACACAGTACTCTGCCTTCAATTCTTTTGGACTGAACCTAAAGCTTATGGTAATTTTTATATCTAGTTATAAAACAAACTACTGACAGGTTTAGAACATTCTAGCTTTGATTTTTTTTTAATTTCAAATGTGTTTTGAACTTTGGTGATCTATTTTCTTGTGTTTACTTTGGTTATTGACTCCTGCCTGAGTTTTTACTTCCTTCTTGACTTATCACACCAAGCATATCCTTTTATTTCCTGGTGGATTTTCCATCTTTTTAAGTATATAGACTTAACCATTTTTTTCTCCCTTACGACTCCATTCAGGGTTTCAGTCCCGGATCTGACAAGAAATACATTATGACCAAGAAAGATCAACGAAGGCTATTCTTTATAGTTCTTTATAAGACAATTAAAAATATTCTAAGTGTTCCAAGCCTATTGTTAAGCACATTGATATTTTTCAAATTGCAATGCAGTTAAACATGTCAAATTGGTTGCTTGGGGGGGGTTTCAAATAATGGTTAGTGTTGTCCAATATTAAATGTTTGTATTAATGTTTTTATTGTATTCTCACCACTAAATAAAACTGCTCTTGACCGATGATGCCATAACAATAAAGTAAGTTAATTAAGTAAGTTTTATAGTATATTACCATCAAATGTTAATGCAATACTTAATGAGACTCTAAATAATAAAACGGCTGAATCGATTTAGCAGTCATTTTGTATATTGTCAGAATTGTGAATTGTATATACTACAGTGTATTCTTTTTCAGTGATATGCCAGAATGTATTCAGTATTATGAAAAATTAAATATTTAAATAATCAAAAGGCATTCATGAAGAAAATTAAATTATCATTTTGTTATAAATGTCACACAGATAATGGAATTAACAGATCATCAGGATATATATTATTTAGATTTAGATTGAAAACTAAATGAAAAAGTCTTAGGTTCAGGTGTGAGCATACCATTCTCATAGGAGTTCAAATAAATAACCAACTGCTGCTTAGAAAGAATGAGCATATGCATCCAAATATGGACACTTTTCTTTTGTTTTCTCCGATGATAAAGAATTACCAAGATGATTATAGGGCAGAAAACTCATAACCGTTTACAGCTCCATTTGCTTGATTTTGACATTAGCATTAATATCTAATTAAAGTGCCAGATGGCTTTATAATGACTAGAATTCAACCTGACAAAATTCCTAACTTTATTTTTCACCCATGTTTTACATGGGATAAGTTAAGGAAAAAGAAAAAAAAATGCTTTTGGTTAAAACCAATACTTCATACAACTGTTTTGGATCGTATTCACCTCCATTTCCATTAGTGTATTTTTAACCAAGTTATTATTAACCCAGTTATTATGTTTTGCATGCACAGGTCACTTCTGTTAGCTTGCCCTCAACTTGGGTCTCATTTTCGTCACATAAATCCTTTCTCTGAACACTTTGCAAGTGTGCCATGACATTCCAAATTGATCTAAGCAAGCAAACAAAAAAAAAATGGTGTGACAGATAGTGGGCGCTATCGCTCCCTTGAACCCTCGGACAATAAGTCAGATACCAGATAAAAGTCCAAATTATTATTTTTATTTGAACTCGTTGCCACCCTTCCACCCA
This sequence comes from Polypterus bichir lapradei, assembly GCA_026402145.1. NCBI lineage: Eukaryota > Metazoa > Chordata > Cladistia > Polypteriformes > Polypteridae > Polypterus > Polypterus bichir. The sequence continues at coordinate 48,331,115 of JANRMT010049829.1, forward strand.
GCTCAGCTCAATGCTCTGGTGTTTTTCCCAGTCTTTTATAGTACCTAACCTGGAAGTGTTTCCACTCGTTCACGTGCCCCACGTGATATACTATCACTTCTGGGTCAGGTCAAAAGTCCTTTTCTTCATCCCGGAAGTACGTCATTCCCTCTGTCGCCTTGACTAAGACGTACTTCTGGGTTATAGGTGAAACCAAAGTCTCTGTGCCTTCCTGCAGCGTCCCCTGGAGGTCCCCATGGTATCCAGCAGGGCTGTGATGAAAAACTCCACTGTCCACAAGGATCTGCTGGAACTCGGCGCACCTGGGGGTATTGGCCAAGATGAAAGGCCGGCCATATCCCACAATGGATATATTAAAATTCTGTTCACATTTTGTTACATCAGGGGCCTCTGGTATAAACGGTGCGTACGCATAGAAATGTTTTGTAAGATTGTTTCCATGTTCAAATCGCAATGTATAAAACCTAAACTTGGCGTAAAGCCACGCACATTTTCACGGTACATCATACCCTGTCATACGCAAGTTCTCCACTCGGTTTTGCAGACTGGTGGCACCCAGCATCAAAACAGTGCTACTGTGCCCGTGTGGTTTATCTTTCTTTTTCAGGTCCACATCCCTGATGCAGCTTTATAAATACACTGAAATTAACCGCATATTGTTTATTAGTTTAATGCATCTGATTGTAATTAACCTGTAACAATATAATGGTCCACAGAATGGTCCAACTATTCCAAATTCCATAACTGCATTAACGTTGTAACTCTCACTGCAGCTTCTACTTCTTCTTTCAGCTGATCCAATTAGGGGTTGCTACAGCAGATCATCTTTTCCATATTACTCTCACTGCACCACTCGGAGCAGCTGATTAAAAAGAGAATTATCGGTATACAGCATCAACCACACTCTGCCTCGGCCATGCTTCCTATTTGAACTGCTTCTCACATGGCAAACGCTTCAAACCTTTCCTGTATGGACCTCGCAGTTCAGAAAGAGTTTCATCCCAAGAGCTCTAAATGCACTCAATCAGTCTATCAACTGCTCCTTGTAGAGCTGTTTGTACTAATAAGTACAATCACCTCACTGTAAACTTGCGATACAGTTATAATATTGCACAACCTGAGCCACTTTATAAAGCGCGTATTAACATATTATGACGTTATCATTTTTAAGATGAAATGCAGCAAAATATGTTTATTATATTATACAGATAAAATTTTAAATTCATTTAAATAATCTATATTGTTAATAATTAAAGGACACAGTGTTGCTACGCTAGCAAGGATCTGGCACTCCGCTCACGATTGTTCCTGCCTCATACTGTTGCTTCACTGGGACTAGCATGAAGGATAGAATAATTAAACATTTACTACGAAGATATTTCAATGTTCCTTAAAAGTTTTGAAGAATCGACGTTATAAGCTTTACAGATGGCTTAACGTCTATTACAGAGCTGATCGTGTGGCGATCGGTTACTTGGAGAAAGAAAAGGAAGGACAGGAATTGGAGATTAGTACGTTTGAAAGAGACAGTATTGCAGGGGCAGCCTTAGGCATGTGCAAACTGTGCACCTGCACAGGGCCGCCAAGCCAATATATATTGAATATAAAACAGAAAGAGAAAATAACGACACAACTAAAAATGCAGCGGCAAATTTCGGCAAAAGTTAAACACTTTTTAACAAGTTTAACACATGTCATGAGCACGAGGCGGCTATGCAGTCTCTGCAACAGACGTGGCCATCCGCCGTGCATAAGATACCATATTGACATTGGCAGGCGAAGGGGCCACCAATTCTTTCTCCGCTCAGGGCCGCCACGAGTCTAGAGCCGCCCCTGAGTACTGCTGCAATAAATTATTTCATCGAAGGTCGCGCACAATCACTGCACACTGTGAAACCCACATGTTTAATAACGTGCTTTAACTTCTATCATGAAAATGATATCACGTATACATCTCAGTATTTTAGTTATTCAGAGAGCTGTAATATTACTAATGTAATGGATTCTGTGTCCTTTCGGAGGAAGAGAGCCGGTTTAAGAGGCACATAGTGATTCACACACATACGTACTGTAGAGCACATAGAAGAACACATACAAAACAAAGCATTTAATGTGCTACTTTAATTACGATGTGATTTGAGAAACTGGTTAATTAAACGATTTTAAGATGAAGTTTATGATGTTCTACTTTAAAGACAAAATAAACTACATGACTAAAGTGGAAATTTCGAGATTGAAGTTGACATTTCGTGCTTTTTCCCCACTGTGTGCCTTTTTTTGTGAACTTGAGCTTTCAAGTTTCTCCGACATGCTATGTCAGTCGATCAGCTTCCTTTTGTTGATTATACCATGGTTTACATCAATAAATAGTATGTTTTTCCTTTGCCTAAACTTGGTATTTGCTGAAATTCTTATATTCTCCCCCATGCTTTTCCCATTGTCTTTTCACAGAAGGCTGAGCTTAAGGGCTATTTATATTGATTTGCATATTCAAAGAGGTGTAATTCTGGGAGGAATTGGGGCGGGACTGCAGGCGCGTGCACGTGCGTTACTTTTCATGCTGACCGGGATTTATGTAGCAGAACAACGGGGAAGTTGGAGTACACACAGATTCCTGCATCTGGATTTTTCTGTGCATAAGCACATTTCGGCTTTTGTGCTTACATCATGTTATAGTGTGAATTCTATGCATGGCGTTATGCATGAGGCCCCAGGTCTTTAATTTTTTAATGTTTTAGTTATTGTGTAAAACAGTAAATTTTAATGTTGCTTTCCTAATCTAAATAAACACAAATTGATAGATTTTCTACAAAGGTCAAAAATGTAAAATAAAACTTGCAATAAGTACACCACTGATATTCATACAATCAACTGCCAGGTCTTACAAAGCCATTTCATAATAAACAGTATACTGCTATTTAGGACAATATATTTAATTTTATTTCAAGAGGCAGAAGAAAGAAGTCTGGTATATTTTAGTGTACATCAAGTCAAGTGTCAAGAGGCTTTATTGACATACCATTCATACATAGTGTTGCATCTGAAGTAGTACACATCTGAATGAAATAATGTTCCTCAGGACCGCAGTGCTACAAATACATGAACTATACTATACTATACTATACTATAATTTGAAATGGAGAGCAGTAAATAAATAACTAATAAATAATAACAGTAAAACTAATAACATAAAAACAACAGTAGTAAAAAGTGTAGCAAATGTACCGCATATAAATTCACTACTTGGGGCAGATCCGAGTGCAGGAGGGGTAGAAGCTGTTGTAGTACCTGAAAGAGCTGGTTACAGTACCTTCTGCCAGATGGAAGTGGGACAAAGGGATAATTGGAAGGGTAGAAGTGGTCCTTCACAATGCTGCGAACTTTGCAGATACAAAGCTTTACAAAGATGTCTTCAATGGAGGGCAGTGAGGACACAACAGTGATTTCTGCAGTTTGTACTATTCGTTGTAGCAGCTCACAGTCAGGGGCTCTGTACTTTCCAAACCAGATTCAGCTGGTTACAACATTCTTGATGGTGCCCCTGTAGAAAGTAAGAATGTATTTGTGTTTATAAGACTCTAAGTCAGACCAGCAAAGTAGAGTCATGATGCAATTTTCATATATTTCTAAAATTTTCAATAATGTTTTAGGCTTGCATTTAACTAAGATAAATGGTTCTCATAATTGCATCTATTGATGAAATTACACATGCTTATATGTCACACAGTAAATGAAAATGGCCTTCTGTTCACATCGGCCACAAGACAAAAAATGTAAACAAATTACAATTTATAAAATAAATATATGAAATGTATATTTAATTGAGCAGCTCGTGTCCACTGTGGTGGCAAGTTTCTTGCAGATTCTAACAGTTCCAAATTTAGCCTCCAGTCATTATTATTTTCTGTTATACCGGTAACCAATAAGCGATTCTGCACACATAAACAAGTATGACAGTGCATCCTAATTAATAGCATCAAAGCAGAATATTGTGCTTGCATATGAATGTTAAAATACGTTAATGATACGGTTAATCAAACCAGCAGTACAAATCAAATCATGAGAAGGCTTCACATAAAAAATGTTTTCAGAATAAAATTATGTAACTGTGGGGGCAGCTGCACGAACTCAGCTTGATGACCATGTTTGGTAGTATAAGTTCCTTGGTCATGTAATTATTATTTTCTTATACAAATCAGTGTATACATATTAAGAAATTTTACTTTAGAATTTTTGAGCAGAGAGCATGTTCAAGTTGCTTTGTCTTACAAACATTTTTGTTTATGCAAAATTAGCAAATATTGACATAGCAGCTGAAAGTATGCAGAAAAGTATATCCTACCAAAAATATATCTGAGTCAAGCTGTTGTTGTAACAGAGGAAAAATAGTCAGCTGTTGTTGATAAAACTGGTTTATATTGCTGGTATTATAAATGCAAACATGGCTACAAAATAAAGGAACAAGTGGCCTATTTACATAATGACTGTGTTGGCTGATATGGCTATGTAACAGTGGGCATTTAAAATGCATATAACACACTCATTTAGTCACCAGCACTATGTAAAAAATGACAAGTACCCTTTAAAGAAAGTAAAACTAACATCCAAGCCTTCCCCCTCTTTATTGCATGGACAGATATTCAGCCTATGCTAAACTGTGTTGTAAACCTTTTAAATGATATAATACTATAAATTTGGTTCCATTGAATCTCAGCCCTACTGTGTGAATTTTTTTGAAAAAATGTCATGAATGCCTGTAATAGGGTCGCCTTCCAAGCTCAGGGCGCTGCCGCTAACTTTGTTGCCTTTTGTGCCTCCACAGCTCTGATTAGACAGCCGGTATATTGAGTGGAACCAGACCAAAGGACAGAACTCTCTGCCGGGACAAGATCTGCTGAACTGAGTAGCAGTTTTCAGTTTAAAAGAAGGCTACAGCTGTGTTTAAGTTTTGCAGCACCTTCATGCGTTTCTTTTTGTTACTTTTGTTAAAAGAATCAAATGGGAGGACCCAGCTGATGTCTCTCATTTCTTTTGAACCAAGGTTTTTCTGCCACTTGACAACACATAGTTATTCTTTTTTACCATCATTTTAAAGTTTTAGAAGAACGTTATATTGCTTATTTTTATATCAATTTTATTTTCTGCAGAAATACGTTGACATTGTACTGAAAGCAAAATGGTCCCCATCACTTCATTATTCTTATAGTCCACTCACTTATGATTATAAGATTATGATTATTTCAGCTCAGTTAAATTTCTAGCTCATATTAAAGAACAATATTTCAGAAGTGTATGATCTAACTAACAGTAAATCTGAGCAAATGTACAATTGCTAAAAAAAAACAACTTTTGTATTTCTGTAAAGAATTATACCTCAGTTTCTCAACAATAAATGTTGAAAGATTCATTTACTTTTTTGGGTGACACCTTTATACAAGGTGACTTACCACCTTTGAAAGATACAATTATATACATTACTTTAGGAGCAGAGGCAGGTGAAATGACTTGCTTGTGGTCACATACTGTAGGATAAGTATCAGGATTTGAACCCACCAGTGGCGTAGCTAGGGGCAGGCGGAGGGGGTGTTCTGCCCCAGGGTGCACATTTTTGGGGGCGGCATTATTGGCCAAAAGGCTCAGTACAATTCGTGTGTAAGCAGCATGGTTCGGAAAAATATTACTCATGAATGTAAAAAGTAAAATTCTTTGATTTTTATCCAAAAATGCTTCAAAAATAATTTTCAGACTGTCCTTCTGTGACCGCATCAGACACAGCAGTTGAAATTTATGAGGCAATAACAAAAATACAATACAATACAATACAATACAGTTTATTTTTGTATAGCCCAAAATTACACAGGAAGTGCCACAATGGGCTTTAACAGGCCCTGCCTCTTGGCAGCCCCCCAGCCTTGACTCTCTAAGAAGACAAGGAAAAACTCCCAAAAAAACCTTGTAGGGAAAAATGGAAGAAACCTCAGGAAAGGCAGTTCAAAGAGAGACCCCTTTCCAGGTAGGTTGGGCGTGCAGTGGGTGTCAAAAGAAGGGGTTCAATACAAGTATACAGAACAGAACAAATCCTTAATACAGCATAATAATAAAAATTTTAGAAGTACAGAGCAGAATTTAACAGTAGATGATATCACATAATAAGATTTTGATATTTTTAGAGTGCTGGAGACCTCATCCGTCAAGCTGCCTCCCCATTTGGCCATTCCACGGCTGAAACGTTGCTCGGCCAGCCAATCCGATGAAAGGGCCCCTCTTTCCCATGATTCCTGTGATCCTCCACCAGGGATGACTTTACCATAGGCAGGCAAACAACTTGGCAGGTGGGCCGTGGCACCAATTGCCACATTTGAGTACCGAGAACAGAAACAGAATAGGTGAGGGTTAGTATTCAATTATAATTATCATGTTACTTATGTTTTAGTGCTAATGACTAACAACAGAGATGCAGTATGTAAAGTTAATTTAGCAGCTCTAGTCAGGATATGCTAAACTGAAGTAGTGAGTCTTCAGCCGGGATTTAAAGGCTGGGACCGAAGGTGAATCTCTTATAGAAGCAGGAAGACCATTCCACAGTTTAGGGGCCCTGTAACTAAAGGCTCGACCTCCCACTGTTATTTTATTAATCCTTGGAATCATAAGCAGACCGGCATCTTGAGATCTTAATGTGCGCTCAGGTTTGTAAGTCATGATAAGTTCAGACAAGTAAGCCGGACCTTGGCCATTTAATGCTTTATATGTTAAAAGGAGGATTTTGAAATCTGCCCTAAACTTAACCGGGAGCCAGTGTAAGGATTTAAGAACTGGAGTTATGTGTTCATATTTTCTTGTTCTTGTAATAATTCTTGCAGCCGCATTTTGGATTAACTGGAGGCTGTATAAAGAACAGTTTGAACAGCCAGTGAACACCACATTGCAGTAGTCAATCCTACTAGAGATAAATGCATGAATTAATTTCTCACAATCCTGTTTATTTAGAAAGCGCCTTAATTTCCTAACATTTTTAAGATGGAAGAAACATGTTTTGGACAACTTTGTAGTATGTGCTTTAAATGACATGCTAGAATCAAAGATAACTCCTAGATTGCGGGCTGATTCAGTAAAATTAATTGGGATTCCAACTGAGTTAAATGTCGACAAAATATTGCTGTGATCAGCGTCATTCCCATAAAAAATAAACATAAACATTACACCAATAATAATTTCTAGGAAGAAACAACTAATTTAAAATTTATAATTTCACTTCATTAACAATCCGAATGGGTTCTTTCTCTGCACATAAAACATCCTCACGTATCACTTGTACACTACACTGGTTCTGGTTTTTGCAGCGTAATTATATTAAACTAATTATTAGAATATCAATGAGTCTATACTATATTCTTGTCTAGTTGATGCTTATAAATAATTATATGTGAAAAATGATTGCTGTTTCTCTATATATGAATAAATCTATGCAAAATGTACCTTAATTTTTCTCTATACGTGTCATGGCGAAAAATTCGTCACCAGAAGGCTTTTTACCTGAAAATGAAGGCTATTAGGACTCGAGATAGACAGACAGAGTTTTTAAGCTTTATTGCAATAAAACAACACAAATAACAACACAGACTCAACCCAATACGGCCAAATTGAGTTAAGCCCTGAACACTGCAGCAATCGAAGATTATATAACAATTTCTTATCACTTTGAGCTTGTTCAATTAGCTCATTCTGCACCTGTCTATACTGTCTATTGTTCACTCTACAGTGGTGTGGAAAACTATTTGCCCCCTTCCTGATTTCTGATTCTTTTGCATGTTTGTCACACAAAATGTTTCTGATCATCAAACACATTTAACCATTAGTCAAATATAACACAAGTAAACACAAAATGCAGTTTTTAAATGATGGTTTTTATTATTTAGGGAGAAAAAAAAATCCAAACCTACATGGCCCTGTGTGAAAAAGTAATTGCCCCCTGAACCTAATAACTGGTTGGGCCACCCTTACCAGCAATAACTGTAATCAAGCGTTTGCGATAACTTGCAATGAGTCTTTTACAGCGCTCTGGAGGAATTCTGGCCCACTCATCTTTGCAGAATTGTTGTAATTCAGCTTTATTTGAGGGTTTTCTAGCATGAACCGCCTTTTTAAATTCATGCCATAGCATCTCAATTGGATTCAGGTCAGGACTTTGACTAGGCCACTCCAAAGTCTTCATTTTGTTTTTCTTCAGCCATTCAGAGGTGGATTTGCTGGTGTGTTTTGGGTCATTGTCCTGTTGCAGCACCCAAGATCGCTTCAGCTTGAGTTGACGAACAGATGGCCAGACATTCTCCTTCAGGATTTTTTGGTAGACAGTAGAATTCATGGTTCCATCTATCACAGCAAGCCTTCCAGGTCCTGAAGCAGCAAAACAACCCCAGACCATCACACTACCACCACCATATTTTACTGTTGGTATGATGTTCTTTTTCTGAAATGCTGTGTTCCTTTTACGCCAGATGTAACGGGACATTTGCCTTCCAAAAAGTTCAACTTTTGTCTCATCAGTCCACAAGGTATTTTCCCAAAAGTTTTGGCAATCATTGAGATGTTTCTTAGCAAAATTGAGACGAGCCCTAATGTTCTTTTTGCTTAACAGTGGTTTGCGTCTTGGAAATCTGCCATGCAGGCCGTTTTTGCCCAGTCTCTTTCTTATGGTGGAGTCGTGAACACTGACCTTAATTGAGGCAAGTGAGGCCTGCAGTTCTTTAGACGTCGTCCTGGGGTCTTTTGTGACCTCTCGGATGAGTCGTCTCTGCGCTCTTGGGGTAATTTTGGTCGGCCGGCCACTCCTGGGAAGGTTCACCACTGTTCCATGTTTTTGCCATTTGTGGATAATGGCTCTCACTGTGGTTCGCTGGAGTCCCAAAGCTTTAGAAATGGCTTTATAACCTTTACCAGACTGATAGATCTCAGTTACTCCTGTTCTCATTTGTTCCTGAATTTCTTTGGATCTTGGCATGATGTCTAGCTTTTGAGGTGCTTTTGGTCTACTTCTCTGTGTCAGGCAGCTCCTATTTAAGTGATTTCTTGATTGAAACAGGTGTGGCAGTAATCAGGCCTAGGGGTGGCTACGGAAATTGAACTCAGGTGTGATACACCACAGTTAGGTTATCTTTTAACAAGGGGGCAATTACTTTTTCACACAGGGCCATGTAGGTTTGGATTTTATTTCTCCCTAAATAATAAAAACCATCATTTAAAAACAGCATTTTGTGTTTACTTGTGTTATATTTGACTAATGGTTAAATGTGTTTGATGATCAGAAACATTTTGTGTGACAAACATGCAAAAGAATCAGAAATCAGGAAGGGGGCAAATAGTTTTTCACACCACTGTAGTTTCCATCCATCCATCCATTTTCCAACCTGTTGAATCTGAACACAGGGTCACGGGGGTCTGCTGTAGCCAATCCCAGCCAACACAGGGCGCAAGGCAGGAACCAATCCCGGGCAGGGCGCCAACCCACCGCAGCACTCTAGTTTCTGTTTTACTTATTTTTGATTGGTTCTTCGACTGGGCAGAAGTTCCTTATTCCATATTTGGTCTTTCATGGTGTCACTTCCACCTCTAGCCTTTCATGCTATGCTATAATGGTGGCCTAAAGCTAAGCTTTAATTAAAAAGAAATATGGTATATGCTTTCATTAAATCATTTGCTTGGCATGCTTGACTTGCCTTAATTTCTACACTAAAGTTATTTTCCAATATATTCTTCTATATTTATTGCTAATGCCTGAATATACTAGTGTTTCTTTCATGCATTACATCAGTGTGACCTTGCTTACAGCAAAAGCCTTCTGTTTCCTTTCTGCTGATTCACCAGTCCAGCTGGTTTCTTTACGTGCCTACCAGAGCCATTTTCTATCTGTGGTATTGTTCTTTTAGCTTCTCAGCCTTGAACACACGTGTTCTCAATCTCCTTATCCTGTTCTAAGCTGGTTTCTACATGTCATTTTTGTTCTTTTCCATACTAGCAATCCTGCCTCAAGCTTGAAAAATAATGCAATATGACTAATTTTTTAGTTAACTATTTCCTTGACCTATCTTATTTTCTTAACATTCTAATTTATGCTTAATCTAATGTTTTAGAACTTTTAATTACTTATATGGCTCTTTATATTAATTTTGCTGTTTTATGCTAAGATAAAAATTTACGTCACTTTAATTTTCTATTTAAATAGGTTAACATTTTCAGATATGTTGGAGGGCGGCAAATTGAAGCACCACTCCACCCCGAGCAGCACAAGCTCTAGCTACACCACTGGAACCCACAACCTCAGGGATTGAAATCCAAAGCCTTAACCACTACACTTAATTAACTGCACTGATGCCCTTCTAATTTTTTTCTTGTCAAGCTCCTTCTCTCATCTCTTGAAGGCTCATGAAAACATCAGCAAGAAGTGAGAACCTCACACAAGTGAAGTACAACCATGAACCCCAAAATACATCCTTTTAAGAGGACTAAAGCTTTAATGAAAGTAAAGGATTAAAATATTGATCCAATGTGAAGCAATACAAATTACATTATGAAATAATGGGAGCAACCAAAATATCATGACAAAAAATGTGCAGGACTATTAATGCCCAATCTGTAGATGCAAATAAGAGCAGCACTAAAAATATTTGATGTAAAATTGAAAGGCTGAAATTGTAGACACTGAGGCAACTGCACAGGGAATGTGCAATAATGTCTGCACTGGTGACAGAAGTGGGAAAGTCCAGGGCTACCTTTATAATGAGTGATCAAGATATTCAACCAAAGCCAAAGTGTGGCATTAAATAACTTACAAGTAAACGCAACTAGTCATTGTAGTTAATAGCAGAAGAAAAATGGACAGACTTCAGCAATGCTGCCACACATTTTCAGGAGAATACTGTAGAGCACCACCTGACTGACGCAAAGCCCCAATGCATCTTTTGCTGCTGCCACTGTCCACTTCCTCAGAACAATTTTATATTTGTTGTCACAGATAATTTGCACATTTCAGGAAGGATATTTTTTTCTACAAACATATTTTTGAGGTCCATCATTTTAATCCTAATATTGATGCCATCAATAAGATCAATTTTATTTAGAAACTGAACAATTGCATGAAAGCCTTCTTTGACTGTCTGCAACCCATGATGAGTACTATTGTAAGATGTTGGGTTCATTTAGCAGTGGTTAAGGGTGCAGAAAGGGTACTTCTTGACAATAAATGGAGTCTGTTTTTATTTAGCTGGTTTAGTTTTTTTTCTGTATTTTGTCTCCCACTCTCATTTGTATGTGGCCTATTTATATAGCCCTAGGCCTTTAGTAGGCTGTAACAGTGGTACCTTAAAAATGGCAAAAAAGGAAAGCAAAGTGATCTTTTGATAATTTATCTTATTAAGTAAATAAAATTGGAATAGACTTATACTCTCAACTAAGGTCATTTCAATCATGTAGGCTTCAGGCTTGTGGTCTTAAATTGGAGGTTCTCTTTTATCCCAAGTATTTTTCTTCTGTCTACTTAATTGTTATAATTTCAACAAACTTTGTTTTTTTCTTGAGCTAGAAAAGCTTTTCTTGGTCTAAGAAAATGCTCTTTCTGGGGTTCAGAGTTTTTTTTTTTTGCCATTATTATTTTTCTTTTATACATTTTCACGCATGCGCGAGTAGGAGGCCGCGAACGGACCTGAAACCGCTTCGAAGGACGTTCGCTGGCAGGGAATGGCGGGGTACTAACCTTTCTGCTCTCTCTTCCAGGAAAAAAGACGCTCCGCCATCATAACCTGCCCGTAGTACGTCCACTTCCGCCCTTCCTCCGCCATCTTCCCTGACGTCAGCAATCCCGTCATCCCTCACGCTTCCTTCCCAGCATTCCTCCACTTCCGGCTCCTCCTCTATAAGATGGCCGCCGACGCCTTGGAAGGGCGTCGCGCATATGAACATTTATGTTTATAATTTTGACCTGTTTTGTAAACAGAACTTTTTTTTGTACAGTATACGGGGCCGGAAACCCCAACCCTTTATGCTGTGTGTGTTCTCTTTTTACAACATCTATTAAACAAAAGTTATTTATTACTGTCTTACCTTTGTTATAATGCAGTGCTATTTTATCATTATAATGGCAGCTGCCATTTTGTGAGTTTGTTGCTTAGACATGATGATTAGTTGGTAGAGGATCTGTCTGGTTCCTGGATACTTAGAAAAAAATTTTCACATAGTCAAAAGCATCTTGCAGTTAGGAATGATTTTTGTTAAATATCCTCTTACTTGGAAATAAAGTTGCCTTGGTGAACAACATTATACTAAATACTCTGATCTCTGTCTCCTTGATAAATCCTACTTTAGTAGACCTGATACTAACCCATTAGTCATGGTAGCTTCGAATAGGTTTGCATTTTTTTCAATGTTGGTTGAATAAAGCAAGATATATTAGTTGAAGAGGTAACCTTGGAAAAATTCTTTGTGATAAACTGCATGTTTTTTGAAAAAAAAAAGGTCAATTTACACCATTTGTGTCATAATCTGATCGTCCTTTTATGATGTATTTACTTTTTCAATCAAGTCATTGTTACTTTTGTTTACTTTTGGTTACCGCATTGGGTCCTGCGTTAGTTATTTCAAGTTGGCAGCGACAGCAGTCTTGGAAACTGCACAAATTATAATAATTAAACAGTAGTATACAGGCTGTCAAGACAGAAACATATTAATGGATTCTGATTTAAACCATGTGTCTGTTTTCAATTTGAGCCATTTTGGCTTCAAGGTTTCTGAATCCTTGCTTTTACTCTCAATTATGATTTTTGGTACAAATTGGATTTTGATTCGGTCTTTACGTTCTTTGTTTTGATCTCCTGGTTATTACTTTAAATTTGGTTGCATTTCAGTGCTACCATAACAGTGTGAAGCAGTTATATTAGATATTAAGGCATAATTGTATTTACAATTAACTAATTTACAGACCACCTGGTACATACTGGTCATCCAGAGCTTAGTTTAGTGGTCTTTTATTTGACATAGCTGTAAATTACAATGATGTAGTGTTGACGGGTAATTTTTAATATTCACGTTGAAGTGGAATCGGACACCTTTAGCAAATGTATTACACACCTGCTATTCTTGATAGGGTTTTTACCAGAAAAGCCAAACTCATTGCATAATCATACACTGAGCTTTATGCAGGTTACGCTACTTCTTTCTTAGTTGGTATGTCTTCATGTTTCTTGTGTATACATTTTATTTCAATAAAAATTGATCAGAAAATAGCAAACAATGGATCTAAAAATGCATAACTCCTCTAAATAAAATGATCACTGATCACTAATTAATTTAATTTGACTTGCTCTTTCCAATGCCAATGCCACTGCATTTAACATCAACAACAATGTGGCATCTAGAGTGCAATTAAGATCATAATCTGTGAATATTGTAAGAAACTCAGAAACATCATGGACAGAAGGTTTTAAATAGTATTGTAACATATGTGTGCCTAAGAGACAACTTCTGGGATTGTCCACTTGCAATTCCATCTCTCCTTCTCTCTGCTGGTTCAGAGGAATTACGGCCAACAACAAATGATGTCACTTTTGGGTTTGGGGTGCCTGAACCCGCCCCTTCTGCCTCATTGACTTCAAATTTGGCCCCACAGCCATCTCTCTCCATTCTGGTCAGACACTTCCATCTGTTAAGATGTATTTTTTGCAACTTGCCTATTTTCTTTGTACAACAATCTATGATGGTCACCTTTTGATGCACCAACCTTTCATCTTTGGCTTCTGTTTTTATCGAAGCATAAAAAGCTCTTTTTCTGATCCATTCTCACTAGTTCTCCCAATTAACAAATGCTATGTACTGTTGAAAACAGCTGCTAATTTAACAAATGAGAATACTGCACTAACAAAATACTTACAAACATTAGCTGTATAGATTATATGAACTTCTTTAATGATAAATATAATCTGCTTTCAATGACACCTCAGAAATTAAATATTGCAGTTTTGAAACCTTTGTGCACACCACCTTTGTCGATCTAACTTGATTAATGAACAGGAAATCATAAATTTTATTTTGAAAGCTACTACCTGGCCCTTAGATCTAGTTCTGACAAAGTATTGGAATGCTCAATCACTGTTCTGACAGCACAAATTATTAGGCTGATCAAAATATTTTTATTTACTGGCATAGTTCCCATTGCACTGAAAGTGTCAGTTGTCAGACTATTTCTGAAAAATCCACACATGCTTAATGATTAATAACTAATTTCAAAAATACATTTTCTTTCTAAAGTGCTTAAAAAGTACACACTGGGCAGCTTCAGTCTCACTTTACACATTACAACTTACCTGAGAAGTTCCAGTTTCACTACACTGGTCACAGTGCAGAAACAACACTAACTTTTGTTGTAAATGAGATTTTAATATTTTCTGAAGAAACAAATGCTGCTATAGTTATGCTGTCAGATTAAAAAACAGCCTTTCACACCATTTACCACTCTATTCTGTTACATAGGCTTAAATGTTATGTTGGGCTGACTTGTACTGTCCATGTCTCATTACACAATGACAATAAAGAGCTTGAACCTGAACTTGAATTTACCTAAATCACATCCCAGAAATATAATAACAGCAGTCCATCTTTATCTTCAGAAGTTAGATATGATGTTCCACAGGGCTCAGTGCTTAGTCATTTCTACACATATACAAGTACCAACACTTTGAACACGAGGTACACATAAACTCATATCTCATTCAGCCTGTCAAAACACGACATACAAGGAAACTTCTGTTTTACTACACTGCCACTATAGACGCAGCTAGCTTGCTGGCGCTCTTTTCTGCCATGTCTCTATGGTTCTGCCATCTAGTGGATAGCCATAGATTTTTTTTTGGTGGCAACAGCTTGTGGAAAATCTATCTACTGTATAATAAAACACCAAGTTCTGTGTGTCCAGTCCTTCAGAGAAATGTCATTGGTCAGTTTGGCTTTGATGATGCAATGAAAGAGGAAATGTGAGGCGTACAAGGAGGAATAAAGACACACACTAAGAGAGTTGCCTTTAAAGATGTAAAGTATAAAACCCGACCAGTGAGAAAAGCACCTCAAAAATAATGACAGTCTGAGAAGTTGGTTTTATGGGAACACGGTCAAGAAAGAGAGTGGTGGTAATCAGAGTTTCAGACACATGCAAATACAAAGGAAAGGCAATAAAAATACATGTAGAGATGGCAAATATTTTTAAATTAAATATCTTTCACATAGGAAAGATAGCAGAAATGCATGGGAGACATGGAATCTAAGGATGTATCAAAGGATGAAAGGGTTCTGTCTTTTTATTGGACTGCACAGAACAGCCTTACATAATATCGTAACATGCTGGGGTGGATCTTCCATCAGGGTGTTCTGTGTGTGCACCCAGGGGCCCCTGGTGTCAGAGGGTCTCACCTTCTCATCACCTCCGCTCATGTAAATTGTTGTGTGTCCTCTCTGTCATCCTCTGAAATCACCAAAAGGGACTCGCAACACCCCATGCACATGGAAGAGACTAGTCCATGCGGTAAATTGTTAGAAGTAAGTTCAACTCACTTGTTAGAAGCTTAATTCATTAAGTTATGCAGGGTCTTATGGGGTCTTAATCAGGCCTTGCCTAGGAGGCAGTGGGCATCCAATTGGCCTAGGTCTTCAAAGCCATGATCATGTCTGACTGTGCCTATGACTTTCTAATATAACTGGACCTTCCTTTCCTCTGTTTTGAACTGGACATATCTGGAAAAAATATTAATGGGCCTGCGGTGGCTGGCGCCCTGCCCGGGGTTTGTTTTCTGTCTTGCGCCCTTTGTTGGCTGGGATTGGCTCCAGCAGACCTCCGTGACCCTGTACTTAGGATATAGCAGGTTGGATAATGGATGGATGGATGGATATTAATGGGCATACTGTATATTATAAGGATTCATTTATTTGAATCAATTTGAAATTGTTTTACTGTATGTTTAACCTAATCTATAATTTCATAAACCTTTTACAGCACACTTAAGATACTGCTCAGATAAATATGCTATGCAAAAAAAAAAAAACAGTAAAAGAAATTAAGACTGTTGCATCATTAGCTGCAACTCCAGCTGAAATAAACCTGGTAAAATATTGTATAAATGTACTATAAATTAACTTAAGGTGTATTTTATTTAAAACTAGCTTTTTCCTGCGGCTCTGCCTGTGTAGTAGTGAAACAGGACAAACTTTAAAAATCAATAAACAAAAACGTATCACTAGCTAAGCAGAGGCAAGTTACACTCCAAAACACAAAGGTAGACCAACTCCTCACTCCTGACATTACACTTCCCCCGACCCTTGGCCTGCAGCCTCTGTCTCGGATTAGCACAAATATATCACTCCTGCAAGCAAACTATGATTCTTATTGTGATGAAGTTGCAAAATCAACTGGAATGTTCAAGCAAATTCTAGTAAAAAATCCTATCTAAATTCGTTAAGTAGTTCTCTCGTTCACTAACTAAGAGACGCCCAGAGGCTGATGCATGGGCACATGAGTGAGGAGGGCCCTGCTCCCTTCTCCTCAGGCCGCTCTCGGTTTCGTGCAAATAAATCGGTACTGCAAGCGAACTATGATATTTAGTGCGATTAAAGACGTCGCAAAATCAACTGGAATGTTCAAGAAAATGATGGAAAAAACCCCAATCTAAATCTGTTAAGTAGTTCTCTCGTGATAAGTGGACAGACAGACAGACATCAGATTTTATATATATAGAGATGTGTCCATTATTTGCAGGATAAAATTAGATGGATTCCACAAATTCAGTATAATATGAAGGTTTGCAAAAATAAGAATTGGCCATTATTTTTAATATGCATAATAGAAAATTTATTTCACACATTTATAGATGAGGATTTACTGAACACATAATCATATAATAAGCCCCCCAGCAAAAATAAAGATACTAATTTAGAATTTCTTTGTATAGTAATCAGATTCACTGCATACAAAATAAATAGAAAATGTTAAGGCGCAGCTTTTTATATTAGGTTAAAAGATCTGCTATTCCCCAAGTATGTGTAAAATCAAGGATGACAAACTTGTCTCCTGTTTTCTATTTATGCACCAAGTTTTCTCTCTAAGTGTGTCTCTGCTGCCACAATGATTTATTTTCTGTTCATCAAGAAGAGTTTGCCTGATTACTGTAGGTTTATTTGTCATATAACCTACTGTTGTTACTCCACTGTTTTCTTCAGAGATTAAATGATTACAGAACAAGTTACAGTCTCAACAATAAAGCAATGAACTGTATAAATGAAAAAACAGCTATATCTTTACATTAAAATAATGTAAAGTTCAATAATATTCACAGTTATTCATTTTCGAATTGTTAAAAGGCAAAAAGAATGAAATGTCACAGCAGACATTGCAAAATAATTTAATGCTTTTCTCATTAAGAGAAAAAAAAACTTGATGGTTACAAGTTTAAGGGTTTTACTCAATCCAGTGACATTGTGAAAAATACTATACTAAATAGTATTCTAATACGCAAATAGAGATACATGCAAAAACATAATTAACCTTCCTTGTTTTATAAAAAGTTGTAACAATAAATTTCACTCTCTGTTGATTATAACACTTTGGACCAGATTGATCGGCTCATCTGGAGAGTTGCATTTAAAATGATTAGCTAATTTAATTGAAATGTTATATATTAGTATATAATTGTTGTTGATTTTTAATTATTATTCTTTGCAGCTTTTTTTAATTTGTAACATTTCACCAAAAAATGCAGTGGCCTTTATATCTGAGAATTCATCAAGTATTATTTATAGAGCCATTATTTATTACAATTACGTATTTTAAAATTTAATAAAGCCCTTTCCATGATTGTGACTTTAGTGCGGGGAGTCCAAAAAAGCCTTGTGGGACTGTCCCGTGGAGTCACCACTCACTAGTTGGAGGATGACGACTGGGTGCAATTGTTGCCGGGTGACAGGCAGGAATGGGATGAATCCAGGGAATAGAAATTGACCCTTAAGACATGGAACAAACAGTATCTTGGGGGAAGACGCCAGAGCTTAAGCAGGAGGTTGAAAAATATCAGGAAAAAAACAGTCAGATGTATTTCTATGCTCAGCTTTAACTATGGAGAGGGCTTTCTCAATCAAGAATGGTCTCTCTCTTTTTAATTATGAACCTGTGGGGATACTCACAAGTTCCCAGCTTAATCATTGACAAAGAGCTTCATTTTGTTCCAGCGAACAAGAGTGGTTGTCTCAATGTAAGGAAAAGTGTGACTACTTTTTGTATATATGTACCATAAACTAATTAGAATATTTGGCTTTTTTAGAGGCATCAGATTTGGTGCTTGAAAGAGTACTGTCTAATGACTTTGCACTCCTACACAGAGAGATACATGGAATGGTGTAATCAGGAAGAATAACTTGCCTGATTTGGAGCCAACTGGTGTATTCTCATTCGATTTTCTGTACTAGGCATGGATTTACCAGAAGTATTTGTGGTACCAGGGTCAAAGGTAACTTATCAACTGATTGCAGGCTAAATACTGTGATATCCAAATAAAAAGAAGTGCTAAGTTGTCTGAACTTTGCGGTTTTGCTAATGAAGAGAGAATGTACTCCTTGCTAATGTCATCCTTAATGGTGTATTGTAATGAAAATTGGGTGCTGTGTGTGCTTGTGTGTGAAACGTGAATGATATACAGTGCTTGCTCGTAAAACTGGTTTTGGTTTTCAAGACAGTGCTCTTCACAGCTTTTTAACCCTTATAAGGCTTTTTTTAAATGCCTGTTTAAATGGTGTGTTTGTGCATATTGGAAGCACAAGCAGGTGAAGTGGTATGGCAGGCGTAGTGCCATTTAGTTCAGTAGTAGAGCAGTAATAAAATATTTAACCGGCTTTGCACTTGTTAATAGTAAATAGTTGAGTTAGTTACTTAGTAAGGAAGAAAGTAAAGGAATGTGCTACTTAAGTTATGTGCATTGAGTGCAAACTGACAAGGATTAGTACTTGGAGGAAGGTAAGAGTAAAGGACACACTTAAGAAAGTGGCATTAAAGCAGTTATTGTATTGCAAGTGGTGAGGAGTTAGAAAGGAAGGAAACAAACAGAGACAGTTTCTTAGAGAAATACAAAAAAGAAAAGACAATTGTAACACTGATTAAAACTGCATGAACAATAATCGTTTCTCTTGTATATCCCAAAATCACACAAGGAATGCCTTGATGAGCTTTAACAGGCCCTGTTTTTTGACAGCCCCCTGTTTTGTCTCTCTAAGACTATAAAAATCTCCTAAAAACCTGGTAGGAAAAAATGCAAGAAAGCTTTGGAAGAGCAAGTCAGAGAGAGATTCCTTCCAGGTAGGTTGGGCATGCAATGGATATCATCCTCTCCTTAGAGGTAGATATCATTGCCATCTCTGAAATACAATAGTATAAAATACTTTCTTCTTGCACAGTGCTTCTCACCAGGTTCAGGCAAAGAGCACAGCAACAACTCTCAAGACATAGTGTAAGAATAGATTATACCATTCACTAAATACAGGACTATCACATATGAGGATAAAATACATCAAAAACAAAGTAGAAACTAACATCACATTTGTAGTGCCCTTTGAGTATAGTCCACTTAGACTTAATTTCTTTAATCTTCCATGAGATCTAGGAGAAGCTCTTCTGAAGATGACATTTTGAGTCATACTGAACAGAGGCTAGTCATTCCCGGAAAACCTTCATGACTTTTTTTTTCTTTACAAATCTGTCCAATGGCACACCATCTCTCTGAGACAGCTTACTTCCAAATCAACTGACATTAGAACACTAAAACAGTTATGATGAGCAATGTCTGTCCATTAGCTATTTGCGGAAACACAACCAGATTGTAGAAAAGAAGTCAGAGACAAGCCAAAAACAGTCAGAGTCCTGGAGACCTTAGCCAACAAGCCACTTCCCCCTGTCATAAAAAATAAGCAGTAGACAGGAAAGCGTTTGGCGATAGCCACAGTGTACACTGAAAAATCAGCAAAATAAAAGAAACGTCTTTATAGAAGCGGAGTTCACAAATGAAATGATAACAAGCTGAATCTGTGCTATAAATAGGGTGAGTAAGAGGAAGACGTGGAGTCAGAGTGGCCGGAACAGGAACTGATGTGGCAGGAAGATGGATTCCGGTTACTGGAAATGACGTCATCAGGGGAGGCCAGAAGTAATGTTAACAGTGGGTGGACTGATAGTGATGTCATTGGGAGGCAGTCTTCAGCTGAACTGTAGAGGAATAAGAGAAAAAAGGGTCAGGTGTGGGTGCCAACCCCTGGTCAAATAACACAATTTGAGCCTTTGAACTGTCCCCCTTGCACATGTGCGTAACACACCCTTACTAGTGACAATCTATAGCTTCAGTGCTGGGCCAGCTAATCTGATGAAAGGATCTTTCTACATGATGATTGTTGTGCTCTTTTACCTGAAAAGGCTTTTTCCATAGGCAGGCAAACAATTTGGCAGTACAGCAGTGGCACCAAGTGCCACAAAAGAATACCAATAAGAGAAACTGAATAGGTGAGGGATAGTAACAGTTTATAAATATAGTATTACTTATATTTTACTACTAATAACTAACAAAAGAGATGCGGTATTCACAGCTAATCAGCATCTCTAGTCAGGGCATGCTAAACTGAAGTAGTGAGTCTTTAGCCTGGATTTAAATGCTGAGACAGAAAAGGCCCTATTATAGTAACAGGAAGGCTATTCCACCTGTAACTGAAAGCTTGACTTCACACTGATATTTTGTTAATCATTGGAATCAGAAGTAGCCCGGCATTTTGAGATCTTAATATATGATCCAGTTTGTATGTGACAATAAGCTCAGATAAATAAGCAGGACCTTGGCCATTGAAGGCGTTATATGATAAAAGAAGAATTTTGAAATCTTCTCTAAACGTACCTGGGAGGCAGTGTAAGGAGTTAAGAGTGGAATTTATGTGTCTGTACTTTTTTGTTCTTCTAATAAGTCTTGCAGCAGCATTTAAAATAAACCAAAAGTTGTATAAAGAACAACTTCAACAGCTAGTGAACACAGCTTTTCTGTAGTCAATGTTACTAGAAATAAATGCATTGATTAATTTCTCAGTATCTTGCATATTTAAAAACCAGCTTAATTTTCCAATATTAATATGTACTTTAAAATAAATTATAGTGTCAAAGATAATACCTAGATTGCATTCTGATTCAGTAAAACAACCTGTTACTCCAAACAATGACAAAAAATTATTGCAATCAGCATCGTTACCTACAAAATTTAACATTTATGTTTAATCTGTGTTCAAAGAAAATTAGTTCTCACCAATCCAGTCCCTGACACATCTAATTAAGGATAGCATTGTAAAAATGTAATTTGGTCTAAAAAAAGGTAAAACTGGGTGTCATCTGTGTATGAGCGAAAATTAATGTTATGTTTTATAATGATTGTTCCCAACGGAAGCATGTAAATTGAAAACAATAAAGTTTCCAGTACTAAGGCCTTCGGGACATCAAATTTAACTTCTGTGTAAAATGTTGGAGTTACAGTATGTCAGCACTGTACATACTGGAATCAACTAAGAACTAAAATAATAAAAACGAGTCAGGCAAGCACAATGCATGTGAACATAATGTCACAATATTCCACCATGTGTATTGAAATAGAATGGTCAATAGTGTAAAATGCTGTGCTGAAATCTAACAACATGATAACAGTGGAATTTCCTTCCTGACACTTTTTTGTATCAACAATTATACCTTTCAATAATGAGCTATTGATAATGCTAAGAATGGGTGCTGCCAAACATCTATTGAGCTCCTTACTAGTTTTGTTGGCACTGTGTCTAAGAAGCAAGTAGCAGATTTCATTTTAGAAATTAAACTTAAGACTTCCTGTTCTGTTACAAGATAAAATTTTCTAAAGTGGTGTTTGCAAGACAGAGACATGGTTTGCCAAGCTAATATTAGGTTTGTAATGTGATGCTGAAATCCAGTATCTTTATTTTTGATTTTCTTATTTAAGAAGTTCATAATGTCTGTCCTGCTAATGTATGTTGGAATTTTGCACTGTATTCCCATTTTTTTAGATTGTTATAAACAGTACATGAGTATTATTGTTGTTATCTAATATTTTAGAATAGTAGTCTTTAAAAAGAACATTTTATGTTTTTTAACACTCTCTGTCCATGCAGTTTGAAAGACCTTTAGCTTTTTTGCTCTCCATCTACGCTTCAGATTTTGACACTCTAATTTAAGAGCTTGAGTGCTATCATTAAACCAGGGTGATTTTCTGTGCATTTTAATCATTTTTGTTTTAAGGGGAGGTACTGCATCCAGAGCCTCTCTTTTAAGGTCACATTATAATTTCATGTTAGCTGATCTGAATTGTTTTCGACAATTACACATGACCTATTCAAAATATTTAAGTAAAGTAAAACATATCCTAAAAGCATCAGTTTCCACATCAATGTTTACACTGAAATCCCCCATCAACTCTACACAATCACAATGTATATCTAAATCAGATAAAATGCTGCCAAATTTAGTCATGAACAATGAAATAGCTCTGGTGGTCTGTAGACTAGCACTACAGTTTGTTTAATATTTAAAATGAGGATCTGAAAGCATGTAAATTCTGCTATATTTGTAGAAACAGTTTGCAATTTGTCACAGTGAATTATTCCAAGACCATCTCCTTGACCGATATCTCTTGATATGAAGGAATACATATCCATTTGGTGATCACTCAGCTAAAGGAATAGTGTCAGATTTACTAAGCCAGGTTTCAATGAGAAGATACAAATCAGATTTTGTGCTTAATATAATATCATAGTAGTAGTGCACGAATCTTTAACAGTAAACACAGGAGCTTACACAGGGTCAGTAGATATTAAACAGGTCACTCAAGTAAACTGAAAATATAAGGCCAACATCATGCAAGTCCTTTATAGTATTGTAGTTTTTTTAGACTGGCTATATTGAGGTCTCCTCCAAAGAGGCCTACTTCTACAGGATATGCCAGCTGATCTAGCACTTTCAGTTCAGTGTTGCTGGACTTGAGGAGGAGGTGGCTATCCTGCG
The DNA here is from genome assembly GCA_026402145.1 of Polypterus bichir lapradei. Classification (NCBI taxonomy): domain Eukaryota; kingdom Metazoa; phylum Chordata; class Cladistia; order Polypteriformes; family Polypteridae; genus Polypterus; species Polypterus bichir. Next base: position 48,354,222 of record JANRMT010049829.1, read on the forward strand.
TTATAGTAAGGAATAAGCAGATCCTGCCCAGGTGTCTTTTAGGGAGATATTATGACTGATAACTCTGGGGTGATAAGTAGGGATGAGGAGCTACAATGGGTCACCTAAAAAACAGCCTCCAGAAAGAGAGAAGCAGTAATAGTGGATGACTCAGTCTTTAGAGGGTGTGACATGCAGGTTTGGTCCAGAGAGAGGGTGGGTTAGCTCTTGGACAGATAGGGATTGGGTATAATTTTCATTGTCCTTGTTGGAGCACAAGACATACATAAGGGCATGCTATCAGTTCTGCAATTCAAATGTAAACAATTAGATGCCAACCTGCAGTGCAGAACCAACAAGGCAGTCTTCTCTGAAGTTCTGCCTGCGTCACCTGCCAGTCCAGGTAAGATTTAAGAGATTAAAAGGTTTAATGCATTGTCCAAATCTTGATGTAGAATAGAGGGACACAAATTTATGGGGCATTGGAACTATTTATGTAACAGATAGGACCTGTTCTGCCATGACAGGTTATATTTGAACTGAAGAGTCACCAATGTACTAGGGAGTTGTATGAGTAGGTTAGTTAAAGTTTGTTTAAAGTAGGGAACTGGGTCATGACAATAGTATAAATATAAATGTTCTACTAAAAGATAAATTATAGTAATACAGTAAAAATTACTTGCTGCAATGCTAGGAGTTGGATTTATTTAAAGCTGTCATAATTATGGCTTAACAGTAATAACAGAAACGTGGCTAATTACCCTACAAGAGAGGCTAGTAAGTATAACATAAACAGGTGCACATTATTTAGGAAAGATAGGCAAAACCAAAAAGGTGGGGCAGTCTCCATTTATATATAAAAATATATAAAATATTAGAGAGGGGGTATTATAGTCATTGGAGTGTGACGGTGTGCGTCACCTCCATGCTCCCTCTTCCATTTTGGGAGCCTCTTGAACCTGACACCAGCGATAATCATGACTTGGATGAACCTGGCTAGATGAGGACTGGCACACACCAAGCAATGGGATGGTGAAAAAGTGCTGTAGTACTTTTATTAAAGGAAACAAAAATCAAAACAGTCTCTATATAAACACAGGTGGATTCCAGTCTCTGTATTACATCTTGCCTGAAGAAGGGGCCTGAGTTGCCTTGAAAGCTTGCATATTGTAATCTTTTTAGTTAACCAATAAAAGGTGTCATTTGGCTTGACTTCTCACTACAATCATAATGGCTAACATAGTACAACATCCTAGTACTACAAACATTACCAAGTAGAGGGGAAAAGATTTGGGAAATTCAGATCTTGACTTGATATTATTTTGGGCATCTTGTTGAATAGGATTGGCAAGGTTGTTGGGCTGAATGGCTTGTTCTCTTCATAACTGTTTTAGTGTTCTAATGTCAGTTGATTTGGAAGTAAGCTGTCTCAGAGAGATGGTGTGCCACTGGACAGATTTTTAAAGAAAAAAACAACTCATGAAGGTTTTCTGGGAATGACTAGCCTCTGTTCAGTATGATTCAAAATGTCATCTTCAGAAGAGATTCTCCTAAGAAGATTAAAGAAATTGAGTCTAAGCGGACTATGTTCAAAGGGCACCAAAAATGTAGCAGGTACAGCAGAGCAAAAAATAAAATAATTACAACAGGGACTTGCACAAAAGATGAATCCAAAAAAAGGGAGATGAACAAAAAGAAACCATTAAAGCGAAGTCAGTCAGGTTGGGGAGTATGCACTGGTACATCGTGTTGCTGCACCCACCATTCGACAAAACAGCTCAGGATTCTGGTTGGCATCCCCCGGGCACACACGCACCCTCTGAAAATAACCCTCTATCTGCTGCAGCCAGGTTTTATGTGGGCGGCCTGGTCCAGCTACTCGGGTCTTTACAATGATGATCCAGCGAGCTGGATCATCCTAGGGGAATCGCGCCACATGTCTGTAATGCCATAAATGACGCACCTTCACAATACAGGTAATGTGCCTCATTTGGGACTCCTTGTGCAACCGCAAAGTCAAAACCAATGGTACCCAAGGATTCGCCGAACAGACACAGTACCAAAGGAATGCCGTCTTCGTCTCAGGTCACTGAATAGCGTCTGTGTCTCGCAACCATATAGAAAGACAGGAAGCACCAGGACTCTAAAGACTTGGACCTTCGTCCTTTTGCATAGGTATTGGGAGTGCCACACACCCCTTTCCAGAGACTTTATGACCCCCCTCATGACCCTGCTTGGAACATCAAAGAAAAGGAAAACAGCAAAACTGATTTGTCATAACTATCGGGTGAAAAGAAAAATGACTGAAAGTCAAAAAATATAGACTAGACAACAATAAAATAAAAAGGAGGGAAATTATGAAAATATATCTATACTAATAAAAGGCAAAGCCCTCACTGACTGACTGACTGACTCATCACTAATTCTCCAACTTCCCGTGTAGGTAGAAGGCTGAAATTTGGCAGGCTCATTCCTTACAGCTTACTTACAAAAGTTAGGCAGGTTTCATTTCGAAATTCTACACGTAACGGTCATAACTGGAACCTACTTACATACATATACAGTGGAACCTCGGTTCACGAACATCCCGGTTCACGTACAACTCGGTTCACGACCAAAAAGCTCGCCAAACTTTTGCCTCGGTTCACAACCACACACTCGGTATACGAACAAGCCAGTTTCCCTTGCCTGCCTGCCTGCCTGCCCGCCTGCCTGAGCTGCAAGAGAGAGAGAGAGAGAGAGAGGAAGAGCGAGCAAGCATGTGCCGGCTGGTGAGGGGGAGGAGGAGACTGCTGCACGTGTTTGCTTAACAAGCCAGTT
>JANRMT010049829.1:48382182-48397453 GCA_026402145.1 Polypterus bichir lapradei
GTGCGCTCAGTTTATCAGCAAAGTGCGTATTTGGGAACACCGTAGTGACGACTTGGTTCAACATTACTTGGCAACAGGGAAAGTGGGGCAAGTTGCACTGGTGCATTTGTGTCTCCCATAAAAGCAGCTTCACTTGAAATCACTTTGTGATTGTGCACGGGTAAAAACGTCCGCTGAAGTGTCAGATTCTTATTTAATTCTTCTGCTTTCTGTATCTTCTGCATTGCATTCAGGTCTTTCAGGTTACCCTGATGTTTTGTCTCATAGTGCCGTCTTAGATTAAATTTTGTAATTATAGCCACATTAGCTCCACAAATGAGACACACGGGTTTAACGGCAATGTCAGTAAACATATACTCAGCCTCCCATCGGTTTTTAAAGGCTCTATTTTCAGAATCAACTTTTCTCTTAAGCATCGTGTGGGCTAGCTTCGCAATAACTTGCAAGCTAGACTTGATTAACGCGGTAAGTGTTCGGCAAGGCAGCTGAAGCGCTGCATTATGGGATCTGTAGTTTATTGTGTTACCAGCGCTTCATATACCCGGGCCATTAATAACAATAATACAGTATATAAAATGATCTCGCGGGCCGGATATAATTACACGCCGGGCCGGATGTGGCCCGTGGCCCTTGAGTTTGACACATATGGACTAAATAGAACTTGAAAAGATATATTTTTTCGTACATCGAGCCCGCGTGCTAATGTGGTTTTGCCTGCATGCCTCAATAAGTGACCCTCCCCTCGCTCTTACTTTTTTACCGTTCATCTAATGAATACACTGAGTATGGCTTTACCAAAACAATCATTGATTGCGAATAAAGTATTCATTATTCGAGTATGTAGATCGGGGTATATATATACATATATATATACCCGCGTATCGCAGCGGAGACGTAGTGTGTTAAAGAAGCTATGAAAAAGATTCGTTTCTTACTGCCTCAATAAACAGCTCGTCTTCTTCTTTATCTGAGACCTGACACACTGCATGCACGGGTTTTTTTTTTTAACACTGTCTTCCTTTAGCGGGACATTCACTTTTTCCACCGTGTGCTTTGTTTCTGCAGTAGCTGCAGTTATGAATAATATGTTTGTATGTATCAGACGCTTCATATTTTTTTGCTGCCTTTTCAATTGTGTAATTCGGTTTTTGTTCAGCGCTCTTCGGAACTGTTGCTTTTTGTCTGTGCACTGCGTCAGTTCACGTGAGCCGCTCGGTGTACATGCATCGAAGGTTCCCAGCTGTGCTGCTGCCATGTCGTGCTATGTCCATGGCTGTATCTAATGCTACCGAAGTCCCGGTACTTAAAACTTTCTCTCGCAGTTTCGCTGAGTTTGTGCCAAACACCACCCTGACCATCTCATCTTCCTCTGCATAAGCACAGTCCTTCACCCGTGAATATTTACCCGTGGCAGTTTGCTATTGGATTGCCGCTGACGGACGGCCTTATATGGGCAGGCACTAAATTACAAACGCCAGCGGCAGCCTGTCTATGAACTTAATTTAAAGTGTAGGTTTACACTGTGCTTTGTTTCCGAAGTAGCAGAACTCATGAATATGGTTGTATATGTCACTCGCTCGCTTCTTATTGTTTCGCTGCCTTCTCAATTATATAATGCATGTTTTCTTCAGCGCTTTTTGGGCCTCTTCCTGGTTTTCTACGTACTGCGTGATTACGTGGGAGGCGTGATGATGTCAGACGAAACTCCGCCCCCACGGGTTTCAAGCTCATCTCCATTACAGTAAATGGAGAAAAACAGCTTTCAGTTATGACCATTACACGTAGAATTTCGAAATGAAACCTGCCCAACTTTTGTAAGGAAGCTGTAAGGAATAAGCCTGCCAAATTTCAGCCTTCTACCTACACGGGAAGTTGGAGAATTAGTGATGAGTCAGTCAGTCAGTGAGGGCTTTGCCTTTTATTAGTATAGATATATATATGTTTATATGTGTGTGTGTATATATATATATATATATGACAGCAACACTCATAACAATGACTAAACAATTACATTGTCAATTATGTTATGTTATTTTTAAAATGTTTCCTTTTCTTTTTCATTACTTCTTTAACACACAACTTCTCCGCTGCGAAGCGCGGGTATTTTGCTAGTGCTTTATATAGTGTTATTTATGCCAACATTCTATTAGCCTTCTTCCTCGTTTCTGTACACTCTGCGGATATATATAGTGACAAGTCCATTGTCTCTCAAGTCCTCATAGCATATACTTTCTAGTTCTAAACCTTTCATTGTGTATTCTGTAAGAGCTATTTGTTAGTTAGATTATATTAAGTTGAAGTATTTTCTTAGTTATGTTAGAGTATTTTAATGTTTATTAGAGCATAGTCAATGGGAGGTTCTAGTATTTCCCCCACAAGCTAAATTATAAATGGAATATTCTAATTATTTCTTTTTCCTCTGACTACAGACTAGTTCTATTTTATGATCTGCCTTCCAGGTATGTCTTTGGTAAGGCTTTCAAACAGTATGTACAAAACGTACTGAATGTACTAAATGAAGCCTATATAAGTTTGCAATTGAGAAATAACACAACCATTAAGTATAGAAAGTGACTGAAGTTTAACACAAGAAAACTAAGATTGCCTTTTACTCTGTGTGTAATAACACTCTTCTACATTTTTCTGATTTGTTCTTTTTTAAATGTTCACTAAACTTTTAAACCGAACTTTATTGGGCTGAAAAACATCTTTTATTATATGTTTGACTTATACTCAAATCTACTTTTCCAACTCAGTAGCTGCTCGAATTTAGGAACCTGGAAAAGAAGCAGATCATATTCAGATATAACATTTCTACTTTCTAGGTATAATAACTTACATTTACTTACATTAAATTCATCTGCCACAAATTTGCCTGAGCCTGGCTGTGTTCATGCCCCTCCGTTAAAGTGTAGCTGACATCATCTTCCCTTTAACATATTTTGATACCATCTGCACACTTAACTGGCATATTGATTACATTTTGCTCCAGATTGTTATGTATATTGTAAAGAACAGTGTTCCCACCTCTGATCCCTGAGCGACACCACTTTCAACATCACCTAATTCTGAAAAAGCCCTTTTCATCTTAACCCTTTGCTTCCTAGGTTTAAGCTAATTTTGTATCCAGCTATACACTATGCCTTGAATTCCCATTTGTTTTAGTTTGATCTTTAACCTTTGATTGGTACCTTTTCAAAAGCTCTTAGAAAATCAAGAAAAATAATAACATATGCACCTCTCTATTCATATGCTTTTGACACTTCTATCAGAATTCCAGCATGTAACTGAAACATGACCTTCCCGCCTGAACCCACATTGACTAATTTTTTTAATACTCCTGGAGACTAATGCGTAACGCCGTGCGTAAAATTCACAGTAAAACATGGCGTAAGGACAAAAGCAGAAATGTATGTACACACAAAAAAAATCCAGATGTATATATCTGTGCATTCGCCAACTTCCATGTTCTTCCACTCCATAAATCCCGGTCAGCTGGAAAAGTAATGCACGTGCACGCGTATGCTGCCCCACCCAAACTCCCCCCAGAATTACACCTCTTTGAATATGCACATCAATATAAATAGCCCTTAAGCTCAGTGTTCTGTGAAAAGGCAATGGCAAAAGCACAGGGGATAATAGAAGAATTTCAGTGAATACCAAGTGGAGGCAAGGAAAAACATACTATTTGTTAGTTTAAACAGTGGTATAAACAACAAAAGGAAGTTGATCAAGTGACATAGAGTGTCGGAGAAACTCGAAAGCTCAAGTTCACAAAGTCGCACAGTGCCCAAAATAAAAAAGAAGTTGTCAGATATCTATTATTAGGGTACAGAGAAAAGAAAAAAAAATAGGGACACAGTGAGAAAAAAGCTCAAAATGGCAATTTTAATCTCGAAATTTCCACTTTAATCACGTAGTTTATTTTGTCATTAAAGTAGAACATCATAAACTTCATCTTTAAATCGTTTAATTTACTAGTTCCCAAATACCATCGTAACTATAGTAACACTTTACATGCTTTGTTTTGTATGTGTTCTTCTATGTGGTCTATGTGTGTGAATCACTACATGCTTCTTAAACTGGCTTTCTCTTCCTCCGACTGGACACAGAATCTGTTACATTCGTGATATTACAGCTCTTTGAATAATTAAAATACTGAGATGTATACTTGATATAATTTTCATGATGATAGGAGTTAAAGCATGTTATTAAAATGGGAATACAGTGGCGCAGTAATAGTGATGAGCAGGCGCCCTATTCAGAGACTGCCTCATGCAAGATGCTTGCTGCGCTGTGCACAACCTTCAATGAAATACTTTACTGTAGCAGTACTGTCTCTTTCAAACATACAAACACCCAATTCCTGTCCTTCCTTTTCTTTCTCCAAGTAACCAATCGCCACACAATCAGCTCTGTAATAGATGTTAAGCCATCTGTAAGCTTAGAATGCAGATTCTTTAAAACCTTTAAGGAACATTGAAATATCTTTGTAGTAAATGTTGAATTATTCTGTTCATCTATCCTTCCAGTGTCGCGACAGCCCCAGCAAGAATGCAGCTCGAGGCAGGAACGCAGCTCGAGGCAGGAACAATCTGTGAACGGGCGCCAGCTCCTTGCTAGTGCTGCGACACCATGTCCTCACATGTTTAATTATTGACAATATAGATTATTTAAATTATGTTAACATTTTATCTGTACAATGTAATAAACTTATTTTGCTGCATTAAATCTTAAAAATGATATTGTCATCATATGTAAATATGTGCTTTTTAAAGTGGCACAGGTTGTTCAATATTATAACTGTATCGCAAGTTTACAGTGAGGTAATTGTACTACTAAGTACAAACATTTCTACAAGGAGCACTTGATGTACTGATTGAGTGCGTTTATAGTTCTTGGGATGAAACTGTTTCTGAACCGCGATGTCCATACAGGAAAGGCTCTGAAGCTTTTGCCATTTGAGAGCAGTTCAATAGGCAGTATGGCTGAGGCAGCATGTGCTTGATGCTGTATGCTGATAATTATCAGATTGCACACTCAGATACAGTGGGATAAATAGTCTGAGTGGTGCATTAAGAGGAACAACTCTAAAGCAGCTATGGTATTTGGAATAGTTTGGCCATTCCGTGGACCATTATATTATTACAGGTTCATTACAACCAGATGTCTTAAACTAATAAACAATATGCAGTTAATTTCAGTGTATATGATAAAGCCGCATCAGGGATGTGGATCTAAAAAAGAAAGGGAAACCACACTGGAACAAAAGCAATGCTTTGACGCTGGGTGTCGTCAGTCTGCAAAACTGAGCAGAGAACTTGCGTACACCAGGGTTTTAGCTAGCGTGAAAATGTGTGTGACTTTACACCAAGTTTAGGTTTTATACATCGCGATGTGAGCGTGGAAATGGGGTTACGCAACATTTTTGTGCGTACGCACCATTTATACATGAGGCCCCTGGTCTGGACATGTGATGATCAATCTTTTACTTAATAATTGTTTCCATTAAGTTACCTGTAAAACACGTTAAGCATACTGGCCTATAGTTACTTGGATCAGCATGATCACACTTTATATACAACAGGGTGGTTCCTAGTCTTTAGGAATTTTCCCCAGAGATTTTTGAAAAATATGCACCAAGCTTTTTTGTATGTATTCGCAAATTTTCTTAAGCATCTTAACAATAAGTGTTACATGGTGCTGGTAATTTGTTGGATTTTAGCCTATTTAATCTAAGCAGTACTTCTCCCTCTACAAGTTTCAAATCACTTTTGATCTAGTTTCGCCTAGAACTTTGATTTTGCTGAAAACATTTATGAATGTTTAATGACCTCTGTATTTTGATCATTGCTATTGGTATTGCTAATACTTCTGTGGTACACTTATAAGAAAGACTCATATATATTACTTGCTATTTTAGTATCACAGAATCCACCGCTGTGCGCAAGGCTCTGCATTTTTTGTTTTTGATTATTTACACTCTTTCTTTCTAATTAGGCTTTACTTTCTTTTAAATTCCTCTCAATATGTCCTAGTCCTTTTGTTGAAGCTTGAGCTTAAGTACATATAATTACTGCTTATTTCAGTATCAATTTATAATAACTTTCATTAATAAGTGATTAGGAAATACATAATGCTTAACTGTTTATTCATGTACATTCAAATAGTTATAAAAATATTAAATGGTAACATTTTTATTAATAAGTTATTTAAAAAAACATTATGTAATACTTTTATGAAAAAATATTTGCGACTTTAGCAAACTTTAAGTCTGGGTGCAGTGGAAGCCTTTGTTTACCTGTTTACGCAAGGTGGTTCAAAATCTGTAATCCCTCTGTATGTAAACATTTGTGAATTTTTTTGAGAAATCCTTGATGCAATCTGTGTTTATTAGTCAATTACGAGTATGTACTGCCCTCGCTTAGGACAATCTTTGTAGCCTTGTAAACAAACTTATCTTTTCAATGAGTGACTTGTTTTGTAATTAAGGATATTTAGATATTAAAATGTATCACCTACAAAACCTTACATTGCAGTTTAGGTGGAGGACTATACTGTACTTGCAGACGCTATCGTGGGCTGAAATATGAAAAACGCCCTGCAACCCCTGCAACTCTGATAGCTCTTACAGATTTTAGATTAGAAGTCTTTTTGCAGAATTTCACCAGCTCTTGCCTAACCAAAGAATGCAGTCTCCTATTTTCCACACTGCTTCACATTTTTACAAATCATTTTTCATCAGTTGTAGGTCTTTTTGTGGTACCCAATCTAACTGAAACATTTCTATTATTGTAAAGGTTTGCAGAAGTTTACTATTACTGTATATAATGGCATTTAATCATAAAATGATACTCTTGTGTTATTTACTGTACTGGCACTAATTATAACTATGTTTCTTGAGTTGGGAGTAGAAGAATGAGAGAGCATTTCCTTTTACCCCATATATAGTCAACCTTCCTTCTTGACTTTTGAAAATGTTGCCATTCTTTCCTACATTGTCCCCATGTAGTTTTGGATTTTGTATTAAGATCTGGTTCCAGCTCACAATTTTAATGATTTTAATTTTTCGGGGGTTTTTAGTCAAGATTTCAATTCAGTTATAGCTGGGATTTTGCATTTAAGGTTAGAAAATAGGAGAGACTTTTCTCACTCATTCAAGAATTAGTTTAATGTATGCAGTGGTTTGATTTATCCATCTACTGTAGTTTTTTTTTATTTACAAATAGTTTTGTATTAATAAATATTTCATTATTAATAGTATTTATGCTATTAATAGGTTAGGTAGCAATTAATTATTTGGTTGAAGTATTTAGGTTTTAGCTCCTTCCCTGTTGCTGGCCTTAAGGATATCTGACATCTGCTATTTGACAGGTTTTTACAAAAACATATACAGATATAATTTGTAATTTAAACCAAATCATCTTTTAATAATAAATGTATTATTGTCTCAAACTGTAAACATTTCAGTAAAGTATATATATTTGTAATAAATATTTAACCATACCATATAGTATACTACATTTTCAGATGGTATAATATTCTTTTATCTACCTAATGCAGTTTTGAACTGCAGGTACTGGAGCCAGTTCCAGCAGCATTTAGAACTGTCCAGGGACCAGGCCTAGAATGGTTACCAATATATTGCAGGCCTACTCTTTCTCTCATACACACGCACACACAAACACACTCAGAGCCAGATTAGACTCTCCAGCAAACTTTAAATGCACAATAATATATTTTCATTATGTAAAATTTAGTATGTAATTTCTGTGATGTCCAGCCACATTTCTGTGGGAAACTGACCACCCATTTTGACACTCTGGACACCATTGGCCAGGGAGACAGCTAAAGCTGTAGTTTTAGACCATGTGAAGCAGGACTGACTATTAGGGATATGTATTATGGGCTACGCAGTGGGATGCCAGCTCTTTGCAGATACAGATTTGAGCTTATACATATAGATCTATTCAAGCTATGGAGCACAGAGTCATATTGTAGTTATATACCTTTTACTGATTCCAAAAATAGACTTTTTATAATTCTGACTGCTTGCAGAGTTCATTTCCAAGAACTTGTACTGACACATGATATTTCTACATGTTTCATTCATGCCGCAGGCTCTGCTTTGTTAATGGTATTATGACTAACATTTGCAGCTGCTTCTCAATTAGATGATAGAACAGACAAGTGATGTACTGATTGATGGCCAGGTTAGACTTGTTTTGTCATTTACTGATACTGGCACTTTCTCTAATCTGACTCTGCCTGTTGCATCTTAATCATTTAGCACAGGAAAGCTGTCTTTGCTCTGACAGATTCACTGCTTGTATTGCCTAGTCTTCTATTTGTATGTCAGATTCTTGTAATATAAATATTTTTTGTCAATCAATGTTTGTTAGCAACTGTCTTCAAATGTTTTTTTTACATTTATCGCTTACACATTCTAGAAGCATTTTAAGTTCAAGATGTTTGATTTTTGCAGGAATTAAAAGATAGAAAATATTTAGAAATTCCTTAATTTGAGTTTCAAAAAGGTATAATCAGTACATACTCCATGCAAAACATATAAGTAAATATATATACCATTTTGTGATGAGATAGAGCTAGAGTTTGTCAGGTGCATGGAACAAAGCCATATAGTGATCTATATGAGAATGTACTATACAGGTAATAAGAAAGAATGTATAGTCTGCCATGGAAAGTGATGCCAAAGAAGACAAAACTACAGGGTCCAAAAGGCTAAGGATGGCTATGTGGTAGGGTCAGTGAAACAGCAAAGATTAAACATATCTGAGTCTATAGAGGGCTGTGCAAGAGAAAACAACATCTCCTGGTTGATATGAGACAGTAGGTACTCCCAACTCTGAAGGGTGAGATGATGTTAACATTTTCAAGATAAGACCAGGGACCATGTCTTATCCAGCCATTAAAAGTGGTAACAAATTGCCCTTAGAAAATAAGCAATGTGTAAGCCACCTTGGAGACTCATCGCTCCAAGGACTATGAAGGGCTGACAGAGGGACCTAATGAGTGACAGAGTGAATTCTTGCCTGATGCTTAGTGATACTAATATTAAGCTCAGGAATTACTTAAGAATAATGCTGATTCAGGGCAAAGCGTGACTATTAGAATATTATGCATTCAAATCAAATAAAGTTTATTGTCTTGTTTACATAGTACAATGAAATTCATGGCTCCTCTGCAAACTGACAAGAAGGCCAAAGCAAAGTAATAAAAAATAGACGTAAAGTGAGAGGTAGGGAGACGTCTGCTGTCTACCAAGTGGTCAAGCAAATGAGCTATCCCATCAGACCTAAAAGGATTCAAACCTGTGTCCATTTTTTGCCTCCTCTTAGTAAATATGCTGGGATAACCTGAGTTCCACAGACACCGTTCTTGTGCATTTTCAGGTGGGAACCCAAAGTGCCTCAAACCAGCATCTACCAGGAAACTGGATACACAGGGAAGCCAGCTCAATTGAAGGTTGGGAAGCATGCAAAAGAACTGCCCTTTATGGTCATATGTTATATCTGGTCATATATATACAGTATATGCAGTATATATATATATATATATATATATATATATATATATATATATATATACTCGAACCAGAACTCAATTAGAGACTCAAATACTGTAGTAGCTGAATTCATCAATTGGTCAACAATGAATACTACAGTTTTGCTCACTCTTCTAAGCTGAGCATTCTAAATAAAATTGACCAGAATGCATGATGTGGAAAAATTACATCAAGATTCAGAGCCTTTATCTGCTGAACACTTCCTAGAAATCACACTTATTCTACTCAATGCACAATCAGATACTTGCTTTTCCTTTTCTTTGTAATATTGTGGGACACTGTGACCATGCAAGGTACAAAATAAGCAGAGTTAAATAACTGTGCCTGCAGCGTCTCTCTACAGAGTTTTTAGTAGTACCACAAAGCTCCTCCAAACTTATTCTTTCTCTCTCTCTCTTTCTCTTTCTCTCATATATTCTTGGTAACTGGTGGGTTGTCTCTTTTCTAGTATCCCAAAAGAACATTACCACATACAATCCCTAGCTCCTATGTTTCTCTTGAATTCTTGTAAACATCTCATTATAATGCAGTTATCCAAGTAAATAGAGAACAGTAAGCTTAACGAACCTCATGGGTGAATTAATGGAAGCAATTAATGGAAAAGATTAAGTTCTGATGTGTCAGTGAACAATCAACATAGCTTTAGATGTGGGCGATTGTGTGTCTCTAATGTTTTACAGTTTTTTAAGGCATCATATGATAGATTAGCACTCAAACTAAGAGATGCAGGTGTTTATCATGCAGGGCATAGAGGAGTGCAAAAACAGGTCAATCACAGAAAACAAAGGGAATTGGTCATTTTGAATTTTAGATATTCATTCACTCTAAAGTGTATATTCCCCTTTGTATACTAACCCAGTAACAGAGGGCACTTCAAGGTGAACTGTGGTACTTCAATCCAGTACAATAGATTGATAGGGTTATTATTTACACATGTACAGAATATAGTGAAGTTCTTACTTGCATGTGCTAAACACCACTCTCCAACACCATGATGAGTATGTACTGAGACATATGGTGCAGAAGTTAGTGATGCTGCTTAATGGCTCTAAAGCCCCGGGTTTGAATGGACTCCAGCTTGTTGACATTTCATAACGGAAAGTGAAACTTGGATAAACTAGTGAGTGCATTCAAGTTTCAACATCTTATTAAATATTTTGACTACTTTCTTTAGAAAAATCTAAGTATGCAGTCTACCAAACGATGAACTTAATAAAAGTCCCTGAGGTTATTTTCTAATTTAGTAGTCTACACCTACAAGTCCAGCTTTAAAACAATTTAAATGTACAGAAATTCTGAAAGTAAAGGCAAAAATAATTAAGCTGTATGCTTGAATTTACTGTTTTTATTTACAGTATATGGTAGCTTTACCAATAGTTATTGGGTTGCTACATAGATTTCCATGTGGCTAAAAATGGATCATTTTAAAAGTAAGAGAATAAAAGACCTTTTTAGGGATATCTTGTGAAACCATGCTTGACTTGAACCAGTGAATGAATTAATCATGCTACGGGTTACAACTTCAGAACAAAAAGGTAAATGATTCATTCAGTTATGACCTGAGCTATAAAACTATAATATATGTTCAAAGGTAACTATGAGAAGTGCTAAAATCTTTTTGCTTCTCACCTGCTCAAATATCTGAAATAAATCAAATCAGTTTTATTCTTTTTGATAGATGTTAATTATTGATCTGACTCATTTATCCCTCTTTACGATGACAATCCATAAATCTTAACACACAATTTATATCCTGTCTTGTATTGTTCATAGCTCCATGAAACATTTTCAAACATCTGCCCATAGCTGCATCAGAATTTTTAAGAAGCAGCAACTAGCATTGTACCCTGGAGAATTCAACTTTATCCATTATAAATTTCAGGAGACAAGAAAATCTTTCTTGACAATCTAATTAAGCATTTTTGTATGACTGAATCTTCCAAAATGAATGTTGTTTTGGCAGTGAAATCACTGGGGTGCATTTTGATTAGACAGCAGAAATAAAAATCTTTACATTGCATGTCTTAGATGCCGTATATAGGTTGTATGTGTCACTAGTGGCATATGATTTTTTTCCCCATAAGATAATAAACCTACAAATTCTGTAAGGGCTGTTTATTATTTTTATAGGTGATAATAATGACTTTCTGTATTATTTATTGTATTTGTAGCATATCCTTTATATTATCACACACAAACATTTTAAAAAGAAAGCTTTAAAAAACTACAAGTTCTAAATTTGCCAAGGTATATATAAAGAGGAAATAAAATTAAGCATGAATCTTCTTCTTCTTCTTTTGGCTGCTCCCGTTAGGGGTTGCCACAGTGGATCATCTTCTTCCATACCTTTCTGTCCTCTGCATCTTGTTCTGTTACACCCATCACCGTGACAAAATTGCTTTTTTATATGTTAAGAGTCAAAAGTTTCTTTAAGTGACTAGCTGAACACATCCGGCCTAAAGTAATGCTGAGGACTGCATTCATAAACAGAAAATGAAATTTATTGTAATTGCAATCAGAAATACAAGGAGCCAAGAAGCACAGCAAGCAATATCCGTCTTTTGAACAAAGCTGATTCAAAGAATAAATTCCTGTAAATAAATGGATAACATAACACAGCTGGCTGTCGTGGCTAATACTCTGAAAATGCTTGTTTTTTAGATGCAGTGTTTTAGATCTACTGGCTGAAAAATTAATTAGTTTGATTTTAGATGACTAAAAAGTTCTGAAAGTGCATTTCTAGCAACACTTTGACAGTAGTCATGCCAAGGATGATGTACATTGATTGATGCTATATTAAGTCAATGTCCAAAATCATATTTTTCTGCCATTTCAAACTTTACAAAAAAAAGTCAACAACTTTTTATAAGTTAATAGTATACAACCTTCAATAATGATTTAACTGATACCATTGAAACAAGCAGCTAATTATCAAATAATTGCAATGAATCCTTCAATACATAGTAAACAAGTAGTAAATTAGCAAATCCTAATACATTTTATATATATATTCTGAGAGGTTCAGCCCGGACACAACCAAACAGACACCAACTCTTCATAAAAACACACGCTTTTATTTCTCCACAAAAAAAAGTCCCACACAGCACAGTGCTTCCCGCACCAAACACCCCTTACTTTGGCCTTCACTTGTCCGTGGGTCGTCTTTCCTCTCCTCACGAGAGCTTCGTCCTGCTCCAACTCCCGACTCTAGCTCCCTGATTGTAGGTAGGTGGCCCCTTTTATTTCCACCTGGATGTGCTCCAGGTGCCTGATGACGTCCTTCCAACAGCACTTCCTGGTGTGACGGAAGTGCTGCCATTGCACCTGGGAGCACTCCGGGCGTTGCTGGAAGGATCTTCCTCCACCTTCCCAGGTGTGGCGGAAGTGCATGTTTCCCAGGCTCCAAGGGTGCCCCCAAGCGGTGATCACTGGCCCCAATGGGCTTGAGCCTCCTTGCTCCTTTCCCATGGTGCCCTCAACATCCAGGGCGGTTGCCCCCTCATGGCCTGGGGGACATATAAGCCATCTCCCGGGCCTTCCAGGCATCCCGGCTGGGTCTGACCCCTAGCCTCCTGTGACAATATACATATATATATATATATATATATATATATATATATATATATAGTGCACCACCAGGGGGTGCACCAGCTGCACCAAACTGACACAGACAGACATGGGACACAAGTTCAGCACATACATTTTTTTATTTTTCTTTCTTTTCCCATGGAAAACACCTTCCCTTGTTTCCCATTGTCACAGTACAAGTAAAGTGCAGTACCAAACACTCTTCCTTCTCTCTTTTCTTCTTTCTCTTTGTCTCCACTCCTTCTGGCAATGCTTTGTCTTCTCCCACCTGACTCCTGACTCTGGCTTCATGAGTAGTGACTGCTGATTCCTTTTATGAGGCGCCTGGAAATGCTCCAGTGCTCGGTGACCTTCTTCTTCTTCTTCACCAGCTGCAGCACCCACAAAATCCAACAGAGCTGCACAAGACTCCAGCTGCCTTGGAGCCTTGCAGGGGTCCAAGGCATCACTGCAAACCAGGGAGTCTGCCACCTAGTGCTCCGGGGAAGGTAATCCCATTCAGGCAAGGGCCCCCGCCGTATGCCACTATATATTGTAAGAATAACACAGACAAGTCATAAAGATTTGGGTTTTTTTGGGCCCCATATACTGTAACCAAGGTCTTCAAGAATCTCAGAAAAACAGAAAATTACATCAGACAAACAGGGATGGTTGCACGGACATTATAAAGACGGGCCGGAAATTAGGGACATGGAATGCTAAGAAGGCGTGGTGGTGGATGGGTAGTGGGCATCATCAATGGTGGACCAGAGGAGAGAAAGGAACCCTGAAGTGATGGTGCTTTGTTTATACGGGATGGATCATGGCGGCGGCAATTCGTCCTTTCTATGCAAAGAGAGAGAGAGAGGTTAGTCCCCGCCTTTGTCCCTTGGTACGACTTGTCGTGATGCTCATCGGGTCCTTAAGCTGCTCCCCATGCGCTTGTGCGTGACATAATATATATATATATATATATATATTGTGATACGATACTTCCACGAAGAAATATTTTTACACACAGAAAAAGGTTTGGGGATCATCCCCGTATATTGTCGTCCAGACAAATGAAAAAGAGGATGATTCATATGACTTTTCAGTGCAAAATGAACAATGAACTGTAGACAAAATGGCGTTTATATAACAGGATGGATTATGGGACAGGAAATGGTTGGCCGGAAGTGACGATTGATGATGATTGTCAATATACAGTAATTGTTTTGTGACTGTTATGAGTGTTGCTGTCATCAAGGATTTGATTATCATTATTTCTTTCAATCAGGTTCGTATTTGGAGGATGTGTTGTGTTCAAGTTACATTCCGTGTTTGTCAATCGTTGTAAAGATAACAGGTTTCATTCATCGATTCGTTTCTTACTGCATCAATAAACAGCTCGTCTTCCTCTTCATCTGAGATGTGACACACTGCATGCACGGGTTTTTTTTTACACTGTCTTCTTTTAGCGGGACATTGACTTTTTCCACCGTGTGCTTTGTTTCCGCAGAAGCTGCACTTATGAATATGCTTGTATGTATCAGACGCTTCATATTTTTTTGCTGCCTTCTCAATTGTGTAATTCGGTTTTTGTTCAGCACTCTTTGGAACTGTTGCTTTTTGTCTGTGCACTGCGTCATTTCACGTGAGCTGCTCGGTGTACATGCATCGAAGCTTCTTAGCTGTGCTGGTGCCATCTCATGCAATGTCCACGGCTGTATTATGTTAGCTAAGACCCGGCACTTAAAAGTTTCTCTCGCAGTTTCGCCGAGTTTGTGCCGAACACCACCCTGACCATCTAATCTTCCTCTGCATAAGCACAGTCCTTCACCCGTGAATATTTAGTGGCAGTGTTTCTATTGGATTGCCGCTGACGGACGGCCTTATCTACGCCTCCCACGGGTATTGAGTAGAAGTCTATTATAGTCTATGGATGAAAAAATAGGTTCCAGTTATGACCATTACGCGTAGAATTTCGAAATGAAACCTGCCCAACTTTTGTAAGTAAGTTGTAAGGAATGAGCCTGCCAAATTTCAGCCTTCTACCTACACGGGAAGTTGGAGAATTAGTGATGAGTCAGTAAGTGAGTGAGTGAGTGAGTCAGTGAGGGCTTTGCCTTTTATTAG
>JANRMT010049829.1:48397853-48447750 GCA_026402145.1 Polypterus bichir lapradei
TATATTTTTATATATATATATATATACATTTATGTATATATCACAAAACAATTTGCAGCCATTTAGGAATAAGGATCAATTCAATGAACAAAGTCCATATCAGCAGTCCCAATGGAGTAGAAAATCCTGTGTTATGCAAAGAAAAATGTATCACAGAGGGCCACAATCCATGGGAAAGCCTCACTGATGTGTTTCGGATAATGTAAGTCCTTCTCCAGGGCTGTAAAAATCTTTATAATCCTCTTGTGGATAAAACTGAATGTAATCACCATAAATACAATAAACAACAACTATTTTTTGTAAAACAATAACATTATTATAGATTGGTGTGATTAAAGTAACACATTTTTAAGCATTTTCAAATTACAGATGTGACCAACCAATGCAGGGCCATCCAGAATGCTTACAGTAGATCTCAGTTTGAAAACATGGAACTCAAACTTTAATATAACAGAGTACAATTTTTTACATTCCAGAATACATACAGTATAAAGGTTTATTATATATCATTACTAGCTTCTTTGAGATTTCTTGTGTGCATATTATATAGTCTGCTTAATTTATTTGCCTTTTGCAATTTTTAATTTACCAAAACTTTCCTTAAAATCCCATATGGCTATTGACATGATCCTGAACCTTCCTACTAAGAAAACATTTGATGAGTATTTTCCTTTTTGTGCATTTTACACTTGCTTTTTTATTTCCCTATACCTACCTCAACCTTGTCTGTTTTACAAAAATATTGTAAAAACCTCAATTAAAGACTTAAAGAGACACAGGTGTTGCTTTTCTGGGTTAGTCCATCAAACTCATTTGACATTTTTTATGATACTGTGATGTAACTGGTGTCCTATTGCTGCCCATTGCCTGGGTCATGGGAATACCTCCAAATTAATAAACGAACCTTGCCTTTGACTTGCCTACTCCTTTCTTTAGTTATATCCTGCTATTGCACACAACTCTGTCTGTCCCTACAAGTTATTTATAGTGATATTCTCAAAGCTTACAATGGCTTCAGCACCTGTCTCTGATACAGTTGTCAGGACACAGAATCCTGGTTCTCAGTGCAGAAGGTGGAAGACCCAAGGTTTCACCATATGACCACTCAACCACTCACTAGCAGAATTGTCACTGTGGATCACAAATGGGAGGCCATGTAAGTAGTGCTGGAATGGATGTGTGAACCACACTACAGCCAGAAGCTGTCTCTGAGTCACTCAGTAATTTTTACTGCCTTGCAGACAACTCAGACAGTGTAGCTCCCCTTCTGAGTGTCACTGGAACAGCAGAGATCTTAAATTTACATCATTTGCATCTGTGTCACTTGGTATCTGGTGTTTCCAGGACTAGACACAGTAAAGGCCATCTTTCAGCATATGACAGGAAGCTTTTTCGTCTCCCCTAATATCAAAAGGCCTCATCTTGACTCAAAAACTGTTACAGTAGTGCTCCAATATGGCGAAAACAAACTGATTGTATTAGGATGCTAACCCAGAGAACTGTCAAACCTGCTATCAGTTATGGCATTTTTTAGTCTAAACTCTGTTACTTTGACCTTTGACCTGTTACTATTTTTGCTTACATTTAATTTTTTTGTACATTATTTTGCCTTTTGACCACACATTGCCCGAACTGATCGAGGATCCACTGCTTCCCATCATCAATTCAACATGTGATATTTTCATTATTTATTTATTTTTTACTTTTAAGTGCCTTGAAAACAAAATGGGATGGTGTAAAAAGTCATTACCTATTTTCTCCTGTTTATGGTGGTATTTTATGAACAGTACATTTATTCACTTTGTCTTCTGTTAGCATCCATTCATCTCATATTATTTGCCACTCATTCTTCCTCCTTTCTCTGAGTGCACATTCCAACATTCCTTGATCACATTTCTGTAAAAGTCTTTCAGTGGTTATTTGCTTATTATGTTTTACAAGTTCATTCCTCTCCCATTACATATTTTCTTTTATTACATGAATTAGTTTTGATGGCCTTGGCCATTTTTCACTAACCCATACAGTACCATTTCTTCTGCCATTTGATTTACTCCTAGCATCTCCTTCCACTTATTAACTACAGTACTATATTCCACACTTCTTGGGCTTTTTTTACAATACGAAAAATCATGTGCTACAGTTTCTGGAACTGTACAATTTTCTCTCTGACATATTGGTCTTTTATTCATTCTTCTATTGACTGAGTTGCCAGTACTTCATGTACCATTAGCCACCCAATATCCTTTTGTTTATTTGTCAGTTCTTTGTCTGCATTCTGTTGTAAAACTTTCCTTGATTGTTCTTGGATAAAGGAATTAATCTTGACAACCTTGTCTTCTTTTTCAATGTCTTTTTTAAATTCTTTTAGTCTTCCGTATATAGTGACATTGCCTGCCTCCCATGTATACACCTAATTATTGCCATGTAATGTTTTGGTGTATCAAATGCCATTTGTCTGTTATCTGCTAGTATAATAATTGTCCTTCCTCAGCTCTGTTTCTAGTAAATATTGTATCATGCTTGAGGCTTTTTCTTTCTTATTTAAGTCAATATTTATTGCAGTTGCAGCAAATTTTAACAGATGATCCTTTTCTATGTGAGAGTAACCTTTACCTTCCTTTTCTCTGCTTTTCATTATCGCTTTCCTTGACACTTTTTCATGTTTAGAACCTCAAAGAAAAACAGAGCAAGGTCTTACAATTCTCTTTTGTGTTTTCCTGGGTGGAAAAAGGAACAGTGGCCAAATATGTAAGTTTGGGTATTATAATTGGTTTCAAAACCTATCAGTTGTGTCCACCTCTTCACAAAAAGCCACCTTGCCTGCTGCTAAAATGAAACCCTTGCGACTTACTGTATATAGTAACTTTGCAATGAGACTTCGTTTTGTGCAGATGGCATTTCAAAAGGTCAATGTAAACAGGTCATGTCATTTTCTATCCCGCTTAATCCAGACCAGGGTCATGGGGGCTGCTGGAGCCTATCCCTGCTAGCATAGTGGAATGCACAAAGCTTTAAAAGCACATCCCTCAAGAATTCAAAACCTTTATGGAAGTCCCTCCTTGAAACAGTTCTCCAGATAGACAAGGCATCGGGTAAAAAGAATGCTTGCCAGTACCATTCAGTATTCAAATATGACTAGTGCCTTGCTGAGGCCTAAGTTTCCAGGGTATATTTAGCACTTAATTTCTATACTGTATAAGCTATGTTTCTTTATATAGACTTTTAAATGTTACTTTGAAACCGTGAGAGATATTTCAACATTTTTATGTTGCTATGTGTGATCTAGAGATGGCAAAGGAGAATGCTGCCTTCTGCAGGTTTCAGTGGTGAGTGCCACCTGCCAGTATTGTATTCGTAGGTCCAAAGAAGAGAACTAGGGTGATTTTGCTACAAGACCTACAGGCTCTTCAGATGTGTAATTGACAGTCTGGGGACAAGGACCACAAGGAAGACCCATGAATACCCTGAAAACTCAGTGATCTCCATCTTTCCATGTCTTTCTAATGTAGAATGCTTTCTGTAAATGATGGGGACACATATTGCTCTACAAGCAGAGTGGACAATGTCATCTCTAGGTGAAGGGAGTTATCCCCAAAGGCATATTGCTGAGTTAATACTTTTAGCATTCCAAACAGCATGGGTTACCTTAGAAGATGTTGCTTGTTGCCTGGCATTGGTATCTTGGCCCTATCTTAGAAGTGTCTGGAGATGAAGTTTGTTATTGGTTATAAAATGGAAGCGTTAGCCCTCCTGGAAGCTACAAAGTCCTCCTCAAGAGATATATTTGAGTCCCAGCTAAGTGTAAGAAA
Organism: Polypterus bichir lapradei; assembly: GCA_026402145.1. NCBI lineage: Eukaryota > Metazoa > Chordata > Cladistia > Polypteriformes > Polypteridae > Polypterus > Polypterus bichir. The sequence continues at coordinate 48,401,663 of JANRMT010049829.1, forward strand.
CCCAGGCCCAATTGTCATAATAATCTTAGGCAAGCTCCAGTTGCCTCCTGGCCACATGAATGTCCATTTTTGGAAAAATCCTGGAAATTTTTCACCTTTTACATTTTTTACAAAACAGTAATTTCTATCCATTTTTATTTTCATTATTAAAATTTGTATTATATAAAATGTGTATTTGAAATGTATATACACATATACAAATATGTATATTTTTAAGAAAACATGTTGAGGGGAAAATAAATTTGGATAGTGGGGCCTATTCCCTGTAGACCACAAACCACCTAAACAACTTCTCTGACTGTGCTTTAAGTGCTTAAATCACTCTCAGAATAAAAAGTATTATTAAAAATTATAAAACAAGCTAAATGAAACCATGCTGTGAGCAGTGAAAGATTTCTGGGGAGGAAGAAAGGTAGTGAGGTGAGGAGTGCAGCCACACCTTCCTCCACTGGGGATAAAGAGGATCAGACAGCAAGAACAAAGAGAAGAAAAAGAACAAGAAAAAATCAATTGAAAGACAAATAGACAAAATGGAAACATGAGAGCCAAGGCTGAGCCAGTGCACAGGAAAGGAGGCAAGCCATTTGGGGAAGCCCCGGGCAAAGCAACACCATTTTGGGGGTATGTTCAAGGAGGTATGCACTGGGACTTGTGACTTAAAAAAACTGATCCTGTGTTTTAAACCTTGACTTTAACCCATTCAGTGGTTTATTTGCTTATTTAGATTGTAACCACCACATGCGCACAGTTTTTATCATGGATTATTTATTTATCGAAGACAGCACCACACTTTAATTTCGACACTGTTCATTGTTAATAAAACTTTCACAATGCACCGTGTACACCAGCCTTGCTTGCTTATGTACCCTCATTGCACTTGTCTATCCCAGTCATGACAATCGATGACCCAGGTTTAAGAAGGTGCTCGCAGCTGTGTGCAACCAGGGCATCTCAGGTTACTGTTACATTTAAGTGAGTGATCAGTTACATTTGAATCAAACTCTGTCATTGATGGAAAAAAAGAAACTGAATCCAATTTGACCAAATAAGCCACATGATTTTTGGGGTTCCATATCCCATATCTAGAGCACTGTATTCAACTTTAATATTTCATCAGTTTCTCTTAATCATATAGGCAGTTTTCCATCTATCCATCCATTGTCCAACCCGCCATATCCTATCTACAGGGTCACGGGGGTCTGCTGGAGTAAATCCTAGCCAACACAGGGCGCAAGGCAGGAAACAAACCCCAGCCCACCGCAGATATAGGCAGTTTTCATGCATTAAATTAGACAGTTATACTTTTGAAAATATGAATATTAATTTATTACAGTGTGAATGATTTGCCAAAAATACTAAAATATCTTTATCTTCATTATTTGAAAAGCATCTTCAAATTGGGTGTCATGTGAAGAGTGCTATACAAAATGAAAATTGATTGACTGAAGATTTATGTAACATGTTCAAATAAAAAGTAGTAAAGTTAAGAGGATAATAAGAATAAAATACAATTATAATGTTCCACTATATAGCTTCCAGCTATATATGCAGTAGTAGTTGAAAAATTAGCTAAATGAAAGGAAATAAAAAAAGGCAATTTTCCTTTTACAGATTCTTTTAGAGTGTTGTATTGTTTTCTGTGGTATTCTGTTTTCTGCTGAGTATACCTAGGAAGAGGATTTTCCATTGTTTGATTACGTGCTTGTGCAGCAGATACACTTTCACCAGCTATAAATGTAAACCCTGAACTTCTTATCCACCTATGGGGAATACCTGCAACCTATTAAACAACTTGTTAATACGCTAAAAAAAGGGCCTTCTTGGCATGGTTGCTTTAAAAAGAAAAAAAGTTTTAATGGAAATGGGAGTATGAAAGATTGATGTGCTAAATTTAATAATAAAAAAAAGAGCCTGGCACAGGTCCGACTCTAAGCCTACCTCAGAGATATTGCTTTTTTTCTAAAAGCAATCAAATCCTAATTGTTCCACTCCTTGAACATGTTAAAAATGCAGATTAGCATTACAGCTAAAATGATTATGTATTCATTAATTTTTTTGTTGAAACCATCTGTTTAATTAAAAAAGATGTGGTTTCTTAAATGACAAGCTACCAACCAAATAAATACTTAACTTAATTGAGAGTGTCTTGTTCACCAGAGGTCAGCACCTGGCAATATTCTCTGTGAAGTGGATGGCAGAACAAATAAGTAGGTGTGAGCCTTAAAATTGTGTCTACTGGTCACAGCTTTCTACATGATTTTCTTTTGATAAGCTTATTCTAAGTCATGTACTTTCCTGTATGTCCTACATAAATAATGCTAAAAAAGTTTGTGCTACTGATATAGTGATTTGATATGATTTGCCTACATTATTAATCAATTAGAAGTAATTAAGCCTTCTAACATTCATTACTGAGCAACAGAAATGCAGGTACTTCTCTCTATTCAAGTACTAAATATATGTGATTATAATTAAAGGGAACTGCAATGTTAAATTATTTCAATGTGTATCAGGCTTCCCATCCACATTAGTTCCATAGCAGTTTCTCTACACCATTTAGGCTGAACTGATTACATCTCTCTCGGGAATTTTTTTGTATTTCTGTTTATTTGTTTTCTGCAAGTCATATGTTACTGATCCACAGAGAATACAAAAGAGCTCAGATTAATATAATCATTTTTTTGAATATTTGACCTTTTTTTTTTTGCGTCCTTATGACACTTGTGCTACTGCAGGCCTCTTACTGACTCAGTTACCTGCAGTAATGTTTATCCCGACAATGCAATAGCCCTAAACAGAGGAGCTATTTAAAGATGACCATTTCTGGACTTATGCTGCATTCAATTTTCCTTGGAAGTCAGATGTCGGAGTAAGGAATGACATCACACCTGAGATGACTGTGTTTCAATAAAACATTTGGAAAACCAATATGGATGCATAAAGGAAAACCTCTGTTGTGCTTTTTCCATCTGAATAAACAGATGTGGATAACAATGAATTGTGTGGTATTTTACCCATCCAGAAACTGTAGCAACATGTCCATGGATAAAGGTTGGACAGCATTGCGTGTACAACTCATTGAATGGCACACAAATAGACAGAGGTGCTAGTAAACAGTGTAATTCTACAGCTCTTAATAAAGGTTACTATATACATTGCCCATATGTGACGATGCGGGTTCTGGCTCCACGCTCCCATTGCTGTTTGGGAAGCCCTGAACCCTACACCGTCGATAATGAAACCGAGTGAGCTAGTCAGTGGAGGCAAATAATTCGAGCAAGGGGATGGTTAAAGAAAAAAGTGCATTGTGCTTCTATTTAAAATAGTCAACAAAACAGTGTTCAAATAAATAGTGCAGTGATTTTCAAAAACAAGTCTTCATTAAATAAATAATCCATAAAACGTGGAGGTTATTCAACAAATAAAAAAACCAATCCGTTAAAATCAGAAGTTAAGACATTTCTCTGGAGCAGTCATTAAAAATCCACAACAAGAAGCTCGGTGCTTCTTTTCTGTTAGCGTCTCACCTGCTTCTCCCAGTTAGGCTTTGCAGCAGGTGAGACGCTCTCTGCAGCTGCCCTCTTCAACTCCTGCACTTTCGCGAGACTGGAGACCTCCCGATCCCTGGCTTCGGTCTGGCACTCATCCCAGCCTCGGAGACTTGGCTTCACTGACAACCAGAACGCTCATGTCAGGGAATTTACCGCCTAAGCCTCCCGACTCCCGCAGCCTTCTCGGCCTTACGCAGCCGGCCATCTTTCTCTTGTTACTCCCGCTACCTGGTCGCTCAAAGGGAGCAACAACAACTCAAACACCTGGGTGTCGGCCTAACACCACAGTCCCTCGCAGCTGCCCGTGAGCGCTCGTTCACGGCTCTCTCTCTCACCGACCTGCTTCCTCTCCTGCTCCCGATAACCTCCGTCCTCTCTCCTTTTGTTCGACCCCAAAACCGACTCGCGCTTCTTTTTTTATAACGCAAGGGGCCATCACAGCCGTAGCATTAGCCACGGGAGCAATCATGGATGTGGGCAGTTCCTCACCTGTGCACTCGGTGAGAAACGCCCAGACTACGGATCGTCCCGTGGCCTGCTACGGTGCAACGCCCACTCACGAAGCCGCTTCGGGTGCGGTGATTATTTATTTAAAATGGCCTTTGCTCAACGAGCTGTGGACCCACTATACCACACCATATGATTGACATCGTAATCTGAAGTCACACAAACTCATACTTGACAGTGCAGCCCTGAGTTTCTGAGTTAGAAATCCGACTTATGGGGCTGTTCCATTTGAAAATTTTGACTAGGAACTTGGAAATTTTGAATTCTCACTTCAAATGGAATGCATAATTAGCATATTGTGCAATATTGCATCACAGTTTACCTGGAAGGGGTGAGGAGAAAGGTGAGATGGTCTCTGACCTACTTGTCCCTAATGGCTGTGAGTCTCAGAGTTTTAGTTTCTCTTTTACACTGGAGTTTTGTTTTCCTCTTCTCCTTTACCAGATGTTCTTTGGATAATATTGAATTTTCTTATGTTATTGCTTAATTATAAAAATGTCAACAGACATTCATATAGATTTGTAGGTTAACACATCATTTTATTTTATTAACTACATGATTGGTATTTTGATTGAAAGAGATTTTGTTGCTTATTTCATTTATAATCATACATGCGCATGGCAACCTGAGGTTGTTAAAGGAAAGTGGATTATATAAATAAAGAAGTTCAATAATTTGCCCACCTTACTGAGAGTTCTACCTAGTAGCAAAAGAGATGGTCTAGAATGATAAAATTGCAGGTTAAGTTCCCAACACTTGCTCACTGTATAACCACAAGCAAGTCATTTAACACACATAAATGTATAACTATACATCACTGTCATGGTTAAAGTATATTGAACATTTATTGCCCTATGGGGGCTATTCATCAAAAGGCACTGTGTTAAAAAGGACACTACTTTTGCAAAAATCTAGCTTTTATGTGTATACTCATGCCCACATCCACAGTTGCTCATACCAGAGTTACAAATCAACCTAACTGGATTTCTTAGGACCAAAAGCCAAAGTGGAAGTCCACTGAAGAAATGTATGTGAAGACATGCAAATAAAAAATGAAGCTAAGAGTCTGCATTGAAAAGTTCAACCTGTCAGAAGCTCAAATTGAAAACTTGTGGGGATTTATATTATTTTATTATCTATATTGTAAAATATGTATGCATTATACAATATGTAATTTCACAACCTTGTGTAAAAATACTCAGTAATAACAATGATAAACTTAAAACTGCCATACTCATCAAATTGAAATATTCCACAATAATAAGGCACTGCTTGAAAATGTTTTGTTTCTCTTCATTTTCACTTATTTCACTGCATGTCTGGAATTGTTTTGTTTTGTTACTTGAATTGATAATTAGTCTGTAGGCAGTTTTAGGTAAAAAAAAAACAGTTAAACATGTTTGTATGAGAAACAGTGGGACAGGAGTCAAAGAAAATTGGAAATCTTCACAAAAGATTGTGCATTTTCTTTGCAGTCCAGTCTTTTGAATGGAATATCTCTACTAAATGCACAGTGTGAAGATGGGTCATTCCACAATAAGATAGAATCAAATAAAATAAAAAATCTAAGCCCATATGGGCAGAAAGGTCTTTTCTTTAAGATTTTCAGTGATTATAAAAAGAGATGAAAAGATGCGACAGGACCTGGGAGCAGGTTTGAATAAGAAGAAATTATACATTGTTAATTGAAATCTGTGTTCGGTCTGTTGATGAAACATTTACTTAAATTAAAATAATTAATAATCTGTATTATTAGTAGAGGAATTAGTGCACATAAAGTGCAAATCTGTCAATCCATTCAGTTTTACAATTGCTGGTGCTATCTACTGATTTATGTTTTAATGTTATTCCTTGCTTTGATACCATATCATTTCAAGTAACTGTTTTTTCCATGGTCAGAATATCTTTACATTTAGTCCATAAACAGTGGATGCATGTTGTTCATTTATATTGTCTGTATATACTGTAATTTTCTTTCTGAACATTTTCCCAGAGCCACTCAAATGGAATACATTGTACAATACATTGTTAACATTTTACAATGAAAGACTTGTCAAAAGCTTAGGATTGACACCAACCAGAGACTGAGTGGCAAGAGCAGGGTTTTCAGATATTGAGATATAATTTACATCTACAGAGCCAAATAGAAACAAAGGCTGTGCAAATGTAATCAACATTGAAGCAGAAGTTCCCATCCTGAGCTCAGGAATCAGCTTTCATAGTGAACAATGTATATTTTGTTTTTAAGTTAAAAATGTTAATATTGAGAGCCTCAGTGACAGTATTACTTTTACTGTTTGCTTTGTGAAAGGAATCAAGATAGGCATATATACCAGAAGAATCCACAATATGGTTACAAGTGACGGGAAGAACATCCCAGTATCTCAAAAGGCAACACAATTTAGAGTAATATTCTTTTTATTGCAAGAAAGATCACAACAAAGCATGAGGTGTTGGGGTACCCTCTGGCAAACCCTGTATAATTAAAAAGAAAACGCAGTTTCACAAACACATTGCAAAAGAAAATCATCCTGACGGACATGACTCTAACTACTGACGACTTGAAAATGGCGGATCTTCCGGTAGCATAGACTTCTGGCAGAAATAGGCGGGTCCAAGTGGATGGATACCGGAAGTGACGTCACTGTTGGTAAAGCCATCAATCTTCCAGTCTGCAGAGGGAGGAAGAGAAAAGGTGTTATTAACTAGCGCCATCCTGTGTCCCGGCAGGGGATTACCATCACCTGTGTCCCCAATATTCATGCACATGTATTATCAAGAAATGTTAATAAAGAAGCAGTTTTTCAAAAGGAAGTAACATGATGCTACTCTCTGTGTACACTGACAAAAAAATTATAATTTTAAAAGGCCTCTATCCACTTCTAAGAGAATGAAGTATTATTTCTTAAATTCACATTGGCATTCAGATTTTGATTAAAAGAAAGAATCTTTCTATGAAGGTTTTATTTTTATACACATTTTTCAGTAGACGCTCACGTGGCCAATATAGATACTATGATGTTCATTTTTCTTTATATTTACTTTTTGCCTTTAGGGAGATGAGGTATTTTGTTTCATTCAGAATGTGGAAAGCAAGCAGGATGCTAAAAAAGTCTAATTATTACACAAAATTATTTTATGGAAAACGAAAGCTATGTTATACATTTTCAGATGTAACAGCAACTACAAATGAATCTACATATACACATACTGTATTTATCTATTTTCTAAAGAAGAAAGGCAGATTGCTACATAGGCTGATAAGATCACAATTCCAAGTGAGCCAATAGAAAGCAAAAACAGTCAGACAAGGGATGCCTTTCTCCATTCCTGAAGAAGCAACATAAAGTACAAATTGTTGCATGAGAGGAAAAACATTTTGCATTAGCTGAAATAATTATCTCTGCAGCAAGTAACAGCTGAGTGTATCACTGAGCTGTCAAAATTTCTATCACCCACTTGGCACATCACAACTGAAAGTTTGAACGCATTGCTAAAAATTCATGGTAACAGAAACCGCAATGTTAAATTGTAGTACTTAATGAGGGCAGAACCTACAACTAAACATGTTTCTTTGAAAAAATGCCAGTATGACACTCATGGAATTGTATGAATGGCATTACAATAAAGCCACCTGACTTAAATTGAATAAGATAATATATTAGTTTAAATAGGCCTTGATATAGTTAATAAAAATAGAACTAGCAAAAAGATAAACAAGATAAAGTAGCAAAACAGAGACTTCACTTGCACTTTTGCACTTAATAGACTTAATAGAGTCGGCACCTTTGTGACCTAACTTTATTTGTAACCTCCTGTGTATTTTATCCAATCTATACAAGATGTGTCTAGCCTGACTGACAAACCCAATTCAATGATTTATTGTATATATGAACACTTCAGTCTCATATTGACTTCAAAATGTACGAGCTTAGTCAGGCATAATATAATTTCTTGAGGCAAAGTGTTTCAGAGAACCAACTGTAGCCACATCCTGATCACTAAGCACGCTGCAGTGCAAAGACGTGATCCTCAGGATTTGCATTTATAAACTTCACTTTCCGGTACAGTAAGTTTCTAATTGTGCAAGTGTAACAGGGCCATAATGTTAAATGCTGTATTTCAAACTGAATTCTTCTGACTTTGAGTTGGGAAGTATCTTGAGATAGATATATCAAGATGGTTCAGAAAGACTTGCTGAATTTACATTACATGAATTAAATATTGCCGAAAGAATATTTTTTACTATACAGAAAGAAGTTATTAAAAAATGGTGGCAAATTTCTGTTTTCTGTACATGCTAAAAATTCTTAATCTTGTTGTAGTCATCCAGTGCAGCATGCACTTATTTTGCCATTACTCCATTTCTGCTATGTTACCCCTAATTAAGAAAATGTGAATATGACACTTCTTTGTGACTTTTCAAATTCCTTTTTAAGGAGAAGAACACACAGAAAATAAGCTGGTTATCACAATGGCTAACTCAGTTGCCTGCTATTTTGCTTGTAACATTCACTATTGCATCTGAAATTTGCCCACAGTTAACTCAGCTTTACTGTCAAACTGAAACAAGTTGGCTAACATGAAAAAAGATTATTTTGCAGGTACCTTGCATTAAAGTAGCATATGAACTTGCCATCTGCAAATGTCTAATTGTATCAGGCAGTCAATGGTTGCCAAACAAACCTTATCCTTCCTGATTGATTCGTCTCTAGTTTTGCATTTTTCTAGTGTCCTTGTCACTACTGGTAGCTTGAGGTGATACCTGCAGCTGATTCAGTTGGCACAGGTAGTCCACCTTCTTCAGGATGGCACATCCATACATGCAATCACAAGTAGGTTTGCTGTGTCTCCCAGAACAGTCTCAAGAACAAGAAGGAGATACCAGGAGAGTGACCGTCACATGAGGAAAGCTGGACAGGGCCGTAAAAGGGCATCAGATCAGCATCAGGACAGGTATCTGCTTCTTTGTGCAAAGAGAAACAAAAGGAGCACCACCAGAACCCTACCAAATAATATCCAGCTGGCTATTGGTGCGCATGTTTCAAACTGTCAGAAACAGACTCCATGAGGGTGGAATGAGGGCCCGACGTTCTCTAGTTCAGGGGTCACCAACTCCGGTACTGGAGGACTACCGTGGCTGCAGGTTTTCATTCTAACCATTTTCTTAATGAGTGAAGTGTTTTTGCTGCTAATTCACTTCTTCTGAACTAATTTTAATTGACTTGCTCTTGAAGACTCAGACCCCTTGATTGTTTCTTTTTCCTTAAGTTACAGGCAAACAATTATGAGATACAAAATGAGCCAAAACAACTGGTGTCTATTATACAGTATCTGAAAATATAGAAAGATGAAGGTCTCAGGAATGTTAATCTGCTTAGGTCCCCGAAACATTTTAACAGTGCTCTTAGAAATGAGAAAATCAACAATTTCAGAAATGTCTGCTAATGCACCACAAGAGCACCAACAAGCCATGAAATTAAAGAACGCGTTTATTTAACGACAAGAATCGGCACCTCATTAACAAGCTGGTTGGAGTTTGAGGCCCTGACTTAGTTGGTCTTCTGTCAGCTCACTCACATTTCATTTCTGTTTGGGTGCCATTTAAGAAAAGAAATGAAATAATTCAAAGGAATGAAGAAGAAATTCAGGGGAACAAATCTTAAAAAAGCAATTCAATTAAAATTAATTCACAAGAAGTTAATTAGCAGCACAAACAGGGCACTCATTAAAAGAAGGGTTAAAATGAAAACCTTGAGCCATGGTGATCCTCCAGGACCGGACTTGGCAATCCCTGCTCTAGTGGGACATGTGCTCACAGGCCATCACCGTGCAGCTCGATTGGCATTCACTAGAGAATACCACAATTGTCAGCTCCACCACTGGTGTCCCGTTATCCTCACAGGGGAGAGCAGGTTGATACTTAGCACATGCGACAGACGTGAAACAGTCTAGAGATCAAGTGGTGAACATTATGCAGCCTACAACATCATCCAGCATGAGTGGTTTGGAGTTAAGTCAGTGATGGTCTGGGGATTCCTGTCCTTGGAGGATCGTACAGACCTCCACATGCTAAGCAACGGTACACTAACTGCTATTACATACCAGGAAGAAATGCTAATATTTAAAATCCCCCCAAAAAAATGATATGATAATGTTGTGTTTGAAATTTTGCATGCAATATAGTAACTCTGAAACCAATTTACTAATTACCCTCACACGTCATTCACTGCAACCAGCCAATAAAACTATGCAAAATATTAATGCATATTGAATTGTGATGCAGAAAAATACAGTATATCAGCAGGTTAAGAACAATGTGCAAGACAGTGATAAGTCGTCATATAATTAAACTAACCGTAAAGAATGCCAAAAATCTTTTGTGCTAATGGACTCTAATTCAAAGGGAAGATAGAAAGTTGTTGTTACTGATACTAGAAAAATGTCATACTTGTCTGTTTTCTCACCACTTGCTGAACCAGAAGAGGAATTCTGCCCACAGCCTGACTCTACTTGCTAATTCACGCTTTTTTAAGATCCCTTCATAGTATCTCTAGAGAAGAACAACATAAGAAATTTGACAAATAAGAGGCTATTTGTCCATCAAGCTCATTTGTATATCTAATAAATGGAAGTAACTTGACTTATTGACCCACAACTACATACCTACTGCAATCGTCACTGTTTGCTGTGTACTGTGATAGTCTGGGTTAGCTCTACACTCCCTAGTTGCTTCTGGGAGCCACTTGAAACCAGATCCGTTGATAGTCATAAACTGAGATAAGCTGTGCAAATAAGGGCACACACAGTCAGCAAGGGACTGGTTGAAAGTGCTCAGTGCTTTTATTAAAAACCACACAGTGTTCAAAGTGCAGTCCAAGTTTTTGAAAAGAGAAATAAACCATTAAATCAAAGTGTCCAGCAGAGGTTAAACTGTCTATAAATATATTCCATAACAACAAGGTTAAAACAAAAGGGCAAACATCCTCTTAAAACGACGAGCCTTGGTGCTTCTTTCTAAAATGGACAACTCCTCCGCTTACCTTTTATGGATTCCTCAGTCTGAGGATACGTCCACAGGCAGGCGATCAGCTCGGGTCCCTGTTGCCAGTCTGTAGGCTTTCACAGGGCACCATGCTGAGCCTCATTCCTTGCTCCCTCATTGCCGCAGTACTGGAGGCAGGAGTGACGGTATCAGGAGGACATTTTTTCTGAGGGTCAGCAGAGGAAGAATACACATTACTGTTCATTGTCATCCCAGCTTATTATTCTTTTTAGTTAAGCCCATCGACTGCCTCCCATGTGCACATGTGTACATCTGCTTATAATTAAACTAAAAACACTGAAAAAGAACAGAATTGAAATTGAAGTGCAAAAAGGTTATTGTGAAATCAAAAGCAAAATCAAAAAAGAAGTTTCACTAAATAAATTGGAAGGAGCAACTAAAGGTGGACATAATTGTGTTACACCATTTACAGTAAATATATACAGTAGGTAAAATCAGAAAAGGGGAAGTAATATTAATTAGGCTAAGGCTAGCAGGCTGTGCCTTAAACCAAGGGTTGTTTCTAAAATTGTTCGCCATGGAGATGAAAGAGGTGCAAAATGTGAAACAATGGAAAATATCCAACATGTGTCACACAACCACATTTTGTACCAAAATTAAAGACCATCATAAACTTATTGTCTATGAAAAATGAATGTGGTTGCAATAACATTATAGGATCTTCTAGAGGAAAAACTCAATAGTGCTGATGTTTACAACTAACTGATGAAATTTCTTAAAGATACTGGAATGGATAAAAGAATGCAGCAACTATGAAAAATTCAATGAAGAGTATCTAAACTACCATTTGCTAAAAGAAGATTTTGGAGTTGCCTGTGGCAATGGGTGTGATTTTTTTCTTCTTCTCCTTTTCTCCTTTTACTTTTCCAAGAGGAAATAACTGGGGAAAAAAGCTTCTAGAATGGCTTGAAATTTAAATGTTTGTATCTTTAAAATTTCTTACTATGAAAGTTGAGTAGATAAATATGAATATATATTTAAGTCTATGTTTTGGATTGGTACCAACCCTCTATTACAGCGTGCCTGCCATCACATCTATGCATAGTGTAAAACAGCCATTGGATGGATTAAAAAATTCAAAGTGGTGATTTCCACATATATATTTTATATACATTCCTCTTACACTTACACTCCTGGCTGCAAAGAAAAATAAAATTCCCTAATAGATGATATTGAAATGCCAGTATATTTGAGGATGCAGCAGGGAATACATTGTGGATGCCTGGTATTGTGCCAGGTAAAGTAAATGATGTTTGTAACTGCAACAGGAAGAAATGCAGGTAAGGAGAGCAAAATAAAATTTCTGAATGTCTCTAGAAATTAAAAGAAGAGGAAAGGAGCTCTTTATGTGTGTTAACTTGTGGTGTGACTATTAAGATTCATTCCACAAAATTATATATCGAGCACATCTGTCTTGTCTAAAATTCTCCAAAATGTTTCCAGGGCAAGATCCAACCTACGAACGCTGCAACCAAGTCCCAGCCTCACTGGGTCACATGTTCTGGGCCTGCACCAAATTAACATTATTCTGGACCAAAATTTTTAATTACCTTTCAGACAGCCTTGGTGTCACAATCCCTTCTAACCCATTAACAGCTGTGTTTGGGGTTCTTCCAGATGGGTTTAAAGTGGAGAAAGACAAACAAATTGTGATTGCATTCACTACACTTCTGGCACGCAGACTTATTCTTATAAACTGGAAGAACCCAAACTCTCCTCTTTTAAGTCAGTGGGAAACCGATGTGTTATACTATTTGAAATTGGAAAAAATCAAATACTCAGTTAGAGGATCCGTACAGACTGTTTTCAAAACATGGCAGGATCTAATTAGTAATATTTTAAAATAAGCTCATAAAGCACAGAGAATTTATTAATTTAGGTATGGTTACAAGCCTTAAATTTCACACCGTTTGCCTTGCTCTCTCTCTCAGGGGTGGGGATTGATATGTCCTTAACTCAATTTTTCTTTTTGTAAAAACTTGATTGATTTGTATGGATTGCAATAAAATTAATAAAAATAAAAAATAAATAAATAAATAAAAAAAGATTCATTCCAGCAGTTCTCAGTTTCCGTGGTCTCCTTCAGAGGACTATGTTTTCCTTTCACTTTCCAAATACAGTATAAGCTTGAGGTTATGTGTAGGCTCTAAATCAGCTCATTGCAAGTGTGAGTGTAAATGGCAATAACTCCTGGTATCTAAGACACTGTGCTGGAAAAGAGACTCAGAAAATGAAAAGAGTCTTTTTGTTGCAAACATCAGACAATGCATACTGTAAATAAGTGTTGATTTCCATATTTAAGAAGTATTCCTAAATTGATCAGTAAATTTGGATATTTTGACTGTACTAGTGTTATGGTATTATTTTATAAACAGTTGGTTATTAATTCTGTTCCCATGAAATATTGTTAGTTTAACAGTGCTGACATTCCTAAACATCTTTGTGTAGATTTAAGTCAAATTTAAAAATATCATTAACTGCTAATCTGATAACTTTCAGCAGCTACACTTAATCCAAGATCAAGGATGAATAAACCAAATTTAAAAAGACTGTTACATTTTAAATCTCATCTTGTGATCAGTTATGAAGTCTATCCCAGATGAGCTTTCACATAATAAAATCAAAAACCTATTCTCCTGAGGGCTGGATTAAAACTAAATAATATTCAAAATGTGAAATGAAAAATGACTTGTATAAAGAAGACATTTCAAAGTAAATAAAGAAAAAATATTGTTAGTACCACAAATGATTCAAAGACAGGGTCAATATATATTCAAGATTAGCACATTCAAATGTATACAATAAATCTTCTAAATGATCGTGTTTTAATTTTGCCTAGTCACATTGGTTTACCAAATAGCTTGCCATCTTTTAAAATGCATTTTAAAAAGTGGAACAGATAAAGAGATAACTTAGTTATTTTATTTTAAATGTCAAAACTCAAAGAATACCTTGGCATAAATGACGGCTACAGTTTACAGGAATGGCTAAAACTATTTATTTGAAATTTACATACAACTCTCCAGTGAAAACACCAGGAGTGTTCATTATTAATCAAATATAAAAAAATACAATAATCAAGAATATTCAATTTAAAAATAAGTTCTTATTAAGGACATTTATGGCTATCAATGGCATCTTTGCATTTGGGGCATGTGGAGCACTGCTCCTCCATCTCCCAGCCAACAGAGTTGATCTGCAAAAATGAAATAAGTAGAAAGCTCACCTCGTTAGTTTCACATATTAAGATATTTACAGGAAACTCATCAAATTTTTCCAGTTTTCCATGATGTGCTCGATACCGCTAGCCTGTTCCTTATTGTTTGACTGGCTGCTTGAACCTTACTGCATTCTTGGCATACATTTCCTCATGTGTCCACATGTTCAGCCCTTAAATGACTCATAGATTTTTTTTGGTAGTACAATTTACAATGTACATGAACTTGTACACATGACATAAAGAAATAAAACAATATAAAAAGACAGTCGTATTGAATCAATGTGTCATATGTCAGACTTAGTATTGTTTAACCCATTATGCACTAAGGGGTCTTTAGTATTATTGCACCTAAATTACATACCTAAAAATAAACAGCTATTATTCTGCTTATGTAATGGCTGAAGAGTAGTGAGTACAGCATTCCAAATTTTTGTTTATACCAATATCAACTAAATAAAACACAAAAACAAATGTACTTTAGGAATATTCTGTCCAAAAGGCTGGATTTTACGGTCCATAACCTAGACATTTTATGATGCACAATACTGGAAATCAATTCTCTATTGTGCCTCATGGCAGGAAACAACCCTGTATGTGGCCCCCAGAGCTACTCTCCTACACACACCACACATACACCTTAGCCAGTGTTTCTAATCCACTTTTGAGTCTTTGGTAGCCATTGCAGCATTGCAACACTTGTTCATGGTATAATACCATCTGCTCCCCTGACTGAAGGGATCAACAACGCTATGCAATATTTTTTCTCCCGTTTCTAATCACACTTGCATCTAATAATGCTTTAAAGTTATACTAAGTAGTACATACAAAATGAGTAGCATCAAGTCTTTTAGCAAATGCGTCATTCTCAATACAGTCAAAACTGCGATCAGAATCTGACTCAAGCTGTGTGTGTAATGGTGAGTAAATGGCAATGAACCTTTCATTGTAGGTGGCCCAACACAGGTGAGATCTCTCCTCAGCATACATGAGTGCAAATCTCATATTTTAATAATGGAAGAGAGCAGAGAACATGGAAATGCATGATTTATTTGATAGAAGTCACCCCTGGGTATGTAAAAATGCCATTATTGCTTTTGATTGCCTTGTGTGTTTCTTCATGCCGGTCTCAAGCTCGGATAAATGTGAATGGTTACGTCAGGAAGGGCATCCAGTGTAAAATTTTGCCAAATCAATATGCAGACAACAATATAAATTTCCATACCAGATCGGTTAAGCCAAGGGTTAACAAAGACCGCCACCAGTACTGTTAGCCAACAGGGTGCTGGCGGAAATTGGGGTGCTGTTGGCCGAAGAAGAAGGAGGAGAAGAAGAGGGGGGAGACGTGTCTGAAGGCAGGTGGAGAGGAGGAAAGTGAAGAGAGTGGAGCTGAGGGTAGGAACTTTGAGTGTTGGCAGTATAACTGCTAAGGGGAGAAAGTTAGCAGATATGATGGAGAGAAGGAGGGTTGATATATTGTGCGTGCAAGTGACTAAATAGAAGGGGAGTAAGGCCAGGTGGATTGGAGGTAGATTCAAATTGTTCTATCATGGTGTGGATGGGAGGAGAAATGGGGTAGGAGTTATTCTGAAGGAACAGTATGGCAAGAGTGTTTTGGAGGTGAAAAGAGTGTCAGGCAGAGTAGTGATTATGAAGCTGGAAATTGGAGGTGTGATGGTGAATGTTGTTAGTGCATATGCACCACAAGTTGGGTGTGCAATGGGTGAGAAATAAGAATTTTTGGAGTGAGTTGGAAGAAGTGATGAACAGTGTACCCAAGGGACAGAAAGTGGTGATTGGAGCGGATTTCAATGGGAATGTTGGTGAAGGGAACAGTGGAGATGAGGAGGTGATGGGTAGGTATGATGTCAAGGAGAGGAATGAAGAAGGTCAGAGGATAGTTGATTTTGCCAAAAGGATGGACATGGCTTTGGTGAATGCGTATTTTAAGAAGATAAAGGAACATAGGGTTACGCACAAGAGTGGAGGAAGATGCACACAGGTAGATTACATCCTATGCAGAAGAGTTGATCTGAAGAAGAATGAAGACTGCAAAGTGGTGGCAGGGGAAAGTGTAGTTAAGCATCATAGGATGATGGTCTGTAGGATAACGTTGGAGATCAAGAAGAGGAAGAGAGTGAGGGCAGAGCCAAGGATCAAATGGTGGAAGTTGAAAAGGAAGACTGAAAGGTTGAGCTTAGGGAGGAGGTGAGACAGGCACTGGGTGGCAGACAGCTGGGAAACTACAGCAGATGTAGTAAGGGTGACAGCAAGAAGGGTGCTTGGCATGACATCTGGAAAGGGGAAGGAGGAAAAGGAAACCTGGTGGTGGAATGAGGAAAGACAGGAAAATATAGAGAAGAAGAGAATGGCAAAGAAGAAGTGGGATAGTCAAAGAGATGCAGAAAGTAGACAACAGTACAAAGAGATAAGGCGTAAGGTGAAGAGAGAGGTGGTGAAGGCTAAGGAAAAGGTGTATGATGAGTTGTATGAGAGGTTGGACACTAAGGAGGAAGAAAGGACCTGTACCGATTGGCTAGACAGAGGGACCGAGCTGGGAAAGATGTGTAGCAGGTTAGGGTGATAAAGGATAAAGATGGAAACGTACTCACAAGCGAGGAGAGTGTGTTGAGTAGATGGAAAGAGTACTTTGAGAGGCTGATGAATGAAGAGAACGAAAGAGAGAAGTGGTTGGATGATGTGGAGATAGTGAATCAGGAAGTGCAATGGATTAGCAAGGAGGAAGTAAGGACAGCTATGAAAAGGATGAAAAATGGAAAGTCTGTTGGTCCAGATGATATACCTATAGAAGCATGGAGGTGTTTAGGATAGATGGCAGGGGAGTTTTTAACCTGATTGTTTAATGGAATCTTGGAAAGTGAGAGGATGCCTGAGGAAGGGAGAAGTGTACTGGTGCCATTATTTAAGAATAAGGAGGATGTGCAGGACTGCAGTAACTACAAGGGAATAAAATTGATGAGCCACAGCTTAGAGTTATGGGAAAGAGTAGTGGAAGCTAGGTTAAGAAGTGAGGTGATGATTAGTGAGCAGCAGTATGGTTTTATGCCAAGAAAGAGCACCACAGAAGCAATGTTTGCTCTGAGGATGTTGATGGAGAAGTTTAGAGAAGGCCAGAAAGAGTTGCATTGCGCCTTTGTGGACTTGGAGAAAGCATATGACAGGGTGCCTTGAGAGGAGCTGTGGTATTGTATGAGGAAGTCGGGAGTGGCAGAGAAGTACGTAAGAGTTGTACAGGATATGTACGAGGGACGTGTGACAGTGGCAAGGTCTGCGGTAGGAGCCACGGATGCATTCAACATGGAGGTGGGATTACATCAGGGATCAGCTCTGAGCCCTTTCTTATTTGCAGTGGTGATGGACAGGTTGACAGACGAGATTAGACAGGAGTCCCCGTGAACTATAATGTTTGCTGATGACATTGTGATCTGTAGCGATAGTAGGGAGCAGATTGAGGAGACCCTGGAGAGGTGAAGACATGCTCTACAGAGGAGAGGAATGAAGGTCAGTAGGAACAAGACAGAATACATGTGTGTAAATGAGAGGGAGGTCAGTGGAATGGTGAGGATGCAGGGAGTAGAGTTGGCGAAGGTGGATGAGTTTAAATACTTGGGATCAACAGTACAGAGTAATGGGGATTGTGGAAGAGAGGTGAAAAAGAGAGTGGAGGCAGGGTGGAATGGGTGGAGAAGAGTGTCAGGAGTAATTTGTGACAGATGGGTATCAGCAAGAGTGAAAGGGAAGGTCTACATGATGGTAGTGAGACTAGCTATGTTATATGGGTTGAAGACGGTGGCACTGACCAGAAAGCAGGAGACAGAGTTGGAGGTAGCAGAGTTAAAGATGCTAAGATTTGCACTGGGTGTGACGAGGATGGATAGGATTAGAAATGAGTACATTAGAGGGTCAGCTCAAGTTGGATGTTTGGGAGACAAAGTCAGAGAGGCGAAATTGCGTTGGTTTGGACATGTGCAGAGGAGAGATGCTGGGTTTATTGGGAGAAGGATGCTAAGGATAGAACTGCCAGGGAAGAGGAAAAGAGGAAGGCCTAAGCAAAGGTTTATGGATGTGGTGAGAGAGGACATGCAGGTGATGAGTGTAACAGAACAAGATGCAGAAGACTGGAAGATATGGAACAAGATGATCCGCTGTGGCAACCCCTAATGGGAGCAGCCAAAAGAAGAAGAAGATTGCCTTGTGGGTTTAATTCAATGTACACAAACTACTTTGAATTATGGCAGGGTGCTGCAACAGGCCACCTTGTACATAAGTGGCTACAAAATATTACCACCAAATTTTGCCACCCTAGGTGACTACCTACTTCACCTTAATGGTAGAGCCGGCCTTCGCTATCAAGTCAACAACATGGAACTGCAACTGCCTTGTACAAACCATGCTACTTAATGTAAATGACTCTTAACTGTTTATAAAAGTGTTTCTGAGCTATAAACAGTTAAACAAGAGTGATTATATGAAAAACTGCTAATTCTGTGTTGCAACCCATCACAGACCTGTCTTCATTTTGTGTGTTTTTCCTTTCATGTACCTATTTGACTGACACTTTATCATCACTGGTGTTGGTAGCCTAATACATCATGACATGCCTGGATGCTATTTTGTTTCTGCACTTGTCTAGTCTTCCACGGCTCCAGCTATGCAGCTCTAATGATCTTTATTCTGCCACATTCCCTGTCTGCTCACTTATGCTGCCAACTTAACCTCACTTGTGATCACAGGCAAGGCAACACTAACTGTGTCCACTTTCCCCAACTACATGAGCTGAGCTGATCTATGCCAGAATCATTTCCAAGACCCTGGATATACTGAACAATGGATATGTACAGAGATGTGGCTCTCATAAGTTTTACTCTTTAAATGCTTGATCAAGTCTGCTTCTGTCTCACTCTCACACACAGACTCACACACAGACCCCTGCCCTCTTCGTGACTTATCAGGATGGCTTCTTCCCTTTTGACCGCATATCCACTTGTCCCCTCACACAAAAAAAGTCACTGTTGGAGAAGAATATCTTATCTTTTTTATTCTCTTATAGAATATAGAAAAGCAAAATTACTTGCATAAAATGGTAGAGAAAGGAACAGAAGTAGATCTAACTCTACAAACATTTATTTATGTGTACATTTTCATACAAAAAAGTTAATTAATTAATATATGTATTGTGTACTTAATTAATTTGTGTATTGTGTATTTAAAGAAATAAATTAAGCAGAATTAAGCATAACTTAAATTTCTTTTGACTATATGCAATTTTGAATTGCTAAATTGTTAAATTTTTTTAATTGTTAAATTGTTAATAGTAAAAATCAGAATCTGATTCTATAACTAGATGACCGTGGAGAAGAATAAAAAAAAAACTCCAGCCAAAGCCAAAAGAATGCCCAGGACACTGTACAGTACATAGTTATTCGTTTTGTTATGATGCACCGTCTTTGAAGACCTCATGCATGTAGGTTGCATGATTAATTGAATTATCAACATACGTCCCACAATGAAAGGTGGCTGGAGTACTTTGTGTACCAGTGTTTCAGAATCAAAGATTACTATTAGGAATGCAAGGAACTTAAAGGTGTCTACAAGAAAGGCGAAATAAAGAACAAAAAAAAAGGTTTAAAAAGGAGCAAGATTGTTAAGACCTTCCTGTGCAATTAAAAGTTATTTAAAATAAATTCTGATGGACACACACAACCAGTAATACTAAGACCAGTATTTTTTTGGTTAAGATTCCTGCTGCTGCATTCTGAAATGACCAAAAGCCTGTATGATTATTTTCAGAATTTTGAGATGTTATAAAATATCTGGCTATTGCAATGTTTCCTAAAGGAAAAGTGAAATTTATGTAATATGGTTAGTATGTGCTTTGAAGTTTATGTCTGAATTCATAATAACACATATACTTTTTAAATCTGGATTTATTTGCAGTTTATGTTGAACAATAAGACCATCACTTTTTTATTACTGTCCATGACTAAAAATAAAATAAGTGAACGACATCATTGATTTCTGACACACAATTCTCACAACTTCATTTATTTTCCTGTTTTATAAGATTGAGATCAATCTAAGATACTACCAGAAAGACTAATCTATTGACTAAGGCAAACAATTAGAATGCTGTGATCTATGGTTTGAAATGCTGCCCTTAGATCTAACAAAAAAAGACAAATATGCTATTTGCACCAGCATTTAGCCTTGAACAATCAACTACTCTAAGGAAAGCAGCTTCTGCACTATAATTAGATCTAAAGCCTGACTGAAAAAAGTTTTTTGTTCAAGCAATCATTTAACTGCCGAAAAACTACTTTTTCTAAAATTGTTTTAAAAAGACAGGGGTTGTCCAAAATAGAAAATTTGAGGTTGTTTTTCTGAAGCACCAGTTTAAGTACTGCAATCTTTAAAGAGTCTCAAAAAATGCCAATGTCTAAAAATGTAACTATTTCTAGTACACTCTTCATTAGAACATCAGAAACATCTTTGAAAAAGCCTGTTGTGAATGGATTAAGGACACAAGTGGATCGTGTCAAGCATGTGTGTCCAAGGGTCACCTTCTGGGCTCATCTGAGGTAAGCACAACCACACCATAACACATGACACCAGGGAGCATGATCGCTAACTCTCATATCTCTCTAATAACCAGCAGAAGGTGCTCAACTGACCACTCCCTCTTGGGTCCATGTGCTATAAAAGCGAGGCGCTCCTGAATAAGCAGATGAGTGTACCAAGTTGTGGAGCTCTGATCCTGCAACTGGACTGCTCTCCAGAGCCTATTGTTTTCAAGACAGCAGTTAAACTTTGTTTGTTTTGTTAGCCCTTTTATTTTCAGTTGTTTTTTGCTTTGCAAGTAAACAGGGTGGCCCGGTTGGCACCCCATCATTTCTGTTGAGTCCTGTCCTTCCCTCAACTGATGACAATGGTTTTAGCTAATTAATTATTGTAAGAAGTTAAAATAAACATGTTTTTAGAAAAGGAGTTTAACCCACTGCATACAGCATGCTGAGGTTCAACAAGGTTTACGAGGACAGTATTACATTTCATTTTTATTTTTTCTTTAATACATAAAATATCAATAGTTCATTTATACCTTATAGAAAAGTAGAACTGACTCTTAGTTCAAAAGTACTGTATCATACTTACAACAGTCTTAATTTTAGAGACTGAGTTTTCCACACTACTTTAATAGTAAAAGATTTCCTAACAGTTTTTTTTAGAGGTTACTATGTTGGCTGCAGTCCTCCACCTAGCATTAAAGTTTTTCACCTTACTACTTACATTGCCAGCTGTTTTAGAATAAGCACTACCTTCAGACTGACTATTAAGAATAATGGAAACCTAGTAGCGGCTTCTTCATCCAGATAAGGCATTTTTACTGTACACTTTTTAGTTTTAGTCACAGATTTTGTTATGTACAGTAATGGTCTGATGCTGATCTCCAGCATCTTCTGAATGACATACTTAAATCTAACATGTGTATGACCCTTATGTGTTGGCCAGGTGACATGTTGACTGAGATCAAAAGAATGCAGAGGGTTAGTAAAATTTCTGGCTTTGTGTTCACATTGATTATTAATGTGATAATTGAAATTGCCCAGAAATGCCTAGAAAATTGCCCTGAAATTTAAAGTATCTTGTGAAGGACAAGTGGTTAGTAAGAGAAAACGTGTTACTCTGTAAATAACTACAATAAGATGAACAAAAGATGTAAAACTATCAAGACTGGTATTTGTACAGTGTAAATAGCTCAAATAAAAAACATTTGCTATACCACTCCCTCTCCTTCCAGAAGAGCACATAACAATTCAGAGAGACTGCTTCAATTAGCACTGCAGCACCATCATTAGCCAGTCACATTTCACAAAGTTATACAGTCTGTTTTCTTCTCATTATAATATAATAAGATCGTTTACATAAAATGTCTTATTAGTTAAAGTTATAATATGAAATAAGGCAATATTAAGAGTCTCAGAAGCAAAAGATTGCACCAAAAGTTAAAATCAGCTAGAGATACCAATTAAGCTGTTTGCATTTGTACAAATCTGTCAATATAATGAACCTCTTTCGGAAAACCCATAACTAATTTCTCAAATTTTAATATGAGTTATATATTGTGATATTCAGTAACTTATTACACTACAGCATGATCTTGAATCCTTGGTATCTCATAGTTCATTAACCAAGACCAATGAGTAATGGAGAGACAAAGCACACAAACAAGTACAAAGTAAAAAAAACAGTGAGTTCTTTATTTACAGTGATCTAGAAAATATTTACAAAAAAAACAAAACAAAACAAATCCTTCTTTCTTCTTGATTGGTCATTCCATGGACTGAGTGATCTAGAAAATATTTACAAAAAAAACAAAAAAAAACAAATCCTTCTTTCTTCTTGATTGGTCACTCCATGGACTGAGACATTTGTGCATATCTATGTGCAAATAAAGAATCGTTCTGCATTTTCATCTGTTCTCTGAGAATAACTTCTTTGAAAATAGAAGAAAGCTTTTTCCACAACACCATTCCCCCACAGTCCAATCAATCAGGGAGCGCACAGTGACACTGGCTACACATGTGTTCCCCAGACTGGAACTCTCTACTTCACTTTATATTTAAAAGTGCTTCACTTCTCACAAGTGAGTCCACCTGTGATATTGCAGGTCGACTCAACACTCCTACTTCAATTTTGGGAGCCTCTTGAACCTGACATAATTGATAACGTAACCGAATGAGCCAGGCAGTTGACGACAAAACACACACATAGCAAGTGGTAGGTGCATAAAGGCGCCAAGTGCTTTTATTTAAAACAATCCAACAAAAACAAAGTACTCAATAAGAGCAGTGCTCAATGAACTCTCCATTGTATCTCGAGCATGGGAGCTTAAGCAGCTGCAGTGCCATCTGCTTACTGGACCCTCACTCTGTCATCCTCTGAGCTAAGTGATCTTTGCCTAACTATTTAAACAAAGTTGAAGTAAAGCTATAAACAGCAAAACTTCTTTTTAAACAACTGTTATGACACCACTCGTCATACTTGGCAACAATTTGAAATGCTTTAGGAGAGGTCGTTGTAACCGAATCTAGTGGGGTGCAGGCTACCCAGTTGAAAGAATTGTGGAATTGTGACATTTTCCAGAAAAGGTTCCAGCTGTCCATTTCTTAACTCTTGCAAATAATTCTCAGCCAGTTGTTTAGGGCTGGGAGGATGCTATATACCTCTTTTCAACCGACAAACCAGGCACGAAAACTTTACTTCTAGGAACTTATCCTTGATGAGTTGAAAAAGTAACGAGAAGTCCAGATTCAATAACTTACTTTAAAAACTTGGAAATGATTATACTTGTTTATAAATCTGTCTTCACTTAATGAACCTGCTTAATTCAACTCATTGCAGTACTCAGCAATGATCAAAATGTCAGTCAAAAAATCTACAGGTACTATCTGAACTGTTTGTAGCATCGTGGCATCCTATTAAAGAAAACTTTGTTATAAAAATCTTATAAATATCATATGAAGAGTGATGATATGAGAATGATATGTCATATTATGTTATGACTATAAATGTGAACCTTGTCTCATCAAAAAATATAAAAAGTGCCAAATCACTCAAAAATAATTAACATATTATTAGCTTTGGGATGTCAATAAATCTGTCCTTCATATTGAAACATGGACATAAGCAAAACACTACCATGAAATAAGAGTGTGAATTACTGTATTAAACAGACATCCTGTAGTCCTTAAATATGCCTTTGTCCTTATATTACTGTTATTTTCAAATAAAAAATAAGGTTTAAAACACATGTATGGTTTGGCTACATCTACTGTTCGGTTAGAAATGTGATGTCCTCTTTCATTGAATTGCAAGAAATCTTATAAGGCGTGGATTGGAATAAACATTCACAGTGATGTTTTAAAATAGAAGTCACTCAAATGGACATGGGTATGGTAGTTCTTTGTTGTTATTATTATTATTATTATTATTATATTGATCTGGCAAAATTTTTCACAGTATGCCCTTGCTGACACAACCCTCCCCACTTATCAGGGCTTCCAAAGAAACACACTGGTTTGTGCATTCCCCCATGACTGGCTATAAAAGTATCTTGGTGTGACATCTGGACAGAGGAAAGAGTACAAGGAAACTTGGTGGTGGAATGGGTAAGCACAGGAGAGTATACAGAGGAAGAAGTTGGCAAAGAATACGTGGGATAATCAGAGAGATGAAGAAAGTAGACAGGAGTACAAGGAGATAAGGCATATGGTAAAGAGAGGTGGTAAAGGCTGAATATAAGTCATATGATGAGTTGTATGAAAGGTTGGACACTAAGAAGAGAGAAAAGGACCTGTACCAATTGCCTAGGCAGAGAGACCGAGCTGGGAAAGATGAGTAGCAGGTTAGGGTGATAAAGGATAAAGATGGAAATGTACTCACAAGTGAGGAGAGTGCATTGAATAGATAGAACTAGTACTTTGAGAGGTTGATGAATGAAGAGAATGAGAAAGAAGTTAGCTGCTGTGGAGACAGTGAATCAGGAAGTGCAACTGATTAGCAAAAAGGAAATAAGGACAGCTATGAAGAGAGTGAAGAATGGGAAGGCTGTTAGTTCAGATGACATACATATGAAAGCATGGAGGTGCTTAGAAGAGATGGAAATGGAGTTTTTAACCAAATTGTTTAATGCAATAATGGAAAGTGAGAGGAAGCCTAAGGAGATAAGAAGAAGTGTGTTTACTGATTTTTAAGAATAAGGGTGATGTGCAGAGCTGTCATAACTACAGAGGGATAAAAATTATCAGACACAGCATGAAGTTATGGGAAAGAAGAGTGGAAGGTAGGTTAAGAAGGGAAAGGATGATTAGTGAGCAGCATTACGGATGCATTCAACGTGGAGTTGGGATTACATCAGAAATCGTCTCTGAGCTTTTTCTTATTTGCAATGGTGATGGACAGGTTGACAGATGAGATTAGACAGGAGTCCCCATGGACTATGATGTTTGTGGATGACATTGTGATCTGTAACAAGAGTAGGGAGCAGGTTGAAGAGACCCTGGAGCAATGGAGATATGCTCTAGAAAAATGGAGATCAGTTGAAGATGGATGAGTTTAAATGCTTGGGATCAACAGTAAAAAGTAATGGGGAGTGTGGAAGAGAGGTGAAGAAGAAGATGCAGGGAGGGTGAAGTGGATGTAGAAGAGTGCCAGGAGTGATTTGTGAAAGACAGGTACCAGCAAAATTGAAAGGGAAGGTCTACAAGACAGTAGTGAGCCCAGCTATGTTATATGGGTTGAAGACTGTGGCATTGACCAAAAAACAGGAGACAGAGCTGGAGGTAGCAGAGTTAAAGATGTTAAGATTTGCATTGGATGTGACAAGGATAAGGAATGAGTACATTAGAAGGCCTCAGATCTCAGGTTGGACAGTTTGGAGCCAAAACCACAAGGGCGAGAGTCCATTGCTTTGGACTTATGCAGAGGAAATGTTGGGTATGTTGGGAGAAGGATGCTAAGGAGAGAGCTGCCAGGCAAGAGAAAAATAGTAAAGCCTAAAAGGAGGTTTATGGATATGGTGAGGGAGGACATGCATTTGGTGGGTATGACAGAGCAAGATGCAGAGGACAGGGAGATAT
The DNA here is from genome assembly GCA_026402145.1 of Polypterus bichir lapradei. Classification (NCBI taxonomy): domain Eukaryota; kingdom Metazoa; phylum Chordata; class Cladistia; order Polypteriformes; family Polypteridae; genus Polypterus; species Polypterus bichir. The sequence goes on from JANRMT010049829.1 coordinate 48,427,661, forward strand.
TCAAACAGATGATCACCTCTAGGAGCAGCTGAAAGATTAAGAAGATTATTATTGTTATTATTATTATTATTATTATTATTATTATTATATATCAGAACATCATTTCTGGTGTTACCACTATCTTAAAATGCTTAATTTTAACCTTTACCTTAATTCTTCAATCACACAATACTCCTGATACCTTCTTTCAATTGTCTTCAGCTAATTTTCCATCTTGGGCTATCATTTATATGATATTTAAATGTAGTTCGCAGACCTGGGACTGGCCAGAACTCTGTAGGTGGATACACCTTTTATTGGTCTGGTCACTCTGATGCCTGTCATATTCGAGGAGTAGCTGTTGCTGTAGCAGATCGGCTTCTTCCCATGATGTCCAATGTCACTCCTTTCAATGAGTGTATTATGAGACTCAAATTATGGCACTCCCTGGGTGCCTTATCTGATGTCTTGATGTATGCTCCAGTCGCGGTGAGTGATGTCTCAGTGAGGTAGACATTTTATTCGCAACTTCGCTTTGTTGTTGATGGGTGCCGGCAATGTGACACTCCTCAGGTCATGGGTGACTTCAGTGCAACCACTGGCACTGACAGGGATGGCTATGAGGATTATCTCAGTCCCCATGGGTCTGGTGACCATGGTGATATTGGCCAATAGTAGTTCCTTGACTTTGCAAAAGGTCAGGGGCTACAAATCGCTGGATCTTGGTTCCAGCACCCTGAGCTGCATTGTTGAACTTGGTACTCCAGTACTGGTGGTGCAGTGATGGAGATCGATCACAATCTCGTGGGCAGACGCTGGAGGATCTTGCAATACTGCAGTGTCTACAGAAGTGCTCGGTTTGTGAATTCTGACCACAGACTTGTCGATGCAACTCTGAAGATCCAGCTCTTTTCCTCATAGAGTTGCAGTCAGTCCTTACTGATGACACTGCAGTTGTGACCCACTGGGATGGCTACTTTGAGCAGTTGTTCAAAGCTGATTCTCCAGCTAAGACGTTGGAAATCTCTGGGTCCACAGTTCTTGAGGCTGATCCTCCAATTAGCTATGAACCACCTAATCTCACTGAGATGCTCCCCAACCTGACCTGAGCTGACCTATATCTTCTAAAGCCCTTCTCAATTCTTCCAACTTCCTCTCCACTTCCTCTTTTCTGGTACTACACAACACAGTGTCTTCAGCAAAAAGCATACACCAGGGGCATGGTCTTTTATCCCATGACTCAACACATCCATAACCAGATAAAATAGATAAGGACTTAAAGAAAATCCCTGGTGAAGACCTTCCCTAAATGGTATCTTATCTGTTACGCCAACACTGCTTTTAACCTGAGTCCTCACTACCTTATACATATCCTGAATAATCCTCACATACTTCTCTGGCACATTAACATACATTAAATGTGCTTTCTGTATCATAGGAAACAAAGGAAGATCAAATCAATTTACCTCATTACAACTATCTAGTTGGTTGAATAAAACATGTTTACTCTTTGGAATACAAACTTCAGACTTTGATTTTGAGCAAGACAGTACCAAGTTCATTTGAGCAAGACAGGTGTTAACCAAAGGTCAATGATGATACACAAAATTTTAGTCAGGAGAAAGTGTAAGCCAAGTTATACATTAAACCAGAGACTTTAAAGGACAGGAGAGTTAGAGGTATCATGCTACAAAAGTCATAGCAACGGTAATCGAAGACAAAAAAAGTGCCTGACTCAAGATTGCCTGAATAATATGGAATTTTCTGTACAACGTCAGTTCAACTAAAGTGTGTTTCATGGGTGTTGCACTTTTTTTGGAATGTACTCTTCTATGTTCTCAAGTGATTTCACAAGACATATCAATCATATGCTAGTAACATTCATGACTGCCTTAGTGGTGCATTGTTAACGAGACTTGATCAGTGATCAGAGACTACAATTTCAAATATGTTGTCCACCTTGATGGACAAAACCTTGCATCAGTTATTAACCAAAAGGCTGAGATTATGTCATTGTCCAACCCGCTATTTCCTAACACAGGGTAATGGGGGTCTGCTGGAGCCAATCCCAGCCAACACAGGGTACAAGGCAGGAACAAACCCCAGGCAGGGTGCCAGCCCACCGCAGGGCACACACATACACAACGACCAATTTAGCATCGCCAATGCACCTAACCTGTATGTCTTTGGACTGTGGGAGGAAACCGGAGCACCCAGAGGAAACCCATGCAGACAAGGGGAGAACATGCAATCTCCACACAGGGAAGATCCAGGAAGCGAACCCAGGTCTCCTAACTGCAAGGCAGCAGCGCTACCACTGCGCCACCGTGCTGCCTTTGAGATTATGTGCACTCAATAAACAAATAGTAAAATCTTCACTATTTCCTTTATAAATCATTGTAAAGACTAATTAAGAAGGTCCAGAGAAGTGCAACTAGGTTGATTCCATGGCTACAGGGGTTGAATTATGAGGAAAGATTAAAAGAGCTGAACCTTTTCAGTTTAAGAAAAAGAAGATTAAGAGGTGACATGATTGAAGTGTTTAAAATTATGAAGGGAATTAGTACAGTGGATCAAGACTGTTATTTTAAGATGATGTTATACTACATTTTCTTTATGTCACTATATCTGGACAATACTGTTATGAGTTTTATTCACATGTGCATGTTAAATTTGGTACACAGGGGCTCAGCAGTTAGAATTGCTAGCCAAGCATTGGATTAGATAGCCAAAGACAACTGGAGGCTTGTATAGTCAAGGACCAGCAAGTTGAAGAAGAACAGTATAAAAGGCTTGGACAGCAGCCAGACCCTTGGAGGCGGTGTCGACAAAGTTCGAAAAACCTCCCAGCGTGGGGACGAGAAAATGGCAGACTGTGTTGATCCAGATTTCCCACCTGGATAAAGTCTGTCCATATGCCTCCCCGTCTGTAACCGCGTTAACCGTCAGTAAATATAAGCTAAAAGATATTTTTTCTCATGTGATTCTTGTACCGCCGTAATCACGATGGGAGGGATATCGCCTTTTCTGGTATATTACGATATTGTTTAATTATTTAATATGCCACAATTTCAAAAGAACACATTTCCAAGAGAGCTAATGCCTCTTCAGGAAATAGATGAGAACACGGGGACACAGTTGGAAACTTGTTAAGGGTAAATTTCTCACAAACATTAGGAAGTTTTTCTTTACACAAAGAATGATAGACACTTGGAATAAGTTACCAAATAATGTAGCGTGGTAGACAGTAAGACTTTAGGGACTTTCAAAACTCGACTTAAAGTTTTTTTATAAGAAGTAAGTGGATAGGACTGGCGAGCTTTGTTGGGCTGAATAGCCCGTTCTTGTCTAGATTGTTCTAATGTTTTAAGCACTCTCAGACTTCTTCCTGCCTGGCTGCAATATCTGCCTTATTGCCTATGGTTTGGCAATGAAAAAGACTAGAATGACAATTCTACTCCAAAGTGCAAACTAGTGTTGGACCATAAAAGTGAAAGACTATCTATTAAGGAGTTGGATTTTGGTGCTGCATAGCCTTACTAAAGACAGACTGCATATAAAGGCAATGAGTCCATCTTGCTTAAGAAAGGGGTTCACAGCCTAGCAGAGACCATCTTTTTGCTACCAAATGAGTATCACTGTGTGAGAAACCTCAAAGACTGTAAAGTTAAGGACAGCCTGGAAACACAATGTGATACCAAAGCCAAGAGACAAACAAAGACAGAGAAAAACTCCATGGACACTGGAGCAATCAGGACAAATCATTGCCATCATCCCTTGAGATTACAGGAATCAAACAGACAAGGACACTTTACACTTCTCATTCCAAGAATGGTATTGCATTGTTTCTAACTTTGTGTTCACACATGTTTTCTAGTTATTGGTGCTGCCTAAACTGAAGGGAGTAACGTGTCTAATGAATTACATTTTTAGCTGGTATAAGTCTTTCTCTTCCTAAATTCAGTATTAAAACTAATTTAAGTTTCCATTAATTCAGAGCAGAATCAGTCACACCACAGCTTCAGAGTGTGGCAAACTCACAGAGGAGCTGTTTGAAGGAAAGTAAGCAAGTGCAATTGAGCTGTGAGTAAGACTAATACTGCAGTCAAATGCAGGAGCTGAGAAAATAAGGACTGATCCATCTGACTGACAAGAACATTTAAGGTCAGTCCTGAATGAATAGTGGTTCTAGGGCAATTCTGAAGGTAAGAACTAAGGAATTGGAATTATTAAGTTTTATAAGCCTCTTTTTACTGTGGGAGGGAAAAGCTAAGCAAGCTAACTTAAATGTGTTTTTTTCTTTTTTATTCATTATTGTCCTTGTCTAAATGTATTGCAAGATGCATATATTCAATTAAAGAATCAAGATTTTTTATTGGTCACATACATAGTTATACAAGTACAGAACATAGTTAAATGTACCCTGAATTGGCCATGAGACTGTGCAATAAAGTTAACACATAGATAATTAAATTTAAGTTAAAAAAGAAAAAGGAAATTTTAATTTAAAAGAAAATTATATAGGGAAAAAGTATATATCCAAAGAATTACATTTTTAAACAAGATCTGAGCTCTGTGCAAATGTGACAGAATAGAATATCTATGTAGCATGCTAGTTTGCTGGCTAAAATAGACTTAAATGACATGGCGGCAGCTGAGACACATTGAGGTAGAGAATTCAACTTGTGTTAATGAACAGTTAAAAAAAATTGAGGTGGAATGTCCAGGTTAAGAAGTCTTATTGTCTGTGGATAGAAGCCCCTCTCTGTTGTGGCCATTTGCTTGATTTCAGCAGGTCGAACAGATAGTTACTGAGGTGAGATCAGTCCCTGATCATTCTAATTGCCCCAGCCCTGGATCCCCTGATATAAATATCCTGCAGAGATGGCAGATCAGATCTGGTACAATGTTCCGTCTCCTGGATTACTCTCTGTAGTTCCTTAATGTCCTGTACACTGCTGTTCCCAAACTGGGAGGTGATATTCTGAGTCATGGCACTTTCTATAGCACTAGAGTAAAAAGTCCTTAGGAAAGCTGGAGAAACCCGAAACTTCCTCAACAATCTAAGATGGTAAAGACACTGCCTTGCCTTCTTAAATTGGGCTTGAATATGATTAGTCCATGGCAAATCCTCTGTGATGTGAATGCACAGATTTTTGGAGCTGCTCACCCACTCCACTGCAGTCTCGTTGATGTTGAGGGGGTGTAGAACCACTTCTGTCTTCTACCAAAGTCCACCACCAACTCCTTGGTTTTGCTGAAATTCAGTTGGAGGCAGTTCTTCTGACACTATGATACCAGGTTCTGCACTTCCTCCATATATACTCTCTTGACCATTGTTGGAGATGAAGCCCAGCACAGCTGTGTCATCTGCAAAATTCGAGTTGGAGGCATGTGTGGCCATGCAGGGCGTAGAGAAGGGGGCTGAGTACATAGCATTGAGTGCAATAATGCTGGAGGCAGAACTACCAACTCTGATCTCCTGTGGTCTCCCTGTAAGAAAGTTGAAAAGAGTAATCTTCTGTTATTCGTATGTTATAAATTAACACTATGGTGTTGTTTATGGAATCATCAATCTCTCATAACAGGCATAAAGCAGGTGCACATGGATTGAAAGGGAAACTGGACAAAATCATATCAGGCAGCCCAAAGCTTGACATTTCTGGCTGACACCTGGTATTCAAAGTGACAAAGTCTATTAAACTGAAATGAGCCTTTTCAGCTTAGCTTTAAATAGTTAGCTAATCAGGAATAGGAATTATTCCTAAGAACTACTCCTTGGAAGCTTCAGTTCAGTTTCGAAACCAACTTAAACTAGTTGTATTTAGTAATAAAGTTCTGTGACAGTAGCACATAAATGGGAGTTTCTGATTGGACATGATTGCTTGTCATCTTTAGTTTGTGATTGTGTGTCTTCTTCATTGTGTAAAACGTTTAACAGACTTTTGATGGGAGCTCTTTTTTATTGATATGGAAATCATCATATAAAAATACAAAGGATGGCAATAGAGGACATAGTACTGCATTAAGCACATAGAGTAAGTGGAAATGCCCTGAAGATCTAAGCTTTGGCATTTAGAACATGTCTGCTTCATAGTCAACTAAATATAACCTGCCTGTATTTGGACGTTCAGAAGGATCTATCAAGGAACAAACCAAAGATAAAGGAACCAAAGGCTCTTAATAGACAATGTTGTAGTTACAGCCTAAATGCCAAGATACTGGGAGAACTAAATTATTATTTCTTTTGTGAAAGCTGATCAGCAACTTCTCTGTATTCAGTGCTAGTGTGCCAATTGGCATTTGCCAGACTGTGTTATGGCCTTCTTTCTACCAGTAACGGCATACTGCACAATAACATGCAGTGAATACACTTGACTTGAGCGTTCCTAGTTTTCATACTCTTTCTCTGTTCGTTTAGCATTCATTTGCTCAGAGGTTGATGCGCTTGTTGCTTCCTGAGCAGCTCTTCTTTTTTCCAGCCTAGCAGCCCGCCTCTGCTCTTCTTTCGTCAGCATCTTTTCGCATTAAAACTCATTAAGTCTGTGTTTGTGTTGCAATTACTTGCTACGTTTTCTTTAATTTTTCACTTAAGATGGCACTTAAGTCTTAAATCTGTCTCAAGAATTATTTAAGATATGAAGAGGTAGGGGAAGTGACGGCGAAGGTGGTAGGGATGAGAACGGCGCCCGTACGCATGCGCCTCATGGCTGCCCTGCTGGCCGTTGCTGAGAGTTGATTCTACAATAAAATAAAATAGAAATGAAAAGAGGAATAACCTTGCAGGTCAATCATCACTGCAAAAGTGGATAGTAGACGTCACGTAGTATATGTGTACCAAATTTCAGGTCAATAGTTCAAACAGTTTGCAAGCTACAGGTGATATAAAATCCTGGACAGACAAAAAAACAGCCACAGTAGTGTTTCATATATAAAGCTGTTGTGCATTGCTGATGTAAGTAACTTTCTGGCTGTGGTTGTAGCAATGCTATGCTCACATTAATTCTCCTGTATTTGCATTCACAACATGTTTGTGGTGTGTGATTTGTATACTTGTGGTTAGCTTATGAGATTGGATTTAGTGTTGGTCTTTTATCCTGAATTTTTCTCATTTTTCTTAGGGTAGCTTCCTTGGCAAAGGTTGCACAAATCATGGCACACCTTGAACGCCTCCATAAAACAGCATTAATTACTGGAGTCTTCCACCAGACATAACTAGTAACCAACTATTTTATAATTGCTCACTGAACAATTGATCTCTGAAACCGTATGAGATATTTTGAATTAAACCAACATCCCTTTCTCACATCATAACTTTCACTTCCATCACTTTCCAGCATCTCTGCTTAAAGAAAAAAAGGCTTAGAAGCAACTTAGAAACAAACACTCAAGGCTTAATTTGTGACAGAGCTCACCTCCATCATCTTTGTGTTTGCTAGTTCAAAGCTTCTGCTGCTTCAGTTTTGAAATTAGAAAGATTTTTTTTCTTCTCTCATGCCCTTGCAATGTTCAAGCAGCTGCTCTTGATTGTCATTCATAAGCAACCAGGGAATGAGATAGCTGCTGGAATAATACTGTGAACGAAATAAATAAATAATGTAGGACATGTCTAGTGAAAAAAAAAGTGGGAATATTGTAAAATAGGTCTGCAGCGGCATGATATATGCAGGAGTTTCTTTTTATATTCTACTGTATCATTTAATATAAAGAAAATTACACTTAGGATATGCAATTGCAGGCATACAGTAAAACTGTATGAAATATACATATATATATATATATATATATATATATATAAATGTAACATCTTTGAAATCTACTAGTTATTGAATGACATGTTAGTTATATAAAGGCAAATAAGTAAAATTAACTAAATGGTGTTACATTCAAATAATAGAAGTCATGCATTTAACCATTTTTTTTCTTGTCATCATATCATAAAAAATATTAAAACTAGATTGAGACTTTCAGTGATATATCGACAGAGTAAATGATTATATTTTACAATTTTAACTTGTTTTCTCATTGCAGTGTAGTTTGCACTATCTGAGAACACAAATGATTATTATCCTAATTTAGCAATCTATTTTTTCTTTTACATTGCATATTTGTCATGAAAATATTCATCATCTGAGACTCACTTAAGGCAGGACTTTGCAGATTATTTGCTACTGATTACATTTCCTGATGCCTGTTTTCAGAGCAGGCTTATCAACTGAAGGATTATCTTTAATCTGCTTTCTCAACATGCTGATCTATCAGACTGACACATGGTCCACTGTTTCTTATTGAATCAATTGGTATTCTTTTAGTTTGCCATTCCTTTTCCTGAGATGTCGACAGCTAATTATGCATTAGCTGAAGCCTCCAGTTTTCAGTTTAATAAAAGAAAATGTTAATGCTCAGTAGTTTACAGAATATGAAACTCACATGGCTTCACAGTATAACTGAACTTTCAAAATGGCTGTTTTTAAAGAGTGTTTGCTGCTATAATAAAATCGTGCTACTTCCAGAACTGTGCATCTATTAAATTTTAACACTGCCAGCATAAATGAATTCCCTTACACAGTATTTTTTTATTTTAAAATACAAAAGTAGAGTTAATTTATTAAAATGATGGGTCAGTGGAATGTTATTCAGATGTTTAATGTGGCACTCAGTTTTATTTATTTTGATTTACACTGGGGAGAAATCTTTGAAAATAGTTGTTTGTGAATGCATTAGAATCATGAAACAAAACCATAAAACAGCAAGTAATAATTTAAGCAGACAAGCTCTCTGAAGGCAGTCAATCCATATTATGTTTCCTTGTGATCAGATGTTTACCACAAAAGTAAGTCCGACTTGATCATCTTTTAATGTAGCTCAGTAAATAAGACTGTCAAAAATATATAACCTCTTTTATCTTTTAAAACTCCACCAAGTCACTGCCACTTAAATTCCTGGCTTTAACAGTTTTACTAATTGCAAACCAGTAAAAAGCATTATTATACTGAATTCAAATCAATTTCTTTTTATTTTTATATAGCATGCTTTTCATTTATAAGTTTCTAGGACTGGATACAGATATAGTTTCAATAAAGCACTTTGTATAACATTCTTTAAAGCACAGAACACCATGCAATAAAATATATTAAAATCATGTGAAACATTGCTCACCAATGCACAGTGTATCAGCATTCTAGTTGTGACAACAAATATGGCAAAAAAGTGCATAGTAATACTAGACTTGGTGAAGGCTTTATTTTTCCTTTCTAAAAGAAAACAGGAAAAAAATACAGTATGTTCTCTTATTCCCCCACTTATTAGAATGATATATTTTTATTATTTCTAAAAGAGATGTCAGTCAGTCATTTTCTAACCCTCTTAGTCCTGAACAAGGTCACAGGGGGTGCTGGAGCCTAACCCAGCCAGCATATAGCACAAAGCAGGAGCAAACCCTGGACAAGGCACCAGTCCATTGCAAGGCGAGCGCGAATACACACACACAGAGAGACACACACACATACACTATGACCAATTTAGCATTGCCAGTCCATCTAACATGCATACCTTTGGACTGTGGGGGGAAACCAGAGCACCCGGAGGAAACCCACACAGACATGGCGAGAACATGCAAACTGTATGTTGGGAGGACCCAAGAAAAAAGAAGAAATGTTCCCCTACCAGATTGTCAAAGGCAAAATCATCAAAGTATGATGACCTTATAATAAAAAGATTGGTAACATTTCTTGTTTTAAAAAATGGGAATCACTTAAAAAAAAGAAAGTGCCAAAGTTGCGACATGTTCACTGCCATCAATGAACTCCCATTCCATGTTGTTTTTCTGTACATAATTTGGGTTTCACATTCAAAAAGTTTTTTTTATTTGAAACCTACTGACTGTAAAACTTCTGTCAGAGATCCATATCTTCTAGAATTTAAAACCTCATCACAGTGTACAGTAAAGACCACATAACTTTATACATTTTCACTACAGAATATAACAAATACTTGCATTTGTATATTGTACAAATTGTATATAATTATGTATTTATACAGTATATTTACTGAATGTTGCATGTTATGTATGCTTTGTTTTGTGTGTGTGTGTGTTTGTGTGTTTTTTATTAGTGTTGCTTTATTGTCAACTGTTTGGATGAGATGTGCAAGTAAGAATAGCATTTAACAATAAACTAGACCTCAAAGAATGACTTGAATGTGAGAGCATCATAAAGTCACCCTCAAACATCATCAGTTGTCACCTTAATGTAAATTTCTTTCTGTGCAATTAATTGTGAAGGATACCGGGGCATCAGCGAGCCCAAAACCCCCAAACATGAACATACAAAGATTCCCAGGTTCAAATAATGGAAGGGTTTATTATAACTACCTCTAAAAGTAACAAAAGCACACATACAAACACAGATCTTCCTCTCCACAATACTTTCCTTCTCCCTACCCCACAAACTTCCTCCACTCAAGTATTACTCCACTACCCCCCAGCTCCGACCTGCCGGGATAATGGAGTGTGGTCCCTTTTATTACATACCCGGGAGTACTTCCAGTGCCAGAATGACTGCCCAATGGAAACACTTCCGGGTCGCACTGAAGAACATCATAATGCTTGACTTGAGCGTTCCTAGTTTTCATACTCTTTCTCTGTTCGTTTAGCATTCATTTGCTCAGAGGTTGATGCGCTTGTTGCTTCCTAAGCAGCTCTTCTTTTCTCCAGCCTAGTGGCCCGCCTCTTCTCTTCTTTCGTCGGCATCTTTTCGCATTAAAACTCATTAAGTCTGTGTTTGTGTTGCAATTACTTGCTACATTTTCTTTAAGTTTTCACTTAAGCTCGCACTTAAGTCTTAAATCTGTCTCAAGAATGATTTAAGATACTGTATGAAGAGGTAGGGGAAGTGACGGCGAAGGTGGCAGGGATGAGAAGGGAGCCCCTACGCATGCGCCTCATAGCTGCCCTGCTGGCCGCTGCCGAGAGTTGATTCTACAATAAAATAAAATAGAAATGAAAAGAGGAATAACCTTGCAGGGAACCTGTCTCCCTGCAGCGCCCTCTCGTGGCACCCAGTGACCCAGAAGGGCTGCCCTGTTAGACTACATTTCCCGGCATGCCCTACTGGCTTCCTCTGGGCACGGATATCCGGGGCTGCTGCCATCTAGTGTGCTAGGGGAGAAAATAGCCCCCAGAGACATCTTTCCTTTTCAGTGGGCTGTTTGTCCATCTCTTCCAGTCCTTCCTCTGGGTCTGATCCCTTTCTCCTTCCCAGCCCGGGTGCCCATCTGCCTGTTAGGAGCCTCTCTTCCGGGTAAGGATGGCCGTCCAGTCCAGGCATTTACATAATATTATCACTGTTTCATCAACTGGTCACAGTTGAAACCTTTCCAGCACTTAAGTAGTTATATATTCTTCATAAACTATAAAGCCAAATGATTAATTTACAGTGTAATACCTTTTACAATAAATTGCACTTAATTTTATTGAAATTACTTTAGAAAGAAAACTACAGTATTAATGTATCTGCCCATTTATTGAGAGTGTTTAATGTAATTTTAGGGTACTGGAAATGAAGGCCAGCATTTTAAACACTAGACAAACTAACTGTGGTGTCGGCACCAGTCTATTGTAGGTACACCTGCACTGACTTGTATATAGTCTTGATATACTGTATATTGTATATAGCGAGGGGGCGGCACAGTGGCGCAGTGGTAGTGCTGCTGCCTTGCAGTAAGGAGACCTGGGTTCACTTCCCAGGTCCTCCCTGTGTGGAGTTTGTATGTTCTCCCCATTTCTGCGTGGGTTTCCTCTGGGTGCTCCGGTTTCCTCCCACTGTCCAAAGACATGCAAGTGAGGTGCATTGGTGATCCTAAATTGTCCCTAGTGTGTGCTTGGTGTGTGTGTGTGCCCTGCGGGGGGATTGTTCCTGCCTTGTGCCAGGTTCTGGCTGGAATTGGCTCCAGCAGAACCCCATGACCCTGTGTTAGGATATAGCAGGTTGGATGATGACTGACTGACTGTATATAGAAAGTGCTAATTTGAAATCTCAAACCTGAGGGATCCCCATGCCCACAAGATATTATTTAATACATTTAATAATCACTGCTTCATTCTCATTTTTAATCAGTCTCATTGTTTAGCGACCAGACTACAAATGCTTTTAAGACATTCACTTATATATTTGTCTTCTTTGCTATATCTTTAAACTCTTACATTTCTTTTCAATGTTTTCTTTTAAAGTTTGCTGTCTTACTTGTATCCAAATGCTGCAGGGGACACTTATCCTGTGGTCTGAATGTGGATCCCAATGCCCCAGTGTAGTGACAGGGACACTGTGCTTTTAAAATGTTGCTGTCTTTTGAATGAAACATAAAATGAGGTCCTGACTGTTTGTGGTCATAAATGATCCCTGGGCATCCTTTGTAAAGAGCAGGGTGTATCCCGATGTCAAGGCTAAATCGCCCACCACCGCCTAGTCAAATTGGCCCCCTAATCACCCCTGTCTCTAATTGGCTATCTCTCTGACCACTTCACCACCTAATAACTAATGTGTTTTGAGCGTACTGGTGCAAAAATGGCTGCCAGTGCACCATCCAGGTGGGTGCTACATATTAGTGGTAGATGAAGTGGCTCCCCACTCACTGAAGCACCTTTAGTAGTGAGAAAAACACTTATAAATGTAAAGAATTATTATTATTATTATTATAACATTTTGACAGTGATGATTTTACCATGAAAATTCGGGTTTAGCCACACAGACTTAAAAAAGAGATCATGTCAGAAAGATCAGTGGACACAGTGCTAAATCATACTGTAGATAATTAACTAATATGTTTCATGATAATAATGTTGACTGCTCCAAAGAAGCAAGATGCATAAGTTTGTGCATCATTTCATTTCAAACCAGTGGGTTGCTTAGAAAAGTTCTCTCCTTCAAGTTCTAAGACAGAAGTGAAACCTAAGCAAATGTCTGACTAGAATGCTGCAAGGCTTGAAGCCCAAGAATCCAGTAAAATGGCTACTGGCACCAGGCGCAAAGAAAATTTCAAATACACTAAAAATATATACTGTATGTTATTCTAGATCAGAAGTTGGATTGAGCATATTGCAGAAAATTGGAAAAATATCCTTATTATCACTAAGCTGAGTTTGCTATACACATTTTCCCATTATTTTATATTATTTTGGTATGTTTACTACTTTATTTTTGTTCATCTATTGGGAGATGGGGGAGCAGTGCCCCACTTGCTCTAAATGCAGACACATCACTGTATCTGAATGAACAAAAATGAACATTAGTAAAATAAAAGGAGACAAAAATTGTGTGATCTTTCATAGAATGTAACATTAAAACAATTTGCCTGGGTATACTGTTGTATCATTTTTAAGTATTCCTGTTGTAGATTTCTCTCTTTTTTTTAAATATGTCATGATTCTTTTCCCTTTCTAAATGATCCCATACTGTATATCTTCAGTTATGTTGCACTCAGGGCTCTGATTAGGCCAGTCTAATACCATTAGCATTCCTTCTGAATTCTTCCATTCCCTGTAGGCCTTAATTGTGCTTGTGGTGTATTTGGGATCATTATCATGTAGACAAAAATGATTTTTTGGCCAATAAGTCATTTTCTTGAAGATACAGCATGCTAGTTTCAAGCTTGTTTATATTTCCAAACAGTCATTATTATATTAATTTTGACCAGATCCCATACACTTTTGGCCAAAAAGTTCCTGCAAATCATGATAAATCCAACAAAGAGCTTTACAGAAAGATGCTGAAAGGAATCAACCTATTTCTATTCAGTTACTGTTCTTCTGATATACTCAAAAAAATTAAAGGAACACTTTTTAATCAGAGTATAGCATCAAGTCAGTGAAACTTTTAGGCTATTGATCTGGTCAGTTTAGTAGCAGAGGGCGCTGTTAATCAGATTCAGCTGCATTGGTGTTAATGAAATTAACAACAGGTACACTAGAAGGGCAACAATGAGTTAACCCCCAAAACAGACATGGTTTAACAGGTGGAGGCCACTGAAATTTTCCCTCCTCATCTTTCCAGACTGTTTTTTCACTAGTTTTGCATCTAGCTATGGTCAGTGTCACTACTGGTAGCATGAGGCGATACCTGGACCCTACAGAGGTTGCACAGGTAGTCCAACTTCTCCAGGATGGCACATCAATACGTGCCATTGCCAGAAGGTTTCCTGTGTCTCCCAGCACAGTCTCAGGGACATAGGGGAGATTCAAGGAGTCAGACAGTTACTCTAGGAGAGCTAGACAGGGCCGTAGAATGTCTTTAACCCATCAGCAGGACTCATTTAGGCAAGGAGGAACAGGATGAGCACTGCCAGAGCCCTAAAAAATGACCTCCAGCAGGCCACTGGTGTGAATGTCTCTGAAGAAACAATCAGAAACAGACTTCATGAGGGTGGCCTGAGGATCTGAGCTCAACTGGCATTTGCCATAGAATACCAGAATTGGCAGGTCGACCACTGGCGCCTTGTGCTCTTCACAGGTGACAGCAGGTTCACTCTGAGCACATGTGACAGACGTGAAAGGGTCTGGAGAAGCCGTGGAGAACATTATGCTGACTGTAACATCGTTCAGTTTGACCGGTTTGGTGGTGGGTCAGTGATGGTCTGGGGAGGTATATCCATGGAGGGACGCACAGACCTCTACAGGCTAGACAATGGTACCTTGACTGCCATTAGGTATCAGGTTGAAAGAACTGGATCCATTGTCAGACCCTGTGCTGGTGCAGTGGGTCCTGGGTTACTCCTGGTGCACGACAATGCCTGGCCTCATGTGGCGAGAGTATGCAGGCAGTTCCTGGAGGATGAAGGAATTGATACCACTGACTGGCCCCAACACTCGCCTGACCTAAATCCAATAGACCACCTCTGGGACATTATGTTTTGGTCCATCCGACACAGTCAGGTTGCACCTCAGACTGTCCAGGAGCTCAGTGATGCCCTGGTCTAGATCTGGGACGTTGTCAGGAATGCATACAAACACATGAGGGCCATACAAACTACTGAATACAATTTTGAGTTGTTGCAATAAAATTTCGGCAAAATGGACTAGCTTGCCGCATCATTTCTTCACTTTGATTTTCATGGTGTCTTTGAATTCAGCCCTCTGTAGGTTGAATACATTCATTTCCATTAAATGATGTGGCATCCTTTCGTTCCTAACACATTACTCAGTCCATGTCAGTATAGATATCCAGCATGTTTTTTTTCTCATTGAGATCTGATGTGTTTTCAAAGTGTTCCTTTAATTTTTTTGAACAGTTTATATATACATATATATATATATATATATATATATACATATATAGTTTTGTATTTATACAGTATACACAAAAATTATATCCGTATAGTTTAAAAAATGGCATTTGTTCATTGAAGTCCACTAATTACAATGCATTGTTGTGATTAGACATTGACAAACTTTATATAGTACAATTATACAAGTTTAAATTAAGCCATTACTTTAAACATTAAAACATTACTTGTAGGACTGACCAGTAAATGTTTTGTTCTGCTGTCTGTTGCTTACATTTATCAAAGGAAGATGGAAGAATAAGGGACACACAGTTGGTTTGTGGCAAACTGCACTGAATGTGCAGTGGAAAATATAATTGGTGAAATTTAAAAGAGTGGAAGAATGAAATTAATAAGACTCCATTTGAAAATTGACTGCCAGAATGCTGTAGAGACTTTTCTTTCAGGTTTGTCCTATGCAAGCGTGAAGTGAATTTGCATTATGTTTACCATAATGATGCATTTAATTGGTGGTATTTCTGATTCGGCAGCACTTACTTCATTAGATGTGTCTTTGGATAACCTGAACAAAGTGACTTTGCTGTTTCTAGGAAGGGCGAGGATGGGTAGAACTAGACTTGTAGTTTCAAACTTGTCAGAATTTGATATTGCTTTTTGGTATGCTTGTCATAGATTTGCAAAGATGACATTTAATTGCAAGAGGCCATATGATTATTTATCTACTAAGTTTGTAGCATGTAGTAAATAATGTAATACTTTCCATTTACAGATCATTTTAAAATCCAACCCTAACCATATCACTTGCACTTTATGTGTTCATAGGACAAATTATGTGCATGTACTGTAGGCTTCTCAGTGATGTCATGTCTTCAGGGTTTCAAGTCCAGATGGAGCAAAGGTCTGTTTAAATGGAATATTAATTAATATTGAAGAAGTGAAAGTACAAGCCCAGAGGCTTATTCTTTCATTACTGACAAATGTTATCAATTTGTCAAACCTTTGAAATAGCTACTTTTTATTTAATAACTAAACTGAATTATTAATATAACTTTGTAAAACTGGATGATTTAAACTTTTTCAATCCATTTTTTACACCGACCAAGTCAAAGCTAGAAGGCTCAAGCTTTATTAGAATCAGCTTGGTAAAAATAATACAAACATATAAACAGTTTATGCAATGGAGCTATACAATTTTGTTTAGTATTGTTTTATTAATTACTGAATGCCTTTAAAAGGAATACCTATTAAAGAAAAGAAATTGTCTTTAGGTATAAAATGATCAGAGGAGGTACGGTTAAACTAAGTTTTAAAACGCTGGAGTGTATAAGTCAACAGGGCAAGATGACTTTATTAGCTGCTTATTTACAACTTGCTACAAAGAATGGTCTGCTTATTCTATTATTCTTTAAAAAAATGCATCTTTAGAAAGTACCACAAATGCGTCAGCATGATGATTGTGCCCTACACCTTTTTGCCACTCTGTTTTACAACAAATGTTTACCCCATGTGTTTGTTTTCAAAGGATGATTCAAGAAGCAGACCTTAGACATATTATTTTGTTAGATCTTAGTGCAGAATTTGATACTGTCAAGCCTGACATTCTGCTGTCCAGAATGGAGAACAGTCTGGATATCTCTGGCACTGCCCTCCAGTGGTTTAAGTCCTATTTGGCTGATAGGCAGGAGTTTGTTGGTCTTGGCAACAGTGGGTCCAGCTCAGTGCCAGCTCAAGGAGTTCATAAGGTTTCTGTCCTCAGCCCTCTGCTCTTCTGTATCTATAGGCTTCACCTTTGGCCATATTATTTGTAGCTTTGAACTGAGTTATTATTTTTATTAAGATGATACTCAGATCTATTTCAGTTTATAAAGTGAAAGTTCATTTGAGTTTGCTCAGTTAACAACTTGCCTCAATAAAATCAAAACCTGACTGGAATATAACTCTTTAAAATAAATCTGTAGCAAAACTGAAGTTATGTTAATCTGCACTAAAGCTCAGCTTAAGACAATGAGTTCCATTTCAATCACTCTTGGTGATGATGCCATCTGACCTTCTTCTTCTATGAATCTTGGTGTAATTTTTCATTTCTCTCTTTCTTATTTCACTCACATAAACCACATTAAGAAACTTTCTTACTTCCACTTCCATAACATAATTCCACGTTTGCTCATTCTTCTTCTTTTCTAATGCCGTCCATGCTTTTATTACATTCCACGTTGACTACTCTAACTTCCTACAGGCAGATGCCCCTTCTAATCTTTTATCACAGCTGCAGTTGGTTCCTAAGGGAGTCGTTACACAGATCTGCAACACTGAGCACATAACACCCATTCTGCTTTACCTACACTGGCTCCTTGTGTCTTATAAGACGGAATATAAACTTCTTTTACTAACCCTATAAAGCTTTAAATGGCCTTGCATCACATTAGTAACCTCCTCCATTACTATGCTCCAGTTTGCCTACTAAGGTCCACTGACTTAGAGAACTTGTCGTAGTCCAAACTAACCTGCACTCTATGGGTGACAGCCTTAAGCTCTATTGCACCCAGACTTTGGAAAAACCTCCCTAAATTTAATGAGTTTAGCTGAATCAATTAATTCTTTCAAAAAGCAACTTAAAAGTAATTTGATCAGGAAGGCATATAACTTATCCTGACATTCTGGGCCTTCTTTCAGTTTACCCACTATGTCCAGATGCTCAGCATTGTTTTTGTATCATAAATTATCCTATTTGTTCAGGGTTTTTTTGTAGCATTTGTATTTTGTGTTTTATTTCTGAATTTCTGTGGAGCACTTTGAGCATGGGTAAGGTGCTATATAGAAAAAACATTATTACTACTATTATTATTTGGAGAAAAAAACATCCTTTCTTTTAAGACAGATTAAAAGGAAAGGCATTGCTGTGTTATAATCCATGAGTAAGAAATTCCTGGATGAGATGATATTTCAGTCCTACTCAGGCCTACACCGAAACTCTCCTGAGTTGCACCAGTTTAAAGCTACTGGTCAATGGGATGTGCATGTCCAGGAATTGTGAAGGGAAACCAGACAACCACGACAAATACAGGGAGAACAGGTATAATCCACTGCTGTGCTGGGAACTGAGCCATAATTTCTGGAGCTATGATGTAGCAATATACGTAGCTGGCCACAAAATGGGTGGGCTTGATATCTGTGGGGATTTAAAATGTATCGTTCAGCATAGTACAATATTAATGCAAACCAAAGTTAATACATCCTCTCTGTACTGTATGATCTACAGTAATTAAAGCAGGTGCAGGAGTGTGTGACAGGGTGGTTGCCACACCGAGTGCAGCAGGGGTAACTCATTTGCCAGTAAACAAGTAGTGACTCCAGGAGTGTGCTCAACAGCTAAAGTCCTTCCTTCTTTCTGTTTCTGAACTTCATTTTTCTTGCACAAAACACCCCTTTTAACTAAAATGAAATGGCTTTCAGTTTCATAAAATAAAACTTCAGACATTGAAAGAATTAAATGACAGCCTTACATTGTAACTTTGTGCTTTTTGTCTCCGTCTGGGAGTGACAAGCTGCTATACTTCAGGTTTAATCCTGCAAAAATCTCTGCTGACCCTGTCAGTTTGACTTATCATGCTGTCAATAGTACAATATCTGTATACTGTCAACTAATATTGATAGAAGAAATTGTGAAGGCTTAGAATAACTGCTAAGTCTACCTCTTTATGACATCTCATTAACATCCTGTCAGTGATTTTTTTGCTGCAGAAAATATTGACTTTACTTACGATCAATATATGAAACAGCAAGTTTTCATTTCTGTCCTAGTTATTTCTGAAGGCATGTTTTTCCACTTGTAAAAATGTTTAATACATTCTTTATTGTTAATGCCATTTTTACGTAAGAGCTGTCAGTAAAAACAGAAACAAAGGTCTATTCTATTAGATCATTTTTGTGACATTTAATACATTTTGAGAGTAAAGAGAGTAAATTTAAAAAAGAAAGAAGTGTGCTATGTTCAGAGCTGTGCACAGAGGGGTACTGGGTTTTTATTCATTTTCTCATAGAAGCAGCATGGGGCATAATGAAATAAACTCTTTTAAGTACATACTTGTAGTTATTCAAAAATAAACTAACAAAAATTGTATTATTTATGGTCATTGCCTTGATGGTGCATTTCAGTCCATAGATTTCTCCCATTTTAGCATGGCACCATTATCAATGACCAAACATTCTGCCTTGCCATCTTTCTGCTTCCTCTTCAGTATCTTCTGCTGGTCCTTGTTTGAATCTGGTGATACAGCGTGATTGGCATCTTCAGCAACATCAAAGCTGATGCGCATGACATTGCCTGTGGATCATTTTATTAACTCCACCCATTTTGTTAATTCATTTTGCCCATTATTATCATACATCCTGTCAGAATCTATGCCTGATGCATCAAACACAAGGCAGGAAAACTTAGACTGGCTTAGACTGGCCATCAGCACACACACTCATACAGGGCACACAAAAATGCAAACACAGGAAGAATTTGCAAACCTCACGAAATGACCAACCTGAGATTTCTACCAAAGTCCTTTGAGTTGTGAAATAGTCTCATCCACTACATTGCATTAAAGCCCACCACAATGGTGTGCAGGAGCCTGTCTATGCAGGCAAAGAAGGAAATAAACCTGGAAAGGATGCCATCTATATATATATATATATATATACTCAGCAAAAAAAGAAACGTCCCTTTTTCAGGACTGTGTATTTCAACAATAATGTTTTAAAAATCCAAATAACTTTACAGATCTTCATTGTAAATTGTTTAAACAATGTTTTCCATGCATGTTCAATTAACCATAATCAATTAATTA
>JANRMT010049829.1:48448150-48464236 GCA_026402145.1 Polypterus bichir lapradei
GCCTCCCTTCATTCAGGGACACATTGTGAAACATTTTTAGTTTATGTCTTATGGTGTTGACTCTTTTAGTGTTCATACAAATATTTACACATTAAGTCTACTGAAAGTAAAAACAGTTGAAAGTCAGGGGACGTTTCTTTTTTTGCTGAGTATATATATATATATATCTGGTATTGAAAGCATAGTATGGCTGTTGCATTTTACTGTTCTAAATATTAAAGGTTGAGCCGAAACTATCAAACAAAAACACCCAAATGTTGTCTTGTTATGATTTCTGAACTCTGTTGAATTTAGAAATTGCTGAATACTAGGTGTACCTTTTTATTCTGGGTAACGTGCTTCAAGTAGTCTATATACAGGGTAAGTAGTAAATCAGGTAAGCTGATTTGAGTGTCTGTTTAATAAGATGGAGTTGTGCATTTTAATACACTTTAGTTTATCATTGCGCCGGAGAGTGAGGATGTTTTGCTTTATTGGCTGGACATGTAAGAATTTCACTGTATTCTGTACAAGAAAAATATGCAGTACAACCTCTGCCTGCAGTATTTCATGTGTGAGCTACTGCATTATGAGCTTGGCTAGCAAAAATGACCTAAAGGTGGTGTTCACAGTGCATCATTTGTTTCTGATAAATTGCTTAATTTATTCTAGTGCTGTATACATTTAAATCTATTTAATAGGAAATTTAACACCTATTAATGTAGGTCATTTGGTTTTTTGGTAAACTTTCTGAGGTACATCTTCTAACTATATTGAGTTTATATGCTTTATAGAAAGTTTTACGCTTTTCCTGAACACTTATATTTCTTATTACATTGTAAAAATAGTTATTTTTCTATATAAATACTTGTTTATATAAATACTTTTTATTTTTTAGAAACCTCTCAATAGAAACGAGAATATGTAACTGTCAATGTAAAGAAATTTTCTGTAATGATTTAATTATTGTTGTGACAGATTGGAAGTAGACAATTTTTGTTTAAAGTATGTGGCACATAAGTTAACGATTGCTAGTTGCAAACACAGTGCACTTTTAGGTATCTTCAACTGCCACTAAAGTAAATTAAGCAATGTACACAGGCCTACTTTCTTATGCTTGTTCAAAGTCCTAGAGCTAGTGAGTCCACAAACAAAAAGAGAAAATGTAATTTCTGAATATGATAAAAGCAGGTCATTCCTTATCATCTTTGGGCTGTAAATGTGGCATGAATCAATCCACGGTTCACTAGGTTAATAAGAAATAAAATCAAACTCAAAGCTGTGAAGTGTTCAAAACGCAAAATCCAAAGTAATTAGAGTCCACACAGACAAGACTATATGCTGGTCTGAGTTTAGACAGCGACTTTGTGCATGGGTGTGTGAGAATCTTATATATACAGATATTTGTGGATTAAACTATTTTGCGTAAAGAACAACTGTATTATGTTAATGTGTAGGAAAAAACACTTTTTATTACACTTGTTGTTTTCCCAATTGAGATCGAAGTAATCTACAAACATATAAACTGTATTGAAGTTAATTTATTTTACACAGCTATGCCTTTTGCACCTGCTCTTTGATGCCTTTTTTTTGATCAAACCCCTTCACATCTCATCTTCACCAGGCCTGGCCCCTTTCTCATGTCCACTTTGCATCCAATGTAGCCGATATAAGCTCAACCCCCCTCACACTCTTAATTAGATTAAGATTTTGAATGTTAATTTCATTGCATATACTGTAAAGGGTTGGGATGGGGAAGCTATAGACAGATTCCATTTACTTCATAGTGTTAGTAATAACACTACACAGATATGGGAGTGGTGGACTTAATAGGTAGGTGAATGTAGTGAGGGAACCACAAAAAAAAAATGCAACATCAAACCTAATGCATGTTCTTCCTCTGTTTGAGCGTGTTTTCCTCCAAGTGCTCAAATGTCTTCCCACAGTACAAAGATAGGCTGGTTAGGTGGATTGTAGATGCTAAATTGGCCCCGGTGTGTGTGCGTGTGATCAGCCTGCGATGGGCTGGTGCCCTGTCTACAGATTGTTCTTGCCTTGCACAAGAAGCTTTCTGGGATAGGCTCCAGCTCATCCACGACCCTGGTCCAAATAAGCAGGTTTAGAAGATGGATGGATGGATGGATTAATAGCATGCTACATGCTGACTTGAAATTGTTTACAGTGGAGGATGTCTGTGAATTCAACAGCTCACAATGGCAAGTCAGTGTAAGTATACTAAGGAGATACTGTAGCAGACAAGAAACATTATGGGTGTGTTTGTATGTAAAAAGAGGCGCAATATTTTTCTTGTGGATGCAAGAGAGAAGCCATTCTGGGAGACTGTCTCAGAAAAATACCTGCATAAGGCACAGTATTTCAGAAAATCTGTAGCATTTGCCTGTAAATGCAAGGTTTCATGTTTCCTTTGCAGATTTCTCTAAAGTGAATTAATGCCTGTCACAGATGGGAAAAGAATAACAGGAAATTATGTTCTTATTGCTTTATAGTATGTGTATGTACTATATACAACATTAATACTTTTGAAAAGGATGTAATTTGGTTGTGTTGATACCATTTTATAGTTTTGTCTTGTGATGTACCCTTGACTGGCTTGAAAGGCACAATTAAATAAAATCCACTATCATTACTGTTTGCATTTTCTACAAAAAAAATTTACTTTAAATTTTCTCTGTGAGGATGTGATCCTGAAAAGCACACATCACATTCACAAGCTACAGAAAAATAGTTTGAAAATGTTAAAAGTCTAAATGGTGTTCAACTTAAATTTCATAATTTAAGAAAAAATTATTGCTGAGTGACCCTGTAGTTAGGATATAGCGGGTTGGATAATGGATGGATGGATAGTTGCTGAGCCTTCACCAGGATTTGAACTAAGGTCATTGCAGATTGCATTCTATTTAACTTTTCACATGCTTCACCTGGTGGATTTTCAAGCTAGTGCAATTGCAAATTTTTGAAACGGCATGATTGTCTGTGTTGCAGTACAGGAAAGGGATCGCAAAATAATGCAGTATTTCTCATTCATTTTGCTTGGCTGCATCTGTGCAAGAATTCAAACTGTACAACTTGTAATATGCAGCACATCTTTTGAACTGCAAAAGCTTAACATAGATTAAATGATGAGAACATAAAACCAAGCTGTTCAGCTGAACACAGTTCATCCAATCTGATTCAATTAATGTGTCCTAAATAAAACCAAGTCAAGATCTGGAACGCCACAAAGTGTTACTTTCACCTGTACTGCTAGGTTATTTTTCCATATGGTTACATTCCATTATGAATTTTCATCTGGCTTTGGTGCAAAGTTTATTTTTAATGTCATTACATCCTTGATCCAGTCTCTTTATTGAAGAAATACATTCAGAATAATATCATTAATCTCAATTGACTACTTAAAAAAAACTGTAAGCATGTCTTCATGCTTCTTGATATTGAAATATTCAACTCCTACAATCTTTTGTAATGTACATTAGATCTTCTCTCAGTTTTTTCAGCTCTGAGTTGTTCTTAATGTAAAATGGCAATATCAACAACAACAAAATTCCAGCTGTGGCGTCACATGTGCACCTATTAAGTAGGACCCATCTTGATTTTTTCTTTACATCGAATGTTATACCACAATGCTGTTTCTCTGTAGTTTTTGGTCGTAGACTATAATGAGTTCACAAATATAGAATTTTTTTTTATAACTTGTGCATTCTAGCTCGAGACCACCAATTGTGTAATTATAATTTTACTTTATATGTGTGCAAGACTTAACATTTTCTTAAAGAGTAGACATAACATTTTCAGACTTGCTTAACTGAGTTCTGGGTCCTATGAACCAGAGTCTGCTATAACTGCATTAGGCACAAAACAGGAACCAACCCAGGTCAGAGTTCTTCCGGCCCACTCTTGCAGACATACACATACCCACTGACTCAGCAAAGGGCCAATATGAAATTCTAGTCCACATGCACAACATTTTGGTGTGGAATTTAAACCTGGAGTTGTACATCAAACAACAATACTAACCACTGGGTCACAATTTTATATTAATTTGCAAGGTATCCACCAAAAATTTAACTCTGTCCTAGGTTATCTGTAGAGATTTTACTAAATGTGTTTTTTTTTTTTGTGATCAATTTTTTATAAGAAAAACAAAATACATAAGAAAGCAAGCAATTACAGACCCGCTTACTGCACTTCCCCCCCACCTGATCCTACCAAATCTGCAGTGTAAATGGAATACTTAACACTAAAATCCCTGAATCCTACAAAAAAACTGGTAATGCTGGGCCACCTTAAATTCCCTCTCACCTCCTCATCAGCATCGTTTGTTTTGCAAATGTGTCAGTCATCACTGGCAGCAGGCAGCCTGTTATCCCATCACCCACCAACACAGCTTTAGTCGTACACAAATTTCTCCCAGCTCAACTCTGTTTATCTCAGTGTGAGGTGCCTTGAATTGTATAGGGTAAATAATATATTGTCATTTGGAAAACATACATTTCATGTGTGTTCCATGTCTACAATGATCTGTTTAAATGTAGGATGGCAGGGAATGCGAGGCAAGGAATATTGAACACATAACTAGAGCAGAAACTTTTTCATGTTCTACTAATAATTGGCTAAATGCTGATGACAAGTGTATAATGTGTGAAAACTAAAGTCCAAATATCAAATAAACACTTTCACAAAAGACACAGATATAACAAAACAAATGCACCTTTTTTTTAGAACTTAACCAAAGTAAAAGAAATTGGGATAGGGTACAACACACACACAGACACATACACACACTTATACATCTGCTTGGTGGGTGCAGAGGTAAGATCTGCTGTCTCCAAGTTGAGAGGTTGTGGGTTCGATTCCGGATCCTTCATGCATTAACTGTTTTGAGTAGTGTACGGCTATTATTATTACTATTATAGAATATAAACATACATTTGATTTATTTGAGTCTGTAACAGCCAGTGGAAATTTATGGTACTTGTAAAAGTTATTATTGACTTTTATTTTCTCAGTCAAGTTTATGCTCCTCCCAATCTGACACTGTTAGTTTTCAAATAAAGACATGTGTAAATTTGTGGTACTTGTAAAGGTTAGCGTTTATTTTTTTAATTCAATTTTATTCTCTCAGTCGCGTTCACGCTCCCCCCCAATCTGATACTGCTGTTTTCAAATAATGACGTGCTATAACAGAGGTGAACTCAGATGAGGATGAGAGCTCTACATCGGAGAAAGAAAACAGAAGCCCTGCCCGCAAGAAACATCCACTCAAAAAGCCAGATTGAATATTATTTACCTATTTACCTTGATTTATTTACTTATCTTCCTACAGCATAAGGTCACAAGTAGACTGCAGAGCTTCCTGTGTTTGATCAACATGATCATTCTCAAAAAAGTACCTGAGCAAAGAAAAGTAACATCTTTTACAAGTAAGATAAATGTACACACAATTTTACAAACTAACATCAAATGTATCTTTTTATTATGTGATGATAATATCAGCTCACTACTAAAATGCTAAACGTGAAGATGACACAGAATTTAAAACTATTACCTCGCCCTTGCTCAATGGTAGCTTTTTGACTGAGCCATCTGCACAGATCCATGACCAAGCAGTGTTAACACTGTGACAACTGGTTGAAAATGGAATGCACAAAAATACACGTATGCAAATGTCTTTTACTTTGCACCGACTGATAATTGGGATTCAGCAACATGTCAATTGAGAAGTTTCTTTTTCTTCTGTTTTATTCTTGAATAAAAGCATACTTGTTTTGTTTCACCTTTTGTGAAAGTGTGTCTTGATTATTTGGGCTTCAGTCTTCACACGTCACTTCAAAATTGTGTTATTATTACTATAACATATGAAAACATTTTCTGTTTTAACCATGTGTTCAGCATTTCTTGCCTCGTATTTCCTTTGTCATTATATATTTACACAGATTGTTGTAGAGACGGAACACACATGAAATGTACGTATTTCATTACCTATATACTGTAATTCCTTGAAAACATATCACCAGATAAACACTTCAACACAGACTTCACTTGTGAGGATTGCAGCAATGTAATGCCTTCATTGGACTGAATAGGGGGGTGGAGATATAGCAGGCTGTGTTTTGTTAATCTACACATTTGCAAAACAAAAGCAGGCTATTAGCACAGTGATAAGGAGCTACGGGTTTCTTGGCATATGTGAGGAGAATTAAAGGAAGTCTGGGACAACAGTAAAAATCATGAGTTCAGGGATTCTAGTGTTAAAGGACTGAGAGTTATTGACTCCTGGTATAAAAACAAACAGCAACATTAAACGTCTCTATACTGGAGTCAGATGATCCTTTAAAGAAAGAGGTTTTCAGAGGTTTACAGTGAGTGAGCGAGTCAGAAGATTTCCATTTAGAGGCTTAAATGCAGTGATATATCCAGACAAAATAACCTCTGCTGGAAAAACTCAGCATAAGAGTAGAGAGGTCCAGGACATGAAACTTATGAGTCAAAAGGGGAATATTAATAAAAAGAAAAAAGAATCAGCTGTTAAAGACATCAGTCCAGGAAGGAAATACTGGAGGACAATCCCAAAACATGCCAGGAATATTTAAAGGAAACAAGTGACAGATAGGATCAACAGGCAAATGCATAGCTTAAAATTTATGATGGGTGAGGTACACGAGATATACAAATTTAAACTTTTGGTAATCAGGATGCAAAATTAACATTAAGTATAGTTTTCCATGAGATTCGGGGATGCAAGGGAACTCACATTGCTAGATGGAAAATAAAGATAGCAGTACAGGAGATGGTTTATGTAACTGGCTTAAAGTTTGGAGATAAGTTATAAAGGGAAAGTGCAGAGGATATTGAGACCCTGTTTGTTTTTAAGACTGACCTAATTTAAAGACTGAAAAAGAGGGAGGAATTGCTGACTGTTAAATAGGTGGTGTCATCAACACCACTGTTTTGGCAGGCAAATGTACTCTGTAAGCCATCCTTTAATTAACCAAGGTGTTTATTTGATTTTTAAACTATATTTATATTGCTTAAAATAGTAGTTACATTTTCTAATTTAGACAAGGATGCTCCCAGCATAACCTGTATTTTTTGTGTATAAATCAATTCTGTAGCCATCTTAATACCTTACACTGAATTTCTGCAATTTCTAGGGTGATAATTAATTTCTTCCAGGAATCCTTATGAAGAGCTTTTTAAAAGTCAAGGTTGATACCATTATATGCTATACTGCTACCAAAAGTTTTTATTGCTTCCTCATAAAATATTAACCTTATAAATAAAACAGGGCCTTATCTGTCTAAATGTATAGTGTGTATTTGTTAGTACACCAGTTGTGATTTTTTATTTTTATCTTGTTTTTGTGTGTGTGTGTGTGTGTGCTTCAATTTTCTTACCCATAATTGCAAGATAAGTTAACTGGCTTGTCACCTTTCACTTTCATTAATCTGAATAACAAGGAAGTGTGGAATTTTAATAGCCTCATTACTATGATCTTTTTTGGTGGGAAGATAATTATTACTTTTTGCCTAAGGAATCTTCATGTGGCTAACCAGGAATAGTTGAAGTCTGGACTTTTAAACCATTCTTTATATAGCATAAGTATATTTTGGTATATATCACATGATTTTGTAGCCTTGTAGTTATACTGTATTTATTTTAGTCTTAGAATATTTGTAATTACTGAGTAGCACGCTACCCTCTTAAGTAGAAGCACATTTAATAAGAATAAAATGAAATTATATGAGTGAGTATGTGTGTGCTGCAGTCCCACCTAGGACTGATTCATGGCCACAATGTTTAGAGGGCCTTGTATTACAATAAGCACACTGAGAAAGTTAATGAATAAATCGATAAAGGGTGGCACGGTGGCACAGTAGTATCACTGCTGCCTCGCAGTAAGAAGACCTGGGTTCACTTTCCGGGTCCTCCCTGCGTGGAGTTTGCATGTTCTCCCTGTATCTGTGTGAGTTTCCTCCGGGTGCTCCGGTTTCCTCCTACAGTCCAAAGACATGCAGGTTAGGTGGATTGGCGATTCTAAATTGGTCCTAGTTTGTGCTTGGTGTGTGGGTATGTGTGTGTGTGTGTGTCCTGCGGTGGGTTGCCGCCCAGCCTGGGATTGGTTCCTGCCATGTGCCCTGTGTTGACTGAGATTGGCTCCAGCAGACTCCCATGACTCTGTGTTTGGATTCAGCGGGTTGGGAAATGGATAGATGGATGGATAAATCGATAAATCTGTATATAATAAGTATACTATAGATTACTAATTAGTTAGAAAGACTAAAATAAAACAGTCCAAATTTTACACAGCAGGTAGAAATTGCCATTTGATAAGAACTAAGTAATACATATTCCAAAAATGACAAGCGTCCCACAACATATAAAAAAATAAGGTGTACCTTTGAAGTGCTGAACAATAAAAGCAATCTTAAAGGACAAGGCTGAAATTCCAGTATCATTCCTGGGCTTTTTAAACTTCAAACTTGTTTTTAGACAGATGGTTGTGTATGAAAACAGGAGAATTACAGTAAACATACAAAAACAAGAACTACAATTACTTTTGAAGAAGTTTAAAGAAGCACTGCCTGGAATATCTAATGAATACACCTTTTAGTAAAAGGGGGCTGAGTGATACTCCTTGCCTGCTGCACACATCATAGAAAGGTCTCGGGATGTTTGCATTTCAAGTGATGCATGTAAGTCCTCCTAAGCCTTCAAGTCATTTATTATCTACCATATAACTTTTTACCTTACTCTTCCAAAAAAAGCAAGCAAACGTGATGAATGCCTTGAAAAAATTAATAATGGAATGGAGTAAAATACAACTCAGAAGATAAAACAGTTCTACTTTAAAATAAATGTACTAACTATAAATGTATAACTGACATACACGCTAAGTTGACAGCCTAACTTTTTCTAGGATATCATTCCTTCAATCCATCATCCAACCCACTATATCCTAATACAAGTTCATGGAGGTCTGCTGGAGCCAATCCCAGGGCACAAGGCAGGAAACAGACCACGGGCAGGGACAATTTAGGATCACCATTGCACCTAACCTGCATGTCTTTGGATTGTGGGAAGAAACCAGAGCACCCAGAGGAAACCCACGCAGACAACATGCAAACTCCACGCAGGGAGGACCCGGGCAGCGAACCTGGGTCTCCTAACTGAAAGGCAGCAGCGCTACCCACTGCGCCACCCATTCCTTCAATATTTATCTTATATACTCCCATTAACAGCAATTTTAAGGTATTTAGAAAAGCAAGACACTTTGCAATGTATTTTCAGAATGACACTCATGAAAAGAACAAGGCAAGTCTAGGCTGTACATATCTGTCCTCTTGCAACTTTTTCAATGTGTTCAAAATCATGCCTGAACTATAATTTTAAAAAGGCTTAAAAAGTCTTAGTAGCATAACCTGCCTGTTTTTTTTTTTTTTTTTTAAGAATGTAACTGATGTTACCCATGCATGCCTTAGGTTCGTGTTCTGAGTTCATTGGAAGTAAGCACTACCACTCCTGGACATGAGGGGGCGCTGTCACAGACTGTAGTATCTCTTCTTTCTGCCACAGCCCTGAGAAACTGCCCAATGAGGGCAACTGACTCCAACACTTCCAGTTCATCCACTTTAAAGCTGAAACGCTCCTAGCAAGGGCCGTCTCATTCCAAAGAGAGCACACTGTAGACTGGAGCTCCTGCTCAACAGAGCTTTGAAATAACCCTCATTATTGCTGTTTTGCAATACTTTGAATTTGGTTGTTATTCTACGTGCTGTCAAGCACTTGTTTATTTTTGGATACTGTAAATTTTAAAAAAGGTGACCTGGTTGATACCCCAACATTTCTTCGGTGACCAGTGTGTTCCCTCAGGTGACGACACTGACCAATAAACATTTATATTATGCCACACATGTGCGCATGAGAGACAGTTTACAGGTTCAAATAGTGCAATTTCTCAGCCTGACCAGGAGTTGGCATTGCCTTCTAATACTCTCTCCTTTTGTTCCTCTGCAGACCAAGTGAAGACTGTACTTCCCAGTAGCACCGCCTCTGATCCACCAAATGATGACATCACTTCCGGCACCCTCTCATGATGTCCTATTCAGTCCAGAACTCACCTCTGTTGACATCACTTCCTTTTCTGGTCTCCCTGACTACACCGCTTCCTGCTTGTATAATATATAAACCACAGATCTTCCTTGTTAGACAGTTCCATTCTGAACTCCATCTATAAAGACATGGTTTTTTGTTTTGCTGCGGACATGCAGGTGATGGGTGTAAAAGAACAAGATGCAGAGGACAGGAAGGTATGGAAAAAGATGATCGGGAACAGCCAAAAGAAGAAGAAGAAGAAAAACAAGCTGCCTCCAAATATTTCTTATCACAATTAAGAAATAACTATTACATGATTGTTTCAAATTCCTTTAGTATTATAGATGAAAGCTTATTTATTCAGAACATGTTTCTTAAATGGTGTGGCATGGGGCACCTCTGCTTCACAAGCCTGGAATCTTGGATTTAAATATTGTCCTGGCTTCTGACTGTCAGAAAGTTCCTGGGTCACTCTTTGTCCATGTAAGTTTTCAACAGCTGTTCCTATATGGAGGAGAAGTTAATTTGGTGACTGTAAATTGTATATTCCCTATAAAAATTAGAAAAATATGGTAGCAATAATCACATACATGCAATTGCTTTCATTAGTGTCTGGAAAAGTAGTGTACCAATTTAATATATCACAAAAATATTATTTTATATTTTCATGTATCATGATAGCTTTTTCACACCTCATACTGTATACAGCAACACATATTGACAGCAAAACCCAGCTAAAATAATACAAATAAGCAAAAACCTTACAATCTTGTGAACTGTACTGAAATTATAATGGATTATTGACATTGTCCCAAGCTCGACATCCCATGTCTGAGGTTACCTGCAACTTTCTACCTTAATTTTAAAACTTTCTTTAAAATTTCTCTGTTCTTATTTTTTAATATTTATGCTTTTTAATATGTCTATTATTTGCCATGTATCACTTTGTGTCTATATTTTTTCATTCCTGAAATAAAAGCCTTTCTGATAATTATCTGTCACCATTTTGAGTGCATATTACTGATAATATGGATTAATTACAATTCTGCAAACTAGTAGTTACTGCTCTTGCAGCCCATGTGTTGTGAAGCAAATTTCCCTGAGTAAAAGCAAATCTCTGTCTGCTCTTTCCCTGCAGTATTTTGAACAGTGTTTGCTGTTGAAATTTCCCATGATAACTAAAGTGTACTGTTTTCCATTAGCTGTTCAAACATTCAAAACGTACCTTGTTTCCTTTCAATCCTTTAACTTTATCTACTCTATTTCCACAGCACAACATAGGTCTGTATGTTATTTCTCTTTTCCAACACAATGCCCACTCGATTCCGCAGAGGTATTTTGTTCATTCTCTTTCCGTGTATCTTACTTGTATTTCCAAAAGTAATAAAGTAAATCTCATATGAAATTGTGTTCAAGGTGTGTTTGTGTGACAAATGTGCCACAGCAATTTATCAGATGAGTTTCAACACCAAATTTGTTTTTGTTAGTGGGGTAATTCACCTGGATATATTTTCTAAAAATAAAAGTATTTTATTATTGTGTATACTCTGCTTTAGAAGAAATCAAGGAACATATTGAGAAATTTATATCATAACGCTTCACACTTGAAATTGATTTTGACTAGTGTTTCCTTTGAATTAACAAACTAGAAATCATATTTGAAGGGTATTTGATACATTTGAAAGGTAGTATGAAGAGTATATAGTAAAAGCATACATTTTCATTTCAGTGAGTCAGAATTACTAACATGAATCTATAATTGTGTTTTTCAGCCAAGTATTTTCTCTGTTAGAGGGAAAAAACTGATTTGTTGTACCGTGTTAGCCATTATGGATGTAGTGAGAAGTCAAGCAAAATGAAACCTTTTATTGGGTAACTAATGCAAGCTTTCGAGGCAACTCAGGCCCCTTCATCAGGCAAGATGTAAAACAGAAACTGGAATTCCCTGTGTTTATATAGACACAAGTACAGACACAGCATTGGAAAACCTTTAAGTGTGACATCTTAGATTTAAAATATTAATAGACCCCCCCAGGCTAAGATTCATTTAGCAAGAGACGAGAAGAAAGTATAGTCAAGATCTTTGGATAAGATAAATATCCAGGAAAGTCTTTTGAAGTTTTTGATGAGATTTTCCATACAATTTGGATCTGTAGTCAGATTGTCTGGGTCAGGTGGAGAGATGTAAACAATCCTCATATCTGGCCATAAAAGTTTTGTCTCTATTTAAACTGTGCTGTAATGTGTTAAATTTTAACATCAATTTAACTTCCCATTCTTTTCGCTCTTGCTATGTCTTGAAGTTGCCTATAAGCATTGTGACTTTAAAGTCCTTCTCACAGTGTCCATGGCTGTTGAAGAGAGCTCTTACAGGAACACCCATTACCGTATTATCACCAACAATGAACAAGCCTAGTCTCCTGTTTTGTTCTTTCAGTTATGTTTTTCACTAATATAAATTATGATTACTATTTAATGCCCTGTGGTGGGCTGGCACCCTGCCCAGGGTTTGTTTCCTGCTTTGCGCCCTGTGTTGGCTGGGATTGGCTCCAGCAGATCCCCGTGACCCTGTAGTTAAGATATAATGGGTTGGATAATGGATGGATGGAAATTATGATTATTATTTAATGCCCTGCGGTGGGCTGGCGCCCTGCCCGGGGTTTGTTTCCTGCCTTGCGCCCTGTGTTGGCTGGGATTGGCTTCAGCAGACCACCGTAACCCTGTAGTTAGGATATAGTGGGTAGGATAATGGATGGATGGATTACCATTTAATATAGATGCCACAACTATATTATTTACATATATATGTTGTTGTGAATAAACAAGAATAGATTTGAAAAACATGCTTGGAGTACCAGAATGGGAAAACCCTTTTGAAATTGCTAAAAATAGAGAGAAAAAACAAAGGCTGATTAAACAAACTCCTTCCATTGTAGACATTCATTTGAAATGGGGCTACTTTTAAGAGAGCATGGTCCATTCAAATGATAGAGTGGGGCAGATGTAACCTCACAGATCTTCAGGCTTGTCCTCCTTCATTCTAGGGAGGGAAGCAAGCAACCATGTTAAAGACACTTTGTTTCTCCTGTCTACTTCTAAATCATCTCACAGGTCTGACAATGATAAAAGGCAAATGGTCTAACAACAGTACCATCTCACAGAAGAATATGAATCTGGTATAACTGCCTTTTATTATACTATTGATTTGTGTTTCTTTAACAATATTTTATTAATTAAGTCAATTACTGCATGACTAAATAAAATATAATTGGGGTGTAACCTACATGTAGAAAAAGCATGAGCAGGATAGGGTCTACAGGATGAGAGGCACACTAGAAGGCTGCTGCCAAGGTAGTATAATATATGGAAAAGAAGGCTCAATGAAAGCAGTATAAGATGTGAAGCTTTGTAAGAGCAGGTCAATATACTCTTTGTTTTTAGATTTTAATTAATCTGGTGCTTGGCTGTATTTTCCTTCTTTCCATAAAGTGTGGGAAGACAGCTTCTGTGTCTGCTAAAGTATTGCCAATGTAGGTAGTGCAGGAAAAAAATAAGAAGACTTTATAAAGGTTTGGGGCATCAGAGTGATCCCTATATACGGAAGATAACATGTTTGAAAATTTAAAAGGAAAATAAATGTGAGAAAGTCTTCTCTGTGCAAATCTGTAGCAAGACTAAAGATAAAATAGCAGTTTGTCTGCTTTTCAGTTGGGAGGCAGTCTCACGTGGTTTCAGACTGGAAGTGATGTCACTACCATTGCGTCCATCAATTATCCATTCTACAAAGGAAGGCATTAAGCAACAGTGCCAGCCAATGGCTTGGAGGAAAAAAATCCATCGACAAGCCCTGAAATCGTATTCCAAAAACCCACGTGGCTTTGCCATGACTTGAAACGATTAGGTCCTATAGCTTCTAAGTTTTCTCAGAGGTTCTGCAATTTACACTTAAAGTATAATAATACATGTTTTGGTGATATGCACCTGAAGGACGGGAACAGAAAACAATAATAAACAACTCTTTGTCTTATTCTAAAAGATGTCAAGAATAAGGGTGGGGGCATTTCTGAACTCATGACACACACAGGAAATTCCTTCAAAGTTTTGGTTCACTTGTTTTTCTTTATTAATTGCAAACAAGAGAAAACGTTCATTTATTAATAGTTATCCAACTTACAGCGAAAACTCTGGAGTTTGTGGCAGGATTGGGACTCCAGCCACTGTAAAAAAACTCACTGTTCCAGTCCATTCAAATTAGTGAGGTGCTGAGGTGTCACACCATTGCATAGCTGTG
This sequence comes from Polypterus bichir lapradei, assembly GCA_026402145.1. Classification (NCBI taxonomy): domain Eukaryota; kingdom Metazoa; phylum Chordata; class Cladistia; order Polypteriformes; family Polypteridae; genus Polypterus; species Polypterus bichir. The sequence goes on from JANRMT010049829.1 coordinate 48,462,534, forward strand.
CTCGGGTCCTAATCTCCGATCCTGAGATGGTTCATGGTGTGGTGGGTGCAGCAACGTGCTGTATCAGTGCATAGTCCAGGCTCCCCCCTCTTTCTATCATGATTCAAAGGAATTAGATAGGGTGTATGAACGAAGGTGTCAAGACTGCATATATGATGAAACACATCTTGTGCAGTTTTTGTTATTTATTACCTTGCTGTGGACATGCAGGTGAAGGATGTAACAGAACAAGATGCAGAAGACTGGAAGATATGGAAAAAGATGATCTGCTGTGGCAACCTCTAACGGGAGCAGCCATAAGAAGAAGATAAAGAAAAGGCTATTTATTATCTCTGTTTTTTCATTTTGTGTTTTTGGAATGATCCTACCTGTTTAGAGTGAGGTTGGGAGCATGCACTGATTACAGTGGGTTGCCGCACCCACCACATGACAAGCCACCTGGATTGAGCGCAGCCATGCAACAGGTGACACCTCAGCAGCACACTGGAGCAGTGTGAGGTTTTTTCAGTGGCTGAAGTGCCAATCCTGCCACCAACCCCCAGGTTTCCCCTGCAGGTTCGAGGACCTGTTTGTAGGGCTGGATGCAAATTAACGTTGTACCCAGGATGGAGCAATTTCAGGTTAAGGGCCTTACTTCGGGGCCTAATTGAGTACAGTCACTTCTGGCGTTTATGGAATTCAAACTGGCAACCTTCTAATTGCTAGACGCATCTCACTAGCCTCACAGCCACCACTTCGCCCACACTTGTTTAGTACATAATAACATTATTGAGACATGACTATCTGCAACTTTGGGTTTGACGTAATGACAGGTGGTCTCAGGAATAAATTTTCTTAATTATAAAGACAGACCTATGCAGCTTTTCTGCTCTTTTCTGAGAAATGTACACAGCATTGTTTGTTAAAATATTTGTTTTTTTGCAGCATTGTGGCATTTGTAGTTAATGGAGACTCAGTGTATATAGACAGGTGCATGCTGACCCTTTAGTTTGATTGGATGAGGCAAGTCCAGACAGGTAAAGGCAATTATGATTTGCTTGTCCTTCTCCACTTTAAGCCCATCCATGAGTACACCAAATGCAGCTGTTAACAGGTTAAGAGTGATTGTGAAACCAAGGCTGTCTGATAGGCATTCAAATATTTTTGTCCAGGATGATGTTAATTTGGTGCACACCCAAAACATGTGAGGCTGGAGCTCGATTGCAACATTTGTTGAATCTTGGCCTGGATACATTTTGGACAATTTTAAAGAAGATAAATGTACTCGATAGAAGATTTGAAGTTGAATGAATGAATTCTTTGTGCATATGGAGCTAGAGTCTATTCTATGAATGGTTGCCTTCCACTCCATTTCTGAAATATTAAGTGAGAGATCCTTTCCCCATTGTACCCTGGGATCTTTGAAAGGAAAGGACTTTAAAATGTTTTTATAAATTGTAGAGATGCTATCTGAGTCTTCAGGATTGATCAGTATTTCTTCTGGAATAGAAATATGTGGAAGATGAGAAAAATTGGGCAGGTTCTGTTTAGCAAAGTTTCTAGCTTTGTAGTGGAAAAATTGTGTTGATGAGAAGTTAGTCTATGTACAAGTCTCTGAATGTTTTAATCCCAGGCATTTTCTAAAAATTAAATACTGTGTATGTTTGAGAGGGTGAAAAAGAGTGGTTGTCATGTAGAGGTTCAACAGATAAGAGCTTCCCTGT
>JANRMT010049829.1:48464636-48541812 GCA_026402145.1 Polypterus bichir lapradei
TATATATATATATACTAGAACACAGTGCAGGGAATATTAAAAAAGCACTGGCAAGATTTTAATTCATTTGCAGGCCAGGCTTGTGTATATTCATCTATCTGTGTCAATGTTGATGTCTTTATGGCCTGTATACAGGCATCTCGCTTCTGGATGGCACACTTCAAGTGTAAACTAAACTATTTTATTGATATGAATGAATGTAATTAATTTCTGCAAAAAGGTTTATTCATTTTATACTCTTAAAAATAAAGATGCCACAGTGGTTTTTAAGAGCAATGCCATAGGGGAACCATTTTTGGTTAGCTAAAGAACCATCCACAGGAGAAACCAGAAAGATTCTTTATTTATTGAGTTCATGAATAGATAATGGCAGATTTATAAAATACACTGAGTTCCTGACTTTAAAAGGACTCGCATGCAATCACAAAGATTAAGTTTGGATTTTCTTGATCTGTTGTATCCTGCTTGGTAGCCTACTATACATTAAAAATTTCTTATTTTTGCACATATTAGGCAACCCTTATAAAGTCAAAACAGCCAGTTTCATAGGCAAAGCACCTTTCACAGAATGAAACAGTTCTTTATTAAGTAATGGTGAACCACACAACCCAGTAAAGTGCCATTTTAGAATCTTTATTTTTAAGAGTGTACTTCTGGATTTGTGATTAATTTTCTGTCATGAGTAGATTGCTCTCCTTTAAAATCAAACATTTCTCTTAAGTTTTTAGGTTTACTTAAGAAGGGTAAGAATATAAAATTGAGGGAATACAAGAGTAAAACTTTGATAGGATTTAAGTTAATAAGTCTTAAGATTCAGCAAGGATTTACTTCACACAATCAGCCTGCTATTGTCTGTGTCAGCACCTGCCAATATAAACTATGCCCCACAAAGTGAATAGGACTGCAGTGCTGTAAACAGTAAATACTCTAACAAACACAGTTGGGGATACAGTATAAACTTCTCAAAAAAGGCACATGAACTTAATTCAAGATATCCTGAGGCATTAATGCGTGTGACAAGGTAACATTCCAGGCTTATAAGGAATGGTATTGTCTCTTTTTTTATAACCAACAGCGGCAAGAAGACAACCACTGAGAACACCTGACTCTGCCCCATCCAGACCAATCACTTTAAAAGACCAGATGTCCCAGAGACGGTCACCTCAATCTGGACCGTAACTGCAACCAGAATGGAACTCCTGGAAAACACTTGCTTTATTGAGCTGGTGAGCCTAGAGAATTGTGATGACTGCCTTCCATTACTGTTATTTTGATAGCTTTTGGATCATCGAATTCATATTTGCAATAATAGTATTTAAAGTTAGGATTAAACAGGGTGACCAAGCTGGCACCCCAACAGTTCTTTGAAGTCCTTGAGTGTCCTTCAACCTGTCTGCACTTGAAACCTGTTTTAGATATCTTAAAATGTGTTTAGGATATCTTGAAACAGATATGTTTTCAGATATTTTTAATTCATTTTAAGATATCCTAATTGCATTTCCAGATATCTTAAAATGCATTTTGAGGTATATGTAAATGTTAATTTGTCTCACCAAACAACATGCTAGAAATAGAGACAAGAGAAATGATTAGAGTGCTAAAATGGGTATGTCATATGGCACAGGTTACCAGTGAAAACATATCTTCAGGGCAATTGGGGAAAAAAAAGCAGAAAAGCTTTGGTAGGTCTGGCAAAACAATATCATAATACACTTGGCAACAGTTTAAAAGAATGACATTGGGAAAATCCATCTTGGATTTTAGAAAAATAAGCAATAAGAGTAACGATAGCTGTACTGGAATTTTGCGTGAGCAAAGGCTGGAGTAGAATTTTGACAAGGAGTTGGCAGTATGTTTGTTAATTTTGATTATCTATACTAATAAAAGGCAAAGCCCTCACTGACTCACTCACTCACTCACTCACTCACTCACTGACAGACTCATCACTAATTCTCCAACTTCTCGTGTGGGTGGAAGGCTGAAATTTGGCAGGTTCATTCCTTACAGCTTCCTTACAAAAGTTGGGCAGGTTTCATTTCGAAATTCTACACGTAATGGTCATAACTGGAAGCTGTTTTTCTCCATTTACTGTAATGGAGATGAGCTCGAAAGCCGTGGGGGCGGAGTTTCGTGTGACATTATCACGCCTCCCACGTAATCACGCAGTACATAGAAAACCAGGAAGAGCTCCAAAAAGCGCTGAAGAAAACATGCATTATATAATTGAGAAGGCAGCGAAACAATAAGAAGCGAGCGAGTGACATATACAACCATATTCATGAGTGCTGCTACTACGGAAACAAAGCACGGTGTAAACCTAAACTTTAAATTAAGTTCATAGACAGGCTGCCGCTGGCGTTTGTAATTTAGTGCCTGCCCATATAAGGCTGTCCGCCAGCGGCAATTCAATAGAAACACTGCCGCTAAAGATGGTCAGGGTGGTGTTTGGCGCAAACTCAGCGAAACTGCGAGAAAAAGTTTTAAGTGCCAGGACTTAGGTAACATTAAATACAGCCGTGGACATAGCACGACATGGCACCAGCACCGAGAACGTGAACAGACAAAAAGCAACAGTTCCAAAGAGCGCTGAACAAAAACCGAATTACACAATTGAAAAGGCAGCAAAAAAATATGAAGCGTCTGATACATACAAGCATATTCATAAGTGCAGCTGCTGCGGAAACAAAGCATACGGTGGAAAAAGTCAATGTCCCGCTAAAGGAAGATAGTGTAAAAAAAAAACCCATGCATGCAGTGTGTCAGGTCTCAGATAAAGAAGAAGACGAGCTGTTTATTGATGCAGTAAGAAACTAATCGATGAATGAAACCTGTTATCTTTACAACGATTGACAAACACGGAATATAACTTGAACACAACACATCCTACAAATACGAACCTGATTGAAAGAAATAATGATAATCAAATCCTTGATGACAGCAACACTCAATAACACTCACAAAACAATTGCTATATATTGACAGTCATGTTACGTTATTTTTAAAATGTTCCCTTTTCTTTTTCATAGCTTCTTTAACACACTACTTCTCCGCTGCGATACGCGGGTATATACAGTATATATATGTATATATATACCCCGATCTACATACTCGAATAATGGATACTTTATTCGCCATCAATGATTGTTTTGGTAAAGCCATCAGTGTATTCATTAGATGAACGGTAAAAAAGTAAGAGCAAGGGGAGGGTGACTTATTGAGGCATGCAGGCAAAACCACAATAGCACGCGGGCTCGATGTACTGTAGTGCGCATCAACTCGATCTGAATTGCACGATCACATTCGAAAAAATATATCTTTTCAAGTTCAATTTAGTCCATATGTGTCAAACTCAAGGGCCGCGGGCCACATCCAGCCCAGCGTGTAATTATATCCGGCCCGCGAGATCATTTTATATACTGTATTATTGTTATTAATGGCCCGAGTATATGAAGCGCTGGTAACACAATAAACTACAGATCCCATAATGCAGCGCTTCAGCTGCCTTGCCGAACACTTACCGCGTTAATCAAGTCTAGCTTATGATGCTGCAAGTTATTGTGAAGCTAGCTCACACGATGCTGAAGAGAAAAGTTGATTCTGAAAATAGAGCCTTTAAAAACCGATGGGAGGCTGAGTATATGTTTACTGACATTGCCGGTAAACCCGTGTGTCTCATTTGTGGAGCTAATGTGGCTGTAATTACAGAATTTAATCTAAGACGGCACTATGAGACAAAACATCAGGATAACCTGAAAGACCTGAATGCAATGCAGAAGATACAGAAAGCAGAAGAATTAAAGAAGAATCTGACACTTCAGCAGACGTTTTTACCCGTGCACAATCACAAAGTGATTTCAAGTGAAGCTACTTTTATGGGAGACACAAATGCACCAGTGCAACTTGCCCCACTTTCCCTGTTGACAAGTAATGTTGAACCAAGTCGGCACAACGGTGTTCCCAAATACGCACTTTGCTGATAAACTGAGTGCACTGCGCACTGAGTTCGCACGGCGCTTTGGTGACTTTAAAGAACAAAAAAAAAATTTTGAGTTGTTTCGCAACCCATTTGCCGTCGATGTGGAAACTGCACCTGTGCAGATTCAGATGGAGGTGATTGAGCTGCAGTGTAATGGCACACTGAAGGCAAAGTACGATACTGCAGGGCCCGCACAGTTTATTCACTCCATTCCCGCAGAAGTGCTCCAGCTCCGTCTACATGCGGCTCGAACCTTGTGCATGTTTGGTAGAACATATCTGTGTGAGAAGCTCTTCTCAGTGATGAAGACTAACAAAACAGAACACAGGAGTCGCCTCACTGATGAGCACCTGCAGTCCATCCTGAGAATCTCCACAACACAGAACCTCACACCAAACATAAACGAACTTGTTGCCAAAAAAGATGCCAGGCGTCCAGCTCTAAAATGACATATGAGCAAAGACAACTGAATGATTTGATTTGTTATTGCTGAAAAGAACACATTTTATTTATATTTCCAGGTTTTGTTATGCAGCATGTTCATATTTAAATTTGTATAATTCTGAAAGGATATATTTTTATGGAGAGCAAAATCTTTTGGGATATTTAAAATCTAAGTTTATTTTTTATATAAAATTACATAAGAGTAAAGAAATTTGAATGTTTGTTCTTTTAACGTTTACTTTATTTCTAACTTGTATAATTTTGACAGGATATATTTTTATGGAGAGCAAAATATTATAAGTTATTTAAGGTTTGAGTTGATTTATTCAGGAATAATATTCCTGTCTGTTTTTATTCATATTTATGTTGAAAAAAGTGAAGTTTTAAAAGTTTTAAAGTTTTAAAAGTTTAGTTTTAGTGTGTTCAATTAATCTTTATCCTGTTCGGCCCGCGACCTAAAGTGTGTTTTGGATTTTGGCCCCCTGTGCAATTGAGTTTGACACCCCTGATTTAGTCGACACAAATATCTTTGGTTGGAATGTAAGGCGAATTTACTCTTTACATTTGTATGGTGAAGAAAAATTTATGCAATGATGCCTACATTTAACTTCCATTCCTACCAAAGATATTTCTGTCGACTAAATAAAAATTCCTTCTATTTAAAATTTAAATAGAACTTGAACAGATACGATAGTTCATAATATCCATGCAGACTTGCACGTAAGAGCGGGAGTCATCCGTTTTAACAAACAGCGTATTGCACTGATACGAAATAGCCTGCCCATTTAATTATTTAGGAATGGATAAATAAATTAAGATTTTGTACAAATAATGTTTTTCATTTTTCTTCCTTGATGGATTCTGCCACCCCCAGCAACAGTTGCTCGCACCCCAAAGAGTGTATGTATATATATATATCTATATATATATATATATATATATATATGTGTGTGTGTGTATATATATGTAGATATGTATGTATATGTATATATATGTTTATATGTGTGTGTGTGTATGTATATATAATGTATTTGTGTGTATATATGTGTGTGTATGTATGTATGTGTGTATATGTATAGATATATATATATGTTTATATGTGTGTGTATATATATATATATATTTTTATACTTTGTATATATATATATATATATATATATATATATATATATGACAGCAACACTCATCACTCACAACAGTGACAAAACAATTACATTGACAATTATGTTACGTTATTTTCAAAATGTTTCCTTTTCTTTTTCATTACTTCTTTAACACACTACTTCTCCGCTGCGAAGCGCGGGTATTTTGCTAGTCTATATATATAATTCACTAAGGGTATGCAAGACATTGAGCGCAAGCAAGACAGAAAGCCACGACCTCCAACTCACAGAGCCCTGCCCACCAACACTAAGACCATGGGATAAGCTCGACAGATAGAATAGCATTACAGTAATCTATACGTGAGGTGACTCGGGCATTAACTAATACTTTACTACTGTGTTGCGTAAGAACAGGACGAAGTCTAGAAATGTTTCGGAGATGGAAGAAAGCAGTTCGAGAAATGTTACTTAACGGGAGGAATTATTTAATAATAATTATTATTATTATGTAATAATTGCCATTATTAGTGTATAAATGGATATAAATAATTTCATGTAAATGATTCGCCAAAATCTGTTGTATGTAAACGATACTGTTTAAAACTTTAGTGTTTTTTCATCAGAAAACCCGGTTTCCACGTCTACCTATATTAGTTTAAATGGCACTTTTACCACTTGCAATAGTGCGGACGCGCTGACTTATCATGTTGACTGGGCAACACAGTGAATGTGGCGTCTATCTATATATGTCTATGTTTTCCGTAACCTGCTACAGGAAGGTACTCTCTCGACTATTGGCATTGGTTTTGCTCCTTGCTATTTTCGTTATACTGCGATGGTGGTTTCCTAAGCCTTTGTTATACTGAATTCCTTTCTCACCGTTTTCCGTTCCTATTCTTACACCGCCGTATACTACGGTGGGCTTCAGCTAGTATTGTTTACAGAGCTGGTTTGTCATGGGCCCTTGAATGTCAATGTTGTTACTTCATGGATCTCTGCCCTGCGGTGTCTTAATACTCTCCCCACATTGTCATGGATTATTCTGCAGGTAGTCTGGTTTTCCCCCAGTATTACAAAGATGTCTAAGTTAAATTGGCAGTCATCTCTCTATTAGCCTGATGTGGTTGGAAGGTCAAGCGTGTGCGTGTGTGTGTGTGTGTGTGTGTGTGTGTGTAAGTGTGCTCTGTGAGGTACTAGAACCATGTCCACATTGAGTTCCTGCCTTACACTTGATGGTTCCTTGATGGAGATTGTGTGCCTCTTACCTTCAGTAGAAGTAAGGCAGTTTAGGAAATATTTGCAGATAAGCCTTTTTTTTTATTATTTTCCAATTCAGGGCTGTTTCCTAGCTTCTTACCTTTCACCCAATGCTTCTTCATATTGGAAAACACGGACTTAGGAAGTGGATGAAGTGGCACACAGGTGAATGTTGATGGAGCTTTGTGTAAAATAAGCAGAACTGAATTGCTAAAACACTGCGTCAGTGACCCAAAAGATTCTGTTTTTTATTGTGAAGAGTCCATGGAAAGCTTTTAAATCATTCAATAAAAAACAAAATGGTCTCTTTCATGCTTGATTATTTGCCTTCTTCTTTTTCTTCTTTTGGCTACTCCCGTTAGGGGTTGCCACAGCAGCTCATCTTCTTCCATATCTTTCTGTCCTCTGCACCTTGTTCTGATTGTTCTTGATTATTTGCCAATTAACAAATATGAAGAAATGTGGTATTTAGATAAGACAATTGATTATATGTTGAGTCTCTCAACTTTAGATTAAAATGATAAATATTTGAATAAAAAGTTACATCTATATCTAAGTAAGACACTATAATATTTAGCATCACCAGTTGAACCTGATATCAGGGAAACAGTAACCTTGCATTACATTTCTAGAATTTTATCTGTAGACGTTACAAGGATACGGTATGAGAAATAGTTAATAAATTGAGTTTAGGAGTGCTTTCCAGTCTTTTTTTCTTTTTGCTATTGCATGCTTTTCTAATATGTGATACAGGATTTTTAAAATTAGATACATTGGATAAATAATAATTAGTGAATTTGTAAATAAACACATTATTTCATTAATTATATTAGTAATTAAGTGGGATTTATTATTAGAGAAAGCTTATTTCATTCAAATGAAAAACTGTTTATCTAACACAAGTTATTCATAAGAAGTATGATTTTTATTTATTATTGCTAAATATACAAAATGTAAAATATTTTGTTATTTATTGATTTTATACATTCATCAACATTGTGAATAATGAATAGAATCACTTAACATTTAGAGGAAGTTTAATAAAAAATATTTGGAGCCACAATGATATACAAAAAGTAAAACTATATTGAAAGCTTGGTTTCAAACATGTTAAGGGAAATATGTCACCAATAAAATCATAATTTCAGAAAGACAGAGACACAAGAAGCAGCTGACAAAAGTTACTGCTTATGGCAACATTGTCCCTGGCCTAATCCTAGAGCATAAGGCTACACATCACGAAATGAAAGCACCTGACAAACTGAAGGTTTCCAGTGAGACAAACCTCGAATCACAAATTCTGAAGTTTCAGGCTGTCAGCATATGACAGATTGCTTAAATGTGGGAGTGCAATTATTAACTTCTCAAAAAAATGTGAGCTAGTATGGCACTCATGAAAGCAAAAGAAAAAAAGTCTTCAAACAATCGTATGTGCAGCAAATATTAAATTATAGACTCATGATATTAGTTACTGTGAGCATGTGATCTAATTAACATAAAATATTGCACTGGTCCAAAAAAATTTATTATTTTGCACATTTACAGTTCTCTTAAGATTTATTCGGCCAAGAGAGGAAAACACTATTTCTCTGGATGGAATACTTCATTCACATCAAATGTATAAAAGTCTCTATTTAAAATTTCATGAAGTAGTCACTTCAAGCACAAACCATGTTTAGTGTTCGAGTGGGAAAGAAGTTAAAGGCCTGCAGGAAGGTTTGGGAAAGCACTTGAGGCACAAGCACACATCTTATGTAGGCCCTAAAAGAACATGCTCACTAAACTGGGAATTCTGTAGACAGCTCAAAAAAGGCCAAAGAAAAAGATGAGCCAGTTTTTTTTTTCTCCATTGCACAGCACTCTTCCTATCCTTGAACACAGAACAGGGGATTTATTGAAAAAGTGCTTATGCAGCCCAAATGTCCTGTCTGTTTGCAGTTTGTAGTTAAGTATAAGGCATCTCTGTACATGTTTCTTCGGTCTATATTTTGCAGCACATTTACATAATGTATTACATTTCAGTATTTAAGTATTTTAAAGCTTCTCAAAAGAAGTGAATAAAAAGCTATAACACTAAACATAAGACACTTCATATATAATTCTGTGATTTGGAAGCATCTAAAATTTTGTTAGCCTCTCATGTGTGCACACATTCATGATGCAGAAACACTATTTCCATGAACACAGGAAAAATGTGCACAGGAATATATATACAGTGCATCCGAAAAGTATTCACAGTGCATCACTTTTTCCACATTTTGTTATGTTACAGCCTTATTCCAAAATGGATTAAATTAATTTTTTTCCTCAGAATTCTACACACAACACCCCATAATGACAATGTGAAAAAAGTTTACTTGAGATTTTTGCAAATTTATTAAAAATAAAAAAATTGAGAAAGCACATGTACGAGGGATATCCAGAAAAAAAGGTTACAAGTGCCCTGGAGGGTGCAGGGAATTTTTTTTTTCGAAGGTTGGCATACCTGCGTGTAGGGGGGTCCTAACGGACAAAATAAGCCCGGGACCGCGTCAGTCAGTTGTGAAATGTCATCACAGCAAGCGAGTTCGTCAACCTCTGCTGAGGCCGTTTGCTCCACCTACCGCCGATGCGAGATTCGTTCGGTCATCAAGTTCCTCACTTTGCGTCGCGAATCCGCGGCTGAGATCCATCGTCAGCTTGTGGAAGAATTGTGGAAGAATTCTTGGGTGGGGAACGTTTTTTCCAACGATGAGGAGGTGAAGGAGACAGTGGAGAAGAGGCTTTCGGAGGTGGAGCGGAGCGAATTCGACGAGGGTATAAAAAAGCTGGTGCCCAGGATGAAGAAGTGCATCGAAGTTGACGGCGATTATGTTGAGAAATAAAAACATATTTTGGAACATACCCTGTAAATTTGGTTGAAATATATTCATTTTTCGATTTTTAACAGCTGTTGTAACCTTTTTTTCGGGATATCCCTCATACATCAGTATTCACAGCCTTTGCCATGAAGCTCAAAATTGAGCTCAGGTGCATCCTGTTTCCCCTGATCATCCTTGAGATGTTTCTGCAGCTTAACTGGAGTCCACCTGTGGTAAATTCAGTTGATTGGACATGATTTGGAAAGGCACACACCTGTCTATATAAGGTCCCACAGTTGACAGTTCATGTCAGAGCACAAACCAAGCATGAAGTCAAAGGAATTGTCTGTAGACCTCCGAGACAGGATTGTCTCGAGGCACAAATCTGAGGAAGGTGATAGAAAAATTTCTGCTGCTTTGAAGGTCCCAATGAGCACAGTGGCCTCCATCATCCATAAGTGGAAGAAGTTCTAAACCACCAGGACTCTTCCTAGAGCTGGCCAGCCATCTAAACTGAGCGATCGGGGGAGAAGGGCCTTAATCATGGAGGTGACCAAGAACCCAATGGTCACTCTGTCAGAGCTCCAGAGGTCCTCTGTGAAGAGAGGAGAACCTTCCAGAAGGACAACCATCTCCGCAGCAATCCACTAATCAGGCCTGTATGGTAGTGGCCAGACGGAAACCATTCCTTAGTCAAGGGCACATGGCAGCCCACCTGGAGTTTGCCAAAAGGCACCTGAAGGACTCTCAGACCATGAGAAACAAAATTCTCTGGTCTGATGAGACAAAGATTGAACTCTTTGGTGTGAATGCCAGGTGTCACGTTTGGAGGAAACCAGGCACCGCTCATCACCAGGCCAATACCATCCCTACAGTGAAGCATGGTGGTGGCAGCATCATGCTGTGGGGATGTTTTTCAGCGGCAGGAACTGGGAGACTAGTCAGGATAAAGGGAAAGATGACTGCAGCATCCTGGATGAAAACCTGTTCCAGCGCGCTCTTGACCTCAGACTGGGGCGACGGTTCATCTTTCAGCAGGATAACAACCCTAAGCACACAGCCAAGATATCAAAGGAGTGGCTTCAGGACAACTCTGTGAATGTCCTTGAGTGGCCCAGCCAGAGCCCAGACTTGAATCCGATTGAACATCTCTGGAAAGATCTTAAAATTGCTGTGCACCAACGCTTCCCATCCAACCTGATGGAGCTTGAGAGGTGCTGCAAAGAGGAATGGGCAAAACTGGCCAAGGATAGGTGTGCCAAGCTTGTGGCATCATATTCAAAAAGACTTGAGGCTGTAATTACTGCCAAAGGTGCATCGACAAAGTATTGAGCAAAGGCTGTGAATACATATGTACATGTGATTTCTCAGTTTTTTATTTTTAATAAATTTGCAAAAACCTCAAGTAAACCTTTTTCATGTTGTCATTATGGGGTGTTGTGTGTAGAATTTTGAGTAAAAAATGAATTTAATCCATTTTGGAATAAGGCTGTAACATAACAAAATGTGGAAAAAGTGATGCGCTGTGAATACTTTCCGGATGCACTGTATATATATATATATGTGTGTGTGTGTGTGTGTGTTCATAAAAATTTCAAATCTGTTTATCAGTGAATTAATCAGCAGTATAAGTTCTTATCAGTCCCATATGATTAGACCAGTAAATATTCAACTGATCATTTTATTCGTTTTAGAGATAGATTATTAGTGATTAACTGATAGATAGATTATATTATGACAAATAACAAACCCCTCTCAAATATACACTAGAAAAACTAAAAAGAAAGAAAAATTCTGATTTGGCAGTCACAGTCACAGTGAGGCATGATGCAGACATCTTGCTGTTGGTATAAAGGAGCCCCAGTAGTGTTTCTTGACAAATTTTGGCTGAATAATTTGTTGCCTGAAAGTCTTTAGTGTTGGTGTGTCAGAGAGAGGATATGCAACACTGTTCATCATGGTTTTGTTTTAATGCTCTCCTTTGCTACAACTTCCGGGGAGTCGAAAGTGCATCCCATAACCGAGGTTGCCCTTTTAATTAGCTTGTTAAGTAGGTGGGCCTCTCTTGAAGTGATGTTACCAGCCCAACTCACCACAGCATAGAAAACCACAATGGCAATCACAGAGGTGCAGAAGATGTCACTACCCACTTTATAAGGTTCCTAAGTGTTACGAGACCAATCCCACCTGTAATTGGTTTACAAAACCGATTTGATGTTTATTCCAGCTCTTCTGGAACTGAAAACTCATTCCATCCCTAATTCCTCTCATTTGAACAGCTCATTATAAGGACAATTCTGAATGTATTAGTAGATAGGAACCATTTTCTCCATGTATTTTTTCACATGCACAGTTTCATTAGTGAAGATTTGTGCAAAAATCTGTCTTTAACTCATGTCGATACATGTCTATATTGTGTGTTTTTATTCTTCCCTATTGGCTTTAAATCAAAATGTATACCTTTATAAGCTCTGGACAAAATACATCAGCTTATTCAGAATTTTAATAAGAGTTCTGAATCCATCAATTTAATAAAAACCTCCTCTTGTTAATTAATATTGCAACTGTGACAAATAGGGGGTGCTATTGTCCCCTTGAACCCTCAGACCAGACGCCAGACACCAGGTAAAAGTCCAATTGTTTTATTAACAAAATAATGTGCAAAAAGCACCCTCCTCTCCACAATACTCATACAATAACAATTCACTAATCAATAAACAATCCTCCACTCCCAGACACGTTGCCACCCTGCCACCCAGCTCAGCTCGACGTCTGGGATCTCCCACGGTCCTTTTATAGTCCATGACCCAGAAGTGCTTCTGAACCCGCAGTCCATGTGACTTCCTAGCACTTCCGGGTCAGATCAAAAATCTTCTTTTCATCCTGGTTATAGGGCACAGAATAGTCCTTGGGCCTCCCTGCAGCGTCCTCTAGGGGTCCCTGTGGTATCCAGCAGGTCTGTGGATGAAAACTCCATTGTCCATAATTCCCTGCTGGCATTTGGGGCACCTCCATGCTGCAGGGAGAGCTCCACCTGGCAGCCTGGGGGTATTGGCCGGGATGACTGGCCGGCCATAGTCCGCACAACTTTTTTGTAGTGTAGGGTCCAATGGTGATGCTATTTTCCCCTTTATACTCTTTATTGTGTAGACCTTAATAAAATGTCTTAAATCCCATACACTTACCACTCTGTGGCATTTCCTACCCCCCTCCCTTCTACAACTGTAACCTCAAGCAATTAGACATTTATTTATGTATTATTGATAATATGCTCAAAAATATTAAAGAAAGCAGCACACAATATGAATGTGGCAAACCATACCATTACAGCCTAAGTAGCAGTGCATCCTGTGTCCATACGTGGCTCTCAACTTATCTTCAGTCTAGCTAACTTCGCTACCATGTGGTCTTTGAATGGAGTACTGAAACTGTCCACATGCCTGTCTCAATATGGCTGCTGAGATAGAGCTGTCCACATTATGGTCTTCTCTTCATGACTAGATGGTGAGAGACAGAGGTACATGCAAGGTGACCAACTTTATACCATTCTTACCACAAAACAGAAACAAGTGGGGAGTTGTGGTACAGAATGGCTTAAGATTCAAAACTAAACATAAACAGCCATACTTTACACCAGTAGAATTAGTTTACCTGATGTGAGTTGTCGACAACCAAACACGATCTAGAGTACAGTCCTTCAAATTATTCTTAGGAACGTAGAGTACATTCTAGCTATGCAGTGTCTTCATTAAGTGTCATCTCAGTCTCCTGTTTTAAGAAGCAGTATAGGTTCTCTGACTTCTTTCTTTTGATTCTAACATTTTGGAGCTAGTCACTGTCAGTTAACTCTTCAGGAAATGCATATCCCACCATTTGGTACTCCTCTTTCTTAACCATAAGACAAATTCAGTATGCAGTTAAGCACAGAAAATGTAACGTCATGTAATGTGTGAATCTTTTGTTTGAGACAGCTTCACGTCTTTTAACACTATTGCAAAAGGTTTCTAAGAACTACAAAAATCATCATACACTCCACTGCCCTCTGGTCAGTTTTTTTTTAAAGAAAATATTTCCCATGACCTTGTATTAGAAAGCAAATCATGAATTAATGAATGAATTGTTGAATGAATGGATGAATGAATGAAAAAAATGACAAAATGTTATAATAATCAACCATAATGCCTGAGTAGGAAATTAAATTAATTTGCTTGTTTTTAATTAATTGCACATTTACGGAGTGCACACTCTTGTATGTCCCAGCACTCGTTTACTTTGCATTAAGCACTTTATCTTAGTTGCTACATGTATTGCTGGCTTCACCTTGATACATGATTAAAATGTCTTGCTTTTGATCATATATTTGACCAGAGACACTGCAAATTACAAAAAATGTACTACAAAGTAGTGACCAATAAATTTGAAGGAAACAATAAACCGTTAGATATTTTGTAGTAGCCACTGTGATAAATCAGTCACAAAGACAAGCATAAAGGTTTGGGGAATGGCCCCGTATAATGGTTGTAGGTCAAGATGATAAAGAAAACTTATATCAGACATTCGACAAGCGTGTTAAGGTTTAGTCGGTTTATATATGATGGCTACAGGAAATGATGGAAGCAGGAAGTGATGTCATCTGCAGGAGCAGGAAGTGACGTCATCATGGCAGCGCCGGAAGTGGCGTCATCTGCAGGAGCTGGAAGTGACGTCATCATGGTGGAACAGGAAGTGACGTCATCTGCAGGGGCCGGAAGTGACATCATCGTGGCGGAGCTGGAAGTGACGTCATCTGTAGGAGCTGGAAGTGATGTCATTATGGTGGAGCCGGAAGTGACGTCATTGTATTGGGATCCGAAGCGGATTGTGAACCGATTGAAATATGGGTAGTTGTGAGTATTGAATGATTATTTTTCTTCCTTCTTTCTGCAGGGTCAGAAAGAGAGGCATTAGTACCGTCATACAACCCCCCGTCTTGTAGCCATTCACTCACCTCTGGACCTTTTGATTGCCTCCTATTCGCACGTGTGTGACACCACATAAGTAATCTAATGCGAGAGGACTAAAAGTATATGTTGAAAAATAAACAAAAGAGATTATGATCTGTAAGTACAGAGCTCTTATAAAAAAATGATGACTGAATTTGGTCACTTTGTTTAGTCAGTTTATGGCCTTTATGTAGGTAGGGGCTTACAGGCTAATCTAAGTCCAAACACAGTCACCCTTGCCAAGCTGGTGTGATGTTCCATCTGCTACCACCATAAATTTCACATCCTGAGTCAGTCGTAAAGATGAGTCGCAGTTGGTTAGGTAAACATCAAAGCACCACTGCTCTTATTAATAAAGTAAAACATGCATCCTGAAACACTATCTAATATTATATTTGCTTTGTCTGGCTTACAAATAAAGACAAGCAAAACATTTATCAACTTACATACTAGGTACCTCTCTACCTCAGTAGCTTACTTTTTTCCATAGAATTTAACTAATAATATTGATTATTTTGAATAGAAGAAGCTTAGTGACCTGTCCGATAAACAAACTCAAACAAACAATAAAAAGGGTCAAAAATAGGCATCCATGAACAACCTAGACGCTAGAGTGAGAAACATAGTCAAAAATGAACCATGCTGAGGTTGAAGAAAAACTCTGAAATACTAAGGCTAAAGTCCAAATTAAGTATTCTCCTGCAGTACTGAAGATCCCTGATCAATCTCTCATTTAATTAGGGCTCACACATAAACCCTTCTGAACTGTCTCCATAAAAAGAAAGAAAAGAAAAAACAAATTTTATTTTTTTAAGCTTTGCTAAAAACTGCCAGGATATTTTTATGCTCACAAAAGAGATGTGACAAGTGAGCTGAGAATAGACCGGTGATGTCACCATTCTGCTCTTTTCTAGTGATTTATACTAAAACAGCCTCATCATTATAGGCTGCAATTTTTTTTAAAGCTCCCTCATGAAAGAGGACTTTCTGCTATTAAAAGATAGAAAAATGTGACTGTTCCACTTTATGTGCCATAGACCTTGACAGTTTGGATTCAAACAGCTACTTTCAGAAGAGTACATTGGAAATGCAACTTTTTCAAGTTGGCTAGGCAGGTTTGGTGCCATAGCATGAACTACAATACTAAAAGAGTCCCAGGAACCAAAAATGTTAAAGTGAACAAAATGACTTTTATTTAATATATTGGCACTGACTTTAATTAATTAGTAATCCTGAAGCCTATAGTTTTATAGTTTAAATCATATTGGATGAGGCAACAGTAACAAATGATAAATGAAGAATACACATTAATAGCAATAGGGAAAAATGCCTCTCTCAGATTGCTCCTAATAAAATAATAAACACTTGTCTGCCAAATGTGTCTTTCTAAAGAAAACAAAAACCACAATAAAGTGGTCAAGTGGGTTTTATGTTTAAGCAACATTAAGCATATTTAAAATATTCACTTCTATGCCTTTTTTCTTACAGGTAAACCTCACTTCCTATCCAGTAACTGCGCAGCACTAACTTGCATGATTCCCAGCACTGAGCTTAATAGGGTCCAGCAGGTGATTGTCCCTCTTATGGTCTTTGTAAGCTAATACTATACAAGTTTCCTATATTGTTAGATAACTTTTGTGAAACAATACAATAACATAAATGTGGTTTGTAAAACTCTTACATACAGACTCATTTACAAAGGCTTTGCTTGGGGTCATTTTGACCACACAGTTCTGCAGGTATTTACATATTGAAAAAAATATGTATAAAAATGGCATCTCTTTTATTTGAAATGTCTAACCTTTCTGCATATTTCTTCCATGCCCTTATGCTAAGAATGTGATTTCTCATAGGTTGTGTGTGAACCACAGCTGACATATTCTGTGACAGGATATAGTCATTGAGCTGTAATAAAACCTGCTGTCATGATCTGTGTTCTTATGTTCTAATATATATGTGGTTCTATTTTGGAACTATTCCAGTCAACTGCAAAAAAAAAACTTATTTTTGTTTTTCTCTCAGTTGCAGACATACAGTTGATGGCAATGGTGTCTGTTTTTATTTTGATAACATTTTTCAAGATGGCTTTGTGAGTCATCTGATAGCTGAGCGTTGAATCACTCTTTCTTAAAATTAAAGGAAGCTGAAAGGTGCATTCTTCTAACTGGTTTTGATTTTGTCATTCCATGTTTAAATCTGCCCTGCATTTTGACCACATGCCTCTCTCTTGAACTTGATTTAAATTCTTTAAAATGCAAGCTAGAGTAGGGGCAAACACATATAAATGGATGTACAGATAGGCAACCTACATGCTTCTCTTTGTGTGCTGGTTTAACTCTAGACATTTAAAAAGTTTTATCACAGTTCTTTGATAATGAGAGTGATATAGAGGAAGATGTCTCAAAACCTGAATGCAATATTGAGATAGTTCCCGATTATGCTGCATTTTCCTCTGATAAACAAGCACTTTGAGATTTAAACTCCTGCGACCTCTCAACCACGAAGAGATAAAGCTTTCATGTCCAAAAAAATGGGAAATATTTTGGTCCATCACTTCTTATGAATAGCTGGGTAGGCTTAGTGCTGCAACAAAATGATCCGAGTCACGGTTGTGTCTCATGTCCAAGACATAAAATTTGCATTTGAAAGGTTCATACCACCCTTAATAGAGAATACAGTTCTGGAGATAACCAATTTTCAGGCAGAGGAGGGAATGATAATATTCAGAAAAAGCCTGCTCAGCTCCATCTGCAAGCCTACATTGGATTGCTAATTTTGGCTATGGTGTGTAAGTCAAATGGCAAAGACTTTGGAATACAAACCCTGGCAGGACCACATTTCCGGCTTCACTGTCATTGGAAACATTCCTTATGTCTTCTAGAATCACGCTGTCTAATAAAAGATGAACAAAGTTTGTTTGGAAAGAGCGTGACAAATCTGCTGCAGTAAGTGATATGTGGGCTGAGTAGGTTGAACAGTTGCTCTTTACATTTACATTTATTTACTTAGCAGACTTTTTATTCAAAGTGACTTACCAAAGAGTTCAACATAATTGAGTAAACATCAGACTGGGGACTGTTAGGGAACAAGTTTTACAGGACACGTGGAACAGAATTGATCATCTCAAGACCTCTGAACAAAATTCAAGCAAATTACCATTCCTAGATTACAAGACCTAACAGCTTGTATCAGTTACACAGGAATTCACCAAGCAAGAGCATCTTCAAATGCTACTTAAACATACTGAGGGAGTTGGAATTTCTAATGGACGTGGGCAGCTCATTCCATCAGCTAGGATTTATCCATGAAAGGTGGCATCACCAGGAGCTGTACATAAGCAGACCTGAGTTGTTAAGAAGGAGCACAGAGCATAACAAGTGTTTCCATATACTGTATTATATAAGTGCTGACCCATTAACTACTCTATAGCAAGCATTAAGGATTTGAACTTAACATGTACTGCTACAGCAAGCCAATGTAGCTCCTTATTTACAATCTTGGACGCCATGCAGCTGGATTTATGACTGGTTTCATTTAATGGACACTCTTTATTTCAAACAAATCAGATTACAGTGTAACGATTTTTTCTGCTACACTTCACAAAGTTTAACTAATGATTGCAGGTCAATCTCAATCTGCCTTCAACCCCTTCCCACAGCGCCGAAAGGTGATGTATAATAATAAAAATGATATTAACTAACCCACACAGAGAAAAAATGCAAAAACAAAAAACTATAATTAATACACTTTTACAACACCCCCACTTCCAATATATACAATGAACACAAAGAATAAAATTTTATTTCCAAATACTGTCCCCTCCATCCTTTTTATTTAGTTTTTATTTCCCGTTTTACAATTTTTCCATAGTCCAGTTCATTAGACATGCCAATACCAGAATAAAAAGATTTACGGCTCACACTGCTTTCCATCCCTTTCCCGGTAACCTCAGCATATCCAGAATCTTCGAGGTGGCCACCCCAGACTGCAGTTGACTTGTTGTGCTCCCCGAAAACAAATCTTTCTCCTGGACTTAGAATGGTCATGTCCTTTCCTCCTTTGCCATAAAACTCGGGCAGTCTTTTCTTTCTCCTCTTCCGTTCTTTTCCCGCCCCTATTTCAATAGTGCGTCTGTTTCCATGGCACTCCCGGAAATCGTAAATGACAGCCCTGTACCTCCCAAAAGGTCCTCTCTATTGAACCCGCCTATCTTATCTTCTGTATTTTTTTAAATAACAACGGGATTTTACATAGAGAAAAGAAAAAAAATATATATATACTTTTTTATGTGGCAATGCTACAACGGCATAAAGGTGATCTCTCCCATGTTTGCTTTCACACTTCTGTCCTATCCTATTGCCCCAAATAGGTGTTGATGAGTATGCTGCATAAAAATGAAACTCTGAGCAGCAGGCAAGACAGAATTCCACAGATTTTCCTGGATTACAGTTCCACAAAAGGTACATTTTTGATGAAAATACCTACAATGCCTTTGTTATATGAAATGAAATAGCCAAGGACTGTAACAGTGGAAAAATTAATATCAAAAGTTGTGTTTATTTCAATGGTCATTGAAGTGGGAACTTCTGCTAGCGGTTTGGTCAGCAGGCAAAATAACAGTCCAGGTGCCAGATTTATTCCATCTAAAGTCAGAAAAAGACAAGCTTCTTAGGCTTGAAATTTAAATGGTTAATTTACAAAGGGCTTAAACACACTATGCATACTTTAAACTGGGAGACTGGATTATGCATGAGATTTTTCAGGTGATGTGCTTTCTTAATGATTTTATTACCAGTTAATGTATGTAATATTTTACTGTAAACTAATTTTAGTATTGATTACAATTTAATAAAGAATCTAAAATGGTTTTGAATGTTAACATATTGTAAGGTTTCTAAACTATTTTGGGACTCACCCCAATGGGACGACACGCCGAAGAGCATCTTGAAGCGCAATCGCCGCATCTGTGGAAGACAGCTTATCCATTGCCAGGGCAACTGCAGGCTCCCAGCACTGCAGCAGCGCGTTGTGAAAGCAAATCCAAGCCGACCACGGTTGCACTATAAGTGCTTGTCGTCAATGGGTGATGCAAGAAACATTATAAATGCAGGGAACAGTATTACTTAGCCACTAACCTGGCCACGACCCTCCCTGACTGCTGTGTCTATGTATAGGAGAGTGGTAGATCCCCCTACAATAATCCCCCTCTGAGGCTAAGGATCTGCGCTGGTATCCCGAAGGTTGCTGGTTCGAATCCCCATCACTGCCAAAAGAGATCCTACTCTGCTGGGCCCTTGAGCAAGGCCCTTAACCTTCAATTGC
Source organism: Polypterus bichir lapradei (assembly GCA_026402145.1). Lineage (NCBI taxonomy): Eukaryota > Metazoa > Chordata > Cladistia > Polypteriformes > Polypteridae > Polypterus > Polypterus bichir. The sequence continues at coordinate 48,484,561 of JANRMT010049829.1, forward strand.
TCCAGGAGCGCTGTACAATTTCCTGACCCTGCGCTATGACCCCAAGGGGCATGGAAAAACCAAGCAATTTCCTTCTGGATTAATAAAGTTTAAAAAAAATAATAATTAATAAATAACCATGCTGTTCCTGTTTCAAGCTGAATAAAAGCTGGTTTTGTTAAAGTACTGAGACTCAGCCTCGTGTTTTGGGGTGCAAGACAGGAACTTGCACATCACAATATGAATGTATTGAAATTTTGTCAAATGTGATCAGGGTGAATTTAACCCAAACATAACAAAGGTGCTGTTTTTTTTTATTTCTGTTCAGAAATTTTAAAAGCTATCAATAATTCTACTGAAATGCTCCAAAAGGACTAATGTATGGAGGAAAATCTAAGTTGTATTTTCCTTTTGAAATAATAAGTTTAATATTAATACTAATTCAAAAAGTTGAAAAAAATATGCAATTAGAATCATTTTTTTTCATAAAAGATGTCTTATCAGGTCTGTCGACATACCCTACAATATTTTCCATCTGATGTGTCCTTTCTTTGTCCATTTTATGTCTCATTAGTTCAAATCTCTGAATTAGCCTTTCTATCTGTCATGTCTGAGTCATCACTTTATATTTCTTTCTTATGCCTCACATTGTTTTAAGGTAATTAATTTACTCAACTGAATTTTAAACCTAGTTGTTATCCACAAGTGCTGTCAGACATCGGTTACATGCACTGTATAAAATTCTTTTTTCATATAATTGGATCCAAATTCAGTCATCATTTTTTTTATAAAAGCACTGTACTTACACATCATAATTTTTATCTCTTTTGTTTATTTTTCAAGATATATTTTTAATCCTCTCACATTAGATTACTGATGTGGCTACTATAAAATATCTAAATGTTAGTTGTTTCCTTCACATTTATGGGTCACCACTTTGTAGTACATCTTTTGTAATTTGCAGTATCTCTGGTCAAATAAATGATTAAAAGTAAGTCATTTTAATCATTTATCAAGGTGTAGCCAGCAATACATGTAACAACTTAGATAAAGTGCTTAATACAAAGTAAACGAGTGCTGGGACATACAAGAATGTACACTCAGTAAGTGTGCAATTAATTAAAAACAAGCAAATTAATTTAATTTCTTACTCAGGCATTACAGTAGATTATTATAACATTTTGTCATTTTTTTTATTCATTCATTCATTCAACAATTCATTCATTAATTCATGATTTGCTTCCCAATACAAGGTCATGGGAAATACTTTCTTTTAAAAAAACTGACCGGATTGAGGGCAGTGGAATGTATGATGATTTTTGTAGTTTTTAAAAACCTTTAGCAATAGTGTTAAAAGACGTGAAGCTGTCTCAAACAAAAGATTCAGACATTACATGACATTACGTTTTCTGTGTTTAACTGCTTACTGAATTTGTCTTATGGTTAAGAAAGAGGAGTACCAAATGGTGGGGGTATGCATTCCCTGAAGACTTAAGTGACAGTGACTAGCTGCAAAAAGTTAGAATCAAAAGAAAGAAGACGGAGACCCTATACTGCTTCTTAAAATAGAGATGACACTTAATGAAGACACTGCAGTGCTAGAATGTACTCTACGTTCCTAAGAATAATTTGGAGGACTGTACTCTAGATTGTGTTTGGTTGTCGACAACTCATATCACAGTCAGTACATGACATTTACCACATTTGTTATGTGCAGGATCATTAAGAGGAGGGCTTCAGATACTTAAGCCCCTGACTCATTGTGCCCTCAAGGGAAGGTGTTTAATTTTATATATGTGTAAGAATGCTCATGAAGCCCCAAGAGGTGGCCAAGACCCTTACACCTGCAAATCCTAAGAATGGCCCTGGTTATAGAATACACATTGTACAATTCTTTTAATACGGAAACATGAACAAGGTCTAGTGTACTTTAGTTCGGTACATTATTTAGGCACTTTTGTAAAATATTACTACTGTTGAGGTATTCTATAATACATATCAAAATTAACAAAATAAAGTTACTATCATTCTTTCATTTAACAAACATATTGGCATATTTATGGAAGTTACAATATCCTATTGCAAAGAACATAGACCTTTCATACAGTAACTCCATCATAATGAAACTGAAACCACCAAAAAATCACATTATCTTGATCAAATGGGATATCGACGATGAGTAAACATATAAGGGGAGAGAGACAAGGATTCCTTATAAATTGACAATCGAATTCCACCTTGGCTACTATACCAGGCTAAAAGAACAATCTTAGCAGCTGCTGTTTAGTTTTGTCCTTTCTAAGGTGGCCACTGAGAGGAAGCTGTGAATAACATGCAGCAGATCCTGTCTTGTGGAGAATCAGCAGTTGTGTCAAATCCTGCCCAAATCTTTCAGTTACTTTTGGCAATACACTTTTTTGTATCACAGAGGTACACTATTATGGATTTTCCTACAACTGAAACATTCTTTCAGGCATATTTTAAGGAGTTGTCGTATATCTGGTCCATTCTAAAGCTACTGTTGGCCGCCACTACACTTTGTGATTCAGCATCCCTACATTGGACTTAAATCCATTGTTTTGAATTTTGCTGTTAACATGAAAATCCTCCAGCAGCCATGAATCACCCATGCATGTCTGCTGTTCTTCTCTAATCTCATCACTACACCCTGCTTTTAGTTGTAAGCAAGGCAGTGGAAGAATTAACATGCCAGTCTGAATGGTCATGTAATGGGTTCCTACTAGAATAACCATATGTGATTAACCTCCAGAAGAAAATTGAAATACAGGGGATTATAAGAGAAGGACTCAAACAGAAAATGTCACTAAGCGCAGACATTATGGTGCTTTATACAGAAACCAGAGATACAGGGGATTATAAGAGAAAGACTTGAACAGAAAGTACCACTATACACAAACAATATGGTGCTTTATACATCAGACCTACAATCATCTCTGCCATTGATCATGTTAGGAGAATTTTATACAATTTTTGAACTTTTCATTAATTCCAAATAAAATGTGCTTTTCCTAGTGAATTCTATTGCACAGTATACTAGGCTGGTTAGCTATTTGTTCATAATATCAACAAGAATAAATATCTGCGGATAACCATCACAGGTAATTATAAAGATCTTTTCCCATGTAAATTTTGAAGTACCATTGATAAAATGAAACAAGATGTTAACAGATTATCCACCTCCCATCTCATCTTAACAGGAGGAATTTATTCTTTTAAAATGAACATTCTCACTAAGCTGAAATAGCTATTCCAGAGTATCCATACACAATTCTTAAACAAATCACTCTTTAAGAAAGTAGACTCAATTAAAACATCATTCATCTGAATTTTGAATCAGCCATTCATTCAAAAGATAACTCTACCAAGATGTAAAGCAGAAAGTGGCATGGCACTAATAAACCTTCAGTTTTACTACTGGGGAGCAAATATATGCACAATAAAATCTTGGAAAATGGTAGAAATTCATGAATTTACACTGGCCTGGCTTGCAATGAAAAACAAATCTTTTTACTTCAATCAATACTATCTTAAATTTACCAGCAGTCCAGTCCTCCACCAATTACTTAAAATATGGAACCAATGCAGGATAAATTTCAAAGTAGTGAAGCTCTTATCTGTTGCTCCTGTACAAGAAAATAATTTTTTTTCAATCATCTTAGACCTGCTCAGCATTTAGCTTATGGAAAACTCTAGGAATTAAGATGCTTAGAGATTTTATATAAACAGCATATTTGCAATTTATGAAACTTATAACCCAAGTTTACGTAATTTCAAATTACACACTTTTTTCCTATGCATACATTTAAAAGAAACCCACTCAACATTCCACATCTTGAACCCAAATCAACCCAAGAAGCCTCATCGGTTAGTGTTGTTGAAGTCTCAATCATCACTACAACAACATATACAAATATTTAAAATAATTTACCCTTCAAAGTTCCTAGGGATTGGTTAAAAAAGGACCTTTCAATTAGCATCTAATGGAGTGGAACTCAGCCATACACAGAATATACTCTAGTTCTATATGTGCCAAGCATTCCATAATTCAACTAAAAGTCTTTCATTAATTGAATTTATCTCATTTAAAACTGTCCATAATGTATCCAGGACATGATCCAACCTGCGAAAGCTGCCATCTAGCTCCAGCATCACAAGGTCATATGTTTTGGGAATGAAATAAGTTAAAATTATTTTGGAAAAAAATCTTTACATACTTCTTAGTCATTCTGTTTCCATTAACAGCAATATTTGGTGTATTCCTGGTATTAAAGTGCATTGATGCCACGGCCCACCTGCCAAGTTGTTTTGCCAGCCTATGGTAAAGTCATCCCTGATGGAGGATCGCAGGAATCATGGGAAAGAGGGGTCCTTTCATCGGATTGGCTGGCCCAGCACTGTTTCAGCCATGGAATGGCCAAATGGGGGAAGCAGCTTGATGGATGAGGTCTCCAGGACTCTAAAAATATCCAAATCTTATTATGTGATATCATCTACTGTTAAATTCTGCTCTGTACTTCTAAAATTTTTATTTTTATGCTGTATTGAGGATTTGTTCTGTTCTGTGTATTGTATTGTATTGTATTGACCCCCTTCTTTTGACACCCACTGAACGCCCAACCTACCTGGAAAGGGGTCTCTCTTTGAACTGCCTTTCCCAAGGTTTCTTCCATTTTTCCCTACAAGGTTTTTTTGGGAGTTTTTCCTTGTCTTCTTAGAGAGTCAAGGCTGGGGGGCTGTCAAGAGGCAGGGCCTGTTAAAGCCCATTGTGGCACTTCCTGTGTGATTTTGGGCTATACAAAAATAAACTGTATTGTATTGTATTGTATTGAGAGAAATTGATTGCTATATCCTATACCATACTTACTATGGTAATATAATACATATAATATGGTAATACATACATATCTTAATCAACTGGAAGAAACCAAACCCACCTCCAATAACTCAGTGGATAAGAAACATTCCATATTATCTTAAATTAGGAAAAAATTAAATGTTCTGTTTTATCTGTCAGACTGGATTCATGTGACTGCACAGAGTCAACTTTACCATATCTGGCATTGTCCTTCCTGGGTGGTCCTTGTTACCTCCGTTCTAGTCTTTCTCCTGAGTATGGTTCTCTGCGACTGGTTTCCAATTCACAACTGTACAAAAAGGACATTTCCTGAGGAATCAGGAGTTCTTTGGCTTCTCCTCTCAATTACCTCAGTATTCCAACCTCAGTGTCACAAGGATGCAGAGCAATCTATAACAGCATAGAGTATGTTTTTCTTTGTACTAAAGATTTTTTTGTAAGCATTTCTTCTCTGACATCCATCTAGAATTCAGAGCATCCAGAGTTAGTTTGCATTCTTAATATCAAAAACTGCATCAGAATTGGATCTACATATAAATGTCAATTTCAGTTGTGTTTATGTTTGGATTCCCTGTCTTTATACTGATTACACATCAAAGAAAAAATCAGGAATTCTTTGCCAATACCAAAATTTGGAATGATTCAGGTGAAAGTGGCAGTGCAAATGTAGCCTGAATGTTAGCAGGACAGTCTAAGAAATTTTATTATGTGTGAGCAGTCTTCATAAAAATCAGAGTAACAATAATTGGAGAGCCACTGGCACTAAGCCAATGGCATAGCATTTAAGGTAAATTTCCATTTTAATCAATTAAACATTGTCCAGTGGCAATAATTTAAGCTATAATGACAGAGTTCAAATTTAATTTGGTGGCACACATATTGTGGTTTCTTCTTCAACTGGAATGTAATAAAACAGGTAAAGTTCAGGCTATAAACGTTGACCTAAAATTAAATTCATTAGTGAATATTGCTGTGCACATGAGCATGCCCTACAATGAATTGGCGTATTGTCCAGAATTGATTCCTTCCTTGTATTTATTGCACAGCTGTTGAATGGGGCCGCAGTGTTTTGGAATGGTGTGGCCAGCAATATTATTATTTATATTCAGCTGCTGCCACAGTAATGGAGAAAGGAGAAATTAATACATGGATTTAAATATAGCATCTCTCAATTTTAATACACTATAATTTGGAATTTACATGCATTTTGATTTAGATTGCAGCTTAAGATTTGAGCAGAATTTACAATAAATGCAAATGAGATTCCCCTTTAAACTATATCTGTTACACAGTACTCTTGACACATCTTATTGTAAACATTAAAAGTGAGAAACAATAAAACTGCCCTCAAAATTAGATCACATTTTAATAGCTATAAGGGACATGTAAAAATATGATTTCCTATTCAAACAATAGATTGAGAAATTGAAGTAAACCTGTTCATTTTCATCATTTAACTGCAATATTTTTACTGTTTTATTGTGCATCTCATAATATTGTGAGAAAAAGTTATATTTTTTTAGTTTGTAAGGTTATATAGCTGTAATTGTATGTTCACTTGGTTTGTGGAGTGGCACATTGGTTACTGCTGCTGTCTCACAGCTCCAGGACGTTGGACTTCAGGCCAGACTCAGTGACTTTCTTTGTGGTGTTTGCATATTTTCATCATTTCAGCTTGGGTTTTCTTTTCCTACTGTAGTCTCCTTCACAAATCCTAAAACATGTATGCTGAATTAATTGAAATGCCTACATTGGCCTGTCTGTGGGTATGTGCAGGATTGTGCCCTGCAAAGAAATGGTGCCCCGTACTCGACAGAGCCCTGCATTATACCCTGACCTGCCAGCATAGTCTCACATTCCCATGACCATAAACTTGGATTAACTGGGTTTAGAGGGTGGACACATCTGATCTGAATATATTTAGTATAATGAATATTGTTCACTGTCTTTTTATGATATAATTTACTGTCATAGTACCATATTTATTTGTTCAAAATCATTTTTTTCACAGAAAAAAACACGTACATTTAGCAGGTGTAAAAATATTTTAACACTTTGCTTGATGGTTGAATATACCTGCATTAGTCCATTATTTTTGGAACTGTAATAAAAATGTAATCCTAACAATTGATTACAATTTTAACTATAATAATTTTACAACTTTACAATTTTACAAAAATGAGACATTGTGATGAAGACTATAAATCATACTTTTCTTTTTTTGTTTTACTTAGTAATCTGCATTTCCTCCCATATCCAATTGACATATGTTAGGTTAACTGGAATAAGTGAGTCTCAGATAAATAAAAAAAAATAATATATATATATATGCACTAACTGAAATACCCAATGTTGCCCAGGAGGAAAATAAAGTGTTTTTTTTTTGTTTAAAATTGTTTCAGAAAAATATAATTTAAAAAAAACACAACTTTAAAAATAAAAGACTCACTAATTTGCTTGTCTTGCTGTCTTGTATGTATGTTATCATCCAGTTGACCAGCCAACTCTATTTTCATTTCAAAAGCTACAGGGATGCGGTGGTGCTCAAACATAAAGAATGCTGGCAGTCACCTCCCGTTCAGCCTCTGGTGGTTGTTCCGAGTGTCAACTGGATGATAACATGCATACAAGACCGTAACATCACCCCCCCACTCTACCCAGAAGGGGGTGGGTTAGGGTTGGTTTCATCCTATAGTATTTTTAGTCAACCAATGAGAAACATGGAAGTGATGTAGGAACATACATACATACACACACACATACATTGACTTATATATATATATATATATATACACACACCCACATAATGTTCTGAACATACACCAGAATGACTAGAAAGCAAGAAAATTAGAAAGAAAACTTCTGACTTGGCCGTCACTAGTCAAAGTGAGGCATAATGCAGGTATATTGCTGTTGGTATAAAGCTATGGTGGAATATTTTGCAGAAAATTAAGCACAAATTAAGCACAAATGAATAAAACTACTGTGAACTGTGAGCATAAATAAATAAATGGGTAATGAAAAATGAGCATAAATAAATGAATAAATGTATTCTGAAATATGTTTTTGTTGTTTATTTATTTATTTAATTTTGTCCATAATATTCCTCCAAATGCATCATGAAATATGGCTTGAAGTAAAACTGTCACTTTCACTCATCAAAGGTGAGAAGTTGGACTATAGCCCATACCTTGTTTTGATTGCAGAATTGTGTTCTGTATGTTCTGTGTCTCTGTGAGAGACAGAGTAAAAGAGACAGCACAAGAATTAATTCGAAAAATGTTTACTACTGCTGATGAAAAGGATTCTGCCAGTTATCACAATATTTCAGAGATAAAATTGAAGGTGTATCAGAAGAAATTACAATGTTGGTGGCCCTTTTAGACTACAATTTTGATAAAACTATTTTTGAAAACCTCGAAGAACTGCTACAATGGACTAGGCTACACAGCAGTTCAGGTGATGGTTACCTGTCCTGGACGCACATCCTTTCACATTCCAGCTGAGTCAATAGAACACTTTCTTCTATACGGTTTAAGTGTATGACAGATTTCAGTTCTATATGGTGTATCCGAGAAGACGAGCACAAGGTGAATGAGCCAGTGTGGGATACAGTGAGCTGCACCTGTATCAGTTTTGACACTTTGACACAGAAAGCCCAAAGCAGCCACAAATAACATTTTGATCTGAATATTTGACCATTGTTTTACGAGTCTAAAGTCAGGTGCATATTTGCAGCTACTTTTTCAAACTTCTTTACAGCTCTGATTAGTGGCAAACATGATACTTTCTTATGTACCACATACTGTACCTGGGACTTGTACTCCTTTTGAATTTCAGATGGCTGTGTATCATCTTATGTCCCATGTTTGGGTGGTGTCTATGAATGTTAGGGATAATGGAATCTGCCTTGTCATCTGAGATGTAAGAATAAAGATCTGAAACAGTTACTCATTTTCTATTCCACTTAGTACTGAACAGAGTTGCACTTCTTGACACACTTCTGCTGAATAATTTGTTGGCTGAAAGTCCTCAGTGTGAGTTTGTCAGAGAGGGAATGTGCAGCTTTGTATATAATGACACTCAGTTTTGTTTTAATTCTCTCCTTTGCTATGACCTCCAGGAGGTCCAGAATGAGCCACATAACTGAGTCTGCCCTTTTGATTAGCTTGTTGGTGGCCTCTCTTGTGTTGTGACTGGCCCAGCACTCTACAGCATAGACAATTGCACTGACCATCACAGAGTTGTTGATGTGAAGGATGTCACCTATCACATTAAAGGAATGCAGTCTCCTAACGAAAAAAAACCATTAGAACCTTGAACTGGATTTACAGGATAGAAAGTGATTGCATGGTTTTATCCTAAACCTTACCTAATAATTACCTGACACAGTAGTACAAACTGGAAGCACTGCTTGCATTATTATTATAGTTTTTCATACACTAATCAATCACTATAGTAGATTTGTAAAATGGTAGTCTGTAATCTACTGATGGTGAAAAAGTACCGTAAATGATTTAGTACAGATTTTCTTTTATTCTAGTTTAATAGCTTAACATTAAAATAAAAAACAAAAAGAAAATTATATAGGGGAAATATAAAACTTTTTTTAAAAAATAAATAGTAAATCAAATGAATTCCAGCAAAATATTCATTTGATTCCTGGAAATTATTTGAGTGATAGGCAGTACAAAATGAAATGCATTCTAAGTGATGTTTGATGACAATTTTGTGTAGTATGTAATTTAAAATTCAATGTGAAGTGATGGATGACTATGAGATGAAAGTGAAGATAAGAGATGACACCTCCTACAAGTAAGGTTATTAGATAAATAGGCACCACTCCTGGGTTATTCTGAAATGCTTTGGAGGGCCACAGTACCTAAGGTCTCATACTTGTCTAATAGCTTTTTTACTGCATTTTTTTCCATACGTTGTCCAATAATTTACATAATCAGGCAGATGGCATTTTGTTTTAGGGAATATGTCACTGCCATCTAGATCAAAAAGGCCTTCAAGCCACTGTGGCATATTTCACCTCTCTTTATCATATTCACACTGATTGTCAGTTTGTGTTCTTTCACAAGGTCCCCTATCAAAAGAAAAGAGTAAAGGCTTAACATATTCTTAAATGTAGCCCACCTGACTGACTAATCTTCAGTCTCACTGTTTATTTCCTTAGATGGCCACTTGTTACACATGTTCTTCTTTCTCTAGATTTTACTGTCTCTTCCCTAGTTTATCCCATCTTTGTCTCACCTCTTTGTCTTATTCTTGTTGTTACTGCACTTTAATTATTGAAATCCCCAAAAATATCCCAGCTTGAATGAAAGAAATAACAGTAGCAATATTTTGTACCATAACATGAAATGGAACATTTAGAATTTAGGTCTTTGGCTATATTTCATAACTACTTAAAAACTAATTATAGACTATTTCAAAATCCATTGTATTTCATTTTGGTTTTATGCAGAACACTTCCTGTGTTCTAACTTCTGAGAACTATAAATATTTTTTAAAATAGTCAAAATAAAATATAACATTCAGTAAATATAAACACCATGCACTATTCTGCTGTCTCATCTTCATTGAGTAAACTGTTACCTGTAAAACTAAACTTAACAGTACTTGCTATTTATCAATATGCTTCTGTCTCTCTCTGGTTTGTGCTGTTTTTGAGGAATCCTGGTCTTGGTATCCTCTGTTGTCCTATGTTGTGGTGATTGGCTCACATCTTTTTAATGTGTATTTGTTGCTGACATGGCCTTATCTTCTATACTCTATGTGATATTGATGCCACCCAGCTCGTTATAACAGTACAGTAGAACCCATGAAAATGCCATACTCTTTTGTGGCACGTTAATTGCATTGTTCTGCCATATCATTTTAGTTTTACTGTTAAAGTTTTCTTTTCTTGCCATTTTAATGGTGATCTACTAATGGTAAATTGGTTTCTGTGAAAACCCAGCTCGATAAATGCAAAGGTTTACTGTGAGAATTCCTCTCACTGTTCTTTTTAAGAAGTTCACTTTTTTTCTTGTTTATTATGGAAGCTTATTGCTGCCACTCCATTTTTGTTTTAATTGTGTAACTTTACTAACACCTGTCATTTTCACAAATAAAAAGAGATCAAGCAAAGACGGATGAGTGTTTAACTGAGCTCTCTTCAGTCAGATGTGCTGTACTTACAGTGCATACTTACCAGGGCTCCCTGTGTACAAACTCAAACCCCATGTTGTAAACAAAAAAAAATATCCATGCTACATGTGACTGTCTCTAAAGATACATTGGTGCACCTTCTACTTTTGACTTTTGGTTTGGACACTATATTGCAGATACAGGCTGTTAATATTTCTGGTGGCCATGCACGTACTTCGCCGTATGTTTAACAGGAAGATGTATATAATCAGAGCCAGAAGATATATGTAATATCTAGATAACTTCAGAAAATAAATGCATAACATAATCATGTTTTAATAAGTTCATAACTGGTTTTGCAGAAATGTACCTAAGCATTTTCAGCATTAATACTGTACCAAATTGTGCCAGTATGAATCATGTGCATGAAAAACCGAATCCGCTGAACTTATACTATGTGCCTGCAATTAACTATACAGAAATAATGAAAAAATTACAGCCCTTTCAAATTAACACAATGTACCACAGAATCAGTTGGAAAACAAAAACACTCAGATCTTGGTGCCTGCCCATTACAGCAGTGGTTCTCAACCTGTGGGGCGGGCCCCCCTAGGGGGGCGCAAAGCAATAGAAAGGGGGCGCGAAGATGTGGAAAAAAAGAAAACAAGAATCAAAAATATGAAAAAAAATCTGTTGAAACCAAAACAAATTAACTTAAACTACATTCTGATACTAGAACAATAAATATAGAGTTAGATAAATGTCGATAAAAGTTAAGTAGGTATAATACAATATGCATCTACATTTCAAAAAAATGTTAGGGGGGGCGCGATTAAAACTGTTAAGAAAACTCGGGTCGCAAATACTTAAAGGTTGAGAAACTCTGCATTACACAACACATGGATGTCCACTTCCAAACTTACATCAGGCCTGTTTCTATAGTGGTTGCTAATTAATCATTTTAAAGCATTATGTTTGCCTAAGCTTGTCTTCTTTATCTAATTTTTGTATAGCACTCCTCACTGAGTTCAGACTGTAACACTTATTACATAATGTACACACATAAAGATGTAGATTAGGTGTAGAACACACAACTTTACAATACCAGCTTCAAAAATCATAAAAGTCTTGAAATCTTCAAATAGGCCTTTGGTCCTACACTTCATGGGAGACAGAAACAAAAAAATAAAGTGTACATTTTCAAAGCAAGACACAAATCTAAAAGAGAATGTCCAAAGAACCAACAATTAAAAAAAAATTGCAAAATAAACCAAAAAACTTTAAGAGAGGAAATGCTGCTGTTTCCTAAACAGGTCACCAAAAAGACAAGGAAATAAACAAACCGAGAAACTGGGTCAAAACAAAATCTAAAAACTAAAAATTCAAAATAATATAGGGTCCAAAAACTAACAAGACTTACAAAATTTCCAGAAGCAGAATCAAAAGGGGACCTGTACAACACAAACAGGAAAGCTAATTTCACATTAAAGGGCAATGGAAAGCAGATGACGTATATAAACCTGATGAGGACTGACCTAAAGACCATTAACACATAATTACAGGGAAAGGAACCAAGACAAAAATATAAGTAATAGAAGGCTATGAACTAGAAACAAACCAGGAATGGAGAGGATTACAAAATTAATTAGCTTATACTGTATTAATGCCACCAGCAAGCCTGGTCTGACTAGTACACCCCTCACACAGAGACACACCACAGTGAGGTAAAATTGTACTAACTGGTAAGCTATGTTTAAAATATTCACAAAAGCATCCTTGTGGCATCTTGTAGTTTGTAATGGAGGATAAACTAGGGTGAGTGAGAGAGCACAGACAATAATGAAAATGGTAAAACTGCAACATTTCTTTATTAAAGCAGGTGATATCAAAAATATCACATTTAAAGTTCAGTGAATAAACTATTGACAAGATTTTGACCTCCAATCCCTGCAGAGACCTCTCCTGCCCCTTCCAATTACATTGGGCACCATGATACTGGTTACATTATGCAGTTCAATCAGGAGGGAACACTTTAAATACATAAACTTCAATTGCACTCTGATAAGTGTATTTTCCTACCACATTTCACACTGACCTATATATATTTCCTTTCCTGCCCATTGGCACAGACGAAGTACGTAGAGTTCCACAGCTCCCCTGCATTGGCTCGGATGCACACAATGCTCAGCTGCTTCCTCTTCCGGAGCTTCCATCTGCACCACTTTCTAACATATAAGGTAAATGCTGCAACTGTTTAAACTAATGAAGAGTGTCTACAAATGTAATAAGTATATTACTTTAATATGTCACTGTGCTCTTTCTACCCACATGTACAACTATCACAAGGCCAGATTTAGCACACAGGAGAACTACTAGGCAAGCATTAGAAAACAAGACAGGGACAACTGCGAAATGGGCATTTCTGTGTGTCAAAGTCAGCATGAAACTGTATCCTCTGTGTCTAGTTTGGGAATGGCATGATTCAATGAAGTGGGGACCTGCACATGAAGGAAGAGTATAAAGCCTTGGAACATTGCCCGGCACACCTTTGAAGTTGACGGACGGATGGGAGATAACTTGATCCGATCTGGAAAATCATTCCAACACAGCAACGAAAATGGCAGACTCTATATATTGTTCTCCCACTCCTGAACTGGGTTTTTATCATGGCTTCCTCGACTGTTATGCAGAGTAAACCATCATTAAAGAAAGCTAAGTTATTTCTCCTATGTGATTTCTTACTGCCGTATCACTAAGGGAGGGGTATCACCTTTTTATATCTATATAGTTTCGGGTTATGTAACATGCCGCAATTACAAAACAACTTATTCCAACAAGGGAGCTAGCGCCCCTGCTGGATACAACAAATAGTTGCAAACCAAAATAATACGAATTCTATGACGTGACCCACTGCACCTCTAAGCGCAAATATACTGTTAAACATACAGTACATGAACACAGTCCCGAACAAAGTCTAGTTTTATCACTGATGAAGATAAAAAATGGGAAATGATACAGGTGAGCAGTGATCCAGAACAATGTTATCCTTTTCCTTCTATTTTAGCTAAATGTCTTATGATGATCCACATTATTGAAAGTGCACTGTAAACAAAAGACAAATCCAAACAAACATTTGGCTTTCTCACTATTTAATAGACTCATTATTCATCTCTTAATTAATGCTTATGTAGTTTTGTGACTCATAATTGTAGAAAATCTGAGGGAAAAACTGGTAAATAATTATTTTGAGTAGAAAGGATCTGAATAATTGTTTATATAAAGAGATTTTCCAGACAAGGTCAGAAATGATAGCATATAGCCAGTATGTAGAAATTAAAGCTTAAGCATCAAAAATATAAAGCAGTAAACTAAACAAAATTGGATTAAAAATAAGAAATCAGCCCCAAATTAGTTTTGATTTCTGATGTTAATTCTTTTGTATGGTCTTTTCTCTAAAGTTTTTCATATAAAGTTTGAATGCATTTATTATTATTTATTATTCACAACCTAGTGAGCTGAATGACTTCCGGCCTGTCTCTCTGGAGTCACATGTGATGAAGACCATGGAGCGGCTGCTGCTTCACCAACTAAGGCCAGAGGTCCGCCATGCCCTCGACCCTCTGCAGTTCGCATACCAGGAGAAGGTGGGAGCGGAGGATGCCATCATCTATATGCTACACCAATCCCTCTCCCACTTGGACAGAGGCAGTGGTGCTGTAAGAATTATGTTTCTGGACTTCTCTAGCACCTTCAACACCATCCAACCTCTGCTCCATAGGGACAAACTGACAGAGATGGGAGTAGATTCATACCTGGTGGCATGGATCATGGACTATCTTACAGACAGACCTCAGTATGTGCATCTCGGGAACTGCAGGTCTGACATTGTGGTCAGCAACACAGAAGCGCCGCAGGGGACTGTACTTTCTCCGGTCCTGTTCAGCTAACATACATCGGACTTCCAATAAAACTCGGAGTCCTGCCATGTGCAAAAGTTCGCTGACGACACTGCTATCGTGGGCTGCCTCAGGAGCGGCCAGGAGGAGGAGTATAGGAACCTAATCAAGGACTTTGTTAAATGGTGCGACTCAAACCACTTACACCTGAACACCAGCAAAACCAAGGAGCTGGTGGTGGATTTTAGGAGACCCAGGCCCCTCATGGATCCCGTGATCATCAAGGTGACTGTGTGCAGAGAGTGCAGACGTATAAATACCTGGGAGTGCAGCTGGATGATAAATTGGACTGGACTACCAATACTGATGCTCTGTGCAAGAAAGGACAGAGCCGACTATACTTCCTTAGAAAGCTGGCATCCTTCAACATCTGCAATAAGATGCTGTAGATATTCTATTAGACGGTTGTGGCGAGTGCCCTCTTCTATGCGGTGGTGTGCTGGGGAGGCAGCATAAAGAAGAAGGATGCCTCACGCCTGGACAAACTGGTGAGGAAGGCAGGTACTATTGTAGGCATGGAGCTGGACAGTTTGACATCCGCGATAGAGCGACGGGCGCTGAGCAGGCTCCTGTCAATCACGGAGAATCCACTGCATCCACTTAAAAAGTATCATCTCCAGACAGAGGAGCAGCTTCAGCGACAGATTGCTGTCACTCTCCTGCTCCACTGACAGACTGAGGAGATCGTTCTTCCCTCACACTATGCGACTCTTCAGTTCCACCCGAGGGGGTAAACGTTAACATTATACAAAGTTATTGTCTGTTTTGCCTGCATTTTTATCACTCTTTAATTTTTTTTTTATCAGTATGCTGCTGCTGGAGTATGTGAATTTCCCCTTGGGATTAATAAAGTATCTATCTATCTATCTATCTATAACGTAGCCATCATTATGTATAGGACAAACGACATGCGCATCATGTTCCTGGTAATCACATACCATCATATCTGCAAGACACACTTCAAAATGGTGGTACCTATAAAAGGAAGCCCATGAAAAAGTAACACACAAAATGGTAAATGGGGTCCTTTCAGTACAAACAGCTACATATACTATATACATGCCAATCAGCACCTTTCAATCATTTAACATGGCAGTGCAAGTTTCACACTTCTAGCAATTGGTGAGTGCTTCATTAAGATTTATTTATTTACATATTTATTTTTGCTAATTTATTAAATATTAATCATTGTACTCTGCTGCCAGATGCCCACATAGTTACTTATTTCTAATTTCAGATCATATCTACAGGAAAGCCTGTATGTCTGCCCTGTCAGCTTGGATGCGCAGCAAATGCACTGAGCTTGATTTTAAAAATGTATGAGTTAAAAGGTGACAGAATATTTTTGTGGTCTGCATCATTCCCCCAATATGTAACATCTCTGTTTTTTTCAAGTAGGTCTCCATCCACTCTTTTAATTCACTGACACAATTATTGTCACTATTGCAGAAAAGTCATAAAAGAAAGGTATAGTTGGGTATTGTCTTTATTTAAGTGAAAATGAATATATATGAAAACTACACAAAAAAAAAAACTAAATGGGAGTTGTTTTTCTTTTATTTAGCAAAAATGTCTGCCAATGGGGTAAGCAAAACTTATTCAACAGGATTTCTTAAAGTAAGCTAAATAATTGTAAATACAATTTTTTTCTTATAAGTCAATAATTCTTTCAGGAGTTAACATTGTAATATAAATACTTTTCACTTGCTAATATTTCCTTTTTGTAGAAAGTATGTAAAGTGAAAACAGTAGATTTCCCAGTACTGAGCCCTGTCAGACACCATATTTAATTTTTCTGAATATAATGACAAGGTACTGCCAGCACATTTCTGTACAAACTAAAATTGATTTCATAAATATGAACTGAACCATGAAAGGACAGTGCCTTACAGCCCAACACAATTAGGCTACACTTAAATCTAACAATATAATTACTGCGGAACTTTATTCATTAGAGGATAATAGAATTTATTTTACAACACGGGTTAATGCCATTTTTCACCGTGACCGGAGGAAAAGCCAAAATGGAATTTTTAAATAAATTCTAATGTATAAGCAGAGACAAAAGCTGTATGGCAACTACTTTTTCAAGTATTTAAAAAATGCACTAAATCTGAAGTAGGTCTATAATTATTAAGCATATGTGAGTCTAGCTCAGATTTTTTCAGTAATGGTCTGATAACTGACACTTTAAGCACATCAAGAACTGTGTCGGTCAGTAATGAACTGTAACAATCATAAGAAAGGTAATGCCAGGGCAGTCACTGAGTTCTTCAGTAGTCTTATGTGGACTGAGTCTAAAGGGCAGGTAGTAGGTTTTATTTTAGAAATTAAAGTTATGAATTCTTTTTGTTTCATCAAGTTAAAATGAATAAAGTGGCGTGAGAGACTGTGAGGTTCTGTGAGGTGACACAAAAATCTGGGATTGGCACTGCTAATTTTTGTAGGTATTTTGTATTGCAGTTCGGAGTTCTCATGTCTTAGATTATCAACTGTACTCATTAATGGTTGGTAACAATACATTTTGTTAACTTGTGTTTTCATTAATTGTTAAACCCAGAAAATGTAGATGTGCCATTGTTTAATCCGATTGTCCAGAACTGATAATGGCAGGGACTGAAGGAGATTTAAACTTCTGGGCAGGAGAAGGCAAGGAGAGGGGCAGTCCACTGAGAACGCTGCCAAGACATTCGGACAGAGCACAGGGGCTCGTAGGCAGACAAGGGTACGTGGCTGGCACGACGTGAGGCACAAGGACGGCAACACTTACTTCCAGGGAGGAAGAGACAGCTCCACAAGGAGACGCCAGTTGTTAGTCCAGCGAGAGAGGGAAGCTGCATGAAAGGACCGAGCAAAGCTGGCAGACGAGAAATGAGGCGTGCCTAGATCACAGCAACACAAGGAGCCCAAAGTGGAAGAAAGGAACGACAAAGAGACGCTGACAGGGATTTCGCGATTTTGATAAAACTTCTGTTAGGAAACAAGTGTCCGTTGCGGTGAACAGAGTGCATCCGTGGACAGTTGGAAGATTAGTTGTTGGGGTAACACAGTGTGCAAACTGGACTCTGCACCACTAAAGGTTATATTCTCCAATCCTTGTTTTTAATGGACTTTTAGAGGGTGGACTGTGTGCTTTCCTTTCTAAAAAAGGAATTTTGTTCCTGATATTGTTAGATTTTGTTTACGTTCATTTATCTTTTTAATGTACTTATTGTTTTGTGTAATAGAAGTTACTGTTGTTTTTCCTGAAATTACTGTTGTGTCTTTCATTGTGTGTTTACTCACCGCCCAATTTAAGGAACCCTGTGTGCTATTTTCTGTAAATCTCAAGAGTTCCCAGTCTCTTAATAAAACTGTGTGGCGTAGTCGGATATTTTAACAGTGTCTAAGTTAGATTACTTGTAAGTGTGACCAGACAACTGTCACATCTGTGCTTGTCTGACTATATCTCACGTAAGGTGTAGCAGGAATTACAAAAAATCACCAACTACAAATGCAGTACACATATGCCGACCTGTGCTGATGCCTCATTGGCAGAGGAACTAAATATTTTCTTTGCTCGCTTTGAGGCAAAGTGGTCTCACACAGACACTCTGACCCGCCGACTCCCAGCTACAACATACTCACTCTTCGGGAACTTCAAGTGAGATGGGTGGACAAGACAGTAAATCCAAAGAAAGCTGCTGGACCAGATGGCATATTTTGAATGGTACTTAAAGCTTGTGCTGACCAGCTGACAGGAGTCCTTACTAAAATATACAATTTGTCAATGACGCAGGTCACTGCTCCACCTGTCTTAAATCGGCTATTATCATCCCTGCCTCTAAAAAGTCAGTCATGAGTAACCTTAATGACTACGAACAGTCATGAAATTATTTTAAAAGACTTATTGCTCAGCACATTAAAAACAACCACCCTTCCACCTTTGACCCTCACCAGTCTGCTTATAGATTAAATTGATGCATGGAAGATGCTATCATTACGGACCTCCATACATTGATAAACCATCTGGAACACTCGGGGACCTATGTTAGGGTACTGTTTGCTGATTTTAGCCTTAGTTTTAGCCTCGTCACTAGCATAGTAATCAATAAGCTGCATAACCTGAACTTTTCAGTCTGCTTCGATAAAGAATTTCCAAAATGTGTATTGGCCAAAACAGCTGCTGCACCCACACACTTATAATCGACTCCTCTCAGGGCTGTGTACTGAGCCCACTTATCTATACCCTGTACACATATGATTGTACTTTTAATTACTTCAGAAACACTGTCATCAAGTTTGCTGATGACTCCACCATGGTGGAGGATGAGGTTCAGAAGCTGTCAGTGTCTTTTGCACTACTGTCTTTCTGAACTAAGATCCTGGATGGCTAATAATTTTCTTGATCTGAATCAATATAAAACAGAGGTGCTTATAGTGGGTCTATCAGCTAAAGCCCAAATTGGTCTTGAACTTCTCGGCTCTTTCTCTGTCTTTTGCAAACCTTAAGTCCGCAATCTTGGTGTTATCTTTGATAGTAACCTCTCTTTTGAGAAACAGGTTAATCATGTAGTCAAGAGTTGCTTTTTCCAGCTTCATCTATTAGGTAATATCAAGCCTTTTATATCTGCTAGGGATCTTGAGAAAGCTACTCATGCTTTTATCTTTTCTCGCCTTGATTACTGCAACTCGCTGTATTCTGGGATTAGCAGATCCCTGATATGTAGGTTATAGTTGGTCCAGAATGCTGCCACTCGCTTCCTGGTTGGGGCAAGAAAGTATGATTCTGTCTTTCCAATATTAGCTTCTTTACACAGGCTGCCCGTCAGTTTTCAAATTGATTATAAAATCTTGTTGCTAGTTTTTAAATCTCTACATGGGCTTGCTCCTGCCTATTTATCTGAATTATGTGTTTTACACTAGCCATCCAGGGTGCTGAGATCTTCTGGTCAGTTGTCTCTTGTTGTCCCTTGTACCAAGTGTAAAACTAAGGGGGACAGAGCGTTTGCAGCTGCTGCTCCTCGCCTGTGGAACTCTTTACCTCATTACATAAAGGAGTCGTTTACAACTGAACTGTTCAAAACAAGATTAAAGACTCATTTCTATTCACTTGCATTCCGTGACCTTCAGTAATACTGATGGTTTCCTCATTGTGATTATGTAACATTACTTCTATTTATTATTATTTTTTTGTTCATATTTTATTTCTATTTATGTTATTTATGTTATTTGTATGTTTTCTTTTTATTCTATTATTGTAAAGCACTTTGGCCACAGCATTCCTATGTTGTTTTAAATGTGCTATACAGTATAAATAAATTGACAGTGACATTGGAGCTCCAGGAACAATCCTTCACTCAATGCCTGCAAAACTAAAGAGATGGTCATTGACTTCAGGAGGCACAGAGCAGAGCCAGCCCCTCTATATATCAACAGTGACCTGGTGGAGAGGATCACATCCTTTAATTCCCTGGGAACTTACATCTCTAAGGACCTGTCCTGGACAGCAAACACTCTGAGGTGGTCAAAAAGTCACAGTAGCAACTGCATTTACATTAGAAGTTTTACATTAGAACACTCTAGACGAGAACAGGCCATTCAGCCCAACAAAGCTCGCCAGTCCTATTCACTTATTTCCTCCAAGACTTCTCCAGAAAGTGGAATTGAAGGGGAAGCTGCTTTTGACCTTCTACCGCTCAAACATCAAGAGTGTTTAAGTATTTCAGAATTGAATGCTTGCTGAACAGCAGCAGGCAGGAAATCTCTACAGAGGGTAATGTTCATGGCAGAGAAAATCATTGGCTCTGCCCACCCTGGAAGATATCTCCAGTGCCCAATGCCTCCACAGAGCCAGGAAAATCATTAAAGACCCTTCCTATTCTAGGACACTCATTGATCACACTACTGCCCTCTAACAGGTCTTACAAGAGCATTAGAAGTAGAACAAAAAGATTTGCAGATAGTTTCCTTGGGCCATCAGAATTTTACATTTTAAAAACCCATAGAACTGTTATAACGTTTTTTTTATTTCCAGTATGTACGACGATTACTTTAGTAAATACTAATTTCTGCCTTTCATTAATTTTGGTACTGTATTTATGTGTTATACGATCTGTATATATATTGTACTTTTTCATGTAATTATTTATTTCATAACTGTCATTTTATTTGTTACATTTTGGTACAAAATGTATTCCATACTTTATTCTCTGGTTATTAATTGATTTAGAATTTGTTTCATGACTAAATTTAATATGTCCTTTAACAGAGATTCTGAGTAGTAGCTACAGAACAATAACAGATGGAATAAAAAACAGCCTGCAATTTAAGATCATGTCATGTACACATCTATCACTTTTGAACATTTTTTTTCCTACAGTCTAGCCATAAGAAGCCTGAGTGTAACTGAACAGACACAAATGCTGGAAAACAACACTAGACAGTCACAGGGCACCCCAATCAGTCTATATTATATAGCTGTGAATGATAATGGGAATGCTTTGAAACCGTGTGGAAAAAAATGCATTTCAGAAAGAAGTGGTCCGTCCACTGTACATATGTATGTATCTATCTACATATCCATTATAAAATATATTTGATCCATTTCAGGTTCACAGGAATTAAAATAATTGGATCACCACTCAAATGTCATTGGTCTGTTGTAGGACACATCTATACATACATACACACTCATAAGATGGTAGTTTTTAAAAATCAGTTATTCTAACACTCATGTCTGTAAGGTATGGGTCAAAAGCAGTGTACATAGAAGGAAGGAGAATGGACAAACTCCACACAGGCAGTGCCAAAGTCAGGATTTGAACCAACAGCTCTGGAGCTGTAAACAGCAGTTCTCACCACTGCACCATTCTATTAATTATGGAAGTAAATGTACCTTAAGGAAACAAAATCTGATCCTCTTTTTGGAAGTTGTCCTTAAACAATTATATACTGTGGAAGAATAATTTTAGGGTAACATAGTATTCATCTTAAATAGCATAAAGGGTTAATAAATGTGGGAAACCAAATAAAGGTCAAGTGAGCAACAAAATGTACACTGAAATATAAGATTTGGTTTAGGAAAAATACTGAGATGATCAAGTAAATAAAGAATGTACCAGACGAAAGGTTGATGCAAATATACAAAATATACTGAAGGATGACTAAGTGATGACTAAGAAATCAGCAGTTGTCCTATAAACTAGAATGGACAGTTGTTACATGCATAGAAATTTCAAGGGTGGTGTCTCATCTCAAAAGGTATAAGAAGAACCAGAATATACTAGAATAAACTTTTATATAAATCATTTGGGTGTAAACCAATGAACCAACCAGAGTAAAATGTATGCATTCATTGACACTGTATGTAAATTCAACAGTTTATAAAATGAACCTCTATGCTTTGTTTCTCTGACCATTCTGATCATTCTGACCATGCTGTAACAGACTGCTTTTGAAGAATGTACCCTCCAAGGTATTTTGCTGAGGAGTAGTTAAAAGATACAATGAACAGCTTTTCTCCTATCTGATTACTGAATTGTCCTGTTAGAGGATGTTTCTTTCTTTAATAAGATGTTAAATTTCTACCACAATACTTACTAGCTGATTCAGTTGTGCATTAGCAGCTAAGCGCGTTTCTCTCTCCTGGGAGGTTTCGTTTTGCTGATGTGCTCACCTTGTTTGTGTATTAGCGGCTAAGCGACGTTCTCTTTTGTCGCCGGGTTTCACTTTGGCGACAGAGTCACCTTCTTTGAGCTTCATGCTGTACCCTTGCACTTCCGGGCTGGATGGACATATACACTGTAATAAATGATCTTGTGCAAAAAAAAAAAGTCTTCTACAAACAGAAAAAGGTTTGGGGACCGTCCCCATATATTGTCGTCCAGACAATAATAACGAAACTGATTCAGATGACTTTTAAGTACATTGAATGTTTTACTGTGAACAAAATGGCGTTTAAATAACAGAGGGAATGATGGGACAGGAAATGGTTGGCAGGAAGTGACGATTGGAGACAGGAAGCAGTGGATTGTGGGACCAGAAGTGATGTCATTATGACGAACCGGAAGTGAAGTCTTTCGGCCATTTTGAATCCGGAAGTGAAGCTTCTTAGTTTTCGTCAGGTTTTCTGTAGGCGAAAAGAGATTCAGGTAAGCACCACGTGATGACCCTCTGTCTCGCGATATTTCACTCACCTTTAGGCTCTTTGACTGCCTCCAACTCGCACGTGTGTGATAACACACACTTCCACACGTAGACGTTTATATATAAGAAAATAAATGGTAAATCAAAGTATTAAAGGTATTACTGTCGTGGCGAAAAATTCATCACCAGAAGGCTTTTTACCTGAAAATGAAGGCTATTAGGACTCGAGATAGACAGACAGAGTTTTAAAGCTTTATTGCAATAAAACAACACAAATAACAACACAGACTCAACCCAATACGGCCAAATTGAGCTCAGCCCCGTACGGTTCAGCAATCGAAGTTTATATAACAATTTCTTATCACTTTGACCTTGTTCAATTAGCTCATTCTGCACCTTTCTATACTGTCTATTGTTCACTCTAGTTTCTGTTCTGCTTATTTTTGATTGGTTCTTCGACTGGGCAGATGTTCGTTATTCCATATTTGGTCTCTTATGGTGTCACTTCCTTCTCTAGCCTTTCAAGCTATGCTATAATGGTGGCTTAAAGCTAAGCTTTAACTAAAATAAAATATGGTATATGCTTTCATTAAATCATTTGCTTGGCATGCTTGACTTGCCTTAATTTCTACGCTAAAGTTAATTTCTAATATATTCTTCTATATTTATTGCTAATGCCTGAATATACTAGTATTTCTTTCATGCATTACATCAGTGTGACCTTGTGTTGCCTTTCTGCTGATTCATCAGTCCAGCTGGTTTCTTTACGTGCCTACCAGAGCCATCTTCTGTCTGTGGTATTGTTCCTTTAGCTTCTCAGCCTTGAACACACGTGTTCTCAATCTCCTTATCCTGTTCTAAGCATTTTTGTTCTTTTCCCATACTAGCAATCCTACTTCAAGCTTGAAAAATAATGCAAAATGACTGATTTTATAGTTAACTATTTCCTTGATCTTATTTTCTTAACATTTTAATTTATGCTTAATCTAATGTTTTAGAAGCTTTTAATTACTTTTATGGCTCTTTATGTTAATTTGCTATTTTTATGCTAATATAAAATTTTTTCCTTCTACATTACTTGATTTTGAAGTAATTTTCTTACAAATGTGCTTTTAAATGTCCTAAAAAAGTCACTTAGTTTGAAAAATTAGAGGTTAAAAGTACAAAAATTTACAAGTTACAAATACTATGATTGGCAAAGTAAGCACATTTATTTATGTACAGTATATATTAAATACATGCAAATGTTTATATCCTAGACCTTAATCTTACAGTCAAAACAATAAGCAATTTCTCTCTGATGTTAGTCTATCACTGAATATAAGTAACAGCTATATCCAGAACCAAATTTGCTTGGATATAAAATTTCAAAAGCAATTTGTAATGCAGTTCAGCTTCCTAAATCTCGAGTGAATTCATTTTCCCAGCAGAAGAGATGAGTTAATATGAAAATCTGACAGTGAAGTTCTGGCAAGGATCAAAAAGCAAGATGGTAATTAATAACACAATAATGGTTTCCAGCCCCACGTTTTAATTTATTGAAAACATGCTCTATTACATTTCAAAAAATAATATTTCAAGATGCTATTGTGTAAATACACTGTATATATAAAAATATACAACTTTTCTATGCTGTATAGTTTCAGAGAGAGAGAGAGAGATACACATATATTTACAGTATAGTGAAGGGCTATGTCAGCATGCATGTGCAATTAGAAAAAATAGGTAAAAGTTGCTCGCAAGCTGAAAAAATTTTTAAAGAATGTTAGAAATACCCCCCAGGCCACATACTGTATATGATTTGTATCAGAAAAGAAATGTCAAGGAGTTATTAAAGTTGCCAACAATACACCTTGTATAAATGCTTTTGTACATCTTGTCAGCATCTGATAAGAATATCCAAAGACAAAGGCTGTGTGTGGTTCTAGATTCTTTCCTGTATATATTAAAGCTTAAAGACTGTTTGCTTCAAGTGTTTAATGTCAATTTTCCCATCCTGATATTTTTTCTTATATGTTTGTTGAATATAAAATATAAAGTAAATTCATCATTAGATATGGGGGACTGTCTTAAGACTGCTGTTGTTAAACCCCTACTCAAGAAAAATAATCTCAGCTCTGTTCTTGAAAATTTTAGATCTGTTTCTAACCTGCATTTCTTAAGTAAAATCCTAGAAAAGGCAGTCATTATGCAGCTAAATTATCACCTGAATAAACATACTGTTCTTGACAAGTTTCAGTTGGATTTTAGAATAAATCACAGTACAGAAACTGCTGTAGTTAAAGTAGTAAGTGACTTGCGGTTAAATGCACACAGAGGCCATTTATCTGTTCTTATCCTCCTAGATCCGAGTACCACATTTGATGCCATTGATCACAATATTCTTATAAATCGCTTTAGTCAATGAGTGGGCCTCTCAGGTAGTCTCTTAAATTGGTTTGAGTCTTACTTGACAGGTAGGAAATTCTTTGTTAGTTGTGGTAATTATACTTCAAAGACACATGATATTCTATATGGTGTTCCACGAGGATCTATCCTGGGTCCGCTGCTCTTTTCTATTTACATGCTTCCATTAGGTCAGATTATCTCACAGCATAACGTGAGCTACCACAGCTATGCTGACATCCCATAACTGTATTTATCAATAGCGCCTGATGATCCTGACTCTCTTGTTTCACTGACCTAATGTCTTACTTGTGTTTCTGAATGGATGAGTAGTAATTTTCTCAAACTAAATAAGGAGAAAAATGAAATGTTAGTTATTGGCAAAAATGGATATAATGAGAAGATTAGAAACAAACTTGATCCATTAGGGTTAAAAATCAAGACAGAGGTAAAGATTTAGGGGTAATTATTGACTCTAACCTAAATTTTAAGTTGCACATGTCAGAGTTAAATTTGAATCCTGGTCCTATGTGCACCTGGCATGTGTCTGAGTCTCATATCTTTCTGAGCTTATGCTTAACAGCTGATGCTGTTATTTTATTATTCACTATGATAAATGCATTTCTTGTTATTTATATAACCCATTCAAAGACAATTATATATTTTATGCCATAATCTTTTTTCTATATTTTTGCTAGTACTAAGTTTCCTGTTTTTGTACCCAGCTGGATCATAAGTAATTAGGTCTTTGTGTTATTGTTCAAAACCGGATACATTTGGACAGAACTAACATGTCTCCTAAAATAAGAATAAAAATACATTCAAAATATCGCGTACATCCTAAGGTAACGACACCATCAATCAAATTGTGGTCATTTGAGGTATCAACATTTGCCATGTCCTGTTAGAAACTAGGTGTAACAATCATGTTAAAAGTTTTCTGATTATGTAATGAATTCCTTTTTTGAGTAGTGACCTAATTGATGAATTGTATAAATATAGCGCAGTGGACACTTTTTTCTTTGCGAAAACACTAGCATGACAAGTTTTTGCTTCTTGCGAGATTTAGATAAAGAATAATGATTGACTCTTTCCCATGCCTGTGTTTTATTGCTTAAATTGGGGCATTCCGGGGGGCGGGGGTCTGTATTCATAATTTTCTTCCCCACATATTAATCAGATTACTAGGACAGTATTTTTTCACTTGAGAAGTACTGTATAGCAAAAATTAGATCCCTTATAACTTTGCAAGATGCTGAAAAATTACGGTAACGCACTCCTTTTAGGACCACCCAATAAAGACATCAATTGATTGCAACTAATACAGAATGCAGCTGCCAGAGTCTTAAGCAGGAAAAGAAAATCCAAGCACATCTGTCCAGCTTTGATGCCACTACATTGGTTACCTGTGTCATTTAGAATTGACTTTAAAATACTGCTCATGGTTTACAAAGCCTTATATTTCAGAATGTCTTTCACTTTATACTCCAGATCGTAACCTTAGATCTTCAAATTAGTTTCTGCTTGTAACTCCAAGAGCTAAACTTAAAAGAAGACTTCTGCTGTTATGCACCTAAAATCTGGAATACAGTAACTTACCAATAGAAATTCGGCAGGCTAATATGGTGGAGCACTTTAAAAAACTGCTAAAAACCCATTATTTTAACATGGCTTTCTCATAGCTTCATTTTAGTGTATCCCTGATATTCTGTATATGCATTTAATTATCTTTTTTTTTTCATGTCTCCAAAATCCGTACTAACCCCTACTTTCTCTGCTGTTCTTTTTTCAGTTTTCAGTGGTGGCGAGCTGCACCACCACCACCTGATCAAAGCATCGTGCAGTCTCTACATTGATGGGTTGAAGGCAAGAGGTCCACATGACTATCATCATCTAATTTCTTCCACGTGAAACCTGAAAACCATGAAGACTAATTGAGATCATTTATGTTATGGTAGAATACCCAGTTGGGGCTGGGTGGTCTTGTGGCCTCGGAACCCCTGCACATTTTGTTTTTTTCTCCAGCTGTCTGGAGTTTTGTTTAATTTTTTTCTGCCCTCCTTGGCCATTGTACCTTACTTTATTCTTTGTTAATCAGTATCGTCTAATTTTATTTTCATAATTTTTCTTTTTTCTTTATTCATCTTCTAAAGCACTTTGAGCTACATCATTTGTATGAAAACATGCTATATAAACAAATGTTGTTGTTGTTGTATAAGTATAGTCATTTAAAGGATTATTGTTCATACCCAAAGTCAGTGACGTCTGTTAATATCAGACTGTACTCTATATTATAAGATTTTAAGCAGCTGGATCAAATGAAATATAGGCAAAGGGCATAAATATTCTCTATAAAAGTGAGAGAGAGGCTCTTGAGTAAGCTTTGTGATAGCACATTCTTTACTGTGTAAATTATGAATAATATTGTTATTGTTCCTCATAGGGTGTTACATTTTTATGTTTAAGGTTTGTTGAAATACCTGGCCAAGTATACATATGGATGTGTCTCACAACCCTAAGACCAGGATTCAAACAAACTTGAATAAGTGGGTTAATGGATAGAGCTTATACAATTTTAAACTCCTTGATTATTTCCTCAAGCTATATCAGTCAGTCAGTCATTTTCCAGCCTGCTGCTGTATATCCTAACATAGGGTCACGGAGGTCCGCTGGAGCCAATCCCAGCCAGCACAGGGCACAAGGCAGGAACAAATTCTGGGCAGGGTGCCAGCCCACCGCAGGGCACACACACACACCAAGCACACACTAGGGACAATTTAGGATCGCCAGTGCAAGTAACCTGCATTTCTTTGGACTGTGGGAGGAAACTGGAGAACCCGGAGGAAACCCATGCAGACACAGGGAGAACATGCAAACTCCGTGCAGGGAGGACCCGGGAAGCAAACCCAGGTCTCCTTACTGTGAGGCAGTAGCGCTACCACTGCGCTATATCTATCCATCCATTAATCCATCCATTATCCAACCCGCCACATCCCAAGCACAGGGCCACGGGGGTCTGCTGGAGCCAATCCCAGCCAACACAGGACGAAAGGCAGGAAACAAACCCCGGGCAGGACGCCAGCCCACCGCAGGGCACGCACACACACACACACACACCAAGCACACACTAGGGTCAATTTAAAATCACCAATCCACCTAACCTGCATGTCTTTGGACTGTGGGAGGAAACCGGAGTACCCAGAGGAAACCCACACAGGGAGGATGGGGAGAACATGCAAACTCCACGCAGGGAGGACCCTGCGCTATATCACCAACATTTAATTTGACTCTGTCAGAAAAATTTTAGTTGTTTCTTTTACACAAATGCCTGGTTCTACTACAAATAAACACCTTGCCATGGTAGTGGGGCTTATGCACCATAGGGATTAGGACAATTGAACATTAGAACAATCTAGATGTGTAAAGGCCATTCAGTCCAACAAAGCTTGTCTGTCCTATTAAACTTAGTTCATCCAAAATAAAATCAAGTTGAGTTTTGAAAGTTCCTAATGTCTTACTGTCTACTACACTACTTAGTAGTTTATTCCATGTGTCTATGAAAAACTTCATAATGTTTGTGCAGAATTTACCCTTAGCAAATTTCCAACTGCATCCCCATTTTCTTGATGTGTTGCATGTGTTGTGGCCTGTACTGCAGGAATATGGGTTAACAGGTCTGCTTCTTATTTGAACGCTGTTAGAAATGTATCCAAATATTTGGTGTTGAGTTGTTTTAATTTGTTCACTGTGGGTGTCAGACTCCATCAAGGCTCTGTCTTGTCAGTGTTCTTGTTTGTGGTCTTCATGGATAGGATATCGAGTCACAGCTGAGAATGTAAGAATGTACAGTTAGGGAGGTTGTTGCTTTATGCAAATGATGTTGCTCTCTTTGCCTCCTCTGATGGTAACCTTGAGCATGGACTTTGAAAATTTGTTTACTGTAAAATGGCATGGATGAGGATCAGTGCATCCCAGTCTGAGGTTACAACTCTCTCTCCTAAAAGAGTAGATTGCCCTCTTCATTGAGTGAGTGGGGGACAAATGCCATTAGTGGAGTAATTCAAGTATCTCAGGATATTGTTTACAAGTAATGGAAATAGGGAACTGTGATCAACAAGCCAATTGTAGCAGCAGCAGCTGCTCTGAGGGTGCTATACCAGGTCATGGTGGTAAAGCAGGATTCTGAAAACAAAAATGTCCGTTTACCAGTTGATTTACATCTCTGTTCTCACCTGTGATCATTACCTGTAGGTAATGACAGAAAGAATGAGATCATGAGTACCAGCAGCAGGAATGAGGTTTGTTTGAAGGGTGGCTGAACTGATACTCCATGATAGGGTGAGAAGTTCAACCATTCAGGAGATCCTCATAATAGAGTTGTCACTCCACCAGATCGAGAGGAGCCAGTTGAGGTTTATTGGGCATGTCATAAGGATTTAACCCCAGGATGGCTCCCCCTGGTCGCACTAGGTGGAGACTTCGTGGCAGATACTGGATAATCACATACTGGAGTGATTACATCTCTTGGTTTGGTTTGGGAACATCTTGGAATTTCCAAAGAAGAGCTGGAATCTGTGGCTTGGACAAGGAAGGTCTGGGCTGACCTGCCCAGCCTGTTGCAACTTGGGGTCTGAGATGATAAGATGAGATAATTGTGAGATAAATTCTATTCATCACTTTTCCCTGAGGAAAAATTTCACTGGTAATGATCGTAGTTTCTTCTTTTACTGCTTTCCTAAAATTATCTAATATGTTCCCCTTTCACAAGGTATATGGGTGAAAAAACAGAGAGAGAGAGAAAGGACTGGTTGGCTGTTGTCACAGACAGCTGGGGTTCTTACCCAGCCGGGACGCCTAAAATAAAGTATCTATCTATCTATCTATCTATCTATCTGTCTATCTATCTATCTAAAAGGATCGGAAGGTGACAATAATAGCTTCCGGGTCAAGAGAAGGCAACCGCCCTGGACAAAAAGAGGACCACGGGAAATGGACAAAAAGATTTTAACCTGTTGGGACCCGTGGCCACTGCCAGGGGGCACCTTAAGTCTCAACAGACCAGAAAAATTGTCATTTCCGCCACACCAGGCAAGATGGCAGCTGAACCTGCCAGGAACGCCCCGAGTGCTTCCGGGACTGCCGGAAGATCATTTCCAGCCACCTGGAATGCATCCGGGTGGGAATAAAAGGGCCCACCTCCTAACAGTCAGAGAGCTACAATCGGGAGTGGGAGCTGGACGAAGCTCCCCTGGAGGAGACAGGCGGCCAAGGACTGAGAGAAAGAATCCCATAGAGTGGTGATTATTGCTGAGTGCATTGTGTGTAATGGTGGAACTGTGATTATTAATGAAAAATAAACGTGTGAACTTTATAAAGATGTGGTTTCCGACTGGTGGTGTCTGAGCAAGTCTCACAATGGCACCTGAACAGGGACCTTCTGCCTGTTCCAAGGCAGGGGACCCCAAAAATAAACTTTTTGTGAGCTGCCCGGTACCCCAGTCGGCCACACACACGTCCTGCAGGGAGACGGTCCGCACACGCACCGCGAACGTTCCGCAAATCGCCCTGTGGCCATCGGAGATTCTCCAGAGTTCTGTCCTCCACCCGAGGGGGCTGAGGAATGCCAGCCAAGGCAAAGGAGAAGGGGATTCCCCAGCGTTTGTCATCGCCAGAGGGACTACAGTAGGCACAACCACTGACGGGTCCGGAGGAGATTGCCTGGAATCGCGTCACTGGCTGGGGTGTGCATATCTGGTCTGCGAAGCCGGGACGGCATCGCTAGAGGAAGGGGAGGATCCGCCACGTCTCCAGCAGCCGAGGCAGAGGGACAGCAGAGAGAGTTGCAGATCCCTCAGGAGAGGTAAGATGGCCGAAGACCGGAAGTTCCGCCCCATGACAGGCGAGGGATTGGATGGTGTGTGCCATGTTCCCGTCGGTGATTGGTTAAAGATGGGACCGGCGAACGTCCATCCTGAGTAAGGGGAGGGACCGGTGAATCCCGGAAGAAAGCTCCAGAAAACACAGCAGGTGAAAAGGACCGATGGAATGGTAAGTCCTTCACTGGCTGTTGATGATTATTTTCTACCTGCAGGTCATGATATGTCGGAAAAGGTGCTTCGATTAATGATGATGGTGAAGCAGGTAGAACACGACCTTCGAGTCTGTGTGGACGAGCTGAAGAGGAAGGCGGTTGTGTCACGTCAGACAGAACATCACATGGTGGAAGGGCGCGACGCTGTAATCTTTGGCTGGAGGTCTGTGATGGTAGAGGTGAGTAAAACCGGTACCGTAAAGGAAACGGGAGGCGCGAGCGAACCCGTCCCAGGATCGCATGGTTCTGGGGACTTAGTAGCTGCATCTCGGACAGCAGAAATGAAGTGAGGGTCTGATCGCTTGGAAGGGGTGGAGCCAAGACACCAGCTGACAAGTGCCGTGGGTCCTAGTGCTCTACCGCCTGAGCCAGCATCAGTCTCGCGTCATTCTGCAGGGGCACAGACGGCAAGGGGTCTTTCCCGTAGGAAGACCCAAGCTGTCAGAAGGCCCCAGAGAAATAGGAAGAATCGTTGGAGGAAAGCTGGTTCTTCCTACAAAGGGAGACGTGAGCCCATGAGCTCACGTAACGTTATGAGACACCCGCTGAGAGTGCAGAGGGAAGCCCCGAAGTCAGCGGAGGGGTTTTAGAAAAGGGCAGTTCCTGTAGCTAACCCAAAGGTGGGGGCACGAGAGAAACGGAGCGGGTGCCAAGGTTTCGGCGACCACGGTGCTGGTCAAAGGGGGGAGTGTTGGCCCTACTCTAATGACAGAGAAGCCATACAGTGGAGTCAGGGCAACGTCTCCGCCTCTGTGTCTCTTCTTTTTTATAGAAATATGCCCTGGAAGACGACAAGTTATGCCCACTTCGGGCAAAGTATACCCTCATTGGACAGGCCACTGCGACCGACAAGTCTTCACTGGCGATGGGGCAGTGTCACAGACAGCTGGGGTTCCTACCTGGCCGGGATGCCTAAAAGGACCGGAAGGTGACAATAATAGCTTCCGGGTCAAGAGAGGGCAACCGCCCTGGATAAAAAGAGGACCACGGGAAAGGGACAAAAAGATTTTAACCTTTTGGGACCTGTGGCCACTGCCATGGGGCGTCTTAAGTCTCAACAGACCAGAAAAATTGTCACTTCCACCACACCAGGCAAGATGGCGGCTGAACCTTCCAGGAACGCCCAGAATGTTTCCGGGGCAAAGGGCAGCACTTCCGCCACACCAGGAAGTGCTGCCAGAAGATCGTTTCCAGCCACTTGGAATGCATCTGGGTGGGAATAAAAGGGCCTGCCTCCTAACAGTCGGAGAGCTAGAGTCGGGAGTGAGAGCTGGACGAAGCTCCCCTGGAGGAGACAGGCAGCCAAGGACTGAGAGAAAGAAGCCCATAGAGTGGTGATTATTTCTGAGTGCATTGTGTGTAATGGTGGGACTGTGTTTACTAATGAAAAATAAACGTGTGAACTTTATAAAGATGTGGTTTCCGACTGGTGGTGTCCGGGGAAGTCTCACAGTGTTTTGGCACAATCAATAGAATGACTACAGGACAAAGAATGAGAAACAAGGCATAAAGTTCATTTCAGTTCTTTTTGTCATTAATTAATGAACAGTGTGCTTCATTTCAGTAGCAAACAAAAATCATTATAATTTAGTTAATTTCATTTCAATTGATTGTTATTTGTCTATCATCATATGATTAAAATCTGTTTGTTCTACTCATGTTAAACCTCCCTTTTTTCTAATTAAATATGGTTTTTGACAGAGGCTGCATAATTTTGCTTAGACATAGGATTTGACTTAGAATTTTCTGACTGTGAATTTTCTCAATTTCATGATCTCTGATTTTCATCTCACGTCCTAAAGCTGTGTGTGTCGTGTTAAATGATGACTTTGAACTGGCCCTGCATGAGTAAGGAGTCAGTGAATTGCAGGGTTGGTTTCTGCCTTATGCCCAATGATGCCATGATGACCTCAACAAACAACTTCTAAAGTCCGATTTGGCAATAAATCTACAGATGAATGAATAAGTCCCTCGAATCCTGACGGTGTTAGTCTATAGTAGGCCCTGTGCCGCCTTCTGCATACTCTGTCTGCATACTCTGTCAATCACAGTGTTGATTTCTGGCTGCTTACTTTCTTTTCACTGTGTTCTAATCTCCAGTTTACCTAAATATTATGGAGTTACTTTCAGGAATACCATCTTATATTTATTTTTACGTTCATTATGTCAGCATAATCTATTTTGCTGCGGACAACTAAACTGGGCTCTGTGGATCTTCAAGTGACAAGCAATCATCTGATCTAAAGAATACACAGAATGTGAAGTTAAATGTGGATTAAGAAGTATATTACCATTATTGGAAGGGACTGGCTCCAGACAATTACAGTACAGTGATC
This sequence comes from Polypterus bichir lapradei, assembly GCA_026402145.1. NCBI lineage: Eukaryota > Metazoa > Chordata > Cladistia > Polypteriformes > Polypteridae > Polypterus > Polypterus bichir. The sequence continues at coordinate 48,518,449 of JANRMT010049829.1, forward strand.
CCTCCTCGATCACGGGGGTTTCGTTCTAGAACCCCAAATTAAAATTTTTACTGTATTCCATAGATATATGTTTAAGAAAAGTTTGTTAAACGATTAGACTAACTTGGTTACCAATTGGGTAACTTGTACCTGTCTTTCCCTAAATACAGGTACAGTAATCCCTCCTCGATCGCGGGGGTTGCGTTCCAGACCCCCCCGCGATAGGTGAAAATCCGCGAAGTAGAAACCATATGTTTGTATGGTTATTTTTATATATTTTAAGCCCTTATAAACTCTCCCGCACTGTTTATAAATATTCCCCGCAGAGTTATACAGCATAATCCCTTTGTATTCTCTTAGATATTAGGTAAGATTCATTGAAATTATGTATATAAACACACTGTTTATATACAGTAAAACCTAAATATTATTTTAAAGATATTGAGTGTCTCCGATATCACATATGTTACAGCCATTACGATAGACAGGCCACCAGCAATAAATACGTACAATGCAAGAAAAATAGTATACAATAAATGTGTGTACAGTGACACTAAACGTACGTACATGTACTAAGCACTGTAAGAAGAAAATTAATTATGGTTACTCACCAACAATGACACGATGACTTGTCCGATAACAATGAGTTTAATTTTACTGCACAACAAAGGAGAGCGTTACAGCCTTTGTAAAGGAGCCACTTCAGGCGATTGTGTAGCACTGCCGTTGTTCTTCTTCTGGCAGTCTTCAATCCAAATCCCTAAAGCAGATTCCATCCAGACTACTGCCTTATTACATCCACTTACAACTCGTTTTGCACCCTGGTTAAAAGGACACTGCAGCCGTAGATCTTATATTCCTTTCCTACTTTTTAAATAAAAAGAATCGTAGCCTTCAACAAATCCAAAACGCTTACCTTTTCAGCAATCGTTAACATCTTCTTCTTGCGCTTGGGCACGGCCCCTGAAGCAGTAGCAGATTGTTTTGGAGCCATAATGAAGGGCTTGACTATGCACAAAGATAAACACTAAAGAGCACAACTCTTTACACAGCGAAACACGTTGATGGTGAATGAGTGAGACGAGACTTCCTGGTTAACACTGCATTCAGCACGCAGGAACTCAACTGCGTGCTCTGATTGGTTAGCTTCTCAGTCAGGAGAACTTAACTGCGTGCTCTGATTGGTTAGCTTCTCAGCCATCCGCCAATAGCGTCCCTTGTATGAAATCAACTGGGCAAACCAACTGAGGAAGCATGTACAGGAAGTAAAAAGACACATTGTCCGCAGAACCCGTGAAGCAGCGAAAAATCCGCGTTATATATTTAGTTATGCTTTCATATAAAATCCGCGATAGAGTGAAGCCGCGAAAGTCGAAGCGCGATATAGCGAGGGATTACTGTACATGTTCAGGTCATGCTAGTGTGTTTTTAAACACAGTTGAAAACTGAGCTAACTCTCTTAAAGAAAAAAAGTCAGACAGGATTAGTTGAAAATGTAGTTATTTGTTGAATGACGTCTCCACAAAGAGGAAAAAAATGAGCATGTGCAACATGAGAAATATGTGATCCGTATACATCTTTACATTATTTAGATCAAAGTGTACTACCTGAGAGGCCTGGCTCGGTATTATAGAAGTCCATGATACAAATTAACTCCTTATATTTGTAGTCAAAAATATAGATCAACCAGAAAGGAATTTGCCTGCAGTATCTTCCCCTATAGGAAAAGGTTGACATTGCCATGTTTTATCATGGCATATCAGACTTTTATTTTGGATAAGGCTGCTCACCTAACCCCAGCCCCTACCTCAGCAAGAAAGATTTGCTTCTCTGTGATAAACTGGTGAAAAAGATCTCTTGTTATGTATGGACTGATCTGACCTTTGTTACTCTACCCTTCTTACTGTTATAAGAAAATAATAATTACAATAGGATGACACTCTTACTAGTATCACTCAGACTCTCGGGCACTATTCTTGGCAGTGGCAGACCTACATTTTTGAGGTCCTGAAGCTAGAACTGTAATGGGGGTTGCTTCACAATCAGAATCGAGGTCTGGGTTATCACTGTTATCTTTTTCAATGGGGTTGTTCCATGACAGATCGCCACAATTGTTTTTTTTAAATTGTAACCTCTACAGCTCAGATTTTGATTAAAATTGCTGTACTAGATCTCACATGTCAAAGTCACTGGTGTGAATAAAACTTTTCTATGCTGTATAGTTTCTGAGTTATGGGGGGGATGAAAATTAAAGTTGCTTCTGGGGACCCTCAAGGGATTAGGAGCCCTGAAAGTTTAAGCTTCATTAGTTTCAAAGTAGATCTGCCCCTGGCTCTTGGCCTGGCCAGCAAGTAAAGTGGCTTAAATTCATGTTTGCCAGCCTTGATGGACAAACATAAATACCATTTTATCACCCACACTTTAATGCAATCAAGGCCCCAAGAAGAATTATCACCTCCTCATTTCATAATGGTGAGTAAGCACCATTTACCGTACAGTGCACTTTGAATCTGCCGAGCTTTTGTCTGTGTTCCTGTCTTGCTGCAGACTCTCTATGACTGTTCTCTGTTTAGGGCACAGCACTAAACATAGGTTTTAGCCCCCCACTCTACTCCAAAGTAGAATTCTGGTGCATGACATTGTTGAGCATAACACATAAAAAAAAAACTTTTTAAAGTAATGAGTAGTGTAATGCTGATTTACTGATGTAAAAATACTTGCCGTTATTTATAAAAAAAAAATGGATCTGCATTACCGCATTGCATCCTTTATTTTTAAAGAAACTCCCAGTGCCTTCGGACCTTTGCTGAATTTGCTTGAAGTAAGGCAGGTGTGAAGGGTGCTAAATGTACAGATGCTGAAGAAAGCAATTGAAAAAGGCGCATTCATTTTTTTATAATTCTGACATTTTGATACAGTTTCTATAAATATGTTTTTGACTGTGAATTATTTCAAAGTAGCAGTTTGATAATCATAAAACATGATGTGCAGCCATGGGTGGAGTTTAAAAGAGATCCGGGTCCCCTAACTCTACCAATGGATGTGCTAGTGAGGGGTTTCTAGACACCGGTCATTGAAAGGTCTTCTACTCGTCTGCAAAAAATAGACAGATCTGCTGTTTTATTATGTTATTTAAGTTATATGTAGCTCATGTCATAACAAAGGCACAATCATTAAGATTGACATATTTCATATTGGAGTGCCCCCAGTAGTACAATACCCGCCAACATTAAGCGCCAATGGATTATTCTTCTTTTACATTGCTGCACAAATTTTTTGTGTGCACATAGCATGATACTAGCAAAAGATGGCTCTGGGCTTAGGATTTAATAACAAAGATTGGCCAGTGAAATATGCAATTTATCATATAAATGAAGATACATTAATGCAAAAGTAACACAAAAGTAACACACTGTTTGTAACAAATTACATTTTATAATAAGTAACTATATAACATAATTAGTTAATTTTTATGTCATTAATGAGTAATGTAACTTAGTTACTTTTAAAAGTAACGTTCCCCAACTCTCATGCCTGGATGTCAGATATAAAAAACTGCCTACAACAAAGCTTGGCATGTGCATCTCATATTAGGTCCAGGTATAAAGGCAAAATGTCATTCACTCTATTATGTCATTGATTGTCAAAATCTGTCAGAAGTAATGAATAGCTGATCAGTAACCTCCAGCAGACGTACTTTTATTCTGGTTAGGATCCCCATGTGAGACGTTAAAGGAATTTAACTGCAGTACATTTGGTGCAACAAAGCCAGCTCTCCTTCAAAGTGTGCGAAGGAAATTTCTCTCTATGGGACCAGAACACTTCAGAACCAAGCATCACTTCCAGTGCTGCAGATGTCAGGAACTGGGCAAAGACTAAGCATTATTACTGCTTTGTACTTCTGAGGTAATACTAAATGTATACTACTGGTATGTAGGGTACAAACCAGCAAAGTTTCTGGTGATTAATGAAGTTGAAGGTTGCAATCTATGTTTGACCAATAAATCATTAGCTTTGAAATGTTTCTTTTCTCAAAAAGGAACTAGAAAACTAAGCTTCTGAGATAAAAAAGATCTTTCTGTTATAACTAGAAGCTGTCAGAATGCCATGCAGGACATCCAAGGTGCCTTTTTGACAACACAGTTTCAGAGAAACAGGCTTTGAGAGAGAGCAATCAACAAAATAAAGACTCCGTAACAGCCTAGTTATACAATTCATAAGATAGTAAACCCTTGGTAAGAAAAAGATATCCATTAGCCCAGATGTCAGAGTGCCTATAAAAAGTATCCACCCCTTAGAAGTATTAGTTACTTTATTGTAATAGAACATTGAATCATACTGAAATTAGTGTGGCCTTTTTGACATTAATCAACAGAAAAGACTCTTTAGTGTCAAAGTGAAAACAGGTCTCTGAAAAATGGTCTAAATTAATTACAAATATAACACATAAAATAATTGATCACTTAAGTGTTCACTCCTTCAGATCAGTATTTAGTAGATGCACCTTTGATACCAATGACAGCCTTGAGTCAGTGTGCTCAGGTCTCTGTCAGATTTGCACATCTGGACACTGCAATTTTGTTTTGCCATTTTTCTTTGCTAAACTGGCCAAGTTCTGACAGATGTCATGGGGATCGTGAATGAACAGCCTTTTTCAAGTCCAGCCACAAATTCACAATTAGACTGAGATCTGGACAATGACTTGTTGTGTATGCATTAGCAGACTTTAACCTTGCAGCCTCCATTCTACCGTTTGAAGCCCACTGATCACAATTCCAAAAATCCACAAACCTCTTATAGATCCTGAAATAAATCACTTTTAGAATGATACAAAACTATTGGCTCTTTTCTCTAATACACTTATTGTGGACAGCAAACACAAACAATATGAGTGTATGATGCACAACATTTTGCCGAAGTGATGCATTGTAGCACACACTCATTCATACCCAGAGGTGATTAAGTAGAACATTAAACTTATTAAAAGAGTCTCTGACCTTGTCAAACTTCTTAGCTTTTCTTCTGCTTGGCAAACCTCAAAAACTGTGCGACAGTTGTTATTAATAGCAATTGGTTATGTTTAAAACAAAGTAACAATACTTAAAAACACACATAAGCAATACAACAAACAGCAACTCCCAAACTGAACAAATATGAAAATATATACTAGTGAAAAACACATATACAAATATACAGCCCCCATACATTATGGTGAAATCTGTTCAGATTATAATAATGAATAAAATACAGCTGGTAATTATAACTAATAAAATTGAAGAGACTGTCTAATGTCCTGAATACTAAAGAAAAAAGACTCACCTGATACCTCAGACAATGGATTAGTGAGCCTTTCTTTGCTTTCATGATCTAAGAATGTGTGCCTTTGTGTGGAATATACAGCTCCTTTGTGGCAGTCAGTGGTGCTCTCTTTTATGTTGTGCCTTGTAAAGTAAATTGTTTAAATTCTCTTTGCTGCTTTGATGTTGGCTTATTTAAATAAAGGCGGTAGTAATAACACCTTGCCTTTACAGTAACCAAAAAGTATCAACAAGAAAATGGATAGGACATGCAAGGACACTGCAGAATAAAGATTAGACCATAAGGAGACGTAATGTAACATTATTACAATGTGAGCTACAGATGACAATACTTCAGCTCCAGAGATTCTATCTCGCAATCATTTACCATCTGGATAAAGATGTTCATACAAGTCAGTCTGTCCAAGGAGACCCGTTGGAATCAGAATACACCTCAGCGAAGCCATGGATATACAATTTCAGGCTTTTCAGCAATTTGACAGTTTTTTTTATACTTTTTCCCAAGATGATATGAGAAAACTAATTTAAAGTGACTAAGAGCATGTTTTGAGTCTTTGCCTCTTAGTAATCTTAAATGAAAACAGGTTTTTGTGGTTTATAAAGGCCATTAAAGAATGTTTTGCTCCAATGCTACCACTCCTCAAATACAAATTTAGCTTTCTAAGTCCTCTCGCTAATAATTTATTGCAAAAAAGGACAGAGCTTGAGGACACCTCTGTAACAATACTGTACATATAAAAGGGAAATAGAGGCAACCAATCCAGAGCAAATACTATAAAATGATAGTTAAATGACTTTGCTGCAAGAAAGACCAGCCATGAAAATTTGTAAGCTTGGATATTGTAAAACATCAGATGTCATCAGACAAGCTGACAAAGAATAACTGTACCCAGTGTATACGGCACAAAAATGTGAACTGTTGTGAGCTCTGATTGAGCTGCAGCATATTCTATGATCTGTAACAGTGTTTTTCTTTTTTTATTTCTTTTTTTTATCTTTATTTGAATTTATTAAAAGCATATAACATTCCATACAATCAAGTCAAACTTAACAAAACTAAATTCAAATCAACCCCCAACCATGAGAAAGAGAGGAAGGCCAACAGCCTTACCAAAGCTATTCAGAGCATTGAAGAGAGAAAGGAGTCCTTTCCTCCAATATAAATTCTTTTCCTAAAATGTTATTGATTAATTCCTGCCAGGTTTTAAAAACATTTTCAATAGATCCTCTAAGTGAGAATTTGATTTTTTTCAATTTCAAATAGTGTATAACATTGGTTACTCACTGACTTAAAAGAGGTGGGTTAGGATTCTTCCAGTTGAGCAAGACAAGTCTATGTGCTAGTAGTGAGGTAAAGGCAATTAGTTTCTTTGTCCTTCTCCACTTTAAGTCCATCTGGGAGTACACCAAACACAGCTGTTAGGGGATGAGGAGTGATTGCGACACCAAGGCTGTCTGGTGGGCATTTGCAATTTTTGTTAAGAACAGTGTTTTTCAAATCAGGGGGAGCTTGGGTGGCTGTAGCAGTTCTGGTTAATGTTCTTAAAAAACTCTTTAAACTGCCTAAGATTGTTTTTAAATAAACATATATCAAAATGTACTTCAATTGTTGTATACAAAATAGATCACTGTATGAAAACTATGATCAAAAACAGGATCTTCATTAATGCATACAGCTTAAAACATCATCACTTCCATAAAGTTTGATTGATATTTCTGAAACTGACCAAGAGTTTGTCAGGGTAATTTTTAAAGCTTTTTTATTGTCTTGCAAATTAAGGAAACCTGGTGAGAAAGCTAATGGTTGAAAGCTGACAGGATCATCTCAGGCTTTTATGTGACATAAATGAACATCTTTGCCCCCTGAATGCATATTGTCAGAGCCAGAACCAGATAATTATGAAGATGTAATGAAGATGTACAATAATGTCAAAGTCCATCCATCCATCCATTATCCATCCCACTATATCCTAACTACAGGGTCATGGGATCTGCTGGAGCCAATCCCAGCCAACACAGGGCGCAAAGCAGGAAACAAACCCTGGGCAGGGCGCCAGCCCACCGCATAATGTCAAAGTCTTTCATTATAATCTTTTTCATCATGAGTCACAACTGCATAATTTCTGTTTGTACATAAATCTCTGACTAAGTCAATTGTTCTACATTTTCATTTTCTGTGCGACAAGTTTTGAAAACTGGTTTTCAAAGCACAAAAATGTACTTTGCAGCTTTTTCACAATCTGTCTACAGTGAATGTGCACAGAGACCAAAATGCCACCTGGAATGTACTGATAGAGATAGTGGGCAATAAGTTCTTCAAAAGCACCAAATAAATATACAGTATCTAAAAGGTATACAATAATACTACTACAAAAAGCAGCCTAAATACTTAATGATCATATATACAGTACATATATATATATATATTGTGGTGGCAGAGTGACAGCACGTCTGGGTGTGGAGGATTTTGATTATTGATTTATTATTGTGTATTGTATATGAGTATTGTGGAGTGGAGGGTGCTTTGTGCACATTATAATTGTAAAAAATTCAATTATTGGACTTTTATCTGGTGTCTAGCGTCTGGTCCGAGGGTTCAAGGGGACGACAGCGCCCCCTATCTGTCACAATATATATATATATATGTAGAGGACAAAACAAAGATAAAGATTTAGGGTGACACCCATATATTATAAAATTAAAATAAATGCAGCTTTTCAATAAAAGAAATCATAACTAAGGACACAAATCTCAGATCAGACTATCCAAGATGGCCACACTGGCAGGAAAAGGCAGGTCCAGGGGGATTGACACTGGAAGTGATGTCAGAAGTGCTGAGGTTGTCCATCATCTGGGGCCTCATATATAAACGGTGTGTGCACACAAAAATGTGGCATAAGCCTGTTTCCACGCTCACATCGCGATGTATAAAACCTAAACTTGGAGTAAAGCCACGCACATTTTCACGCCAGCTAAATGCTTGGTGTACGCAAGTTCTCCACTCGGTTTTGCAAACTGGCGGCACCCAGCGTCAAAGCAGTGCTTTTATTCCAGTGTGGTTTCCCTTTCTTTTTTAGATCCACATCCCTGGTGCAACTTTATCAAATACACTGAAATTAACTGCATATTGTTTATTAGTTTAAGGCATCTGATTGTAATTAACCTGTAACAATATAATGGTTCATGGAATGGCCAAACTATTCCAAATACCATAGCTGCTTTAGCGTTGTTCCTCTCAATGCAATACTCAGAGTATTTATCCCACTGCATCTGAGTGTGGAATCACAGCTCTACAGCAGCTAATCGGAAAGAGAATTTATCGGTATACAGCATCAAGCACATGCTGCCTCAGCCATGCACAGATTGTATTGAACTGCTCTCATACAACAAACGCTTCAGAGCCTTTCCTGTACTGACCTTGTGATTCAGAAACAGTTTCATCCCAAGAACTATAAATGTACTCAGTCCATCAAGTGCTCCTTGTAGTTATTAGTACAATCACATCACTGTAAACTTGCGATACAGCTATAATATTGCACAAACTGAGCCACTTTATAAAGTGCGAATTTACATATGATGAGGATATCATTTTTAAGATTAAATGCAAAAAAATATGTTAATTACATTATACAGATAAACTGTTAAAATTTATTTAACTAATCTACAGTTAGGTCCATAAATATTTGGACAGAGATAACTTTTTTTCTAATTTTGGTTCTGTACATTATCACAATGAATTTTAAATGAAAAACTCAGATGCAGTTGAAGTGCAGACATTCAGCTTTAATTCATTGGGTTGAACAAAAAGATTGCAAAAAAAATGTGAGGCAACTAAAGCATTTTTTAACACAATTCCTTCATTTCAGGGGCTCAAAAGTAATTGGACAATTGACTCAAAGGTTTTTTCATGGGCAGTTGTGGGCAAGTCCGTTGTTATGTCATTATCAATTAAGCAGATAAAAGGCCTGGAGTTGATTTGAGGTGTGCTGCTTGCATGTGGAAGATTTTGCTGTGAACAGACAACATGAGGTTTAAAGAGTTCTCCATGCAGGTGAAAGAAGCCATCCTTAAGCTGCGTAAACAGAAAAAACCCATCTGAGAAATTGCTACAATATTACGAGTGACAAATCCTACAGTTTGGTACATCCTGAGAAAGAAAGCAAGCACTGGTGAACTCAGCAACGCAAAAAGACCTGGACATCCACGGAAGACAACAGTGGTGGATGATTGCAGAATCATTTCCATGGTGAAGAGAAACCCCTTCACAACAGCCAACCAAGTGAACAACACTCTCCAGGGGGTAGGCATATCGATATCCAAGTCTACCATAAAGAGAAGACTGCATGAAAGTAAATATAGAGGGTGCACTGCAAGGTGCAAGCCACTCATAAGCCTCAAGAATAGAAAGGCTAGATTGGACTTTGCTAAAGAACATCTAAAAAAGCCAGCACAGTTCTGGAAAAAGATTCTTTGGACAGATGAAACCAAGATCAACCTCTACCAGAATGATGGCATGAAAAACGTATGGAGAAGGCGTGGAACAGCTCATTATCCAAAGCATACCACATCATCTGTAAAACACGGTGGAGGCAGTGTGATGGCTTGGGTGTGCATGGCTGCCAGTGGCACTGGGACACTAGTGTTTATTGATGATTTGACACAGGACAGAAGCAGCCGAATGAATCCTGAGGTGTTCAGAGACATACTGTCTGCTCATATCCAGCTAAATGCAGTCAAACTGATTGGGCGGCATTTCATGATACAGATGGACAATGACCCAAAACATACAGCCAAAGCAACCCAGGAGTTTATTAAAGCAAAGAAGTGGAAAATTCTTGAATGGCCACATCAGTCACCTGATCTTAACCCAATTGAACATGCATTTCACTTGTTGAAGACTAAGCTTGGGACAGAAAGGCCCACAAACAAGCAGCAATTGAAAGCCGCTGCAGTAAAGGCCTGGCAAAGCATTAAAAAGGAGGAAACTCAGCATCTGGTGATGTCCATGAGTTTAAGACTTCAGGCTGTCATTGCCAGCAAAGGGTTTTCAACCAGTATTAGAAATGAACATTTTATTTCCAGTTATTTCATTTGTCCAATTACTTTTGAGCCCCTGAAACAAAGGGATTGTGTTCAAAAATGCTTTAGTTGCCTCACATTTTTATGCAATCTTTTTGTTCAACCCAATGAATTAAAGCTGAAAGTCTGCACTTCAACTGCATCTGAGTTGTTTCATTTACAATTCATTGTGGTAATAATGTACAGAACCAAAATTAGAAAAAGGTTGTCTCTGTCCAAATATTTATGGACCTAACTGTATATTGTTTATAACTAAACATGTGAGGACACTGTGGTGCAGCGCTAGTGACGATCTGGTGCCCTGTTCGCACCGTATGCTTGCTGGGACTGGCGTGACCCTGGATGGATAGATGGATGGAATAATTAAAAATGTACTACAAAGATATTTCAATGTTGCTTAAAAGTTTTGAAGAATCAGTGTTCTAAGCTTACAGATGGCTTAACATCGATTACAGAGATGATTGTGTGCTACATTTAAAACATTCTAAACTGTACAACATCAAATGCTCTTAGATGTAAACTGCTCAGGTGAGTCCACACTGTCTGTTAGTGGAGTCAGGGTGCTGCATGAAGAATACATCTTACACTTTACACACTTTGAAATTACGTCCAGTATAATAAACTAAAACAATTAGGAATTAACACTCTAAACACTTTGAAATAACATCTAGTACAATACATTAGAAGAAGAAACAATTAGGAATTATAGATCTTACACCGTTATGCTCTATTGACTGACTTCATCTCTTTTTTGTTAATTCACAACAACAATATACTTCTTGCATAGCCCAACATCACACAAGGAGTGACTCAATGGGCTTTAACAGACCCTGTTTTTTGGCAGATCCCAGCCATGACTGCCTAAGAAGACAAAACTTCCACCAAAAAAAAAAAAACTCTCATAGGAAAAACAAAAATGGAAAAAATCTTGGGAAAGGCAATTCAGAGAGAGACCCAATTACATGAAGGTTAGGAATGTAATGGGTATCAAAAAATAGGGTAAATTAAATAGATTATATTAGATTAGATTAGATAGATACTTTATTAATCCCAAGGGGAAATTCAGATACTCCAGCAGCAGCATACTGATAAAAAACAATCCTTTTTCCAAAACAAAGGTCTGTTTCTGAAACTTTCTCAGTTCCTTCCTACATCTGACAATACTAATTTAAACAATAGTATTTTTAGAAATCATGGCGCTAATTAAACCATTTTACAACCTTTTCTTCATAAAACACCAACATAATATAGACATGTTTTTCCATCCAACCCACTATATCCTAACTACAGGAGCCAATCCCAGCCAGCACAGGGCACAAGGCAGGAAGCAAACCCCAGACAGGCTGCCAGCACACCGCACACACACCAGGACAATTTAGAATTGCCAATGCACCTCACCTGCATGTCTTTGGACTGTGGGAGGAAACCCACGCAGACATGGTGAGAACATGCAAACTCCACGCAGGGAGGAGCCAGGACGTGAACCCAGGTCTCCTAACTGCAAGGCAGCAGCGCTACCACTGTGCCACCGTGGACAAGTTTTTAAATGAAATTAATACTTTAAATGAAATTAATACTTTTCACATACAAAGACCCTCAAGAAAAATTTTTTTTTTTGCTTCCAATCAAGGGAAAGCTGATTTCTTCAAAAAAGCCTGCTAGTAGTTTTTAAATATGTTTTAAATAAGTGTTCAGTTTTGATTCATTTACTGTTTTTATTATTACTTTAACTTGGGAAAATGTGTTAGATATTGGAAATGGTGTGTAATATATCAAATATTTAATATTAATACTATTTTTGTTATGTCAGTATTGTTTAATTACATCTAATTTTAGTTTAAATGGAGTTGCTGGCTACAGCTAGAAATAAAATCTCCACAAACATGTATTCCAAACCAAGATAGAAAAAAAGGAAATTATTTAAAATTAAGCTAAATGTAAATCAATATTCATTTACTTGCTTTTCTTTCATATTTGGAAAACTACTTTGCTCTTCTATGCACCATTGCTGACAGAAGGGAAGAATTTATAGATAGGCTAACTTTTGTCAACATAATCTGCTGTGTCCAGTGAAATGTAAAGAATCCATTTTAAGCTTCAAAAGGTGATGTTGCATGACTGTTCCCCTCCTACTCCTTTGTCTATCTGTCTAGTTTTGAGATAAATGGTGGGTTCTAGGCATCCATCATCTACAACTCCTTCTGTCCTTTACCCTACATTCTCGTATACAAATCATCCTTCATCTGCTCTAACATCCTTGTTCTTTTGTCTTTTATTTTATATTCCAACACTTCTTTTTATATCCCCCTTAACCCCAACAACAAACTCCAACCAATTACATTTTATATGATTAGTTCATTCCTGTTAGCTAATTTCAAGCACACAAATATAGATCTCAAATTAATAATTTTCCCTGAAATATTAAGAAAATCTTTTAAAATTTTTTTCTTTTAACTGATGAATGAAACTACGGCATTTTGGATAGGAAATGCTGCCCCTCGGGTTTAGCATGACGACAATGGCAATTTAAACTTGTGATTTGCTAACTATGAATGAAGTGTGTGTACATGGTTTAGAAAGATTCCTAGTAAATTATGCTTTGAAAATGTTTGTTTATAGGCTGCTGTAAAGCTCTTTAATGAAAGCAGATTTGTTAAAAATGTTCCATCAATTTATGCAAAATAACAAAGCAATAATTAACATAACATTTTCAGACTTGCTTCATCCAATTTTTCAGTGTGGATAGATGGTGCCTATCCTGGCAGCAACCATACAAGTCAGGAGCCAACCGTTGTTTGGATGCCAGACCACTGTGGTACCTACACATGCACAAGAAACTGCTTTAGAATCATTAATTCACCTAAGTCACATGCCTTTGGTATGAGGGAAGAAAAATAAAGTCCCAGAAGCACAGGGAGAACATTCAGTCTCCACACAAACAATGAATGGCTGGGAGATCAAACCCAAAAAATTGGAACTATGAGGCAGCAGTGGTCTCCACTAAACCAAGGCCAGTAATTTCAGATTAAGTAATGTACAGTAAATTCATTTTTCATATTCAGTAGGTTAACAAAAATAAAAATTAATTGGATAGTAACAATAATATCTTTTTACTAAATGCTTCATATATTATTCACGCTTCAAGACAAAGGATGAATTAGAATTCTTAATCCGTTCATTAATTAAAATATTATAGAAGACAATTTTGAAATATCTACAAACAATGCTTGCCCAAATGAGTATGAGCCTTTATACCAGTGAGTATTATAATGGACTGACATTTTATTCATAGGCGAGTTTTTTTCTTTTTTTTTTCTTTTTGTCTCATGAATTAGGACCCTATAACTGGGATAAAAAGATGAATAGTAATATCAGACTTGCCAAAATCTGCATTTTTTACAAGCTGTGGTCCTCAAAATACACCACTGCTACTAAAGGGATGAAATCTTACACCATCCTTCCACTTGTAGTTTAAATCTGGCCAATGCATCCAGAAACAAAAAGTGATGCCACACTTTCTAATTAACTATTAATTACTATAAAACACAAAACTAAAAATAAAATTTCTTCAAAATTATTGTGAAAAATAAACTGTGGGAAAGAGCGAAGTAAAAAATGCAAATATGTAAAAAACAGTCATAGCCCATAAACTCCACACCAGGAAGGAAAGATGGTGCAGAGCCTCTGGTCATAACAAACAACATGCTATCCATGAGCAGTGAGGAAAGTCTGTTTTCTGAAAAGACAACTACATATACTCTCCTCTTTGAGCAGAAGCAATTCCTTTGTCCATCATAGCCACATACAACATGGTTCTGATTGTAACCTGTGCATAGAGACCCTCCTGGGTGATCTTGACACCTAACCCCTTCAACTGCATCCTGGGATTAACACATCTGACTCCCAGTGATTCTTTTGTTGCATTCACTGACTCCTTTTCTCAAAGTAAAGATGTCTCCAGCCCCACAGATGTCTGCATCCACATAGTCTATCAAAACCATGTACCAATATTTATAAAGGAAAATGTAAAAAATGCAGAACAATAATAAGGAGATTATATCCAGTAGAAAAAAATATATCCAGTAAAAAAAAAAAAAAAAAAAAGCTTTTGACAACCTTCCAGGTGTCGTCATCAGAGGAAAATGATTGGATAGACAGGAATCAAAGGCAATATATAGTTGGTTATGGGTGGGGTTCAAGGGAGAGGGTAAAAGGAGGGGGGGTTAGTAAAGTAGGGTTCACAAGGTGTTATAAAGTCTTTTATTATTTCAGTGAGGGGGGTTAGCAAGGTGGGGTTCACAAGGTGTTATAAAGTCTTTTATTATTTCAGTGTTCTTGTTTTTAAGTCTGCATATTCAAGTCCAAGTGTCTGTTATTGTTGTTTTCATTAGAGAGCCACAACTCACCAAACTCTCTCACACTCTGAGTATTGGCCTTGAATTTTATTTTCACAGTGTCCCAGTTAAACGTGTGTCCGGTGGAACTTGTTTATGTGTAAATCAGTGATCGTGGGTCTTTCCTTCTGATGGCATATACGTGTTGCAAGTCTTTTGGATGTTTGTTCCACGTATACCGCTGGGCATGCTGCATGGAATACTGTAAACTGTGTTTCTTGTCTCTGTGCTTTTAGCATTGAAAAGGACAGTCCATAAAGTGTCTGCCAGTTTTGTGTGTTATCTTGATTACACATTTGGACAGGACGCGTGCTGTACTTTCTGACACGCCATGATGATAAAGGGAGGGTGTGGTAAGTGCATTGGAGGACTGAGTTGGAGTCGACTGTTTGCTGAGGTCCATGTTGTTTCCTATATAGGCATTGTTTAATAAATGTCTTGTGGTAGCTGTTTGAGGTGATCAGATGAAAAAGATAACGTCTTTTATTCTTTTTTGTGTCCATTGTGTTACAATGGGTGTTACTCCTTTTGAACAAAGTCCTAACACAACTCTGTTTATATGATGAAGGGTGGTTGCTGGAAAAGTATAGTATTTTTCCAGCATAACAATCCTTGCAATAAACACTTGTAATTAAACTGGTGTGGTTACCACTTTCAATAGAAATGTCAAGAAAATTGATGGCCCTTTAAGACTTAAAAAAGAAGAAAATCCAAATAATAAAAAAGACTTGATGACCAACACCTTCCAAGCCCCAATTTATTAATCCACCCCTTCCCTTATAACCTCCTCCTCAATCCTCACCCTTCACCAGCTCTATTTTGCCTTTGATTCTTATATGTCTAATCATTTTCCTCTGATGATGACACCTGATAGGTTGTCGTAAACTTAGGAATGAAACACTATTTTAAGATACGTGACTCATTTTCTTCCTTTCTGGATCTCTAGTTACAAATATGCATATATGTGTTATATATATATATATATATATATATATATATATATATATATATATATATATATATATATATAAAAGAGAGAGAGATCTGGGATCTTGAGTTGGTTTGTCATGTGGTGGATACGCTGTATCAGTGCATGCTCCTAACCTAACCGACATTGTTTATGCACAAAATGTCACTATTATCAATTATTTCAGAAGTGCCTTATCAATAAATGATGGTGGGTTAATCATGAACTTACAGTCCATATACCACTGATGGAAGGTATGCTTCAATGTATTTGCTGATGCATGTCATATCTAATCTCAAAGCTAAATTTAATATTACAATCTGATAGCTTTGGACATTTTATTTTTGATATTCTGGTTGTTATACTCTAAAAGACTATCACAACATTTAAATAAATAAACAATATCCTGATTACTATATGCAAGTTTCAAACCAAATATTATCTTAATGTTATTCAAAAACATCAGAACTAAATAATATAGTAAGTTTCGTTTCTTGCAGCTATTTTAACATTTCACGTTTCTGACAGTAGATGGCAATATTTTCTTACTTTTAGGAGAATAAGCTGCTACAAGATGCAAGATTCTTTCTTTCACTGGTGACAGACTAAGACAATTATGCACATATGTACGCAACACACAATAAATGTATACAGTAGGTACAAAATATTTGTATTTTAAATGTTTCAAACATAGATCCCTAGTGTTAATATTCGGCCACAATGGCATTTACAAAATGAACAAACTCATTTAAGTAAAATATGTTTAAGTATACTGCCTGACTGCTGACACAGATTTTGCTGTTTGCTATTGAATGTTAAAAAAGATTTCTTTGGCATGGCATGCTGTGACTGCAATTTTCTGCCATTTGTAATAAATGTTATCATTGTCTAATTATAATGATACATATTCTCAGAGGATGTAAAATAGCATTATATGACCTTTTCCTGTTAACATCTGTTGATACCATAATTTAAATGTATTATTTTAATATTGTGAATTTTCTGCCTTTTTATTTAAAAAAATCAAGCAAGAAAATATTACAAACTGTAGCAGATTCAAAAAGTTTTTATCCCAATAAATAGCTCTGAAAATGTTATATAAAGATTCAAATTGCACATATGTATACATTGTTGAATGATGTATTGCTTTTCTGTTCTTTTTTCTGTTGGGTGCAACTACTGCTAATGTGAAGGCTGACAAATAAAACTGGAAGTTGATCTGAACTCAGTTTACTTCTGTACCTCAGTCTGACAATATTCGTCAAGCACAGTCACAATTACAATTTTTTTTACAAAAAAGGTCTTGAAATTTTAATTTACTTATGGTTTGTATCATTTGCTTTAACAACTCTAAAACATGCACATATAAGTGCTACCTCTCTAATAATTAAAAAAATATATGTAATTTTATCAGGACATTGCTAACAGTCAATGGAACAGTATGCTTATTGCACATTTTAATTTTTGATTATTTTTCAGCATTTACAGTGTTTGTGTACTTTGCAAATACTGTATATTCCGTAAGCCTTTAAATATTAAACATCTATAATTCAGCAACATACCTAAGCACTCTGTGTAAAGAAGTATACTTGTTTGTCTCTTCAAAATATACACATTTAGTAAGTGCTTTTTAAATTTCATTTTGCTCAGCCTTTATTAGCTGTGCCCATTTAGAGGTAGTCACTAAACTAAGATTCTTATTAGGTATATGTGTGAGTGCATACTCGGTATCTGCTTAATTTATTTTAGTTATTTGTTATTTTATATATAAAGTGTGTGGAACATATATGAGATTGTGTAATCTGAAATATTTACACAAAAACAAAATCACTCCTTGAAATAAGAAATGAAAGAAAGTTTCTTTATAGATCATTTATATTTGAATACCTGACACATTTTTCTGACCTTCTGTTTGAAAGAGTAGGTTCAGAAAATGAACGAATAAATGGAGTATGGAAACAGATGTAGCATTCATCCATTCATTTTCATGTCACATTCGTGTCACAGGTCAGGCTGTTATTTAGACATCAACAATGGTTATCCATGTTGCCTCTGAAAGGCCACAAAAGAATGCATGATGTGGCTTTAGATGTGTCCAGAATAATGTTCACCGGCCTTTACTGAGTACCTCTTTGTGGTATAATTAGGATATACAAACAGGGCTGAATATTTTAAAGGAAGTGTTTTTAAAAAGCAATAAAAACATAATTGTTATTTTTATTGGGGAGTTTCAGAGGCGGACAGCTCTGCTTCAGTTGCTCATTTAGTTAAACTTCAGCTCAGTTAAACAACATCTCTATGTTCCTCCTATTTTATTTCTGAAACAATCTCCTCTCCATTGCCCTTCATCACCTCTGCAGCAATATTCTCCTCTGATGGGAGAGGCAAGGTATGGCACATCCTTATCAGCAGGCGGACCCAGCTTTTTGTTCCCTTCACTCCATTTTGCTTCCTGCAGGTGCTGAATAATCTGGTGAACTGATTACTTGATACGCTAGCAGCGCCTTAAGTTATTCAGATGAGTAAGTACAGAGGAAAGTCACAGAACTAATGAGGTAATGTCACATTATATTCATTATTTAGTGTATCTTGTAATTGCAATTATAAAATTATGGTGCTGCTTATTAAATAAACTAAATCTGTCCTGAATGTAACAATTTAATATTTTAAAAACTGTGTAAAATTTACAACATACAGCACTGTGAAGAAGTATTTGCACTCTGTCTGATTAAGTATGTTATTCTGAATGTCTCTTGTCTCTTTAATAAATCTCTGAAGGTAAAAATAAACCTTAATGAACAAACAAAATATTTTGTTAATTGCCTCATTTGTTTACTAAAAACATTAATGAAATGCTTAGTGCCACAGGCCAAAAAAGGTAATTTCCCTCCTTGGGCCCAATGACTGGCTTAACATTTAGAAGCAGTAACAGCAATAAAATATTTCTTGCTCTTATTGATCAGATTTTCCAAGTACTTTTGAGAATTTTTACCCTCCTTTACCTTTCCTTTTTGTAGAAATATTTTAACTCTGGGACATTTGTGGCTCTTTCAGCAGCAACTGGTAGGTTCACGTTGTGTCTCGATATCATAAAGAGGGCTGGGACTAGGCCACAACAAGGCCATTTCAAAACTTTAAAATGCTCATTCTATAGTAATCACACCCAAGAAGTCCTTGTGTGTTATGGATTACCATCTTGCACAATCAGTTTGTGCTTCATCTTCACCTTAAAAAGCATTAACTGATATTTTGCTGGAGGACATTTTTTTATTTAATAGCAGCACATCCAAGTTGTGGTGTAACAAAGCATCACCATTTCATACTACCATCATTATGCTTGCCTACTGTTAGGAAGTTCTTACTACTCAACTTTTAATTTTCTCCAGTTATAATGGGACCCAATTGAATGTAAAAGTTCCACTTTTGAATCATATTTCTTGAGAACACAGTTGCAGAATTCATGAGGATCATCAATGTATAAATATAAAATGAACAGTCCAGATTTTCCTGTGTGGTGGTTTCCATCTCACTACATTGTTTAGAATCCCATTTCGCCCACTGGCATTTTGATTGTGAAGTCTGTAGTACATACCTTAGCTGAGATAAGAGATGCCTACAGATTCATTATTTTGTTTTTTAAGGTTTTTTGTGACTTCTTGGAAGTTCTTACACCTTGATCATGAAGAGTTTTTGGCAGCACAGCAACATATCTTCAAATTGATGATTATCTGAAATTTTTTGGCAGCACAACTCTGTAGTTCTGTGACTTAGAAATTGCATCAGAAACCTTCAAAATTTTCTGATTGTTACATAATGTGTTTCTGAAACCCAACTACAGATATATCTATTACAGATGTAAACAATCAGATTTACACTGGACAGTATATGCCTAAATCAATTATTCTATCATACATCCATTCATTTAACTGAAAACGTTTAACCCAGTTTCAGTGCAGGAACAGCCAGGGCCTATCCCAGCAACTTATGATCCAAGGCAGGAACTGGCACTGGATGACCACCAGCCTATCGCAGTGCACACTTACACACACAATGGACTAGTTTAAAGTTACTGGCCAACCTTTATTGAACACTATGACATGCATGTAGACAACTTCTAAGCAGACAGTGATAGTCCCAGCATTTAATCACAGTAATTGCCATGAGGCAATGATATTACCACTGCAAAAGCCTGCCATTCAGATATTTGAGGGTTTTCATTTGGTTCAGAATACCAGGAGGGCAAACAATTTTTCAAACCTGAACACTGTATGTTTCATTACTTTACACACCAAAGAATGAAAAGAAACACCAAACTTGGAGTCTTTATTTCTGTCAGAGTCTCCTCTGTGTTCTAAAGTCACCCATGAAAAACTTCACTTTGAAACATATACAGGCACAACACTGTAATAAAAAAGAGCCACAATATGCTAAAACTTTATTGATTCAGTTAAGAGGTCATATTGGGGCACAGCATATCCCATTATCACTGGTGGAAAGGCAAGAACTAGCCATGGATGGAACAACAGTTCACTGCAGTGCCCACCAACCTGAACAAGGTGCTTTTGTGGCCTCCTCATGCTCAGAAGGAATATGGAGTAAGAAAATGTATTAAACAAAAGACAATTTTTAAATCAAATAATAACAGCATTAAATAAAGAACAAATAAAAATACAAAAACATTTAGTATCATCTTTCTTCTCTCTCTCTTACTCTGTCCTGTCTTCCTTTCGGCTGTGGAATACTTTTCAATGATTGTTCTCCCAACTTTAACCTCAGATGGGTTTTGGCCTAATGGTGGCTTTATAACCTTTTCTGTGAGGCACTTCCAGCAAACTGGAGAATCAATTATGGGGTCATGGTGATTCCATCAGAAACAAGAGACTAAAGTTTCCTGTACCTTCAGCATCCCCTAAGAGACCAGTACTCTATGACAGCCACATGATCCCATACACATTCAAGCAGGACCTTGTGCTTCTGCTTGGAGCCTTTCTATATATATTGCCAGATGTAGTTCAGAACAGGTAATCCTCCTGAAGCTAAATATGTTTGGGCCTGGCCAGTACTTGGATGGGTGACCAACCAGGAAAAGCCTGGGTTGCAGCTGGAAGAAGGGGCACTTACCCTGTGCTCTGAATGTTGATCTCAATGCCTTAGGGCAGTGATGGGGACACTGTGCTGTAAAACTGAGGCCCTGACTGTCTGTGGCCCTAAAAGATGTCTGGGCATCCTTCTTAAAGAGTAGAGTATATCCCAATGTCCTGACTAGATTGCCCACCATGGCCTTGTCATTTTGGCCCCTGTAAGAACATTAGGTGTTGCTGTCGCCCTGTTAAACCCAACAGACAGACGCAGACACAGGTTAAAATGACCCAGAAGTATTTTTAATTCTTCCTTTTCTAAGCAGTGCCTCCAAAGCACCCCACCAACAATAAACAGGCAACATAATACAATAATTAAGCACAATAATTCTCTCTTCCAGCTCCCAACAAGCTCTGTCACACTCCTCCCGAGTCCGGCTCGCTTGCTGGGTCCACACCAGTCCTTTATATAGTCCTTGACCCAAATGTGCTAGCACTCCCGGGTCAGATGGAGAATTAGCTTTTTTCTTCAGTTCAGAAGTACTTCTATACTTCTGTCCCTGTGATTTTGAAGTACTAGGTAACCAGTTGGGAATCCCCAGTCTCCCTGTAGCGTCTTCTGGTGGCACACATAGTACCCAGCAGGGCTGGGTTGCAGAACTCCAAGTCCCATAGTACCCTGTGGGCATCCGGGGCACCGCTACAGTCCAGGGAAGCTGCCATCTATTGTCTTGGGAGAGGCAGTGTCCTTAATCAGTTGCCTTGCCCCATCTTTCCATTGCAGGGGCGTCCTGGGTCCGTCTTCCACACCCCCTAATCATCCCTGTCTCTAACTAGTTGTCTCTCACTTCTGTCACTGTTCTGTGTTATGTTGCCCTTCTTCAATTCCTGGTCCCAACTGGGTTTCCCTCTGCAAAACAATCTTGGATGATAACAAACCACACAGCCACATCTTCAGTTATGATATTAGTGCTTTCTAAACATAGATACTATAATGACATAAGTTGATTAATGTAGAATAGGTGACTCTGATTATTGCTTTCATGTACTCTAATAATTCTTTCCACATCCCTGAAAGGTGTGATTATTTTCTGAAAATTGTTTTACGTTACTGGAGCTCAGTAATTCATTAATATATAGCAATGAACATTTCAGGTACAAAAAGAGATTGCATAACCTGCATAGAGCACATGTCATTGCAAACATTTGGTTCAGCTTCTTCATATACTGCTATAACAGAAAACTTTTATCAGATTAAAAGATTAAAAATACCTTTTAGCTTTACAGCTTCAGTGATTAGGAAACAAACATTTATGTATCTGTTTCACAATTCTGAAGCTCTTCTGAGTGCATCAAGTTTTAATACTCTGAAAACCATAACACCTTTGGCAAGCATCTGTTTAAAAACTGTGTTGTTAACAGAATGATAGCAGGAACATTTTTTTAAATATGTAAAAAAGAGAGAGATACAACTATTTCACAAACATCTAAATGAATTGCTAAATAGCTACATGATAAAAAAGGCAGTTTGCTGCAAGAAACTAGACTAGGTGTGTTTTAAATTAAGTTATTTTACTTCAGGATATTAGGAAGAAAATATGTTATCTTATAATCTGTTTTCAGAAGAAAAGAGTTTACACAGTTGTTGATTTTCCACATGGTGTTATATTTTCTCTTACAGTATTTTTGAGTCATTTTCACTGTCCAGGGTATCCATTTTGTTCCTGGCAGGCCTCAACATCTTTAGATTTTCTGCAGAAGCAACCCTCTTAGTGAAAATGTGTTTTACACTTGTAATACAACTCCTTGCGAAATTACCTTTATTGTTGTGCTATATCCATCTTAGTAGATGAATTCTGTTGCACTTTCATGAATGCTTATGCAAAGAGCTGGAGTCAATTTTTTGTCACTGGTCAATTAGAGGTGGCTGCCTTCTTTTGCTAAAATAGTTGCAGTGAAGAAGTCACTTCATGAAGAGCATGACAAGCTCAAAGTTCTCGCACTCACAACTTTTGCTTTGTTAGGAACTGGCCTATTTAAACAAGCAGCTCTTCACAAGATGATGATAAAAGATAAAAGTCATGCCACAATTAATGATCCTGAATAAAATCCTGGATAAGCAAGACACTGTAAGTTATTAAAAATAAAATACCTGAAGAACTAGTAACAATATAGATAATAATACTGAACAAAGAAGGATTTTGTTTGTTGACTTTTACAGAACATAACTTTACATAATGAACTGGATTAAGGGTGTTCAATAATGGATGCCTGGTTGGATCTTGATACAAGTCTTTGAATTTGCATATTGTTTTTGTTTTCTGTTAGGCCTTTTCTTAAAAATGCTTGCATGAAAATATTTTTCCTTTACTTACAAATAACTTCAATGTTTTGTATTAATTGTTGACTTCATTATGTAACAGTTTTCTCTTTATATTATAGTCTACAGTTTCCTACATTTATGACTCCTATCCTTCAAATTGTTGCTGTCCTGTTCTGAAAATAGATAGATAGATAGATAGATAGATAGATAGATAGATAGATAGATA
>JANRMT010049829.1:48541822-48658211 GCA_026402145.1 Polypterus bichir lapradei
ATAGATAGATAGATAGATAGATAGATAGATAGATAGATAGATAGATAGATATTGTTCTGAGGGTCTGAATTATAATTAAAGATATTTGTGTCAGTAATTTTTTAATGAACATGAAAATAACATAATTTCAGGTAACGTTTGTCCACAGCAGGTTATGCTGCTCTCTTTAGATAGCAGACCAGAGTATTCTTTGAAGTGTTTCTTTGTCAGAGTTTAATTCAAAACTGAAAAAAATCTGCATGATGGCCGTTGAATCTTCCAAGGATACCCCAACTCTTTGTGCAAGTGCCACTAATTACCTCTATCAATAATTAGTCAAATACACATTGTAATATTAAACACTTTGTAGTAACTACTCTTTAAAATATTTAATGACAATTGCTCATTCTTAAAGCTACAAATGCTTAAAAGACATTCTACAAACCACGGGATGGAGTTAATGATTGGCCATGTAGATCGGCTCAGCATATAAAACTGAGAAGCACCCGGCAGGAGTCTTCTTTTGATTGTCTGGCGTTGGACTGAGAGGGTAGCTGAGTAATTTGGATACAGCAAATCTTATTGAGCATTGTTGAACACAGAGCGTTATTTGATTTTTTCACCGATTTTCTTGTATTTTGTGTATGTGACATTTTTTCCCACTTTTGATTTTGATAATTGTTTTTCTGTTCTCTTCATTTATGTCCTGGGAGAAGGAGGAAGAAGAAGAGCTGTCTAATTGTGTGTTTTGATTATTTTTCTATCACCTTTATTTTTGAGCCATGTATATACTTTACATATTCACCTTTTTCTTTTTTTTTGTTTATTGTTGGATATACTTATATATAAATTTGTTCAGTGTCAAGAGGACTGCATATAATTTGAAGTGCATGACACTAGAATCTACTGTCATGCCATTGTCCAAGTATTTCATCAGAGGAAGCATTATTTATTTATTTATTATTTGTTCCTTAACTCCAGACCTATTAATGGTATACCACAAATACGGTTATAGCAACAAACTATTCAAACTTCTTTTAGAGGGAACTGAGCAGTAGGCCAAAATTAGCTGGATGGTTGACTCCTTCTCTTGATCCTGTGTATTTTTTTTATCTCTCTCTCTCTCCCTTTTATCTTTATCTCCACCCCATCACCCTAACTGCTGATAGAACGTCCTTAAATAATGAATACCTCCTAGTCAAATTAATTACAATCAATATGAAATCTGATTACTCTGAAATCTGTTACATACTACAACTTGTTTTCTGTTTAGTACTGCTTTATACGGTTAATCTCTGTGTGGATTTACTTTTCATACTACAGTTTTATTCCCACATAATAGAATGTGCCGATTAAGTTGATTGTTACAGGATGGGCTCCTGTCCAAGGATGGTTACTACAGTACCTTGCACTTGATGCTTTTAAGTCCCAGTGACCCTGAAATTCATGATCTATATGTAACAATGTCAAAGCCAACAGAACATTTCTCCTCTAGATTTTCCTTGGGAATGGTTGATCCTTTATGCTAAGGAAAAAATAAAAAGACAGTCATTTTCATTGTATTTGTTTCTTAGTCATTTCTACTTGAAAAAACAATGGTGCAAAGAGTGACAAAATTGCTGTTAAGGTAATCAAAGTTCTGATATTAGGTGTCAACATTTTTGGCAGTTGTCGAAAATGGGCTGTTGACACGTTTGAAAATGTGTAATGTGCTTAAACTGATGTCCCACTCCAGGCTGCATTCACTCACCTGCATTAGAGGATCTATCTATCTATCTATCTATCTATCTATCTATCTATCTATCTATCTATCTATCTATCTATGATATAGTGCCTTTCATATCTATCTATCTATCTATCTATCTATCTATCTATCTATCTATCTATCTATCTATCTATCTATCTATCTAATAGTGCCTTATCTATCTATCTATCTATCTATCTATCTATCTATCTATCTGTTTACTAACTGATCCATCCAGTTCAGGGTTGTGGGAATCTTTTCCTGTTTTAGAAACATTGAGTATATGGGAATAATCTCCCCAGAGGGTAACACTCCAATGTTCCCAGTTCACATAATATCAAATGTATAAGAAACCTGGCAGTTTTGGAGAAAAAAATCATACAGATACAAGCACAGAAATCTGGAGTTGGGAGACTGCAACCCCAAATACAACATCACCATGGGGGGCATATTTATATAAATAAATTTCTTCCTCTACAGAGATATTTATTTTATGATCTGTATCAGAAAGCTGTCATGATGCCTCTGAAAGTCACACTCTGACATACAAAACATGTTTTTTCATAGATTTTATAGAGAATAATCCTGATCTTATTTAATTTAAAGGAGCCTAGTGATGCACACATTTGATAGGAATTGAAAAGTTTGAGGATATTTCATGGGGGCGCAAAAGCTTCAAAACATGTTGGTGTCGGCTGTGCCACGTGGCCAAAGGGTGGAGACCATAGCTCATATCAGATAATGAGATTGGTCACCAAAATGCAACAAAGTCACAGAGGTGCTAGTTACGATGACACCAACTCTGGACAAAATGTATCCAAAAATGTATTTTAAATGCTTTTATGAAGTATAGTCCACAGATCAATTCAATTCAGGCTGTATGACAATAAACACAATGGCCTAAAAATTCCATCATGAAGCAAAATGCAAGCAGTGCATTATATTAGTACGCCAAATTGTGTCTGATGTAGAAAAGAGTGTCTATTGTTCAGCAAATTCCCTTTAAGAATATTTCATAGAATACTTCAGGTATAAACTAAGCAAACTTTTTGTGACATCATACTCCAGCCTGGGTGAAGATACAGACTGGCATATTTGCATACACTTGTGCAGTCTACACCACTTGTGCTGTGTGGCCAATGATGATAACCAATGCACGTTTTCATATAGTATAATATGACTTGAAGTTATGCATACAAATATGAAGGACAGAATAAAAAATAAATCAGCATCAAAAAAATGGCTTCCTAAATGGAAACAGTCCGAAAGTGTTTGATTTAAAGTAAAATAAAAGACTGACACAGTTTGATATTTTTAAATTCACACTAACCTTGTAGCTATATCCAGCATAATGGCTTTAATACTGACCTTGACATTGATGCCCATCTCTTACTGCAGCTGGTGGTCTGTCAATGCTTGTGCTGATTTTTCATCACCGCAGGTACAGATTAACCAGTGATTCCACTGATGAGAAAGTGGACTTTTCTAATCTCTGCAGCCTGCTGGCATCTTTTGCTAAAGTTACCTTGAATCATTTAATACTCCAATAATAAATGATCTATTACCATTTAGGAGATTAGAAAAACTTCACGCTTACATTATCTTACTTTGTTTGATTTAGACCTTTGGCAAAAAAGGTGCTTGACAGATTGCCACAGCCTGGTTCAGAAATTCACAAAACTCAGAAGTAAATTAAAAAGACCGTTCTCTTGAATTTTGTATTTTAAGTTTTTGGACAGTGTTCTGTTGGCATCACTGAATAAAAGAGTATGGTGTTTTCAAAGACTAAGTTTAAAGGCTCTTTTGTATTTTTTATGTCTGCTTTAAGCTGGACGTTCAGTTTTTCTTGAAATTACCATGTATTATTTTTAATTGATAGAATGACAACTAATAAGGAGATAATTGGCAGACACCAAAGTAACCTCAAATGAAGTAAAAGTATGCTAATACAGAAAAGAGAAAGGAATGAATGAGTCACTTTTTAACTGTGCATGTCTTTCAAAAACTCAATTTAGAATGCAGCGTGGAAATATTCTGGCCTTTTACCAAAGATCTTCAGAGGACTGCAATGGAAAATTTTTTGGTAGTGGTGGTGATAGTTTAAAGACTTTAAAATGATTTAAATACTTTTCAATTCGAATTTACCTTTATACAGGGGAGCTCTAGAAAAGAAACTAAGGCAAATGATTTATACAGCATTAAAAACTGCACATTAGGTCAGCAATGTGTTAAGCCCTATAACCTCCACAATACTCCTGGGTACTGCGCTTTCAATACATTGGTGTCTACAAGCTTAACTGTGGATTTTTATCATTATAGATAGAATAAGCATATATTGGCAAAGATGACCTTTCACTAAGAAAATACTGTTTTTTCTGCATGCTGTTTAACAGCTATAAACATGGCTCTAAATGTACTTTTTTCTTTGTAAGTTGTTCATTTTCAGTATAATTTTTTTAGAAGAATAACATTAAGTTTCTTTAATAGTATTTTGATAGTTACAATTATACCACTGTTTATCTTAGACTTTAGAATTTAATGTTTCTTGCTTTATTAATTTAACCTTTGTCTGGCAAAATATATCATGAGTTATTTTCAGATATAAAGAGTAAAAATAAAAAATTATTTATAAAATACGTAACTTTATAATCAAGGTCTTGTGTCAGTTTTTTTTTGTGGCTGGGTCAATTCTACATTTAATCATGGTATTCAGTTTTACATGTTAAATTCAGAGTGTCATTTAATTTTATATGTTAGATCTTTTGATTATTACATGGCAAGATTAAGTAAAAGTGACATATTGTTCATTCTGTAAATCAGAAACAAGGTTTGATTTCCTGAATTGCACCTGAAGCAGTTGGGATTGGTTGCAGCTACCCTCAACCTTGTAAAAGACAGAGTAACATATCAGTTTTTAACAGGTAAACAGTTCACTATTAAGGGGGTTATATATTTATTTAAGACTAGTCACATTAACTGTTGAAGTTATAAATTTAAAAGTATTGAATATCTCTTGCTCTATGTGTACCTTCAGCACCTTTTCACAGTAAGTGTCTGAACTTCTCATTCTGCTTTGAAGCATGTACCTATAAAGTCTTTTTCCCAGCAAAGCCTTGTGCTCGTCTCCTGTCCTCTTTTATACTTCAAGTCTATGAAGATGACTCTCAGCATGCCTCCTAAGCCTTCATTCCTCCTCATGGTTCTCATGCTCACACATCCTCTTTTGATCCTTTCACCAAAGCCAAACTGATCAATCAGATTGCACTAAGGGAGTTGAAACACACAATCCTTAGCGTTTATTATATAGTAGATATAAAATAGAGTCTTAGCCAGTATTGCCCAGTAAAGTTTCAGACTGCTTGTTTTAGTACGACTATCACAAGATCAAAGGAAAGGGAACTGTTTTTACTTTTCAAAATAGGAATGGTGTTTTCATTCGTTTACTCTATAGAAAGAATAAACAAATACATAAATATGTTTTATGCTACTCAATAACAAAACAAATATTGTTCATTAATTATACCCTATCACAGTCTCATCATCAATTTAAAAACATTATATTTGCCATGCATAATGACTTTCAGGGTTTGCTCCTTTGATTTGATGTGAATTAAATATGTGAAATCCTTGCTAATATTTTCTTCTAGAACATTTTCACCAGACTGCTGTTCACTCACTACTGTACTTCTACTTCATTATAATTCTAGTCCGCCTCCAACTGTGAAAATAATAAAAAAATCATGTATCGTTGTTCATACTGTACACATTTGATTTTCTTTGGGAGTAAACATCAAAATTTGTAATCAATAAGGTTGTGAAAACTTTACTTAACTGTTTATAAGTAATTAGAGAATATTATGAGTCATGTTGCCAATCAATATTTTATTTGCAATATTTTCTTTTAAATAGTTACTTTGTAATTGCACTGTATGGGTGTTGTCAAATTCTTAATTGTTAACATTTTTTACAGTATTTATTAAGTCTGTTTTAAACTTGCATTCATTTTATATAGTTAGTCATTCTTCTGTTAAATATACATATTCATTTTAAAGCGCTTTGGATGAATGTTTAAGCTGATGTTCAAGCAGAAGGCATTTAGAATTAACTATTGACTAAGGCTTTGCACTTTGAAGGACAGGTTGACAGTTTTCAAACTCCACTTAAAACTCATTGACTGCAGAAATATAAACAGTCACACAATACAGTGGAACCTCGGTTCACGACCATAATTCGTTCCAAAACTCTGGTCGTAAACTGAGTTGGTCGTGAACTGAAGCAATTTCCCCCATATGATTGTATGTAAATACAATTAATCCGTTCCAGACCGTATGAACTGTATGTAAATATGTAAATATATGTAAAGATTAAGCGCAAATATAGGTAATTACACCATAGAATGCACAGTGTAATAGTAAATTAATGTAAAAACATTGAATAACACTGACACAAAACACCCAGGCTCCCTGCTTAGCTACACGAGCAGGCTCGCTCGCGCTCTCTCTCTCTCTCTGAACAGAGGGGAACATTTGAACAAATCCGAACTTTAATTTAAAAACCAACCACAAGCAACCAAAAAACATTGCAGGAGTTCATGCTAATAGCCTTACAGCCCGATCGCTGTAAACACTTTTTTTAAAATGAGTTTTAAACACAGCGGAAAAAAAGGAACATTTGAAAAAAGCAAAAAGTAACATTGCAACAAATCACGCTATGAACAATTCCATGTAAACACTTTTTTTTAATGAGTTTTAAGCACAGCGGGAAAAAAAGGAACATTTGAAAAAAAAAAAAGTAACATTGCACCAAATCACGCTATGAACAACTCCATGTACGACACTTTAATGAGTTTTAAGCACAGGGAAAAAAGCGAACATTTGAAAAAAGAGAAAAGTAACATTGCAACAATTACGAACTGAAAAATTAACTTTTGAAAAATCCGTAATACAAAAACCACCAAGAAAACTAACCTTGATTGAGTCGAGTTCTGGCATGAAGTGAGGAGGAACTGGGTGGAGAGGAGGAAGAGTCTGGCTCCGCAATGGAGGGATGTTTTCCTTCAGGTGTTTTCTCTCTTGTGATTTCTTGGGTTTCTGGTGTTTTTAGCTGTTTAGCTGGTGGGAGCGAAAGCCTCATGCAGCCATTCCAAAAACAAAGTCCTTGTGACCCAACCCTTCATGTTTGACCTCCACATTACTGGCAGTCTAGCTTTGTTTACATTGCGCTGCTTGAAAGCACGAGGGTTCTCAAATTGATAAATGAGTAAACTGGTAAACAGTTTTTCCACCTCTTCCAGCACTTGAAGCCTCTGCCTGGTTAACGCTGTAACTCCTTTTGCAACATCAGCTGCTTTAATAGATTCTTTCTGCTTTAGAATAGTCGAAATCGTAGATTTTGACTTCTTGTACTCGGCAGCAAGATCAGTAACACAAATGCCACACTCAAACTTTTCAATAATTTCTTTCTTTACTTCGATTTCAATTTTCTTCAAAACTTTCTTCTCACCACTCTTCACTTGCTTAGAAGCCATAATTAACTGCAAAAGCACACGAAATACTGTAGAGCACAAAGAGAGCGCAGGTAAAGCACGCACATCTGACTAAGAACAATGAACAGGGAGCGGCTCTGCTTAAACACAGTAATCAGCGCGTATGAACCAGCCAGGCAGGCACGTGACACGCACCCTCCCCCCTCTCGCTCAGCAGCAGGCAGGCAGGCACGCACCCCCCGTCCAAGCGGCAGGCAGGCAGGCAGGCATGTGCACGCCCTCCCCCCCACCAGTAGCAGGCAGGCAGGCAGGCAGGCACCTTTTGGCCATGTACCGAATTGTACGTGAACCGAGACGTTCGTGAACTGAGGTTCCGCTGTAATTGCAAAATGTTCATGATATTAGTCCGGTATGATATTAGAATTTTGTTTTCATTTCTTGTACTGATGCAATGACTCATAAGCATTCCAGTCAATATAGTCAAATGCTACATTAGTTAGTTGAATGAAATGAAAATAACAATCTCTTTAAATTATATATATCCGGTTAACCAAAACCCCCTGGTTTATAATAAAATGATGTCTGACCAACAAGCACTATACAACAGATAGGAAAAATACATGAAAAATGTTTTGAACATGGGGCAAGTCTACAAGCCATTTTCATTGAATTAGCACTTCAAAATGTGATTTTTTACTTTTAACATAAAAATCAGGGACAGATTTTTTTTTTATTATTCTGAAATGTCTTCCTCAACCTAAAGGGTGGCCTTCCTATTCTTAAGTTCATGTAAAAGAAAATGTTTTTGGCACTGTACTTTCTTGGGTTGCTAAAGGAAAGGGTACACCTGGTGCTTCTGCTTTGCTTTCTATGATTTCAGATCCCTTTGCATCTGTGTTCCTATTTCTTGCCTTGAGCTAACTACTCAGTAGAGAATTCTTGATGTTGCTGCTGGATCTGTGACTGATTGTGCCTTTTAGGACTTCAAGTATTACTCATACTTCTGCCAATGGTAGTGTTATAGACTTTTTGTTTTTTGCTAGTTGAATATTATTTTTTAATTTTTGATCTTCTCCTTGTCTTTTTAATTGATTTCATCATGACTTCTCTTTAATTTCTTTTGTATATATGAAGTAACACATTCATAGTACAGCTTCATTTCTCAATTAAAATTTGTAAAATATATACAAGTGATGCTATCATAAAAGTTTAATCACTGTTTGCATACTGGGTAATGCAAGATAAGCATAAAAAGTAATGGGTGGGTCCTTCCTAGTTTATTTCTATGTAGAACTTTACCATGATAAACTTCACCTATTGTAAGCTACTAAATAGGAATACCATAGTACGAGTATAACCCTTGTCACACACGTGCGAGTAGAAGGCAGCTAAAGGGTTTGAGTAATTGTAATACCACATCAGGCCAGGGGATGGCAGGATGTACTGACTGTCTTTCTCAGTTCCATGCAGGCCATTCCCGGGAAATCCCACCAGGTTCTGGTGCCTTGGATGATGTCACTTCCGGTTCTGGGCCTGATGACGTTGCTTCCTCTACGGGCCTTTAAAGCCTCCATCTTACCTCCAGTCTGACAGTTCTGTTTTGGACTCTGTGAACATCTCTGTTCAATTATTTAAACTTTTGCAGCCAGGATATAATATACGGGGGTCTTCCCCAAACCTTTATGATGTCTGGAGTGAATTACTTGTCACATCCTATTTAAACTTATGCTGGATAATATTATAGAGGCAGAACCTTTTTAAAAATAAACACATTTGTGTACTATATCCATAAACACATGAGTTTGTTTGCTTTTAAATGTATATTATGTTTACAGTGTCTGATTTGGAAATGACAGCTTCAAGTTTTCAGTCAGAGCCATTGGAAAAGCCTGTGTCTTAATCAATTTTGTGTAACCTCACAAGCCCTTAAAGTGGGAAGCATGAAAGTACAGCCTGCATGATGAAAAAATTGCCAGCAAGAGCCATTTTCATTTTAGAGCTTCCCACTTAACTCTTAATACTTAGATTGACTCTTGTTTTGAAAAGTTTACAGAACCCTTATCACTTGCATTAAGGCTCACAAACACTTGACTGGAATTGATCAGAATTTCATCATTTCCAGTGCCTCATGTGTAGAGTTGGCTGTAAGAGTGTATTTGCTGGCACAGAAGAACTTGCATCATCTTTTTTTGTTGAATCATCCACTTAAAATGGATTGGGTGGATTATTATTCAGCGTTCTTTCAAAAACATCTTGTAATACTCAAAGGTGTAAAAGATGTGGCATAGCTGAAAAAGCCTAAAAGTTTATCATTAAAACAACTGCCTTAAGCAAAATAAATATATATACAGTATATAGAAGTGCCCTAATGCAAAGGACACACCCATGGGGCTTCTTCAAAGCACTCCCATCCCTAATTCTTCCAGTACATGCGTTTTAAACCACCACCGGGGTATCAAGGAAACAGCAACAGATACTCAACAAATGACTTGACACTGAGTAAAAATAAAAAGCTCAAATTGCCATTATCCATTCAGGAACTCAGTAGCACAAGTTAACTAAAGCTTAATAACTAATCTGCATGTTGTGATGAGTGCTGCAGACCATGGAGACAGACACATACACACACACACATAGACCACTGCAGCTACTGTGCTCCACACGTTTGAGAAGTGCCTCTATCTGCTACAATATTTTTCTGTCATTTTGACTATTGCATCACAATATGATATAACAACAGCAAATAGAGTTTAAATAAGTTTAGATAAGCATTGTGATCTATATAGAAACTAAGTGTTAAAACACTGTAGCTATCTTGTCATGGCATGTTTGTATTTCTAATAAGACAGTGATCTTACATTTCTTTAGTTATTTGTTTAAATGTGCAGTCAGAAGGTGGATGCTGTGCAGCCTTCCGGGTGTCAATAGGGAGATTTGTTGATTTGGGTGTTTTAAATATGATATCTGCATCTGCTGTGGCTTTTCGCTGTCAGATCTCTTAACAGCAGTCCTTTTGAAGTGGTGACACATTGTTTACTTCAAATGCATATTTTGCAGTTCATATTTTCATGAAAGTAGCGGCCAGTTCTAACAAGCTTACATCGACTCCTATACCATTTTTCGAATGCTGAACAACAGAGAACACACACAGCACCTGCAACAATGTATCGTTCATGTTTACCATTTGTACATTGATGCCGTTGATGTATAATCTGATTCTACAGAAAGGTTTCCCCCTTGCAACAGGTTAAGTTTGTTTTTAGAATAGGTTATGTTTTTTTAAAAAACATGTAATGTGTTCTCTGCCCACGTGAAACACACATTTATATATTTAACAGGCTTTTTTAGGAGACTTTTCGACTGTAGATGGTTTCTCATAAATTGAAACTTGGTCTATGACAGACCAGATTAATGCGAGCACCTCTGATCTTTGCAGCTCAAAATCACCGCCCCTAATTTGAGTGCCGCCTTCATGAGATGTTGGATTGGTTTAGAGATGAGACACTCAGAGAGCTGTCTAATTGTTCCAGCCCAGATTTAAGCACAATTCACTCATGGTTATCTCCATATTATATAACTAGCTTCAGTAATGTTCCCCTAGTATCTCCCTGACAGTGCTACTGCTGCAAGATCCTGCTCAGACGATATTTCCCATGCAGCCCTGTTGGGGTCCTTGGGATTTACTGTTATCTTGGTAGCTCAGCCAGATCCAAAAGTGTTTCTGAGCTATGCCACTGATGTGGCATAAATAATCTTGGGTAAGACTTTAAAAGAAGTCTCTCCACCTCAGCCAGGTATGTCAGATTTGGGAAAGGAGTAAGGGCAAAGTTCATTTGGGGTCAGAGTTATAAAACTTGCATATGCACAATAAGAGGCCCAGAACGTTCCATGCAAAAGTCAGGATTTATAAAAGAAAACTTGACAAGATAACTTGTGTATATTTACAGCAACTGTACACATTTCATAGAAAAATAGAAAATAATAACACCCTTGATAAAGTAGGGAATTGCAGGCAAAGCAGCTAAATAATGACCCACGCACACGATCACTGATTCATTATTATAATGTGCATTGACATGAAAAACATATTAAGACCCAAAAGTGATGAATATGATGTACAGACTCCATTTAAGTTGCCTTTACACTGAAGAACTCACTTGGGTTTTCCTCAGCTTATTGAGGCTACCTTTTGTTATTTCTCAGGATTAGAAATCAATTAAATCCCTTGTTGCCAATAACTGCATTAAGTACAAACACATGTAAGATTCTGTATACAGAAAGCTATAAATACCCTGCACTTCAGCCTATTCATAGTCTAGTGGTCTGACACTACATGGCTCGTTTGGCACTATTTGGAGAGTACACAAAAGATCCCATACAAAGGGAACACTTTTTAGAGACTAGTCGGATTATTTCGTCCATGTTGATGATTGTCTTATAAGCCAATGTAGCCTTCCAATAGTCAGTCTTTTGGAACTATGTGCTGAATAGCTTCTGGAATTAGAAAAACAGCTTAACAGAAACCAGAATATTTCTGTTCATATTCAGGTTTTAACAGCGGTTGGCTTTCTGGCAACAAGCACCCAATGGAAGGAGCTTGCCAAGAGGTCAGGAATATGTCAGCCGAATTTTAGTTTCATCATGCCTGCTGTGCTGGAAACCATAAACAACAAATGAGGTGCTACATTCAGTTTTCATATGATTTGGGTGAACATACATAAAACATACCATGTTTTTGCCAACATAAAAAGGCAATTTGCAACCGTGCCTAGTTTTCTTAATGTAATCAGAGCAATACTGCAATAACGGCACCTTGCAAGAATGAAGCTGCTTTTGTTAACCGTAAGCAATGTCATTCCATTAACATACAAGTCATCTGATGCTAAGAAGCCAGAGTTAACCCATGGCTCATTTATTGTGAGACTAGGTAGCACTGGAAGATGACTTGCTGATGGTGCTCAATGTGATGGCTGGCTTGTCGCTAAGGTAATTGGTTGATCATTAAGTGTTTCATATGGCCTATACTATTCATAGTAACAGCAATCATGTCATTATATGTTCCAAGTGACAGTGGCTAACAGCTCAGATTCTGTGGCCTTATGCTTTTGTCCAGTCCCACAGTGCAGAGGAGAGGTACTATAATGCCATGCATACTTTTGGCACACACAGTTTTGGTGCACACCATACATTATCTGTTAAAATTAGTCCTTGGCCATCCATGAACCACGAAAATGCTGCTAGCCGTCTTGTCCATTGTTATTCCAGCGTGGTGGGTTCAGCATAGCAATTGAATTTTGGTACAGATGTTTCCATCTCAAGCAATAATTAATTCAGTGTGAAACACAACCATTTGGCAAAATCCTCGTCACCAATGTTCAGTCCTTCACCTTGCCCCAACTTAAGACTGTCAAACTGAATAAGTAGACAGGGACACCGGTTCATACTTGAATGCAATGCTTCTTTTATAGTAAAACATAAGGTATTTTTTGTTTTATTTTAGAAATCCTGTCGCAACCCCCTTCTCTCTCACACTTTGATCATGTGGATTCATGGCTGTTACAAGAACGACACTTATCCATTGACAGTCAAAGCAAAGAATTAATTAGAAAGACTGCATTTAATGAAAATATGCAAAAAGTTTGGAAATTTCTTTAAAACTCAATCAAATTAAGCACTGATTGCTTCGATTTTGGAAATTCTGTGTTGTAATTTTAAACTATCAAGCACAATATGATGCAGTACAGTATACCTACGCAGGTGGCATAATAGTAGCACTGCTGCCTTATACTAAGGAGATCATGGGTTCATATGCTGGGTCCTCTCTGCATGGAGTTTGCAAAGCACTTTGAGTAGTGCTAATAGTAGCTAGCCCAACTGAATTTGTAATTGAATAGCCCTGGTCTAAGCCTATTAAAAAGCAGTCCTTGGAAACCTCTCAGGAAATTATGCTTTGTAGAGATTTTGAGCACAACTGTCTTATTCATATTATATGTAAGAATTGATTTACGAGTATGATATTAAAGATATAATAATTTGTGCCACTTTAACAGATAAAAAAGCTGAGTGGTATTACAGGTTAACTGCTAGTTTACTACACTAGGTTGATGTCATGGAAGCTAACAGCAGATATTTTTACTGGGGAACTAGTGAGATGCCATTCAAAAAATTAAAAAAATAAAAACCTAGTGAATTTTAAGATGTCTTTTACACTAAATTCAAATATTTTATCTGAATTTCCAGGTTCTTGAGTGAAACAAAATTTTACTTTGATAATAGCCTATATTTACAAATGATTTAAAAACATAAAAGCATTACCTAAAAAGAATGTTGAGTAAGTTTGTGTGCATTGAAGTTACTTCAGTTTGTACGTGAGAGGAGCCTGTTCAGCTTGTTATTAAAGCAGTGGGTTGGTTTTAAAGATTTACTTTTGTAATATTGTAATGCTTAACAGCACAACTGTAATTTCTTGCTATTACAAAAAAAAATCATGTGGAATGAATGACTAGGAGACGATACGTGATCTTCACGTTAAGATCACGAAAGACAAATAAAAGAACCGTGAGACGAAAGAGAATGGGCAAAAAAAAAATCAGTAGTGTAAAGGGAAGCAGCACACACAGATACAGGTGTCTCAGTGCATATAAAGTGTATAAAGGACAATATGTTATAAATGAAATGTTGACGAATAAAAGATTGCATTAGCGCAAAAAAAAAGAAATCATCAGGACCAGGTGTAATAGAAAAAATAGCAAGACAAAGCGAGGTCAGAAATAAAAAAAGAAAAGAAAAATTCTTTTCGCATTTGCAACATTCAATGCACAAAATGTAGATTTACACAATAATGGAACATACGCTATGAGAAACTGTGGACCCACAACAGTTAAAGCAACGACAAGTTTAATTTCAAAGAAAACACAATTCGGGCAGGTGTATATTTATGATCACGGAAAAGCGATCACAATGCGAGCAGCAGATACACAAAGTAGCAAAAAGGACAGTGGCTGTAGAAGCTTTAAAAAGATCAAAGGGCAGCGCGACAGCAGCCCCCGCCCCTCCCCCCGACAACGCGAGCAGTGTTATACATCCTGCAAGAAAGAATTTAAACCATGCCCGGGGCCGGAAATAAAGGAGAAGTATTATTTTTACAACGTCAGGCAGTGAGCCATCATTTAAAACAAGTCCACAGACATCTAACCTAGCAGTTGTTGGATTGCTTGTTGCAGACATGCATCATGTGCTCCCAGCTCTTAAAACAATGACGTGACAAGCAGAAGATATGACCATGCACAGGGCCGGAAATAAAGGACAAGTATTGTTTTTACAAAAGTTTTTAAAGTAAAAGTGAAAATAATGCATATGTAACAATTACCAAGAAAATAACAATCTCTTTAAAGTGTGTATTGCCTGCCTAAGGTAAAGTCATCCCTGATGGAGGATCGCAGGAATCGTGGGAAAAAGGGGTCCTTTCATCGGATTAGCGCTATTTCAGATGTGGAATGGCAAAATGGGGGAGGCATCTTGATGAATGAGGTCTCCAGGACTTAAAACAAATCCAAATCATATTATGTGATATCATCTAATGTGAAATTCTACTCCATACTTCTACAATTTTTATTTTTATACTGTATTGAGGATTTATTCTGTTCTATGTATTGTACTGTATTGTATTGACCCCCTTCTTTTTGACACCCACTACACGCTCAACCTACATGGAAAGGGGTCTCTGTTTGAACTGCCTTTCCCAAGGTTTCTTCGATTTTTTCCCTACAAGGGTTTTTTTTTGGGAGTTTTTTCTGGTCTTCTTAGAGGGTCAAGGCTGGGGGGCTGTCAGGAGGCAGGGCCTGTTAAAGCCCATTGTAGCACTTCTTGTGTGATTTTGGGCTATACAAAAAATAAATTGTATTGTATTGTATATCCGGTAAACCAAACACGAAGGTGGGTGAGCGAAGCGAGCAGGGGACGGAGCCCCCTAGTATTAAGTAAAATAAAACTTAGAGTCTTTTGTTAAGGATATTATAAAATTATGCCCTTAGTATTCCTTTATTCTCATGTTTGTGTATATCTATACTAATAAAAGGCAAAGCCCTCACTGACTCACTGACTGACTGACTGACTGACTGACTGACTGACTCATCACTAATTCTCCAACTTCCCGTGTAGGTAGAAGGCTGAAATTTGGCAGGCTTATTCCTTACAGCTTACTTACAAAAGTTAAGCAGGTTTCATTTCGAAATTCTACACGTAACGTTTATAACGGTCGATAACGGTCGACAACGTCCGCCATGTTGAACTTTCTTATTTATGGCCCCATCTTCATGAAATTTGGTAGGCGGCTTCCCTGCGCTAACCGAAACCGATGTACTTCCTTATTTCGATGGTATGACGCCACTGTCGGCCGCCATATTGAACTTTCCAACGTCACCAATTTTCCAACTTCCCGTGTAGGTAGAAGAATGACCCCGTCTTCACGAAATTTGGTAGGTGGCTTCCCTGCGCTAACCAAAACCGATGTACGTACTTATTTCGGTGGTATGACGCCACTGTCGGCCGCCATATTGAATTTTCCAAATGTCACAAATTCTCCAACTTCCCGTGTAGGTAGAAGGCTGAAATTTGGCAGGCCCATTCCTTACAGCTTACTTACAAAAGTTAAGCAGGTTTCATTTCGAAATTCTACGCGTAATGGTCATAACGGTCAACGACGTCCGCCATATTGAACTTTCTTATTCATGGCCCCATCTTCACGAAATTTGGTAGGCGGCTTCCCTCCGCTAACCGAAACCAATGTACATACTTATTTCGGTGGTATGATGCCACTGTCAGCCGCCATATTGAACTTTTCAATGTCACTAATTCTCCAACTTCCCGTGTAGATAGAAGGCTGAAATTTGGTACTTATTTCGGTGGTATGATGCCACTGTCGGCCGCCATATTAAACTTTTAACGGAAACCGATGTACGTACTTATTTCGTTGGCATGACACCACTGTTGGCCGCCATATTGAACTTTTCAACGTCACTAATTCTCAAACTTCCCGTGCAGGTAGAAGGCTGAAATTTGGCAGGCTCATTCCTTACAGCTTACTTACAAAAATTTAGCAGGTTTCATTTAGAAATTCTACGCGTAACTGTCATAATGGTCAACAACGTCCGCCATGTTGAACTTTCTTATTTACGGCCCCATCTTAACGAAATTTGGTAGGTGGTTTCCCTGAGCTAACCGAAACCAATGTACGTACTTATTTCGGTGGTATGACGCCACTGTCAGCCGCCATATTGAACTTTCCAACGTCACTAATTCTCCAACTTCCCGTGTAGGTAGAAGGCTGAAATTTTGCAGGCTCATTCCTTACAGCTTACTTACAAAAGTTAAGCAGGTTTCATTTCGAAATTCTACGCGTAATGGTCATAATGGTCAACAACGTCCGCCATGTTGAACTTTCTTATTTATGGCCCGATCTTCTCGAAATTTTATAGGCGGCTTCCCTGCACTAACCGAAACCAATGTATTGGTATTTCGGTGGTATGATGCCACTGTCGGCCACCATATTGAACTTTTCAACAGTCTTTGTTACTTATGGGTCCATCGTCAAGAAATTTGGTACATGGGTTCCCAACGCTAACTGAATCCTACTTACGCACATATATACGTCCATAGCCTGCAGCTCAGTCACTGTGTGAGGTGGCGTTGGGTCCCCCATCCCAACGCCTCCCACGTTTTTGGCTGCCTGCCTATATAAGACCGTCCGTCGCTCCGGTCTCTACATTCCCTTCCTTGCTTCGCCATGGGATTCACGTCTCCCTACTGATAACTACAGCCTTTTTGTTTAATCCACGGCTTCTCCGCTGTTTTATTCTTTGTTTATTACAATTATAGTTATTGTATAGGTATTTTAGACTTACTTTACATTGCTCAGGTACCCATTTCCTTTATCATTCCAACCCCCATTACCATGTCTATTGAGGTGATCACTATCAATCAAAGAACTGTCACTT
Source organism: Polypterus bichir lapradei (assembly GCA_026402145.1). Classification (NCBI taxonomy): domain Eukaryota; kingdom Metazoa; phylum Chordata; class Cladistia; order Polypteriformes; family Polypteridae; genus Polypterus; species Polypterus bichir. The sequence goes on from JANRMT010049829.1 coordinate 48,559,026, forward strand.
ACCGAGTGGTTTCCATGCCCGGAGATGGCACCTACCTTTTCCATTCTCTTTGTTACATATTTCACGGCCATATCAGGCTCACTCTTGATATCCGGAGGAACATTGTGTCTTATGTATTGAATGACTGGGACAGGTTCAAGGTGTGGACTAATGACGGTACAGGAGATAATTATACTACACAGGAGCACTAGATGAGTGAAATGCTTAAGCCCTTCACCTATGGTTCTGCATGTGAGTTGATGGCTGCCGCTGAATTGTTCGGTTGTCGCTTTCAAGTGTACCGAAATGGCCAAATATTTTACACCTTTCAACAACCGCCAATGCCTCTTAAACATCTTAGATTCACAGGTGACGATTTCAGTAGTGGACACTTTGATGTTTGAGTGTTTAAACTCTCAAAGGCTGGATGTGATTTTATCGATGAAACCGGTTGTGTGCTTACAATGCTTGACAGATGCCGAATGTCACTTCAACACAACAAATCCTGCAAATACTATCGTAATTGAAACAAACCATGAAACTCAAACCGATTATGACAGCAGCAATCCAAGCTGTGAGATTTGAGACAAGATTACTGTTCACATGGCCAACTGTAAGTTGCATGCTCAAAAGTAAGCTCAGCGCACAACTTGGTTATGTTACAACCGGAGGGCCGAACTGACAACATGGTATACAAAGAGATCCTTAACAAATAATTATTGGCATATTTTCCCTCAGTTTAAAATGTTAAATTTTCTTCTTAATAAAAATTTTAAGGCAGTACTTCGCCGCTGCGAAGCGCGGGTATTTTGCTAGTGTATTTATATGTCTTAATTAGAGTATGTTTCTATACAGTATATGATTTGTATATACAGCATTTCTTACATGTGTGACGGACAGCCGGGTCCCATGCCCGGCAGGGACGCCTCTGCTGCATACATCCCGGGGGAGCCATCATGGACATTGCAGTACCTTCCCCTGGCCGTGGATCCCTCCTCAATCTCCCCCGTGGCTCCATGGGACATGGAGTCCACCACAGCAGCGCGGTTGGGAGATGGGGTGGCCGCTAGGGGGTGCTGCGGAGAACCAGCCACCACAATGGACGGTTTATCAGCCCCACTTCCGGGTGGGGTATAAAAGGGCCTGCCTTCCAGCAATCAGGGCCAGAATCGGGAGGAAGAGGACGAGGTTGCCTGGGAGGAGTGGTGGAGGAAGGAATCAGTTGGTTAGTGTGGGTTTTGTGTTTGGACTGTGTTGGGCCTGTGGGACACAGGGAAGGCGTGTGCCCATGGCTGAAGAATAAAAATAGTAAATACCTTTGAGTGTGAACACGTGCCTCAGTGTGGTCTGTGCCGGGTCGGGCGCTATATAGCGCCTTTTCACACATGCTTAATATCTTTGTTATTCATATTAATACTAATACTTTTTATAATAAATACAAAAGAAGCCTGAAAGAGTTAAATAAAAGGAAGTGTGGAATGTTAATAATATGATTCAAGGAGTTGTAAGTAATTGTAACAAATGTATAGAAATAGGGATAGAGATGAAGGATAAAATATAAGCACTTAATGTTTATAAACTGGTAAAAGTTATGCATATAAAGACTGTAAGGTGCTGAAGAGAGATAAAATTGATAATATAGTGCTGAAAGTGTTGGTTTATTGAGCTCTTATAAATAAACTCATGATAAAGACACTGTTGAGAAAAGTGTGCTGATTCTTATTTAATAATCATTCCCCTTTTTGGCAGAGGTGTAGCACTTGTTTAGTTTGATCATTTGCATGGGTTTGTATAGTCTCTCCTGGAGTTTCAAGAGGCAGAAAGGTAGGATGCTGAAATGATTGGCTTTATGGACAGGAATGGTTTGGGATTGGCTTTATGGACAGGAATGGTTTGGATTATAAACAAACCTTGTAGATCAAGGAGATAATGGAGCAATAGTAATGAGTGGCGTACATTCAAGTGTCCAAGCTAGGATAAAGGATGTCACCAAATTTGCATTTTATGTCCATTGCAAACTTGGTTATAGTTGACACAGTCAGAGGTGTACCTGAGTCTGGAAATTTTTTTGGTTTGTTGGAAAAATTGTACACATTCATGTCTGGACCCTGTGTTCATCAGAAATGGTTGGATATACAGTGTTAGGTGTTTACAGGGGCACCAAGGGAGCTTCAGCACCTTAGTGATACACACTGGGCTTGCAAACATGCAGCATGTCACAATGTAATGGTCAGACTGCCTGCTGTTCTTGACACTAAAATTCCTGAAGCCTACAAAAAAACTTGTAATCCCAACACACCTTAAATCCCGTCACACCTCTCCATCAGCATCTTTTGTTTTGTAACTTTGTCGATCAGCACAAGCAGCAAGCAACCTGCTGTCCCATCCCTCGCCTTGACTGAGTAAAAAGTTCTCCCAGCTCAAGCCAAGGCTCCCTATGTGCATGTGAGTTGATGTTGAGGTGAGTTGTATAGGGTAAATAATACAGTATATCATTATTTGGAATACATGCATTTCATGTGTGTTCCGTGTCTACAAAGATTTGGGCAAGTGCAGGATGAAAGGAAATGCGAGAAATGCAAGAAATGCTGAACACATACCTAAAGCAGAAACCTTTTCCATGTTATACTAATAATGAGGAGAAGTGTATAATGTGTGAAGGCTTTAGTCCAAATATCAAATAAACACGTGCACTTTTATTCAAGAATATAACCAAACGAAAAAAAGCATTCGATTTACTTGTGGATCTCAATGAGTTACAAACTCAAGCTCAAATGTTAATTGACAGGAAGTTCACACGTATTCTTGAATAGTGCAGAGGTAAGAACTGCTGCATTATAACCCAAAGGCTCCAGGATCGAGACCTGGCACTTTGTGTTTTGAGTAGTGAGCTGCTATTATTATTATTATTTCTACAATATGATAAAAACATACATTTGATTTGAGTCTGTAACAGACAATGTAAATTTTGGCTACTTGTAAAATTTATCACTTCTTTTTTTATTATTCAGTTTTATTCTCTCAGTGACGTTCCGTGGTACAACGAACTTACTTCTCCCTCTCTGAGTTGATGGTATTTATCTCCATTCTTTTCATAAGAGCAGCGTTATGGCTGATGCCTGCTATTTGTTATACCGGCAAACAATGATACGATGTCCTGTGACTGCTATCAGACTGGACAAAGGCAGGACCGTAGCAACAGACAGCTTCTTCACAGTGCTTTCGCCGGCTAATAGACTGTTGTAATGCAACACAATCCTGCTTGGCACCATAAGTAAAATGGAACTTCCACCTACAGCTAAAGTCACTTCAGGACGCGAGCAATTCGCCATGCTAACGGTGTATGCACCCAAAAAGAATTAACCTCTGATTTCAGTCTATAACAGCCGGTGTAAAGTTTTGCTACCTGTAAAAGATATCGCTGATCAGGTAGAACCAGACACACAAATGCTGGTGAATAATGTCTTCTTAGTATCTTGTTGTCATTTGAATTTTTTGTTATTCAGTTTTATTCTTGAATAAAACCACACTTGTTTAGTTATAACTTTGCAAAAGTCCAGTAACCACTTGAATGAGATTGAATCCGTCTCTGCCTCTCTTGCGCATACACGTCATTATTTGAAAACGTTATGCCAAATCTTGCCTGTACTCCACGTTATGGTGCATGATACTGCAGACAGAGCGGCATTATGGTGCGTGATACTGAAAATGCAGACAGAGCGGACTGTTTAAACTGTGAGCTTTGGCACTGGAATGACAAAGAACTGCTTGCTGTACAGGTAGAGACTAGGATGATGTCTAGACACATCCAAACAAGACTCATCCTACACAGTGTGCTGTTCTGTGCTAGCTGTCAGGCTTTCTGCCTTGGTCTTAAAGTTATTTATGCCATTGAATAATAACAACTAGATTTTTCTCTATGACTGTTACAAATATATTATTATAGTTAAAATATAGTTAATATATTGTCACTAATTGAACTGAAAGATGAAGATAGGTGTCACAAGAAAACTAAGTCTGACAGAAAAAAATCTAATTTAATTTTTGAAGTCAGCGTAAAAACGTATGCTTACGACACCCATCACAATCTATATGAAAGATTATTGTTGACCATTTAATTGGAAGAACTTAAACATATATTCCTTGTATTTATCTAACCCGGTAAGCAAAATTGTTTGATTCGAGCATAAATGCTTTGAGAAAAACTATCACAAGTGTGGTCTATGGCCGGCTTGTCATCCCGGCCAATACCCCCAGGCCGCCAGATGGAGCTCTCCCTATAGCATGGAGGTGCCCCGGATACCAGCAGGGAATCATGGACAATGGTGTTTTCCTCTACAGCCCTGCTGGATACCACAGGGGCCAACAGAGGACGCTGCAGGGAAGCCCAAAGAGTCACATGTGCCCTATAACCCGGAAGTACGTCATAGGCAAAGCGACAACGGAAGTGACGTACTTAAGGGATGAAGAAGAGGATTTTTATCTGACCCAGAAGTGATAAGGAGTCACATGGACTGAAGGATGAGAAACACTTCCGGGTCAGGGACTATAAAAGAGACTGAGAAACACCAGAGCGTTGAGCTGAGCTGGGTGGAAGGGTGGCAATTCGTCTGGGAGAGGAGGATTGTGTATTATTCTGGATTATTGTTTATTTAATGAGTATTGTGGAGAGGAGGGTGCTTTGTGCACTTTGTATTAATAAAAAGCCATTATTTTGGACTTTTATCTGGAGTCTGGCGTACAGTCTGAGGATTCAAGAGGACGATAGCGCCCTCTATCTGTCACACAAGCTTTATTGTTAATTGATTTGCATCTATGTCAGGTAGATTTGAGTAAGCTACACTTTTGTGACATTGTGCACTGTGTTATCTGCTATGTGGTATAAGGAAATTTTCTCTGTATTTATTATGGCATTTATTTGTTCAGATGAAATTGTATGAAAACTTTGAAACAACAGAGTTCTGCTGTGATCATTATTTATATAACATTTTAAGGTGTAAACTCTTTTGAAAAGCAATGAATAAAAGGGGCATCTCCTTGTATATAAATAGTAAATATATTAAGTGTCCGGTAACTGTACAATAATATGACACAAATGCATTTAATTTAAAATACGGTCCTGGTAGCAACTGTAAACTGCATCTTTAACATGCTGTGATGCAGTCTGCAGGTTGTTTAGTAGAAAACCTTTTTCATTCCACATCACCTTACTATAAAGGCTGCCCATAATATTTTCCATCACACAGCATTGCACAATCATGGGCCAACTGTTTGTTTTTTTAACAAAGTGAGGAACCTTGCAGTTCAGAATAAAATGCTTAACTGGAACATAGCTGTGTGAAGTAAAAGGTAATTTTTTTTTCTTTTGTTAATTTGACTGTTTTTACCTTAATGTATCATCATTTTTTTAACAGGTTGCGTTTCTGACAAAACTAATTGTGGATTCCATTTGAACATTAAATGCAATTTACTGAAATAGTGTAGATTTCTTTGATGGCAATTAGTTTAGGCCTAGCGAAAGGATGGGCTCCAACATTCATTGGTTTGATAGCTTTTAATTTGAAATTGTATAATAACTATGCATTTTTCTGATATTTTTATAGAATTTAAATAAACAAATGACAAATGAAAAATAAGCATTAATCATTACTGACCTGCCTTGCACTCATGATATGAGTTGGTATATGCCTTAAAAGACACTAAGTATAAGTACTGATTAAATGATGGAAGGACAATACCTGGAATTACATATTCAACACGTTTTAGGTAGAAAACTCTCCAATAGTAGGATTTCTACATTTTAAAATAAGACAGGTATGTACAAGAACCTTACTTAGTTAGATATTAATAATAGGAATGATCAGAAGCCTAAACAAACAGCACTGTTAAGCTGTAATTTATTTTCAGAGGTTAGTAAACATGCAGGTTTTTAGCAAGGAATATTTAAATAATTTTATTCTAAAAAAGATTATAATCCTATAAAATTTTATTTTTGTAGGTACAGTATATGTAATCTGCAAACTTTTCAATTAAATAAATAAAATAAAATAATAATATAATGTTCTCATTGTGTCTTTGTTTTGTGAAGTTTAGGGTCATTAGTATTAGTATAAATGTAAAAAACAGTGGAAATATAAGATGCTACCCCTAAATATTTATTTACCCACGTCACTTACCCATTAACACATCTACTATACAAAATAACATTTCTTTTTTCCAAACACTTTCGTCATTAAAGCATTGAATCTTTTCCTTATTCAAAGCTCAGTAATCTTGGTTGGTGACAGAAGTGTTTCAGGTGGCCTAAGCTGCCATTTAGTATGGCCTCTGTCTACACTATACCTCAGCCATAAATTACATTCAAATGCCAAGACACTCAGCAGCCTAAGTCCTATTATGTATTCATTGGGACATATTCATGAATGATTACTGATTCACCACAGAAGGGAGTAAATCACAGAGCCTGGGCTTTGCTGAGGTGTCTTGTAAAGCATAGTTCTCACTTATTTTTTCTATAGCACAGATTATAATTTAACAGTGACTTTGCAGAGCAGTGTTTACATGAGAGTATTTGTAAATGCACAGGTTACCATATGTCAGACAAAAATGCATAGTCTTTTTAGAAATAATTATCATAGTGACTTCTCCATTACCACAAAGTACTTTTGAAGTATCTGTTTTGCATTTTCTTCATACAGAAAACCAAACACATGGGGGGTCCTTTCAATCAAGAACTGTATAATTTGTACACTACTCACAAGATTATAATGTTGAAAGGCACTATTATATGTGATTTATACTTTTTACTTACTTAATGTCTGGGTTGATGGTAAAATGCTAGTTGTAAAACAATTGCAAGCTTCCTCAACATTTTAATTAAGATTCCCAGATGGCTGTAAAGTAATTACCACCGCATAAAAGTTGCTGCTTGTATCTGATTTAACAGGAAAGATTTTCAAAATGCTGAAGTACTGCAGTATTTGCAAAAATAAAAAATCCACATTAATTTAAAGTTTAATGAAATTTAAATTAGGAAAACAGAACAGTGATCATTGTAAAACACTTAAGAATATTTTGAAACAAACATATAAAGGGGTAACCAAGGCAAGCAACCTATGTTTTGCAACCTCCCACAGTTTGCACCATTCGAAGTCACTTTACATATACAGAGCTACAGTATAATTTTTGACAAGTATTTTTACTGATGTAACAAAGACTCTTTAAATGACTCTTCAAATATGGATTGACTTAGTAATTGGGATTTAAAAATCCAACGCCTTATCCACTAGGCTGCCTTATAGAGACGTTTTAAAAGCTAAAGAATTATGATTTTGATTAGAATGTACTGCCACAACCTGAAGCTTGGCTAGGCATAGAAATAGTTGTCACTTGAACAAATCTATCCTTTTTTCCTTGATCCATGCACTGATAAGCAGAGGAATTACATCAGTACAACCATGAAAAGAATTTCACATGACTATAAGGTACATTGTGTTGAACCAATTGAATGGACCGCTGAACCCTTTAGGATGGCCTTTTGTTGTAGAAAACTAAAGGCGACCTCTACCTTAGCTCTTGAGCTTGTGCAGCCTGTAACAATCATCACAGTAATATCTATTGAAAGATTGCCTGACTAGATCTTAATTTACTGAGAACAAAACAGGTGATAACCTTTAATTTTCTGAGTCTTCTAGTGACTGGAAGATGAAAAAATGCTGCTGTCTTTCTTCAAACAAAATCCCACCCTCAGAACTTTTAAAATTTCTCTTTTCTTTTGGTTTATATAAAAAAATCAACACTACTTCTATTGTAGATATGCAAAGTATATTTATTTTCTTTTATTATTATTGTATAACACTACTACAACTACTATAATGATTTAATTCACCTTGTCTTGGTGTTTAACTTTCTCTTGTACATCATTTTAAAGAGATTATATAGTGGGCTGGCGCCCTGCTCGGAATTTATTTCCTGCCTTGCGCCCTGTGTTGGCTGGGATTGGCTCCAGCAGATCCCCGTAACCCTGCAGTTAGGATGTAAAGGTTGGATAATGGATGGATGGTTGGATAATGGATGGATGGATATATAGTTCTTGAGCAAAATATGCATTTTCAGAAAAGATAGTCATTTAGCTATGTTGTTATAAGAATGAGCAGAATTTTCAGTTACTATAAAAAAATATATATATTTTTTCAGCTCAACTGATTTGTGAAAAGGGCAGCTTACCACAACAGGTCTTTCCAGTGCACGTGTGATGCAACACACAACTGTTGCTCTACTCCTTTTCTCTTTGCTGTGCAACACTATTGGGTCCACTTTCACGCACCAGCTGTCCTTTAACTGTAGGTGCTTTACAGACAATGTCCGTCTATTAACTCTGATCCGTCGTGATTAACTGCACAAGTTTCTAAAAATGAAATCAAATGAATACACATTATCATTAACACAAGCAACAATCTGGAAATAATGTAAAAAGTGACATTGTATGGCTTCACTTTGGGCACTTCAGATATTTTCATAACTAATTATGAAATTTAGAACCACACTTATGCAAAAGAATCTGCAAGCAAATTAGTAAAAGCCACGCAAAACATGCAAGGGAACTGCACTTTCTTTTCAGAATGTGCACGTAGGGTTTGAAAATGGCGCACCCTATCTTAAGAATGGCAAAAACTTACCCTATTGTGACTTCATGTACATTATTTTTCCTGCATGCAATATTGCATTCTTGTTTCCACAAACAGTATAAATGAGTGGAGACCCTGTGAATATTGAACATTTTAGGTAGCCATTAATTTATTAATTTAATTTAATCTAGCGAGTAACTTAGCTGTCTAATTGCTTGTAGATGTGCAGTATTCAACATCACAGCTTTTTGTAGCACATTTAAAACAAATAAAGTCTATTTTCCAGATAATACTTTGTTTGATTCATGGAAAAGGAGGAATTTGGTGGAAAAACAGTGAAAGAAACCATTTTTTTCATTCAGCAGCACATTAGTATGAAAGTAGCATTCTAGGTTATGGGAACTTTCTTTCAGATCAGTAGGACTGGCACCAAGATCATGGCTTTGGTAGGTGTGGGGAAAAAGTGTAAAAGAATTTACAATGCTAAGCTTTTAATATATTGGAACAAGCACCAAGATGGAAAGACCGAGACACACACTGAATGGGATTTAAACCCAATAAGTCGCATATTTATTAGCAGAATCACTATTAAAGCTGTGGGACACTCCTTGTTTAAATGAAAGTCACTCAAACTAGATGGGTTATTCCACTCATTTAGTTTCCCTGATTGTCCAGCGTCATGTGCCGTGTCCCTCTCTGTGATCCCCCTTGATATCATTGTATTCATACAATACCCCAGGAGTCTCCACATGTCTTCCCAAGCCTTTTCAAGTGGGTAAGATGTCAGAAGAATGTTGCAGGAATTGCTGTAATGCAGAGATCAGTGGATCTGTGGGCATTTTGCTGTCAGTCACCTGTCCAGCACTGCCTATCTTCAGCATACTGGCTAATACAATATGAAGAAGACTGAACTTTATATTACACTACATAGCATCAGTTCCACTAATGTTTATAGTAATGCAATAAGAAAGATACTCAAATCAAGCAGCAAATAAGAGGTTTCAAGCCAGAAAAATGAATATCACACCATCATGCAAAACTACAGGCCTAACAAATTATTTTATTATAATACTACTTCAAAACAAAATGAAAGCTTCAATTAACCAATTGGAACACAATAAAAAAAAAACAAAATTAAACATGAATCATATAAAGCAAATTTAAAAATTAGTTGACAAAAGCAAAGTGTACAACATAATTTACCTTGACTTTCAAAAAGCCTTTGATGCAGTCCCACTCCAAAGATTAATTCCAAAACTAGAAGTTGTAGGCATCAGAGGTAACCAACAAAACTGGACCTCTGGTTGGTTAAATGACAGGAGGCAAAGAGTACAGATAAGAGGAGAATGCTCCCAATGGAGCAAGGTCATCAATGGAGTCCCTCAGGGGTCTGTCCGTGGACCATTTCCTTTTCTGATATATATTAATGGCATTGATTCTGGTATAGCTGGTAAATTTTTCAAATTCACAGATGACTCTAGGGATGGCAGACACTAAAGAAGCAGCAAACAGAATTCAATTTGATCTGAACAGCCTTCAGAACTGGGGGAACACCTGGAAAATGCAGTTTAATGTAGAAAAGTGCAAAGTGATGGGAGACACTGTCATATAGGAAGCAACCTCTGAAAAGGATTTAGAGCTATATGTTAACACAACATTCTTGTCGACAATACAATGCACACAAGCAATTAAAAGGGCAAATAAAATGTTAGGTTATATCATAAAAATTGTTTCATTTATATCAAGGGATATTAAGCTCAATCTATATAATGCACTCGTTATACCGCATCTGGAGTATTGTGTGCAGTTCTGGTCACCACGGTACAAGAAAGACATTGAAGCACTTGAAGCTGTGCAGAGAAGAGCAACCGAGTGCTTCCCAGGACTTAAGGGCATGTCCTACTGTAACAGATTCAGAAAATTAAACCTGTTCAGTCTTGTGCAGGGGAGACTGCGTGGGAACCTAATGCAATTTGGAATCCTCAAAGTCATTCAAGTAGGTCCAGCAACATTCTATGGGTGTTTTAAACCCACTCCATGCCATTGTGCAGTTAGGCTGCAGAGAGCTTAACACTAGAATTACCAGAGCCTACGAGAAAACTCGTAAATCCGGACCACCTTAAATCCGTTCGCACCTCTCCATCAGCGTCTTTTGTCCTGTAAATGTGCCGATTAAGACATGCAGCAAGCAGCCTGCTATTCCATCCCCCCTCCGTCGCAGAACGTTCACAGTGCTCTCCCAGCTCTTGCCTTGTTTGATTATCTGGGAGTGAACTGCTGGAGTTTTAGAGTGGAAATAATAGATCATTATTTGGAACACTTGCATTTCATGTGTGTTCCATTTCTACAGTAATCTGTGTAAACACATTGTTAAAACAGTAACTTTTTCATATTTTAGTAATAAATGTTACAAAATGTAGGCATAAACTATGTGTGAATTTACGCTGACACTGTTACATAGAGTTAGATCAGGAGAGGTGGTGGGGGGTGTGTTAGAGCGTGATCGTGATTGAGAGAATAAAACTGAAAAAAGCTAACTTTTACAAGTACCATAAATTTATACCCAATGTCCCATATATTTGTCTCTTTCTTTTGATTTCTGCTGCTGCATCGACATTGTGCACCAGAAGGCATGAGCTTATTCAGTGCAGCAGGATCAACGCAAATGTACTGTGCAAGGCATGCACGGGGTCACTGTGAAAAGAAGAGTGTTCATGGCTCATATTGCAGAGGAACTTCTTTGTCGTATCTTACTAGAAAAGGCGATGGAAAAAGGAAAGGAGAATGAAACATTGACAAGCTTCTGTACCAAGACAGCAGCTTCCCCAGGAAAGTAAACTGAGTCAGTGTCAAGTGCCCTTTCAATGTAGTAGAAACCACAGCATAGAGAAAAGTGTGCGCATTGCAACAGGTACACACTGACCTGATGAAAGGTCATAAAATGAATAATTCCAAGTATCATATATACCTACGTCTCTGTATTTTTGTTTTTTTTTTTACATCATAAACCATAAGGTGCATACTAATTCTGTGTGAGCAGGAACACTCAATAAAACTGAATAAAAAAAATAAAGTGATGGTGAGATACGAAGAAGGCAGATTCACCAGCGTTTGTGTGTCAGCTTTTATTCCCTCCAGATCAGAGAATGTCCAGTTCCATTGCCTCAAAACACCACTCACATCTACAGTTACTCCCAGTTTCAAATAAAAACTAACAGTGGCAGATCCCTAGGGCAGTAGTATGTATCGTGATAGTGAAGTGAAGTGAAAAAAAAGGTAACTTTTACAAGTACAGTACTATAAATGTACAAGGTCTGTCACAGACGCATACCAAATGTATGTGTGTACTGTATAATATTAACAATAAGAGCAGCTCACTACTGAAAACGGCAAATATAGGAGGCAGTGGGGATCGAACCGGGGACTCTTGATTACAAGTCAGCAAATCTTACCGCTACACCACAGAACCTGTTGTATCAGCCTTGAACCTTTTGTGAAAGTGTTTGTTTGATCTTTGGACTTCAGGCTTCACACATTATATAGTTTATACCTACATTTTATAACATTACTAAAATATGAAAAAGTTTCTGTTTTAACAATTGGTTTACACAGATTACTGTAGAAACAGAACACACATGAAATGCACGTGTTCCAAATAACGATCTATTATTTCCACTCTAAAACTCCAGCAGTTCACTCCCAGATAGTCAAACAAAGCAAGAGCTGGGAGGGCACTGTGAACGTTCTGCGATGGTGGGGGGATGGAAGAGCAGGCTGCTTGCTGCTTGTCTTAATCGGCACATTTACAGGACAAAAGACGCTGATGGAGAGGTGCGAACGGATTTAAGGTGGTCCGGATTTATGAGTTTTCTCGTAGGCTTTGGTAATTCTAGTGTTAAATGACTCAGCATATCCACATAAAACATGCAAGGGAACTGAACTTTCTTGAAGGATTTTACTGGACATACCTCATTGTAAACCGAAATATATACAAAGGAGACATACAGATATTTACAGTTGTAAATCCAAAGATAATACATAAGAAGTAATGATTTACAAAACATTACATAACAGACAGTTTACATTAAACTATAAAGCTTTATAATATAAGATACTTGCAAGTCAAGCAGTTTCCAGGGTTGACAAGAGATATACGTAGACAGAGATTCAGATTGCTCTGTACCACAACTAACCAGACACGGATTTATATACCTTAAAGATACGTTTTGGATATGACCAAAACAAGAGATAAAGGGGGTGCTTTCGTGAGACATAAGGGGTGTATTATATTTAAATGTTTATAACATCACTGTGAATGTGGGACATGCCTAACATGTGTTAAGAAATGACAAGATAAAGGGGATGCACAGTTCAACAAATAACAGTAACGGCTAACAGCATGTGGGTCAGAACAGGATGAATCATGTATTTGAGGACATCAAAACAGGCTAGATGAACTGAACAGTCTCCTCTCACTTGTCAAATTTCTTATGCTCTTAAAAATAAGCTTTGGTAGTTTCAGAGTGGTCTTTTAAATTTTTGGCTAAAATGTCACAACAATGGATTTTTCTGTCTCCCTCCCATGATAGCTACCAGTCAACTTACCAGGGATGCCGGCTTCTCTAGGAGTCTGTCTTCCAAACAAGAAGGTGATCTCACCGTTACGAACAGGGATACCTCTCTGACTCCTTACAATTAATGAATGTTCTTAATGAATGCATCTCTCGCAGTACCCAAGTAATAACAGAAAAAGATCATGTACCCTATATGCTCTAATTCAGATATGGTCTTGTTAAATTTGATCAATGAAACTAAATAAATCACAAATTAATAATAGCAGTTAAAGGCTCAAGGGTTATTCTTAAAAGGATATATATTGCAGTTAAGGAAGACAATAAGGGCACCCAGTGCAGCAAATAGCAGACACTGGATCTTTTCAGCTCTCCTCTGCTTTGAGTCTTGGCTTGCAGTTTGTTTGGAGGCTGTAAGCTATCCTTTTGTTCATTCAACTTCAAACTGTCTGGCATCAGCAATGTCTTCACAAATGCAAGTGTGACCCTACTCTCAAAAGCACAAGCAATTATGCTAAAAGGACTTGTTTTAATGAAACTCAAAAAGTTACAAAGTATTTAAACACATTAATTAATAGACTGATCAGTCAGTCAATATGAAAATACACATCAGTTCTTAGAAGGCCAATCCATTTAACAGTAATGTCATGTAGTGGCCCATCCTTCCTTTATTAGTACTTTGCTGTTGCTGTGATACTTCTCTTATGGTGTAGTTTGTTCAGTTTAGTTAGGTATCAAGTCTACCAGCAGGCGCCTTGTGTTTTTAGCTCAACCCTGAGGACCTCTCACGTAGTACGTAGCTAGCTGCCAATGTTTGTCTCAGTATCCACAATCTCCATAATAATGTAGCTGAATATGAAAAAACAATGCCAGTAAGCTATACTTTTCATTCCATAATCACAACATATGCCACTGCAATATACAATTTGCAGCTTCATCTTGTCCTTCAGCTCTTGGAAAGTAACAGCGTAGCTTATAAATAAAAGTAATTTAATTCTTACATTTATATGGTTGTGTAGGCAACAATCATTTTTTGAAAAAATGTAAATAATAAAGGCAAACTGCTTTGTAATTTAATATGAAAATAAAAGATGAGAATGTGCAGAAATAAAGCATGTCCTTCGGGAAAGGTTTGAACAAACAGTCACATTACAATTTCAAATTATAATTTGTAAAATGTACACCTCTTTTTACAATTGAAGCATTACAGTAGTTACAAACACTACAGAATTTGAAAAATGATTGGATAGTTGGTTGAGGCTAGTTCTGCTGGTGAAAAGTGAGAAGATTTTGTGATAGCATTATTAACACTACTTACTTATTCCTTTGCCAAATTATTTTCTTGTAACTGTTATTTTACTGAAACAAACTGTTTTGCTACAATTTATACGGTTATGTGATATTATAACAAAGCAGTGATAGAAAGCAACTCCTGTAATACTGTATTTGTATAATATTATACACCCTGGTTTATGAATGAAAGACAACAGGACCTTTATTTATGCACAAGCTTAGTAAAGCACTCCAACACATTGCAATATAATTACTTCAATATTTCAAAATAAAATAACAAATGACTCAATGATTAATATATCATACATAATTTAGCAGTTTTTTCCATATTGACTTTGATGTTATTCTCAAGCAGGGTTCTGGAGTAGAAAACAGGTTGACATGACAGCTCAGTTCTGAATTTGTCTAACCGGGGAATCCAAAAACAGGCAGCCATCTGAGGTGGTGAAGATTGTTGCATTATTCACAAGGATCTGGGAAAAAAAAACTATGCCCCAGATTTTAAAACAGCTGCCAAAGTGATGGGACTGAGGTAGGGAAACAGAAGGAGGCAGAAGCAGAAACCCAGTGAAGCTGGGGTGTTACACAAAACAGGCACACATGCAGAGTCACAGCAGTTCGTAAAGTCAGCCCGCTTTCTCTCTAGACAGCAACAAGAGGCAGCAACAGCAAATGAGTGCTCCCTGCATTCTCCATCTCCATCAGCCTGAAGCTGTCTTCATTAGCTTCAAAAAGTGGTGCCCCTCACTCTTTTCAGATACTTGCAACAAGCCCTTTATTTGATAGCACTCTCACAGCTTGTCTGGAAGAATCATAGCTAAATCAAAGCAAAATAAGCAAGGCTCAATGGACAAAGGAGCTGCCTCAGACACTGCTAGAATTAACAGATCAAAATAAAAATCTTATCTTCTCATCTTATCACCTTAAACTGGGACTATGTTTACAAGTTAATGAGTACTGCTGTTTACAATTTAAAACAATTTTTAAAATAATTTAAAAGAAAAACAGCATTCTAAAAATTCAACTATTAAAGAAATCAGCTGTACATACTGCAATAAAATAGGATTTTATAGCAGTGCAGAAACTGATTAGACATATACAGTAAAGATGACAGCCTTCACCAGAATAAGCAGGTTTGTAAATGGATTGATAGATTATATAGTATGTCTTTTAAGGCAAAATGCTTGTAAAGCTTTTGTTTTTAACATCACAGACCATAGAAAAGAGAAATGGGAGTAGGGTATATACTGTGATAACACTGTTTGGAAACTGGGAGAATGCTGGGGAAACACTTTCAAAGAACTTTGAATTCAATGAATGAAACTTTGATATAAAATGTAGCTATAGTGTACTGCCTAACACAAAATATTGGTGAGGATTGTCTTCAGTAATAATGCACATGTAACCATAAATTACAAATAGTGCTGCTATTTTTCTGCTGAGTTTCAGGAAAAAAAGCCAGTTTGTCTAATTTTCATGTTCTGTCCCCACCCGAAAGGAATACACACACAGTAAAGCAGGTTAGAGAGTTTAAAGATATTAATACACTAACTACTGGGCCATTTATTACCAGGACGCTGCTGTCTAAGTCTATGCATATATGATAAATAATGGCAAAATTCAAAACAAATCTAAAGAACAGTTTTATGATCAACAGTATTCTGTGAAAAATATAAAGAAACTATTAATTACTTTTGAACAGCAACACAACTAAAAGTCTGCAATTGAATGAGACTCCTGGAAACATGGCACCACACAGAGTGCAGGCTTGGAAACACATGTGCCACAAATATAACAAGTTTCTTTGCACTGTTCACACTTGCTGCACAAAACTCATTTGGGAGTTGGTGACTGTTTGTGCTCAGTGGGCAGCAGAATGTCCATGTAGCACTATTCCGACAGTAGTGAAAAGTCAGATGCATTGTGATGACGAAACGCCTTTGGGGTAGATATCCGCATCAGTACCACAGCCTACAGATACCACATCATCCAGTTGATTGTCACTATCTCAATTACTGTCATTATCATCAAAAAACTTAATCTAGCAACATAGTTGTTTCAAAATATCAGCAGCTTTATGCTATTTTTTATGATTGCATAACAACAGACTATTTATAGCAGTATTTTTTGCAAACTGTTAAAAACAAATTTTTGACTATCCACTAGATGGCACTATAGTTGATAACTCAGACACCCTAGAAGCTGGCTTGTCTGTGGTGGCTGTATACTGGCATACGAGTCATATTGTATGTCATGCCATGATAGGCTGAATGAGATTTAACGATTAAACTCACACCTCGCATTCAAAGTGTTAAGCATGTTGAGCACATATTTAGCTGTTGCATTGCTTAAGGATGATGAGCTAAGTATTCGATTTGTAAATAACTGTACAGAATAGCAGGTTATAGGTTTATAGAACCATTATTGTCATGTGTACACATCTAGCTCTCAATGTAAATTTTCAATACCTTTAGTACCACAGCTGTAATACAGTCAAGCCATACATTTGGTATAGTATTCTGTTCTGCTAGTAAGCAACATTCACAATGTGACTTGTAACTATTATTATGTGTGCTCAGCAAATGAGATTCTAGAGTCTTATTTTTTAAATAGCTTTAATCCTAGAGCAAACCTCATAAACAATTAGTAAGTGCTACCTGAATGCTGAACTTTAGACTAAACAAAGTTATTTATATACCTTGATTAGTTTTTCTGAAATGTTCATCCAGTGTGATCTATAAGCACTTTTAATGTCAATGCCCACGTGGACATACTGCACAAAGTTTTTAATTTAATGAAAATGCATTATTATTGTTTGTCTGTTTGTGTTGGTCTGCCAAACCCCAAAAACGTTTTATAATACAGGGTGGTCTAGATCTAATTATGCAGATCCAGATCGTCTGGATGACTTTGATTTATTCTGGGACGATTTCAGTTCGGCGCAAAGACGATTATTCATGTCATCAGTTTGTACACTTCTCAATGGTCCAGGATTTTTCGGGTGATTTTCTATGTAATAAACTTCATAAGTTATAGCGTAATGAAAATTGCATAATTAGATCTGGACCACTCTATAGGCTGATCTGGATATTTTTTTCTGTTGAATTATACTAGTGTCCCAAATGTCATTTTTCAGCATTTCTGTGCTGCAGAGGAAACACACTTTGTACATGATCAGCGCGTACCTGTTCCTTTTTTTCTAAAAAAACTGTGTGGCTACTGGCAACTGTTCACTACAAATAAATACAGACTTTGCCTAATGATGGACAATTCATGTGAGTGAGAATTCTCTTTCAGATTCTATTAGTTCACATCATTCATCTCTCAATCATCCTGTCAGTGCACTTGCCTGTCAAAAGAAGTTCATAGTGCAAGAAACATGCAAAAACATTCAGCTGTTTACACAGTTCACGGCTTTGTGCTAAATGGCCCACCTTGCTCGCTTGGTTGTAATATTATTTTCATTGCCTCACATCAATCAGTAGAAAAAAAATGTTACATCTTTCAGAATTCAATACCTCCTCCTTCTTTAACATCCACTTATATATGAAAGTGGAATCAACAACAGACACACTCAAAAGTTTGAGAAGGGCAGGTAATGTCAGGAATCTCTTTACATCAGGACGTTTTCAGTTGATTTAGTAAAACAGCAAGCTGCAAAATAACACTGAAAAGTATTCCCAAATTAAAATACACCTCATAAGCTAAAAAAAAATGATTCCTCCACCTATTCTGGTGCACCGACTTTGTAAATGAAAGAGTCTCCCAGTAGATGAGGACGGAACACTTTTACAAATGAACATTTTTAACAGACCTTTGTTATCAGGAGCAAAAAAATATATAGCACCATTAACAAAGAATACACAAAGTTATATATCACTGCCACAAAAATGAATGTTTTGAAGTGTTTTTAAAGTACAGTGGAACCTCGGTTTGCGAGCATAATTCGTTCCGGAAACGTGCTCGCAATCCAAAGCACTCGTATATCAAAGCGAATTTCACCATAAGAAATAATGGAAACTCAGATTATTCGTTCCACAACCTAAAACTATTCATATAAAAATGATTAATACAAAATATAAAGTAAAAATACATAAAACAAATTAACCTGCACTTTACCTTTAAAAAGAATCATGGCTGGTGTGAGTGAGTTTCTAAACTCTTGTAGGATTCCACCCAACGGGACGACATGCGGAAGAGTGTCCCAAAGCAATCGCAGTCTCCCAGCACTGTAGCAGTTCGCCGTATAAGCACATTTAAAAAGATCACAGACATGCTATAAGCGCCTGCCGTCAATCGGTGATACAAGGAACATTATAAAGATCCCGCTACAATAAATAACAGCACTGTTGCTGTTTCAAGCTGAAGGCGGCTGGTGTTGTTAAAGTACTGAGACTCAGCTTCGTGTTTTGGGGCGCAAGATGGGGACTCGCACTTCACAGCGCACACACACACACAGTCACAATGCTGTAGTAAACAGTATATGCTCGTACGGATGTTGACTATATGAGTGAGGCACACAGACTCAGACGGAGAATAGGAGACAATTGCCCTCAAGAGAAGAGAGAGAGAGAGACGCGCTGTGCGCGAGCAAGAGAGATAAGGAGAGAGAGAGAGAGAGGCGAGAGCGAGCGAGATAAGGAGAGAGAGAGACAGAGAGAGACGCGCTGTGCGAGCAAGAGAGATAAGGAGAGAGAGAGAGGCGAGTGCAAGCGAGCGAGATAAGGAGAGAGAGAGACACGCTGTGCGAGCAAGAGAGATAAGGAGAGAGAAAGAGAAGAACCATCAGCTCAGTTGTGATCACATGACACTCAGCAGACAAAGTGTATCCATACTGCTCGTATTGCAAGACATTGCTCGTTTATCAAGTCAAAATTTATTAAAAACTTTTGCTCGTCTTGCAAAACACTCGTAAACCAAGTTACTCATAAGCCGAGGTTCCACTGTAATGACATTTTTAATTTCTAAGCAGGGTTTGCTTTAAATCAAAATGGATATAATAAAAAAAGAGTACCCAGTCAGAATGACCATTGTGGGATACTTTATACTTTATACATCTTTATAACTAGAGCTTGTACATCTCACAAGTGCTTGTAGCACAGGCTTCTGTAAACGTACATACGTATATTCATTAGTCACTGTGAACAGACATATTTGACATTAAATAGCAAAAATTTGCATGTTCAAATGTACAAAAAAAGTGCACTCTATAAATGTTAAGGAAATTCCATTAATGAACTTGCCCCAAATCTAAGCAATAATAAAAGATCAAAAGAGTATGAAGCAAATCAAGAGTATGTGATTGCTGTTGCACGGCTAAAAATAAAAAATTATACACATTTGCTCATTTCGTTGTATAGAAGATGGTTGTCTTGTGAACTGTACTGTAATGGTAATCAAATTTTCATTAATGTTCTTAAAAACTTCATAGCCAATGACAAAGTTACTTGAACATCTTTTCTTAAACAAAACCTCACATCTTTGACATTTTTCCAAAGTATTAAATGTACCAGCATCTCTCCTTTAAATGGATTTCCTGGCTTCAAAACCTTCAAATATAGGGGATCATCATTCAATAATCTCCATAAAGTTTTTTGATTTTTTTCTTTTTTATGAATATTTTTTGTTTGTTCTTATTAAATTTTGTTAATTATTTCTTGTATCTAATTACTTTTAGCATTTTATCATTACCATTTTAGGACATTTGTTGTTGATGAACACCATCATATTCAACATTTTGTGGTTTGTGAGCATGTTGCTTACTGTTATTCACATCACGTTACATATTACATTCTCATGCTCCTCCTGCTTAACATGCCAGACTACAAGCTTCTGGTACTATATCCTAGCTTTTGGGTAATTCAAATGTATTATTCATGTGCACATTGCTGTATTATTAGTTAGGAATTTGGTGATTTTGTAGTTTTGCTTTTTGACTTTAAGCTTTTCTAAATTTTTGACTTTGACATTTGAATATTTCTTTTGGTTCCAGATGCTTGAATGTTTTACTTCCTGATTTTGCCTTATGCCTTACTTTTGACTTTGGACAGTCCTTTTTGTCAGATGGTTCATCTTCTACTCCTATCTGTCACTGTTAAAAATCTAGCGGATCCTTAGCCTAATGGTATTTCACATAACTTCTGAGTTATGACATTTTAATGATGGCCTCCAATTTTGTTATACATCCAAGGACAATATAGAAGTATCCTGCTCTACCCAGCTAAGGGCAGTAGCCTGAGTTTTATTTTTTACTACAAATTTTCTTTAAGGACTAAAAATAGTAAATACTGTATATTATTAAAATAGATGATTAGAAATAGTTCAGAACTGTGTGGCATATAAGCCAAAAGCCCTGCACTCCATTATTTTACTTTATAAAACTTGTTAAAACATACTAATATATCTTAGATAAGACATAACTTATGCAGACACAAGTCTGTACAAATGAAAATATATATGTTTATCACACTCCTTTGATAATCAACAAAGAATGAATCGAGAAATAGGAGAATAGAAAAAGTTTCATTAAGTCTTATAATCAATAAAATGCAAAAATAAGAAATTTTCTATACTTTGAGTTTTGAGAGGAGAACAATTTACAACCTTGAACTATAAAATTTATATAGCAGAGTTGTACAGCATGTGAGAGCAGCAGTAAGTCTCTGAATAATAATCATATGTAATAAAATAAGAAAATTTATTGGCATACTTCACTTCAAGTGTCATTTCTGGAAATTAAATGTTTCTCACAGGAACATTCTGCATAGTCTAAAACATGTTATGTTACTTCTGTGGTGGCAGAAATGTAATTTTTATGTAATGATTTATAATTAAGGCAGTGGATTAAATGAACGTAACAACAGCAGATGTTCCTCAGTGATGTTTACTGTAGAGTGGAGGCCAATGTGGACATCTACTTGCAGAGAGACTTCCATAGCTTACACTATAGTAAAGTCTAAGCATCTAGTGAAAGAATTACAGCTGGGCATAAATATAGACACAATAGTGAATGGATTGAGATAAGACGTTAATGACCTTCAAGGCGGAGAAGGAAATGCAGAAAATATATCTGCTATGTAGTAAGTGAGTGCGGCCATCCACCAAAATAATATGAAACGATGAAGTTCTGGCTTAAGATAATAGAACTGCATTTTATTGCAATGATCTACGTGATGAATTTGTGACAAAACAATTCAGTGGTGCTTATGGTTCTTTGAGGTTAAGATCTTAGAGAAAGGATGTGTGTATCTATGCTTAGGAGCATGTGGGTGCAATAATATTTTCAACCAGGCAGTTAATGAACATTTACAAATATTGTTTAAAGTCCCAAATGTATGATATTCAATTTTTATACTTGTTTAAGATTTTTTTTTTCTTTGCTTAAAGGAGATGTTTTAAAAGAAGCAAGTATTGTAATGTACAACATTACCTGGTCCTGCCTTTACAGCCTAATATTCCAACAGGTTGAATATTCCAGTAACCAGTACTTGGTATATGCTGCATTCAAGTTTATTTTTTTTACTGACTGTACTTTATAATGTATAATTGTGAAATATGGTTGACAGGCAGCTTATATTGATTACATATTTGTTTTCCTGAAAGCCTTTAAACAACTCTATAAAAATACTCAATTAAAAATAGAAGATTTCAAAAGAATACAGCAAATGCATTTTATATTATTTTCTTTACTTTGAAAAACATCTGTTAATGAGAAACAAAGTTTCTAGCAGTATAGAAAATCCTGAACCTATGACAATATACAACACACTCCAGAATTTTCATGCTGCTACTCTACAATAATGAAATTGCCTGAACTGTTATGCGGGTGCTGGCAACATGTCTTGCTACATTGGTTGGCCACCCTGTCCTCAGCAACATTTTCTAGTTCCTTTAGGGAAAATCCCAGATTCTCTCCGTCCAGTCAAAAGCTGTAATCCCTCCATCATGTTCTGTGTCTAGTTTGAGTCTTCTCCAGGTGGTGGTAGGTGCCTCAGTCCATCCTCAATACAGTATAATGCTCAAAGCTTCTTAGATAGGTCATCTTGATCCAGAGAAGCAAAAAAAAAAAAAAAGAGTGAGCCCAGTTTAGTTGCTTAAATTCTTGATCATATTCTTCCAGAATACAGTAAATAAGGATAAATACTGACCCATAACTCGAAAACTTTACCCACAGAATTAGCTCTTGTTTCACAAGCTCTTATACATCTCCAAAATTACCTCTGCACTAGTGATTCATTGCTTAGTCTAACAATCACCTTGTCTCTCTCTTCTGAACAGGATCCCAAGGTACTTGCGTTGTCTACTTCTGGCAGCTCCTAATATCACAACTTTAGGTAACAAACGTCCCTTTTCTGTGACCATGACCTCCAAGCTGGAGGTGCTAATTGCCAATCCAAGTGCATCATACTCAGCTGCAAACAGTTCCAGTGCATGCTGGGTATTATAGTTTGAGAAGTCCAAGGTGACAACATTTGAAAACAGCAGAGGGGCCACCCTTTAATTCCCAAACTGGATACTTTCTAAACTTTCTCCTCGATATGCTGTCAATTAAAATCACAAACATGACTCAAAACAATATGCACCTTAGGCAGTGTCCATTGCCCAAAATGGACAAACACAGCAGCAGCCCTGGAACCACATTGTCAACAAGCAACCACAGAGGCCTAACGTTTCTAATTCCACAAAACACATATGGACATGATTGACAGAATCTCAAATATCTTGCAAAGGAGAAACAGACTAATCATTGTTTCATAGTAACCAAGGGAATCAACATGGATGTTTCTCAATCCGAGGTTCAACTATTACACTAAATCTGTGTTATAGTACTCTGGCATACGATTGCACAGGAGTGTAATCCTTCAGTAGCTGAAGCCTAACTTTGTGATGCCACTTTGTTTTGTGTTTTTGTTTTCGCCATCACCATTTTCCCCAACTAGCTCAACAGTTTCAGCCATGTTGTTATAGCGAGTGGCCTTGTTGCTGATCATATGATTTCTTCTATGCAAATATGATGTTATCATCCTGTTACTATAAAAGATGGAGATGCAGTAGCTCTGGTGTTCTAGCTTTTGAGTTAATGGAGAGAACACACAATCAGTTGGGGGAAGAGTGACAAAGTGAACAGGTGGAGTTAAATGGAGTATTATTCCGGGGCAGATCAAATCTGTTGAACGTGAGGAGCAAGGAAGATCCTGAGCTCCAAAATATTCCTGTGGTGACCAAATGTGGTGACAGGAAGAAGGGCCAGGCTTGATAGACACCACTTGATACCACAGGAGGTGGCTGGGGAAGCTAGCCAGAAAGGGAGCCATGTTTGCCAGTGTCTCAGTCCTGTTAAGCAGTCCTATAGGGCAAGCAGGGGAGGCAAAGACAGCAAAAATGGAGAACAGTTTAGGGATAAAGTGCATTCTGAGCTTAATTTTATTCCTGTTTTCAGTTATGTATTGCATTGAACTTATTTATTGTTTTTTTTTTTACCTTCTTCACTGCACTACTGTTTTTTTGGATAATTGCATATGGAATAAATTTTCCCTGATCCGTCACATACAGAGAACCATAGTCACACAGTTTAGGCTACAACAAAATATGGTCATAAAGAGTTAAACCTGTGCTTTTTAAGACAGTATAGTAACACATACTATATTTAAGGAGCATCATTATTTTAACCTACCAAACTTATTGCCTATTTTGTAGGCATATTACCTCTTTCTTTCCATTTAACATCTATAGGACAATAAATTACCTAATTCTCTAAAAAGTGTTGGTTGTTTAGTGTTCTTAGCTTTTTAAGAGTTCATAATTTTTTAACATACCCAAGCAGATATCTCAACACTGACAGCATATTCCATTATCCTTAAAATGATATCAGTTATGCACAAACCTCTAAGAGCTTTCATATTTCTTTTTTAAGCAATTGCTTTACTTGTTCTATAATATATATATATATATATATATATATATATATATATATATATATATATATACTAGTTAAATTTCAATAATATGTCAATTATTCTCAACCAGAAAACCATGACAACTAATTAAATGAAATTTCATTTTCTTATTTTGCCTCTTACATGAACAAATTAGGATATTTAGGTGTATACAGATGTGCCTTGTTATCACTGATAGTTGTTTTTTTTTTGTTTTGTTTCGCTTTGCCTCCTGCAAATATGTATACTAATAATGATACTGATATCAAATTTCTCTTCTGCTATGCCCTGTACTTTGGCGACCCAGAATTCAGTAGGCACTGTAGGTCAGGTACAAACTAGGTTTAAAAATAGCCATATCACGTTCGTGCTGGTTTCTTCAGGGACTGCTGAACAGAAGATTGGGCAAAGTTATTATTTTTGGTGTTGACATATTTTTTATTTTAAGACATTAGGACAATTTCTATATTGCTTAAAATTTTGACTAACCTAAATGGGATTTAATTTGTTAAATCAGATTGGTGTCTCAGTTTTGTGAATTATTTTCTGCTGCTTATGGGAAGATAATGATTTATGTACCCTAAAGTCAAATAAGTGTTTATTTTAACACAACTACTATTAGGTTATATCAAGGCACTAATTAATGCTGATTGAGGGTGCACACTTTATCCTTCCTTTTGGCTGCCAAAGACACTGGACTAGTGTTGTCTCTTCTCTGGCTTATTGCTAAGGGGGTTCATGAATCCAATATTGGAATGAACTTCTGCAAAACTATATGGAGAGCTAAATAGCAGTGATGATGTCTTAGCTGCATCTCATGGATATAACAAATATACTGATGATCCTGACCACATGCTTTCAAACTTGGTACTTTAGTATCCCTGATGTTAATTTTTTTTTCCAATCATTGCCTTAACTATAAGCTATTGTCACGCTTGGGTCACAGATTTGCACAGAGACACAGGAGGTCGTAGAAACAAGAAGGATTCTTTTTATTCAAACACTGCAAACAAACATTTCTCTCTTCAAACTTGCTCCTTAACAGAGTTGTCAGTTTCGTCTATCAATTAAAGGTAAGTTCCTTCCTTTTCGTATGAATACGCGTCAGGAGCAGAGGTAGTAGTCTGAGAGAGAGAGAAAGTAAAACAAACAATACCCCAAAAAGACAGGCGCTGCGCGAGGCTTTTTAAAGCCGGCGGAGTGCCGCGTGAGGCTTATATTACGCGATATAGTGCACGGACAAGGAGTAATGTGAGGGTAGTCGGTGTTTCAGGGGGTTGTGGTTTTCCTATGGCGACGAACAGCTCTCCAGCTCACACTATCTTCTAATGTTTGATGAACTTATTCATAAATTAGATTTCAGCTGTAAGGAAAACAATACAGTTTTAAGAAAATATTGTGATATGCTTTACTTGTATTATTATAACTTAACAGAAGTTGATTTTGTTTAATTTTCTTAATTGCCTCATAATAAGTATTGCAATCATTTAACTAACAATTAACAACTGAAAATATAAGTACCAATGGATATTTCATGTGGAAATCTACTTCTATTTTTCATGTGTGTATCTGCTTCTACTTCATTAGTATGTAAGCATACTAAGTAGTTAAAAGTAGATTAAAAATAAAGTTAAAGAGGGAAGTTTAATTAAGAATTTATTAAAGTATGCACTTTGTCGTAATTTAAGACTTTATGCAGTATATTGTTTTTCTTTTTTATCAGATTTTTATTGAAATACACAACAAACACTTTAAAGGGGAATATAAGCCATTCTGCTAGGATTTACAATAAAATGAAACCCCCTGCTTGACCCTCAACAGCCCACCCTACCACCCCATAACACATGGCACATTAAAAGTAATAGCAGCAACAAAAGAATAAAGAAACCCACAGTATCCCCAGGTTTTAATTCCACCCTTCACTTCTCTGGTATTATGCTTTGGGCTTTCAAAATGGGTCATGTGTTTGCACTTGTGCCTCTGTGTCTGTCTGTGTTTGTTTAGGGTGGCTGTATGCGCCCTTAGGCTTTACAGTATATATGTATTTATCTATCCTCTCACATTCCTGTTCATGTTAAAATTAGTCCTTTGGCTTGCCTATACTTTCCACTTAAGCCGAAAGCATTCGAAATATTTTCTTAGGAAAATAGTTATGTGTTTCAGACTTTACCAATTGAGATAAGAAACAAGACATCACATCTAAGGAGATGTTAATTTAAAAGCCGTAATATGATTAATTAATTGGCTGGAGTAACAGTAAGTAATACAGGACTAAGTCACAAACCTCTTCTACAGATGAAAATGAGAAAGATAATACACTACATGAATAGTTTCATTGTCATGATTGCACTCCATTTTAATTGTTTACAGTTTTTTAGTTTTCCCTACAACATTGTTAAGATATCATTTTGGGGGTCAAGAAATTCAGTGGTTTAACAGTAGAATTACCAGAGCCTACAAAAAACTCGTAGATCCGTCCCACCTTAAATCGCTTTGCACCTCTCCATCAGTGTCGTTCGTGCTGTAAATGTGTCGATAAGCAGCAAGCAGCCTGCTATCACATCCCCCACTGCCGCACAGTTTTCTCAGCTGAAGTCTGTTTACCTGTGTGTCAGTTGCTCGGAGTTGTATAGAGTGAGAAGTCAAGCAAAATGACATCCATCCATCCACACCTTTTATAAATACTATATCGTTATTTGGAACACATGTATTTCATGTGTGTTCCGTGTCTACAACGATCTATGTAAACACATCGTTAAAACAGAAACATTTTCATGTTTTAATAATAATTGACAAAATGTAGACATGAAGTGTATAATGTGTGAAGCCTGAAGTCCAAATATCAAAGAAACACTTTCACAAAAGGTACAAATATAGCAGAACAAGTGCGCTTTTATTCAAATATATACTGTAACTGCAGAAAAAGAACCCACGTTAGGGTGTGACATTGACATGCATTTGCTACGACTGCTTTGGTGGTGTAATGGTATCAACTGTTAACTGGTAATCAAAACTTCACAGGTTCGATCCCGGACGAGTCTGTTTTGAGAAGTGAGCTGCTCGTATTCTTACTATTTTAGAATAAAAACATACATTTGATTCTAGTCCATAACAGCTGATGTAATTTATGATACTTCTAAATGTTAGCTTTGTTTTTTTTTTTTATTCAGTTTTTTCTCTCAGTTGTGTTCACAATCCCATCCCCTCGCATTTGACACTGCTGTTTTCACATAAAGACACGCTATAACAGAGGTGAACTCAGATCATGACGACATTCTATATTGGAGCAAGAATGCACTTTTGCCATCGCTGTACTTTGTATATGTACATGGGAAGCTCTGCACTCTACTTGTGACTTTACGCTGTAGGAAGTAAGAAAATAAAGGTAAATTGGTAAATAACATTCGATCAGGTGCATGTCAGTTAGTCAGTCATTTTCCAACCCGCTATATCCTAACTACAGGGTCACGGGGGTCTGCTGGAGCCAATCCCAACCAACACAGGGCGCAAGGCAGGAACAAATGTGAATTTCCCCTTGGGATTAATAAAGTATCTATCTATCTAAATCCCGGGCAGGGAACTAGCCCACCACAGGATACACACACACCCACACACCAAGCACACACTAGAGACAATGTAGGATCACCAATGCACCTAACCTGCATGTCTTTGGAGTGTGGGAGGAAACCGGAGAAACCGCAGGAAACCCACACAGACACGGGGAGAACATGCAAACTCCACGCAGGGAAGACCCGGGAAGCAAACCCAGGTCTCTCAGGTGCATATCTACTTCTGAATTCATAATGCTTTTACATTACATTGTACTGATATTGGCTACCTGGACATAGACCTATCAGACAATTTTAAATAATTTTAAATAATACAAACTAAATAATACAGATTTTTTCAGATAACTTTTTTTGCAGCTCATATGTTTTATTACAGTTTCTGAGTTTTCTGAATTGTGTATTTCTCAAAAGACTTAAAACTGGACTTCTTTGACTGCAGAGATTCTATTTTCAAAATTAAGATAGGGTTGAAAAAGCTGAGAAAACTTCATTGCCATGAAACAGGTGTTACACAACAACACAGTAAGACTCATAATTAATGCCTTATAGCAACACAGTGCTCCCTCTTTAGCATTCAGTCGGGTCATCTTTGGAATCAGATTTAGGGTTCTCTGGTCATTGAGCTCCTGCAGTCCTGAGACACCTCACAGAGGGAAGTCTACAAAGACACATCTTCCACAACAAACAAACACCATTTGAAATATGAAGGAGTTCTCTTAATGGTTAAAGTTCCAGAAATGTATTTTTAATTTTAAGTTTTAATGGAGTTAGAGATTTCTAATGTCCTTTCGCCTATGTAAAGATGGGAAATGTTGGGCAAATGTAGTTGAGTATGCATAAGCAAAAATTGCATTAGCAGATGCACTGGACAGTTTGGTGAGGGATTTTGCTGCACTGGCCAGCCTTTCAAAATAAAGACAAGCTAATTGCTGTCTATGCGTTCTCTCTCTGTCTGCATATGAATAATGTATATACACAGGATATATACAGTTCATATACAGTGCTTTTACTTTTTAGAGCTGATTTGATTAAAGAGAAAGCACAGTTTCAGACAGCAGCTGTTTTAGAAGGGCAGAGTCAGCTGCACATGGGCAAAAGTCTCAGATCTCAAGGTTGCAGAAACCTTCAAGCTGATTAATTCATTATGTAATCTGTTTATAACCCAGCTCGCCTTTCTTTCTTACAAACTGTACGTACTGCTTCTCTACAACTCAATAGCAATGAGGAAGATGCCTTTGAGTTCTTTTAATTCCAAGGAACCCTCAACTGGAGCCATACACTTGTGGTGAAAAGTTTTGAGAATGACACAAATATATATATATTTTTTTTAAATTTTATTAATTTTATTGCAATCATTCCATACAAATCAATCAATTTTTACAAAAAGTAGGATTGAGAACAAGTCGACCCCCACCCATGAGAGAGACAGCATGGCCAACGGAGTAAAACTTAAGGCTTGTAAACATACCTAAATTTATGAGTTTGATAAGCCAATAGAGATGAATGGAGAAGAAAAAGAAATACAAAAATAATTGCTACCTCTGTGCTTTAAGAGCTTATTCTAAAATATTACTGATTAGATCCTGCCATGTTTTGAAAAAAATCTGTACAGATCCTCTAACTGAGTATTTGATTTTTTCCAATTTCAAATAGTATAAAACATTGGTTTCCCACAGACTTAAAAGAGGACAGTTAGGATTCTTCCAGTTTAGCAAAATAAGTCTGCGTGCCAAAAGTGTAGTGAATGCAATCACAGTTTGTTTGTCCTTCTCCACTTTAAACCCATCTGGAAGATCCCCAAACACAGCTGTTAATGGGTTAGGAGGGATTGTGAGGCCAAGGCTGTCTGAAAGGTAATTAAAAATTTTGGTCCAGAATGATGTTAGTTTGGTGCAGGCCCAAAACATGTGACCCAGTGAGGCTGGGACCTGATTGCAGCGCTCTCAGGTTGGATCTTGCCCTGGAAACATTTTGGAGAGTCTTAGGCGAGACAGATGTGCTAGATAGATATATAATTTTGAGTTGAATAATTGTATGCTTTGCACATATGGAGCTCGAGTGAATTCTCTGCATTGCTATTTTCCACTCCTTTTCTGATATATTAATTGAGAGAGCTTTTTTCCAGTGTCCTCTTAGATCTTTGAAAGGGAGGGACTGTAAAATAATTTAATATATTGCAGAGATGGTGTCTGAGTCCTTGAAATTGAGCAATATTTTTTCCAGCATGGACGAGGGTGCAAGATGAGGAAAATCGGGCAGGTTCTGTTTAACAAAGTTCCTAATTTGAGGATAGTGAAAGAAATGTGTAGTTGGAATGTTAAATTTGGAATGTAATTGTTCATAGGATGCAAAGACGTCTATATAAAGATCTCTAAGCAAGATACTCCCAAATTTTTTCCAGATATTAAAAACTGCATATGTTTGCGAAGGTTGAAAGAGGTGGTTCTCTTGCAGAGGTGCCACAGTTAAAGCTTCTCCATCTTAAAATGCTTTCTACGTTGGATCCATATTCTGAGTGAGTGAAGCACAATTGGGTTATTAGTATATTGTCGATAACTTGCATTTATTGGGGCACAGAGCATGGAATATAAAGAAGTACTGCAGGATTTTAGTTCTATTGCGTACCAGGCCTGTGTATGTTCATCTTTTGTGTCCAGGTTTTTATAGCTTGTATATTTGCTGCCCAGTAATAAAACTGGAAGTTAGGTAGAGCCCTGCCACATTCTGCCTTTTGTCTTTGTGGGGTCGCTCTTTGGATACATGGATGTTTTGAGTTCCAAATAAATAAGGTTATTGTTGAATCTAATTGCTTAAAAAATGATTTATTGATGTTGTAAGAAAGTCTCTATATTCACACATGTTTTATTAGTTCTTCAGCCGTGGGGCACGTCTTCCCCGTGTCCCACAGGCCCAACACAGTCCCAAAGCACTTTACACAACACAAAAGCAACAACTCTCCACCTTGCACCAACAATCCTTCCTCTGGCACCAACAATCCTCTCAGGCAACCTCGTCCTCTTCCTCCCGATTCTGGCTCCTCGAGTGGTGGTGGCTGGGCCCTTTTATAGCCCACCCAGAAGCGTTCCAGGTGATTAACCACCTGGTCCTAATTGCACTTCCGGGTGGGGCTGAAGACTTGTCCAGCCGGGCTGTTGGAAGCAGACAGCCCCCCCCTAGCGGCCACCCCGGGCACCAACCAAGCTGTGGAGGACTCCATCTCCCATGGAGCCCTGTGGGTGGATAGGGAGTCAACGTCGGCCATGGAGGCTGCCACCAAGCGTCCCGGGGGAGGTATTGGACTGCCCATAGCGGCTCTCCCGGAACATAAGCAGCAGGAGCATCCCTGCCGGGCATGGGACCCCACTGTCCTTCACAATGTATATTGGAATGTTTTGAAATAAAAAAAGGAGCTTAGGAAGAATATTCATCTTAACAGTGTTAATTCTTTCAGCTAGAGTGAGATGAAGGGTTGACCATCTATGCAAGTCTTGCTTAATTTTTTCCATGCAGACGGAGAAATTTTGTTGATAAAGAGCTTTATGTTTACTTGTGTAGTTTACCTCTAGGTATTTAAACTGTTCTGCAATGATAAAAGGTAGGGTGTCTAATCTAATATTATATGCTGGAGAATTCACTGGAAAGAGTATACTTTTATTCAGATTAATTCTGAGACCAGAGATCTTTTGAAATTCTTTGAGTGCTGTTAAGACTGCAGGCACAGAAATCTGTGGGTCTGATATATACAGTACCATATCATCTGCATATAGAGAAATTTTGTATTTCAGTCCTTCTCTGATAATCCCCTTTATCTGATCAGCATTTCGACAGCGTATTGCCAGTGGTTCAACAGCGATTGCAAACAGCAGCGTCTGCTGCCTGGAACCATGTTCTAGTTTAAAGTAGTCTGAACAAATATTGTTGATACAAACTGAAGCTTCTGGATTGGTATACAGTAGTTTGATCCATGCACAAATGTTCAGGCCAAACCCAAATTTCTCCAATGTAGTAAAAAGGTATTTTCATTCAATCATGTCAAATGCTTTTTCTGCATCCAATGATAATAATATTTCTGGGGTGTTTGACTTACTTGGTGAGTATATTACATTAAACAGGCATTGAAGATTTGAAGATAACTGTCGACCCTTGATAAATCCAGTTTGATGTTGTGATAGGGAGCACTTTCTCCATCCTTCTAGCTATGATTTTTGAGAGTATTTTAACGTCATTCAAAAGTGAAATTGGTCTGTACGATGCACATTGTAATAAGTCCTTATTTTGTTTAGGAAAAACGGTGATTAATGCTTGGCGAAAAGTTTGAGGAAGAGTTTGATTGTCTCTGGCTTCTGTAAATGTTGCTAATAGGAGGGGAGATAGCTGAGCGGAGAATTTCTTATAAAATTCTGCAGGGTAGCCATCAGGGCCTGCTGCTTTCCCACATTGAAGTGACTTTATAGCATCTAGTAATTCTGATAACGCCAGAGGTTTATCGAGTTCCTCCACATTAAAAGTGTCTATTTGTGGTATCTGTAATGTATCCAGAAATGCATTAGATTGTGTGTTGTCTTCTTTAAACTCAGTAGAATATAAGGATTTATAGTAGTCTCTAAATGTGTGCATTATATTTTTGTGGTCGATGATTTTGCCTCCGTTTGTGTTGGTGATTACTGGGATTGCGTTGCGGACTTCTTGCTTGTGAATTTGTTGAGCTAAAAGCTTATTAGCTTTCTCTCCATGTTCATAGTAATGATGATTTATAAATTAGTTGTTCAGTTTCTTTAGTTGTCAAGAGGTTGAGTTCTAAATGCAGAGCCTGCCTTTTCCTATGTAGAGCCTCGCTTGGAAGCCTGGCATGTTCTTCATCTATTCTAGTAATTTCGCTTTTTAGTTCTGCTACTTTATTGGTTTCTAATTTATTTCCGTGGGAAAGATATGAGATAATCTGTCCTCTTAAGAAGGTCTTAAGAGTTCCCAGAGAAATCTCTGAGGATGTATTTGTCTCTAGGAAGAAACTGATTTGTTTGGATATAAATTCTGTACAATTCTCGTCTGCTGATAGAAGCGGGTTGAGACGCCATCTGCGAGGTGAGTGTGTGGGGCATAGTGACTTTAGCTCCAAGATCAGAGGTGCATGGTCAGAAATAACAATAGCATCGTATTTGCAAGATTTAATCGTAGGCAAGAAATTATTATCTATAAAGAAATAATCAATTCTTGAGTAGCAATGATGTACTGGTGAGTAGAAAGAATATGTTCTTGAGTTTGGGTTTAAAAACCTCCAGGGGTCTGATAAGTTGTGATCAGTTATAAACTTTGTAATTATCTTTGCAGTGTTAGATGTTGTCCCCCCTGTGATAGAAGTCCTATCTAAGAGTGGATTTAAAACACAATTAAAGTCCCCAGCCATTATAATTTTATGAGTGTTCACATTGGGAATGGATGCAAATAAATTTTGTAAAAATTCCTTATCATCGACATAAGCATTTATCAAAATCATTTTACAGTTAGATAAGTTACCAATGACCATCACATATCTTCCTTCAGGATCCAATACTACATCTGATGCTACAAATGAGACTGTTCTATGTATGAGAATTCCCACACCTCTAGTTTTCTTTGTAAAGCTAGAATGGAACATTTGGCCAGTCCATTCCTTTTGCAGCCGGAACTGGTCCTTGCTTAGTAAGTGGTACTCCTGTAAAAATACTATTTTAGCGTTTAAACTGTTACGTGAGAGAGTACTTTCTTTCTCTTTAAATTCGTGATTTAGGCCTTTAACATTCCAGCTCACAAAGTTAACTGTCCCATCATGGAGACATTGATTCTGAATTTTTGATGTCATTTTATAGTCTTAACTGGAAGTGAGACAGCTTTAACCTTTACTTAAGGTTACCTATTTCCCCAAGAGTTATTTCCATACAGCCTATAGTTACGTTGGTAGTTATAATTATAAAGATTAAAAGGATAGATTAGATATAGATATAGCCTGCTCTCTTTCTCTCCCCCCTTAACCCCCCACCCTCCCATTTTGCCTCCCCACGTGAGGCTGGACCCCATTTCACGCAGTCCCAGTCCTCTGACATACCCAGAGACAGAGCACGTCCAAAGCAAAACAAGCCCCCACGCAGCAGCGTTTTAGGATTAAAAACTAGAGGTATGTATTGCCAATATAGTCTAAATACTATTTGCCTAAAATATAATCATTAAGAAACTATGAACTTAAAATATATATAATCTTCAGCAATCTTAATGTATTAAGATAATAAACCCGGATAATAAACCTGGGGAATGGTGTTAGAAAGTGGTCCAGAATAAGCATAGTAAGTCTTAATGCAATAATAACAATAATAATAAACCAAGGATATGATGTTAAACAGTCTCTTTTAGGGTAGAGAAAAAATAAATAAATAAGATAAAAAAAAAAAAGAATTAAGCACAAACGTCTATAACTGTAACTAAAACATAAACAGATAGCATCCAAGTAATAAAGAGGACATATAATTATAAAAACCCGTATCTTAACAAATAGATCAAACAGTAGGTTATTTATCCTTGCCATGTCATGACAGGCTACGACTCACTATTGTGTTTCAGAATAGTGTCGGGATCAGCTTTCTTAATTCCTTTTCTGCTTCTTCCTTGCTGGTGAAGACATAGAATTGACCGTGCAATTCCACTTTCAGTTTGGCAGGATACAAGAGGCTGTATTTGATGTTGGCTTGCCGTAACCGCTGTTTAATGTTGTAGAAGGCTGCACGTTTAGTAGCTGTTGCTGGAGAGAAATCAAGGAAGATACGAATGTGGTTATTTTCATATATAATCTCTTGCTTATGTCTGAGGAGTGCCATCACCTCTACCTTAAATAATAATCTCTCGAAGCAAATAATAAAAGATCTAAGTCTAACGGTATTTGATCCGCGTAAGCGATAAGCCTCTGCTATCTCAGAATCTGCTTTAAAGTCCTCTCCAATTATTTTAGAAAATAGTTCAGCTGCGAATTTCACTGGGTTTGAACTTTCTCGATTCTCAGGTAGACCTTCGATTCTAATATTATTCCTTCTGCTTCCATCTTCCATAGCAGCAAGTCTGTCTCCGAGTTTTTTGCATTCGGAGTTGGCAGTTGTTGCTTTTTCTTCAGCACTGGCAGCTAGATTTTTGGCTATTTCAATCCGAGTCGTGAATGTCTCCTTGACATCCTCCAGTTGATCAGTAAGTGTGCTTAGTTTAGACGAGGTTTCCTGAATGTGCTCTTCAATTTTACCCAGCATATCTTTAAAGACTGCCTCAAAGCGAATACATATGCGTTTCTCCAAGTCTTTATTATCCTGCATCCTTGCATTTTCCCTTGCCTTCTCATTTGCCTTCTCGCTTTTCTTTATACCTTTCTTTATCTCTTGCTTGAGCTCAGCGATCATCACCTTCAGTTCAGACAGATCATTTCTGCTTTCATGCACCTTAGGTGAGGCGGTGGGCTCTATTGAAGCCGGTGTTCCTGGCTCGCGTGGAGTAGTTGAAAGCGCGGACTGCAAGGCCTTTTCCAGTTTCAGATGATCTTCGCCAATCGGCGAGCTATCGTGACCTGCGTCACTCGCACTCGTACATTCGCTCCCCATTTCGCTCTCAGCCGGAGACGATGTAGCGAACCGTGGTCCTGAGGAGTCTGGGCTTTCGCCCATCTGATCCAGGTCAGTCTCTGATAGGCCGTACCTTGAGCTTGAACTTGGACTTGCCAATCTGAGATTGGATGTAGCTTTAGTTTTCGTTTCTTTCGTAGTTTTCTGAACCCCTTTCTTGTTGGCCATGTTTATATATGCTTGCATATACTGTAGTAGTGCCCTCAGGTTGGATAAATACAGGATATCTCAGGATAAGAAGATAATATGAAAAATAACACTGCTACTAGAGGAGCTCCGCTTCAGACGTCCATGTCTCGCAACGGACGAGACCAAAAAAAAAAAAAATGACAAAAATGTTAATTTTCACAATGTTTGCTGCCTCACTTTTTATGAGGCAATTTGCATATAATCCAAAATGTTATGAAAAGTGATCAGATGAGTTGCAATTAATTGCAAAGTCCCTCTTTACCATGAAAATAAACTTAATCCCAAAAAAACCATTTCCACTGCATGTCAGCCCTGCCACAAAAGGACCGGCTGACATCATTTCAGTGATCCTCTCATTAACACAGGTGAGAGTGTTGACGAGGACAAGGCTGGAGATCACTCTGTCATGCTGATTGAGTTAGAATAGACAGGTTCACTTGTAAAGAAGGCTTCAGGGCACCCAAGAAAGTCCAGCAAGCACCAGGACTGTCTCCTAAAGTTGATTTAGCTGCAGGCACCAGCAATGCAGAGCTTGCTCAGTGATGGCAGCAGGTAGCTGTGAGTGCATCTGCACACACAGTGAGGCAAAGACTTTTTGGAGGAAGGCCTGGTGACAAGAAGGGCAGCAAAGAAGCCACTTCTCTCCATGAAAAACATCAGGGATTAACTGATATTCTGCAAAAGCTACAGGGATTGGATTGCTGAGGACTGGGGTCAAGTCATTTTCTCTGATGAATCCCCTTTCTGATTTTTTGGGGCATCCGGAAAAAAGATCATCCGGAGAAGAAAAGGTGAGCACTACCATCAGTCCTGTGTCAAGCCAACAGTAAAGCATCCTGAGATCATTAATGCGTGGGGTTGCTTCTCAGCCAAGGGAGTGGGTTCACTCACAATTTTACCTAAGGACACAGCCATGAATAAAGAATGGGACCTAAACATCCTCTGACAGCAACTTCTCCCAACCATCCAAGAAGAGTTTGGTAATGAAAACTGCCTTTTCCAGCATGATGGAGCACTGTGCCATAGCTAAGTGGCTCGGTGAACAAAACATCAAAATTTTGGGTTCATGGCCAGGAAACTCCCCATACCTTAATTCCATTGAGAACTTGTGGTCAATCCTCAAGAGGTGGGTGGACAAACAAAAACCCACAAATTCTGACAAACTCCAAGAATTGTTTATGCAAGAATGGGCCACCATCAGTTAGGATTTGGCCCAGAAGTTGATTGACAGCATGCCAGGGTGAATTGCAGAGGTCCTGAAAAAGAAGGGCCAACACTGCAAATATTGAATCTTTGCATAAACTGAATGTAATTGTCAATAAAAGCCTTTGAAACTTATGAAATGCTTGTAATTATACTTCAGTATACCATAGAAACATCTGACATAAAGATTTAAAAACACTGAAGTGGCAAAATTTGTGAAAACCAATACTTGTGTCTTTCTTAAAACGTTTGGCCATGACTGTACAACTGAAGAAGTTTGTCACATTTCCTGTGTGCTTAATAAAGACTCCAATATTTTTTCTTCAAGTTCAAAAATAGCATGTGTTCAAAAGGACAATTCTGGCTCTTGTTTGTGCTACTCTGAACTTTAAGCATGACAAGTGGTACCAGAGGCAAGTGTTGCAAAAATGGATCAACAGCAATGCTACACTCCAAATGTGTAGAGATATGCAGCAGAAGATGTTTTCTGCTGATGACCCAGACTACTTTGAATGCACTACCACAATGATGTGCTGGAACCAATGAAATTGGGCTGCAAACCTTTTCACTCTGTTGACTGGTGAAGTTCAGCAAGCTATTCAGAATATTTCCCTCCACAGGTTGGAAGATCAAGATTTTACGAAGCAGCAAATTCTTCTTTATATCCAAGTTTGGAAAACTGACCCACATCATCTAATAAGAGCTCAAGCTTAGGACTTTGTATTTAAAGAGTGTAATTTACTATGCCCACCCAGAGGAATGCCAATACATGTAAGAATATAAAAATATATTTTAACATGGTTAATTATCAGTTTTGCCTATGGCCAAATCTTTAAAGTTGATGTCAGATGCTGAGTAGAGTTGGTGCTTTGTTGCTGCTCTGTATTCAAGTGGAGAATTCATCTTGCATTGGACTGTACTCTTCCTCTTTGCTGCATGATCCTTTGTTTGTTGTACTGTGGTACTCTTGCATTTTGCTCTGTACTTGTAATATTTCTATTGTACTATTGTATTGTATTAAGGATTACTTGTGTTCTGTTCTGTGTATTGTATTGTATTCACCCCAGTTTTTTGACACCCATTGCATGCCCAACCTACTGGGGAAATGGGTCCCTCTTTGAATTGCTTTTCTTTCATTTTTTCTCTTTTTTGGGGAGCTTTCTTTTTTTGTCTTCTTAGGGAGTCAAGGCTGGGGGCTGTCAAAAGACAGGGTTTGTTAAAGCCCTTTGTGGCACTCCTTGTGAGATTTTGGGCTATACAAAAATTAATTGAACTGTAATCATATTGCATTGTTGTGTGCAGCACTTTTCTCAAATAGGTATACTGTATCCCAGTGCCTCATGTTCTTGAGTTCTTGGGAAAGCTGGGTTAGGCAAGATATAGCTCTACATCAGAGTCTTACTTAGGGATACTAGCAGGTGCCTCTTGAGGAAAGAAAACTGCATTCACCACCCTGGATGGTTTGTTCGCTTGTTAGGCTCCCATTTAAGCTTCATGGCCGCCCCTGATATTTCAACGTATGATGGATCATTGTGAATTTCCCCTTGGGATTAATAAAGTATCTATCTATCTATCAAATATTGCACCCTCTTCCTTAGTATTCAGGAGATCGGTATGACTTCATTTTCAGCAGTGACTAGCACATGCATTGACACATCTGGCTGCAAACAGCTTAAAGAATATTGGTTTTACTACTAATACAAAGAAATGTAAATTAGGTATGTCAGAAGCTCATTACCTTATTTATTTTATGTGAAAGGGACTAATCAAACCACAAATGAAAAAGACTGACTAAGTACTTCCATATCCTCGTCAAAAAACACAAAAGCAGGTTTGTGCTTTCTTAGGGTTGGCAGATTATTATAGTTTGTTCCTAATTAATAATGATTGAAATGTACCTTTAAAAATCTGATGAAGAGCTATAAAAATTGCAATACTGTCTGGTTGAATAATTGCAAGAAATCTATTAGTGATTTAAAAGGCATTCTTTCTTCTTGCTCTGTTCTGCAAAATCCGAACTTTACCAAAGATTTTATCCTGCAAACTAAAGCTAGGAAGTATGGGTTGGAAGCTATACTATCTCAGGTTCTCCATGAATGTAAATACATCCCATTATGTATCTGAGTCATAAATTGTTGGCAAGGGAGTGTAATTATTTAATTATTAAAAATGAATGGTCATAAAATGGGCTGTGGAAGCATTCCATTATTACTTATGGAGTTGAAGTCTTTGGTAACCAATCAAGCACCACCGCAATGATTCTATAAGCAGAAAGTGACTTATGCTAGACTTCCTAGGTAGTTTGTTCAATTAGAACCATTTACTTTTTCAGTTTTTCAATCATCCTGGTGCATGACTGGTTAACATAGATGCCCTTTCCCAAATCACCAAGCCTCCATTGGTATTTCACTTTGCTGAACAGGTAAACAAAGCTGAGGCGGAGGATGTGAGTTATTGGAATCTGCTTTTTATTTTTAGAATTGATTCAATTACAGAGAAAACACACTTTTAGACAGTAGTTTTAAAAGGGTAGGATCTGATGCAGATATGAACAATTCTCATATCTCATAGTAACATAAACCTTTAAAGCTAATTAATTCAGTATGTAATCTGTTAACAATCTAACCGACTTTTCCCTCTTACAGATGGTGTGTGGTGCTGCTGGTCCTGCTTCTCTACAACTCTGAAGCACTGAGGAAGATGCCATTGTGTTCTTTTAATTCCAAGGAACCCTAGAATGGCGCCCTGCCCGGGGTTTATTTCCTGCCTTGCACCCTGTGTTGGCTGGGATTGGCCCCAGCAGACCCCCGTGACCCTGTAGTTAGGATATAGCGGGTTGGATAATGGATGGATGGATGGAACCCTAGAATGAATTTCAACAACTGAGTAAGTTTGCCATGCTTGCTATGTGTGTAATAAAGACTGCAATATTGTTTCTTCGCGTTCAAGAATAAAGTGTGTTTGAAAGGAATTTTCTGGTTGTTGTTTGTGCAAATCTGAACCTGAAACGTGACAACATAATCATTATCTAACCTGGTTTGGGTGCAAGGCAAGACCCATACCTTCACATGTTGACAGTCCAACATGGGGCATTGTCACACAGACTTCCACTTCGAGTCACACTAGGACAATTTAGAGTTGCCAGTTAAACATAATGTGTATGTTTTAGGGATGTTGGAGGGAAACCAGAGTTTCCAAGAAAAACCATCATGGACATAGGGAGAGTAAGCAAACTTTGCACATGCAGTGCCGTGACACAAAATTACCCTTCCTTACCATTTAGGTGTTTTGTTTTGGAAGGATTTCATCTGCATTCCCATTCCAATAATAAAAAGAAGAATTACTAAGTCTTGAATATCATTGTTTAGGGTGTAACTTCTAAAGTAAGGAAATTAAATAAGAAATAGCACAATGGAGAAATACAGGAAACAGTTAAACTTAAAAAAATCCTAAAAATATACTCTATAATAAATATAGTCTATAAAATAACAGAGAAAACCCTAACAAATAAAATATATACCTTTACTAGACTAGAACAGAATTCAAAAGAATTTAGAAAAGAAAGAAATCCAAAACCAAAGCACTTAACAAGACAAAATGAAACAAGAATTACTTTAAATTCCCAAAGGGTGGAGTTTGGTCTCATCCGTTGCGAGAGATGGACGTCTGAAGCAGAGCTCCATTAGCAGCGGTGTTATTTTTTTATATTATCTTCTTGTTATCCTGAGATATCCTGTATTTATCCAACCTGAGGGCACTACTACAGTATATGCAATCATATATAAACATGGCCAACAAGAAAGGGGCTCAGAAAGAAATGAAAACTAAAGCTACATCCAAGCTCAGACCGACAAGTCCAAGTTCAAATTCAAGGTACTGCCTTTCAGAGACTGACCTGGATCAGATGGGCGAAAGCCCAGACTCTTCTGGACCATAGTCCGCTACATCGTCTCCGGCTGAGAGCGAAATGGGGTGCGAATATACAAGTGCGAGTGACGCAGGTCACGAAAGCTTGCCGATTGGAGAAGATCATCTGAAACTGGAAAAGGCCTTGCAGTCCGCGCTTTCAACTACTCCACGCAAGCTGGGAGCACTGGCTGTAATAGAGCCCACCGCCTCACATACAATGCACGAAAACAGAAATGATCTATGTTTTAATTACAGTTATAGACGTGTTTGTTTATTTTTTATTTATTAATTTTTTTTTCTAATACTCTAAAAGAGACTGTTTAACATCATACCCTTGGTTTATTGTTATTGTTATTATTGCATCAAGACATACTATGCTTATTCTGGACCACTTTCTAACACCATTCCCCGGGTTTATTATCTTAATACATTAAGATTGCTGAAGATTATATTTTAAGTTTATAGTTTGTTAATGATTATATTTTAGGCATATAGTATTTAGACTATATTGGCAATACATATATCTATTTTTTAATCCTAAAACGCAGCTGCATGGGGGCTTGTTTTGATGTGGATGTGCTCTGTCTTTAGGTATGTCAGAGGACCGGGACTGCGTAAAGTGGGGTCCAGCCTTACATGGGGAGGCAAAATGGGAGGGTGGGAGGATAAGGGGGGGAGAGAAAGAGAGCAGGCTATATCTATATCTAATCTATCCTTTTAATCCTTATAATTATAACTACCAACATAACAATAGGCTGCATGGCAATAACTCTTGGGGAAATAGGAAATTAAGTTTAAAGCTGTCTCGCTTACAGTTAAGACTATAAAATGACATCAAAAATTCAGAATCAATGCCTCCATGATGGGACAGTTAACTGTGAGCTGGAATGTTAAAGGCCTGAATCACGAATTAAAGAGAAAGAAAGTACTCTCTCACCTAACAGGTTTAAACGCTAAAATAGTATTTTTACAGGAGACCCACTTACTAAGAAAGGACCAGTTCCAGCTGCAAAAGGACAGGACTGGCCAAATGTTCCATTCTAGCTTTACACAGAAAACTAGAGGTGTTGGAATTCTCATACATAGAACAGTCTCATTTGTAGCATCAGATGTAGTATTGGATCCTGAAGGGAGATATGTGATGGTCATATCTTTCTATTCACCAGTACATCATTGCTACTCCAGAATTGATTATTTCTTTATAGATAATAATTTCTTGCCTACGATTAATTCTTGCAAGTACGATGCTATTGTTATTTCCGACCATGCACCTCTGATCTTGGAGCTAAAGTCACTATGCCCCACACACTCACCTCGCAGATGGCATCTCAACCCACTTCTATTAGCAGACGAGAATTATACAGAATTTATATCCAAACAAATCAGTTTCTTCCTAGAGACAAATTCATCCTCAGAGATTTCTGTTGGAATACTCTAGAAAACTCTTAAGGCCTTCTTAAGAGGACAGATTATTTCATATCC
Source organism: Polypterus bichir lapradei (assembly GCA_026402145.1). Taxonomy (NCBI): domain Eukaryota; kingdom Metazoa; phylum Chordata; class Cladistia; order Polypteriformes; family Polypteridae; genus Polypterus; species Polypterus bichir. The sequence goes on from JANRMT010049829.1 coordinate 48,601,414, forward strand.
TTCCCACAGAAATAAATTAGAAACCAAGAAAGTATCAGAGCTAAAAAGCGAAATTACTTGAATAGATGAAGAACATGCCAGGCTTCCAAGCGAGGCTCTACATAGGAAAAGGCAGGCTCTGCATTCAGAACTCAACCTCTTGACAACTAAAGAAACTGAACAACTAATTTATAAATCCAGACATCATTACTATGAACACGGAGAGAACGCTAATAAGCTTTTAGCTCAACAAATCCACAAGCAAGAAGTTCACAACGCAATCCCAGTAATCACCAACAACAACAGAGACAAAATCATCGACCATAAAAATATAATGCACACGTTTAGAGACTACTATAAATCCTTATATTCTACTGAGTTTAAAGAAGACAGCACACAATCTAATACATTTCTGGATACATTACAGATACCACAAATAGATACTCTTCGTGCGGAGGAACTGAATAAACCTCTGGTGCTATCAGAATTACTAGATGCTATAAAGTCATTTCAATGCGGGAAAGCAGCAGGCCCTGATGGCAACGCTGCAGAATTTTATAAGAAATTCTCCGCTCGGCTAGCTCCCCTCCTATTAGCAACATTTACAGAAGCTAGAGACAATCAAACTCTTCCTCAAACTTTTCGCCAAGCATTAATCACCGTCTTTCCTAAACAAAATAAGGACTTATTACAATGTGCATTATACAGACCAATTTCACTTCTGAGTAATGACGTTAACATACTCTCAAAAATCATAGATAGAAGGATGGAGAAAGTGCTCCCTTCGGTAATATCACAAGATCAAACGGATTTATCAAGGGTCGACACTTACCTTCCAACCTTCGACGCCTGTTTAATGTAATATACTCACCAACAAAGTCAAACACCCCAGATATATTATTATCATTGGATGCAGAAAAAGCATTTGACATGATTGAATGAAAATACCTTTTTACTACATTGGAGAAATTTGGGTTTGGCCCAAACATTTGTGCATGGATCAAACTACTGTATACCAATCCAGAAGCTTCAGTTTGTATCAACAATATTTGTTCAGACTACTTTAAACTAGAACAAGGTACCAGACAGGGATGGCCCTTGTCACCGCTGCTATTTGCAATCGCCATTGAACCACTAGCGGTTCACTGTTGAAATGCTGATCAGATAAAGGGGATTATCAGAGAAGGACTGGAACAGAAAATTTCTCTATATGCAAATGATATGGTACTGTATATATCAGACCCACAAAATTCTGTGCCTGCAGTCTTAAAAGCACTTACAGAATTTCAAAAGATCTCTGGTGTCAGAATTAATCTTAATAAAAGTGTACTCTTTCCAGTGAATTCTCAAGCATATAATATTAGATTAGACACCCTACCTCTTATCATTGCAGAACAGTTTAAATACCTATGGGTAAACATCACAAGTAAACATAAAGCTCTTTATCTACAAAATTTTGCCGTCTGCAAGGAAAAAATTAAGCAAGACTTGCATAGATGGTCAACCCTTCATTTTACTCTAGCTGGAAGAATTAACATTGTTAAGATGAATATTCTTCCTAAGCTTCTTTTTTTATTTCAAAACATTCCAATATACATCAATAAATCATTTTTAAGCAATTAGATTCAACAATAACCTCATTTATTTGGAACTCAAAACATCCACGTATCCAAAGAGCGATCCTACAAAGACCAAAGGCATGGCTCTACCTAACTTTCAGTTTTATTACTGGGCAGCAAACATACAAGCTATAAAAACCTGGACAGAAATAGATGAATATACACAGACCTGGGTATAATGCCGTGTGTAGAACTCACACTATAACATGGCGTAAGCACAAAAGCAGGAATGTGCGTACGCACAGAAAAATCCAGATGCTGGAATCTGTGCGTACGCAAACATCTGTGTTCTTCCGCTACATAAATCCCGATCAGTGTGAAAAGTAACACTCATGCACGCGCCTGCTGTCCCGCCCCAACTCCCCCCAGAATTACGCCTCTTTGAATATGCAAATCAATATAAATAGCCCTTAAGCTCAGCCTTCTGTGAAAAGACAATGGGAAAAGCACGGGGAAAAATATAAGAATTTCAGCGAATACCAAGTGGAGGCAAGGAAAACGTACTATTTGTTGGTTTAAACAGTGGTATAGACAACAAAAGAAAGTTGATCGAGTGACAGAGTGTCGCAGAAACTTGAAAGCTCAAGTTCACAAAGTTGTTTAGATATCAAAGTTGCCGTGAAAAGGCGAGTCGTAGCCTTGAGTGTCATATGAAAAAAAAATAGGCACACAGTGGGGAAAAAGCACGAAATGTCAACTTTAATCTCGAAATTTCCACTTTAATCATGTAGTTTATTTTGTCATTAAAGTAGAACATCAAAAACTTCATCTTAAAATCATTTAATTTACTAGTTTCTCAAATCCCATCGTAACTAAAGTAGCACGTTAAATGCTTTGTTTTGTATTTGATCTTCTATGTGCTCTATGTGTGTGAATCACTACGTGCTAGCGCGCTTTCTCTTTCTCTGACAGGACACAGAATCCATTACACTCGTAATATTACAGCTCTCTGAATAATTAAAATACTGAGATGTATACATGATATCTTTTTTCATGATGATAGGAGTTAAAGCATGTTATTAAATATGGGAACACAGTGATTGTGTGCGACCTTCAATGGAATTATTGCAGCAGTACTGTCTCTTTCAAACGTACTAACCTCCAATTCCTGTCCGTACTTTTCTTTCTCCAAATACCCAATCGCCACACAATCAGCTCTGTAATAGACGTTAAGCCATCTGTATGCTTACAACGCCGATTCTTCAAAACTTTTAAGGAACATTGAAATATCTTCGTAGTACGTGTTTTATTATTCTATCCATCTATCCTTCCAGTGTCACGCCAGCCCAGCAAGAATGCAGCACAAGGTAGGATCAATCCGTGAACTAGCTAGTGCCACAGCACCGTGTCCTCACGTTTAATTAGTAACAATACAGATTATTTAAATGAAGTTAAAGTTTTTTCTGTATAATATAATCAACATATTTTGCTGCATTTCATCTTAAAAATGATATTGTCATCATATGTAAATATGCGCTTTATAAAGTGGCACAGGCTGTGTAATATTATAACTGTATCGCAAGTTTACAGTGAGGTGATTGTACTTATAAGTACAAACAGTTCTACAAGGAGCACTTGATGGACTGATTGACTGTGTTTAAAGTTCTTAGGATGAAACTGTTTCTGAACCGCAAGGTCCGTACAGGAAAGTCTCTGAAGCGTTTTGCCATGGCTGAGGCATGTGTGTGCTTGATGCTGTATCCCAATAATTCTCTTCCCAATCAGCTGCTGCTGTGATTCCCCACTCAGATACAGTGATATAAATAAAGTGGTGCAGTGAGAGTAATATGGAAAAAGATGATCCGCTGTGGCAACCTCTAACGGGATCAGCTGAAAGAAGAAAAAGAAGGTGCAGTGAGAGTAACAACGCTAAAGCAGTTATGGTATTTAGAATAGTTTGACCATTCTGTGGACCATTATATTGTTACAGGTTAATTACAATCAGATGCTTTACACTAATAAACAATATGCGGTTAGTTTCAGTGCATTTACAAAGCTGCGTCAGGAATGTGGATCTAAAAGAGAAAGGGAATCCACACAGGAACAGTGCCACTGCTTTGATGCTGCAAAACCGAGCGCAGAACTTGCGTACGACAGGGTATAAGGTACCATGGAAATGTGCATGGCTTTACGCCAAGTTTAGGTTTTATACATCGCGATTTGAACGTGGAAACATTTCTTACGCAACATTTCTGTGTGTACGCACCGTTTATACATGAGGCCCCTAGTCCGCAATAGAAGTAAAATCCTGCAGTACTTCTTTATATTCCTTGCTTTGTGCCCCATTAAATGTAAGTTATCGGCAATATACTGATAACCCAATTGTGCTTCACTCAATCAGAATATGGAACCAATGTAGAAAGCATTTTAAGATGGAGAAGCTTTTATCTGTGGCACCTCTGCAAGAGAACCACCTCTATTAATCTTCTCAAACATTTGCAGTTTTTAATATCAGGAAAAAATTTTGGATTAACTTGCTTAGAGATCTTTATATAGACAACATCTTTGCATCCTATGAACAATTACATTCCAAATTTAACATTCCAGCTACACATTTCTTTCATGATCTTTAAATTAGGAACTTTGTTAAACAGAACCTGCCCATTTTTCCTCATCTTGCACCCTCGTCCATGCTGGAAAAAATATTGCTTAATTTCAAGGACTTAGACACCATCTCAGCAATATGTAAAATTATTTTGCAGTCCCTCCCTTTCAAAGATCCAAGAGGACACTGGGAAAAAGATCTCTTAATTAATATATCAGAAAAGGAGTGGAAAATAGCAATGCAGAGAATTCAATCGAGCTTGATATGCGCAAAGCATACAATTATTCAACTTAAAATTATATATCGAGCACATCTGTCTCGCCTAAAACTCTCAAAAATGTTTCCAGGGCAGGATCCAACCTGCGAACGCTGCAGTCAAGTCCCAACCTCACTGGGTCACATGTTTTGGTCCTGCACCAAATTAACATCATTCTGGACTAAAATTTTTTAATTACCTTTCAGACAGCCTTGGTGTCACAATCCCTCCTAACCCATTAACAGCATTGTTTGGGGTTCTTCCAGATGGGTTTAAAGTGGAGAAGGACAAACAAACTGTGATTGCCTTCACTACACTTTTGGCACGCAGACTTATTTTGCTAAACTGGAAGAATCCTAACTGTCCTCTTTTAAGTCAGTGGGAAACCGATGTTTTATACTATCTGAAATTGGAAAAAATCAAGTACTCAGTTAGAGGATCTGTACAGATTTTTTTTAAACCATGGCAGGATCTAATCAATAATATTTTAGAATAAGCTTTTAAAGCACTGAGGAAGCAATTATTTCCGCATTTCTTTTTCTTCTCCATTCATCTCTATTGCTTATCAAACTCATCAATTTAGGTATGTCTACAAGACTTAAGTTTTACCCCTTTGGCCATGCTCTCTCTCTCAGGGGTGAATGTCAACTTGTTCTCAATCCTACTTTTTGTAAAAATTGATTGATTTGTATAGAATTTTAAATAACATTAATAAAAAAATAAAATAATGAAAAATAAATTCCCAAAGGGCAAAGCACAAGAGTAAGAAATTGGTAGGAGAACCAGAAGCCGCAAAAATACAGGAATAAGTAGATTCACCTTACATGTAATTGTCCCAACGTTAATTAAACTAAGGCCATTGGGAGACTGACCGAGTATAATTACAGGGCTTAACCTAAGCAATTAAAATGATCACTGGTTAAACTGGATAGAGCCCAAGCAGAATAGTAAACAAAAGGTGGCAAAGAACGCCATAGAGGTGGAGCATAATTTAAAATAGAGTGCTGTTCAAGTAAAGAATGAGTGAGACTTTCAACTGGATCAAAGAACACAGAAGCCTGTGATGTACCATGTACTGGCACCTCTGCATGGACCCCAAGACTTCAGGCATGTGAAGTCATACCCAAACAGGTCCGTGGTGGAAAGAAGCTCAAAGTGCTTTACAAGATGAAGAAGGAAAGGTTTATATATAAAAAAATAAGATTAGGCAAAACTAAGAAACCAGGAATAAAGTAAGGTCTCATGGCCAGGAGGACAGAAAAAACAAAAACATAAAACTCCAGATGGGCTGGAGAAAAAACAAAATCTGCAAGGGTTCCAAGGACAAGAGACTGTTCAGCACCTCTGGGTGTGGTGCTGTGCCATAATAGTTGTGTTTGCCATGCTACACAATATTGTTGTAATAGCAGGTGTCCCACTGGCCATTGTGGATGAAGAATACGAGTAGGAGGGGGAGCAGATGGTGGTGGCTAGAGAGGCTGACAACAACCAAATGCCAAATCTTACACAACAGGATGCCCCCCCCCCGACTGATGTACAGTAAAAACAAGGCAGGCTGTCATCCAAACACAATTCACAGGAATATTTTGCTTGGTTTACCTTTGATTTCATAAAATATAGATGTGTTATTATTCATATTGTTTATATGGAAATTAATACACTGAAGGAGTGGGTACATTTTTTTTACTAAATCTGTTACTTTTAAACTGTGCATATCTATGTTATCCTTGTACATTTTGAAAAACGGAACAGTAAAACAACATTTGAACTATATGTTGTGAAGGATTGTCTCCTTCTTGAGTGGGTGGTGGATGTCTACCTGTGAAGAGAGTGCAGCAATGAATAGTTACATTGAGTCACACTTACTGCAGTTCACCAAAATAAGTTATCTGGTATTTTAATGTGATAGTGTTTTTAATTCTCCTTTCTTTTAGCACATTAATTTTATTTTATTATAGATCTTTCTTACTTTCAATTGATCTCATCATTTAGTTATCTGGCCAAAAATATATCCAAGGGATTCAGGAACATTTGTATGCAGTACCAAATGTCTAAATTCTCATGTTTCTTTCTTTTCATTATGTCTTTAATGTACTCTTTCCTGTAGAGATTACTCCCTTAAGTGTATCCATTGCTGATGAACAACAAAAGCAGTGTAGACACAGGATCAAACAACACTGAGTGCAAAACAGAGCAATTATTTTACTGTCATTTTTATTTTTCTGCTCATTTGAAATGGTTTCTAACAGAAGAGCAGACAAGTGAATATGCCACCTAAGTGATGCTTGCCTTTAGTATTCAGTGTTGTCAACATCTGGATACAATTAAGAGAGCAAACTCTATAGAAAAGGAAGAACTGATAAAATTGGAAAGGAATTTGTATTATTTTAAGTTTGGCATAAATACAAATACAGTATATATGTACAGTGTTTCTTAAAAATAACAAAAGAAAAAGGGCAGCTCATTAAACAATGAGATCAGTTAAAAATAAGAATGATACACCGAGTGCGGAATTGGTTGGCACAAACACTTACAGCCGTAGGGAAATCTGACTTAGATAATTGCTCTGAAGTTCCCCATCAAAGCTCAAAAGACTGTTAAAAATGCCACCTGAACTAAACAGGAGACGATAAAGATTTTAAACTTCACTGTTGAAGTAACAGTTACTGAAATAATTAAGTTCTTTGCTGTATGTTGTGAGTTAGAAACAATATTCTAAACGCTAACTGTACATTTGCTGTCTTAGATTAAATATGTGCTCATCAGCAGACATTTTCAAATGCATCAGATTCTTTCTGTGCACAAAAAATTCCAAGTGGCCTTTTCTGTACCTTAAATTAAGCAGAACACTCTGTGACTTCAACTGTTCTGCCTAGGTAGTCTCTGACTTGCAGAGACTTTAATTACTGTATTTCAGTTCTATCAACTCACCTTGACTCTTTTCACTTCATTTACTTTACTGTCAGCCTAAAGCACAAACTCCATCTGCCACTTTTGCCACCTGCTCTCATGCTTTGATTCCTTTGTCTTTTAAGTTGTAGACCTTAATTTGATCTTGCTTTATCTCTTATCCTTATTCCAAAGAATCAATTGGTCACAGGAAAGAAGGCTATAAGTCGCTATGAAATCTTTCAGTCTTTGATAATTGAAGGATTTTAACAATGGAATGAACTGCAAAATGAATTTCCATATCCAGTCATAATAAGGACTCTCTGTAACAAGAGCAATATGCAGTTTTTATAAGCAATATTTATACAATTTAATTCATTAGATTTTATTAATCTACATGAATGTTTGGTACTTTAATGCCTGCTGTATAGTTTACACATTTTTCCCATTGTTAAATTCAGGTTAGGTTAACTGGCAACACAAATTTTGACTATGTGCAATTAGGCTTTGTGTGCATCCCATGAACTGTTTTCCAATGAGAGCTTCTGTAGTTTGTGTCTTATGTCCATTCCTGAGTTCCCCACAACCCTGAATATTATGAGCAGGACAGAAGATGAATGGATTGTAAAGTGTTAATTGCTATTCCTGTGAAGAGAAGAGACTTAATCTAAGTGTTAATTTCTCACTGCATCACATATGGGAATATCAAATGTCAAGAATCATATATTAAAGTGCTGCTAGTAAGAATGCACTCACTACTGAAGTCATTCATCCATTTATTCTCATATGCACTTTTGGAAGTGCATTCTTGGTGAAACTCACATAGCTAAGGTTAATTATGTAGTTTAAAAACACAACTTGCTTGGAATTTGTCAACAAATGTGTGTATTAATAGTCAAAATATATATTATAAACAACTATTTACACAAAGCATTCAGCAGATATACATACTGTAAGTTTGAAAAACCAAACTTATCAAAGAAATAGGTCTATACAAAAATCATCTTTCTAAATCATTTCAGTTGCTTTCAAAAATAAAGTGCAGGATCAAAATGAATATGACTTTTAGTGTTTTGTTCTCTATCCCTGTTCAGATTATTGTAACATGTCAACTTGTCTATGTCCCGTAGCAACAAAAACCACATATCTTCTAAAATCAGTTCCAGGATTCCACAAGTTCAGCGCTCCATGAATAATTTGGAGGGAAATAAAAACAGTGCATACACAGCAAGCAAAGATGTCTTTAACATCAAAGTGAAATTAAATAATTAAATCTAAGAAATTATTATGACCTTTATTTCTACAAACACTCTTATTTTTTCTCTTTTTTTTGTATCACTCATTCGTGGTGTCACTTTTTTGCTCTCCTCAATGATGCACAATTTATTCCTTCTGAGTGCTGAACTAACTTTTTCAAAAAATAAATAAATAAAAATGCCACATTTGCGAAACGTTTGTTTCTATTCGCTCTTATCTTTGCTTATTTTTAAGGAAGCCCTTGTTGCTCCACTGCTCTATTTAATGTTGTTTGTCTGAACTGTCATTGCCACTTGTCTTTTTTTTAATTCATGCCATGTCTAATACATAAAGATCGCTAGAGCAAGGCCTTAAAGTCCTGTTAACATTACTTACTACGAACAGCTAGCAGGCTCTTCTGATACTTTGGACATCAAAACATGAAGCTCGTACCATAATGTACACAGGACAAATATAAATATAACTGCAAATGAAATATTTAGTTTTAAAGGCAAAAAATGGTATCCCACTCTTTTTCCAACTTCCCAAAGTATATTTTGCAATGTGTTGCAATACCAACAACTGAATATTATGGACATTTCTTAGACTAATCTTTTATCTAAGATAAAGAGTATAGTAAGGATCTTCCTCAGTGCCTAGTAGTCTAAATAATTCATAACATGATAACTAATTTTAATAATCAGATGCTGATGCAACTTCTACTGAATTATGATGGTCACGGTCACTCCATTTTTTACTTTGTGCACTGCCATTCCATGTTCATTTTTGAACTCTGCATCTACTGCAGTTTTCATTGCAAATGTTAAATAATGTTATTTATTTTCACAGAGATGCTAAACTTCCCTAAGAACTCCTTCATTGGTTTAAATTTGTGTTTTCAGATGTCCCACTTTATTAATCCTTTGTAAAGGTTCATCATATAGTATGTTTTTCTATCAATTCCTTTTTTCTGAAATATCTGATATTGTTAAATTAGATATATGAATACAGTGAACGCGAGACATGAAGGAAACAGGTGCTTATAAACCCTAATTAAATGTAAGGTCATAAAAATACCCTTTGAGTGAAAAAAACAGTGATAAATAAACTCTGCGAATAAAAAAGAAAATAAATGAATGCAAGCAAGCCTGATCAGGGTCATGCTATTTAATAAACACAAATCATTAATCTGTGTTACCAGGAATTAAAAAAAAGAATGTTGCAGCCATGTTTTAATTTATCTATTTCCACACACATTTAGTGTCAAGTATAATAAAACAAATTAAAGGAAAAAGTAGGCTAAATAATTAATTTTCTTTACTGCTTCACTGAGAACAATAACTACTTTTCATGCAGTAATGTTTCCTTCTGATATAAGTTGACGTGTCTGCTTACCTCTTATTACTGACTTAAGACATTTGTTACTCATGCAACAATAATTGTGAGATTAAATTATTTTTATTTCAGTACATAGGCGTATTTTCTATACAGGTCAATGACAGATTTACAAAAATATAAATACATTTGACAAATAAAGAAATGAGAAAGTAGCATAACTCAGGTCAGATGGTGTGTTTTTTTGCAGTAGCTCTTGTGTGGTATCAAAAGATTGATTGTATGCAGAAATATATTTCTTAGCATTAGTGTTAAAGAAATTTCTCAAAGTTTTTTTTATTGCAGTGAATAAAGTGTTTTCGCCAACGATCATATTTTCCTGGAAATTTACTGTGTGGCTGGCTGAGACGAACATTTTTTCCCAGCACCCCATGATGCTTTGTAAGGCCAACATGACATCCCAGAGCTGTCTCATTAGTCAAAATTAGCCTTAAAGGAGACCTTTCCCATCTACTCCTCCATCAACAAAGTTTTATAAGATGTTTGTGTATTCTTGACGGAAGAAAAATGTATCTGCAGAGATAAAGTAGAAATATACAAAAAAAAAGTGGCTCCAGCTGTTTCCCAACTCGTGACTTCAAACAATGGAAAGAACTAGTCCCATGTTGTTGCTCTGTAACATGCTCAATATATTCCCCAAGATTGTGAGTGCAATGAAATAAATGTATTTTACTTATTGCTAGTTTGAGGGAATGTGTTGTATTTTGTTTGTGGTTATTGTTCCATTTGTGTCTTTTGCCGTTTGAGGCATGACGGTGCAGTGGTAAACACTGCTGCCTCACACGTTGTAACGGCTGACCCCTTACCCAGCCGGCAGCTACACCTCCAAGACCTGTGGCCTGGATAAATTACTGAGATTGAATCTTATATATCAAGCCGTACTTCTAACAAATGAAATTTTCCCCTCAATCGACGGTTTACACAAACATGGAAAAACAGATATGTAAGAATAGGTGGTTAATATATTAAATGGCAAACAAAACACTACTGCACATTTCACACGTAGGAAGAAAAAATATATATATACCTCCACCAAATCAACAACGTAACACTACCATATATATACACAACAAATCCTCCCTTGCCCCCGTAACATATAACAAACAACAACGAATAACAACAATGAATGAAAAATGGAATGAATGATTGTGAACTTAAGTCCGAGTATATTACTGTCCTGTATGTGGATGACTGGTCAACAGATATGTGATGCGTTTGTATTTCCCAGAACAAATGGAACAACCTCACAATGAATCCTCGTCTTGTGGTGGATGATGAAGTCTGACCCCGGGGTCTCTAGTGATGAGGGAATTGAAGCAAGTCCGACGGAATGAAAAACAAACCGGTTACCAAAAGCGTGATGTGGAAAACAGCAGGTAAAGGTGATTCGTAGTCGTGAAAATGAAAATCTCTGTCTTTCTCCTCCCCTCTCTTGTCCCTCCTGATTGGTTATATAGTGATGAGCTGGTTGTACTTGATTAATTGTGAACAGGTGTTTCCATCTTGGGGCTGCGTTCTCCCTCCATCATCCGCCCCCTCTGTATTTACGGGAACAACATTCACAGACGCACACATGATAAACAGCAAACGGGACGATGGAAACAAAAACACACTCGGCACAAACATTGACAACATTAATTCTATGTAGCCCCGCTACAACGTCAGATCACATTTTTTGCCATAACAATTGACAGACGCTTCCCTAAACCTCTGGTGCACTTACAAAAACATTGTGCTATTGTAATCTACTAAATTAATTCACTAAACTAATTCAATTTCTCCTTCTCCTTTGACTTCAGTGCAGTTCAGTAAATATTTCTGTGATTGTGCTAAACACTGCTCGACCCACAGTACCTTATTTGGATACACTAGCTGAAATACCCAGCGTTGCCCGGGAGGAAAATAAAGTGTTTTTTTTTTCATTGTTTGAGAAAAATAAAATAAATATAAAACCAGACTTTAAAAATAAAAATAAATTAACAAACAATGAAGACTCACTAATGTACTTGTCTTGCGGTCTTGTATGTATGTTATCATCCAGTTGACGCTTGGAACCAGCCAACTGTATTTAATTTCAAAAGCAACAGGGGCACGTGGTGCTCAAACATAAAGAATGCTGGCAGTCACCTTCAGTTCGCCCTCTGGTGGTCGTTCCGAGTGTCAACTAGATGATAACATGCATACAAGACTGCAAGATCACCCCCACCCTACCCAAATGGGGTGGGTTAGAGTTGATTTCAGCCTAAAGTATTTTTAGTTGACCAATGAGAAATATGTGTACCAAGTTTCATGAAAATCACTCCAGCCATTTGGAAGTGATGCTGGAACATACATACACACACACAAATATATTGACTTTTATATATATAGATTTGCTATTAAAATGTTACCATACCTTTACAAGAAAACAAAACAGTTTTTATGGGTCATGTTAATGCTCATCATGAAACCGTTTTAGTATTTATTCACCAAAAGCCTACATTTTAGTTGGCGGTGCACATAAATTAATTAGGAGCTTTTTTGTGGAAGATTTTTAATGTTTACCATTATACTCATAATTTTCCATGGTTTATTGTGATGTGAACATCTGTAAATGGCAACCAATAGGTGATTACAAGCAACATCAGCAGTCAACACAAATTCTTTGAGCAGTTCACAGAAACAAAATGGTTGCACTTTACATGGCTTTCCTTTGTTTTATTATGACTACACCTTCAAACTTGACAGTGTGTTGTTCAGCTAGGAGTGAGAACAACCTAAGGGGTTTTTACGTCCCGGCTTGTACGTTCAGTTAGCTGTTTTCTCATCTTTCACCATCATAATTATTGAGAAGTTCTAATGCCAAATTGCATCCCATGCTGTATATTGCGAACGCAAAATATGATTGTTGACCATAGCCAAGTCTAACAGGTTGTAAAACACAGCAACAGGCAACCTGTGGCTTCCTTGTGTAGAGCCTTGACATCTGGTTGATGATAAAGTGATCAAATATCGAAATTTGGGTTGTTGTGTCCCCAAATTGAACTGTTTAGATAAAAATAAGAAACACAGTGAGTAGCAAATTGCAATCCTTGGTGAGAGTGTGCCTAGGTTCTTTTCCTGCCTTTGCTGATGCTGACAATATGGTGCATGGTGCTGAGAAGGCAGACATTCTGTTCTCGGCTTGTACGTATAGCTAGTGACTGTGGCTTTCCCAGTCATATTCACTGGTATCGAGAAAGGCTTTTTTTTGTGTTGTCTTCTGTGTAGGTCTCTTGTCAGATTTTATTCACTGCACCAAGAGGCTTGTTGTTTTTTTTTTTTTTTAATCAGCTTGCTTTTTAATGCATTACCTCAGCCTTTGAAAATTGTTCTCCTGGTGGTTGCATGAAATCTTTACCCAAATACGGAACAGCATTTAGCATATACATACTATTTACATCAGCGGGTATCCAGAATTTGATGTGATACTTGTCAGGTTTGTTTGTAATGTAATGCAATGAATATGCATCAGCATTTTAGTTGGGAATAATTACTTATCAACTAATATGTTCTGCCCAGGTTTTTAACACAAAATGCAGATCTGCACAAATGTGTACCAAATGTCTGATACAGTGTTAACTTTGGATATCGTTGTCACTCTGAAGATAATCCTGTCATATTTTGTTGTTTTCAAGTGGCAGAAACTTCAGAATTTGCCAGTGTCTTTTCCATGGCATGGTGTCTTTGAAAAAGGCAATCTCCAAGCAATAACTTTCCATATCCATCTGCTTCCTGTCATACACTACATAGGCATTCCAAATAGTAATGAAATCCATCAGTTCATCTACAGTCAAGTACCATACTGCATCAGCCACAGTACAGTCTTACATGTATGTGTCTTATGATTTTCATGTCACACAAGCGAAGAAAACTGTCAACGCAAGTGGTTGTTCTTGCTTTTGCATACATCAGCAGCTGTAGTGTGTCAGAGTAAAAATTGTGATTGGGTGAGATTATATCCTTTTTTTGGCCAACTGAAATAACTGAAGTGCCTACAGTTTTCAGACCTGAGTACTTCCATTCAGTAGTGTTGTTTTTGGCAGTAATGGGTGGGAGTGAATTTGTGTTAAAAAAACAAAGTAAAATCTAATCAATTACATTTTAAATGGTCAGGAGTTAATATAACAATTACGGAAAAGATTATAAAACACTGTATTGGTCAACGTTCTCTTTTGACTATATGACTAAAAAAATATCCTTCAGCAAGTGTCTTATTTATCAAGAGAGAGTGCCAGAAAACTTATTTTAATTTTTAACATCCTATACTTTAAGCATTTTCACATAAAAGTGAAGTGAACTGGTGATTGGCACAATTTCACAGCAGTAAATATCCCTTACATTTGGCCATGTATTTTGCAGTAATGTTGTTTAATGCTATGATATTTATTTTGTAATTTACATAAAAATGTGTGTTTATGCATTTTTGTAATGTCATTATTGTTTATGCATTAATTTAATGCTGTGAAGCATCTTTTTTACTATCATGCATTGGATGCTGCTGGGACAGTTTACTATAATGCTTATAAAAAATAAAGTGACTTCAGAAAATGGATGTCTGTAAATTGCAAGCTTTTCTCACACAAAACTTATTTAAAGCTGTCCCAAAGGAGTATATTATCCAAGTTGCTTCACAGCCCGTTTTGAAACAGTGACTCACATTCATTTAAGCAAAAGTAATAAAAAGCACACAAATGATATATTTTTGTTAAACAAATAACTTCTATTCCTAATCAACTAAAAGAGCTAAATGACAGGTAAAGATAAAAGAAAAATCAACAAACACGGTTAGTGATACATTCAGAAAGGAGTCACAGTCACATATTATAGTTGACGCAGCAAAATATCTAATGAAGTCAAGCAGCAAATTATTATGCCCACATTCTTTTTTGTTTCTTTTTTAAGTATGAGTAGTTTAAGCAATGTTTTATATGAGGCAAAGAAGCCCCAAGATACTGACAAAAAATGCATGATTTCATACAGGGGAACTACTGGAAAAAGTGAGGACAGCAAAACTTACATGAGTACACAAAAATAATATGAATGTATCAACATGTGAGTTTAACCTTAATTTTTTTCTAAAATATCTTTTAATGGGAAATCAACTTCAAAACATATTGAAACTCCAAAATCCATAATAATATACATCAAATCAACTTCAAATTTAACATAACTCTATAGAATAAATTAGGTACCATACAAGATGCTCTCTATAAAGGAGATATTTGTCCATTCTACTGCAATTCCTGGACTCTGACAATTAGAAATGTATCTCTGTATGCGTCTGTCTAAAATATCCACCTGTCACAGTCTGATGTTTAGTGGGAAACAAATGATTGGAAAAGATGATTAGCTGAGGCACCAGGACTTCATCTGGAATCGACAATAGGTAATAAACAAATGGAAACATTGTCATAAGGGTAAGTTTTAATCACAACTGAAAGCATACTAAATATTTATTATGCTGGAAAATACAGGAAAGAACTAGATACAGAACCAGAGCACACAAAACTCCAATACCATAGAGTAGGAACAATTTCCTTAGATAATGTCATGAACAGTGAAGACTAGCAAGTTTAAGAGCTCCAGAAGATGCTCTGCTAAACAACAAAGAAAAAGAAAGAGATACAAATCCTATAAAAAGAGCTTAAATTTGTTGAAACTGTAAGAGTACGGCTAATGCCTTCCAACAGGATATCTTCCTCTCCTATAAAATTTGTCTACTGCAGTGTGAAAGTATAATATATGTAGTGGCCCTTGTAGAAGAGGCAGATTTGTGACAGTAATTACACCCTGAGCTTCTTCCTCTGCCAACAGTATGGTGATGCAAAGTATTGCAAAAGAATTGTATCACTAGGTATTAATATGCTGTATTTGTCTAAAGGTCTGGAAGTTATATAACACAAGCTTGATACTATCTGTATAAATGCTCTGTTGTAACCATTTTCTTCTTCTTCTTCTTTGCCTTTTCCTATGTTATTCATATATCTTATGGGAAATTCTGAATTCTAAGTCAATAACTTGATAACTTAAATAGGTGGACTGAATCAAAATACAGTTCATTGAAATACTGCATGCCAATCTTTTAAGAATAAATACCCTAATAACTGTCAGCGCATAATAAAAAATGAAAAGTGTTATATATTTGATCAGTTGATCAATCTGGATCAATGTGAGTTACTATTGTATAATAATTCTGTATTTACAGGAGAGAGTGTTTTTGTGTATGTATTTTGAAAGAAACATTTTTTTTGCCTCTACTGTTCTTCAAAATTCCCTTCCAAGTCAATAATCAGCTATGCGCACTGACTTATTTTTGACTTTTTGGGATTTTAAAATTAAATGAGTAGTCTTTGATAATTCTACATTCATTTTAATTTATTTATTTATTTATGTATTTATTTATTTAATACTTGGGAGGGGGGACATCCTTTTGTGATGCATAATTAACATTTCACTCTCAGTTTACGGGTATTTATTTCCACAGACGTGCAATTAAAAACACTTGGAAAAGTGTGCAATAACCCTGTCACAAAAATGCACTTTTCTCAAAGGCATTCTCTGCAGTCTGCATTCTAGAAGGCTGATATTACTTTTGACATAATTTGCCTGCACCTGTCATGACTCAATTACCTTAAAAAATGCAGTAGATGTAAATGGAAGTGACAGTTTTCCCCAGCTCCAACAGAGCTAAGTGACTTTATTCCTTCAAGCAGTGTAAACAAATCACTTTATCACCAGAATATATGATGATACAATAAAGTATTCTATATCTAGACTGCTTAATATTTTCATCTTTGTTAGTTTGAAAGTATAGATGTATTGTTTAATCACTAAAAATAAAACAATATAAATAATTTATATCAGTTTGTTTTACACAGCCCTGCATAAAAATGTGCAGAAATGGGTTACATGATAACAATATTTATATAGGATGACCAAGCTAACTAATAATCACATTTTTTTTTCTCTTGGAAAAGCAGACATTCTCAAGTCTTCATTTTCACTGGTGGTAAAGTTAAAAAGGAATATAGTACACATTTATATAAATAAACATGGCTTTGTCTTTCATTAGGAAAATAGCTTCTTGATATGTTTGTCTTTATGTGTATAAATGATATGTGATAGTATCTCTATAAAATCTTTCTTATCTACCTCAGGAAATAACCTTATGCTTTTGAATAATGGAATAAAATATACATTGTAGATGTCATTCAATATGGATTATCCTATCTCTCAGTAAATTCACCCTATTTAAAAATAGCGTATATTGTAAAATATTCCAAAACATTCTAAAATAGAACTACAGTATATATCATGACATCTTGAATACCCAACTGTAGGACTATGGTGAGTTTGAGGTGAAAGAATGCACAACTGGAGGAAAGAGTGACATTCCTTGTCAGGAAGGAAGTTGAGTGGCAGAGTGGTTAGTAAATATCGTTGCTTTGGCAGAAACAGAGAGAAAACTGGTGAAAATAAAATTAAAAGTTTTATCTATAGGCGAACCTTATATGAGTGCTTGTGGATTTTCTTTAAAGAACAGATACAGATTTGACAAATTTTATTTTAGTGGCACTCCTTATGCTGCACATACCTCACAGTAATATAAATAGTTGAAACAAATGTGTATTACAAAAGTAGCACTGGCCCATAAAGAGAGATGGAACAAAATAGCAGAATACCATGGCAGAGGTGGCCTTTTCATGACTGCCAAAGGATGATGGAAAATATCATATTGTTTGTTGGAACAATAAGGATATATGTGTTCTTGAAAATCATAACAGAATTGGTGCAAAGGATAATCAAAGTTGTTTGGTTAATTACTACTGGCAGTACAGGTAGGGCAAGTGTTAGCATTTTTAATGTATGTGACTGCTGAGTACTTGACATTTAGAATGCAACTGACTGTTCATAAATGCTCCTTCATAAAAGACAATGGCACTTAGTCAGCAGTAAAGAAAAATGTTTGTGATAAGACTGTCAGTCTGAACACTATTATGGTGGAGACGCAGTGCCTATTGAGGTAATGTTATCTACATTTCACATGGTCAGTGTAGATGTCAGGTGTCAACATATCTGGGGCTCTCATCTGACTCCAAATTGTCCTCATGAACCCTTACTAGTTTGTAAACTGAGGATAGGCAAAAGTGCATTTTTATTAAAGCCACATCCAACTAATAGAATGCAGATAAAAAAGTCCATAATAAATCGATTTTAAAAATTAGTACTCTTAACACTAGAATCCCTGAAGCCTATGAAAAAAACTTGTAATCCCAGGCCACTGTAAATTCCTTTGCACCTCTCATTTAGTGTGTTTTGTTTTGTAAATGTGTTGATCAGCACAAGCAACCTGCTATCCCATCCCCCACCGTTGCAGCTCAAGTCGCACAGAAGATTCTCAGAGTTCAAGTCTGTTTATTTGGGTGTGAAGTGCCTGATATTATAGAGGGTAAATAATATATCGACATTTGAAATACTTACATTTCATGTGTGATCCGTGTCTACAACGATCTATGTAAATGTAGAATGACAGGAAATACGAGGCAGGAATTGTTGAGCACAGAGCAGAGCAGCGAATGGAAGCACAGACCGGCGGCATCTCCCACAGGTACGTAGCCCTTCGCAAACACCCGAGCAAGTTAATCTGAAGTAAAGCCGGCAGCTGACCAGTAGAAATAACCGGCACTGAGAAATTAAAGTCGATCGTTCAGCGGGTTGTGGAAACTTAAAGCCGACGTCTCTTAGTGATTCAGCTGAACGTGGAAAGCACTTAAGTTACTACAAAAAACAGAGACGATGACATCAATACTAAACATAAGTTCTATCTGCTCTCTGCCCGTTGAGGGCACGTTTATATGTTGTGTGTCCTGCAGTATGTACAGTTCAGGTTTTCCGGTAAACAGTGTAGACAGCTTCACCTCCCAAAAGTGTTTAGTTAATTTAGAGTTGGTTGGGAAAATGCATGAATTGGAGGACCGCGTTAGGAATCTGATAGCGATTAGGCAAACCGAAAATTGGATCAACTCGGTTTGTTTAGACAATTCAGCTACTTCTGATTCGGCTTCAGTCTCTCCTGGTCCCACTGTAGTCAGTGCGTGGCCGAAGTCAGCAGCACCAATTCAGCCACAGGGCGAGTGGGTAACAGTAACACGGGGGTCTAAGAATCCAAAATGTAGTCCCCCGGCACCCAGGTCACCAATTCGGACCCAGAACAGATTCTTGGCACTCTGCAGCGCACCTGTGGAAACTGAGAATAAGAAAGTGCTCATAATTGGCGATTCCATAGTGCGGAATGTTAGAATTCCAAACTATGTTAAACCAGTAGTTAATGTTAAGTGCCTCGCAGGGGCCAAGATTTCTGGCATTGGACTGTTTCGCCGACGATGAAGTATTTACCTTATTGCTGCATGTCGGCACTAATGATATTTATTTACAGCAATCTGAGGTATTAAAGAGGAACTTCATCTCTCTATGCATCAAAGCTAAAAGAAAATGTCGAAATTTAGTTGTATCTGGCCCTTTACCAAGATTATATAGAGGGGATGTGATTTATAGCAGATTGCATTCCCTTCACTGCTGGCTAGAAACCTGGTGTGCAAATAAAAGCATAGCATTTGTGAACAATTGGGATGATTTTTGGGAAAGGCCTGGATTTTTCAGAAGAGATGGTCTTCATCCTAACTGGTGGGGATCTTATGTATTATCCCAAAATATGGCAGAAAAACTGCCTGGTTGACCGATTAGAGCACCATCCAGGCCGCAGTCATGTGATCTTAAATCACAGGCTGTTGTTTATCCCACCTGTTATTTTCCTGAAGCTGTTACTCAAAACCCTTGTCGTGGGGCATCCAGTAAATGTAGTCTTAATACAAACCTTAAATTAATTGATAACCAAAAAATAAGCTGTATAATTAGACCAAGGGATAAAACTAGACCCTCCACCAGGGGCATCTGTAGTAGAAATTAACTTTAAATTAAAATAAAAAATATATCACCAGTTCAGAAAGAACCATGCAGTTTTAAATGCTGCTTATTGAACATTCGCTCTCTTGGCACTAAAGCTGTTTTGGTAAATGATATTATACTAGCCATGTGAGCCCAACTATGTTGCGCGTGTTAAAGTTGTCTGTGAAGGGCTCCCTGTTTAAACGCGGCTGCCAGTCGTGAACTGGGCCCTTCGTTGCACAGCATTATGATTTTTTATAAGGGAAACAAAATTACAAAAGAAAACCCTTGGATATTGATTTGATAGGAACAGCCTACACGGAATCACTGTCCGAATCATAATTATGTGGTGGTGTAGGAGCATTTCTGCTTCTGTCCGTTCACAGTTCGTCTCGTTTTCACGACGCTGTCGTTTCCTCTCACAATCTCTTCTCAACCTTTCTCCAATCTCGCAAGTTGCTTTGTGGCAATCCAAAGAGTAAGGCAATATACACGGAGCAATAGTTATAAAAGGGGGACACATAGGTATCCAGGCTCTTTAAAGCATAAATAGGGATCACTTCACTGACATGTGAGCAAGCCATGGTACAAATGTGAGACGCGCAGCACTCGCCGGCTACAACCTAACAATAATAATTTCCGGAACGTGCTTGAACGTTGTCATTCATTTTACCCACTGTCTTTCTTTCATTCATATGTTACGTAGGCACGTACCTTTTATCTTCGTCAATCTCATTCTCTAACCAGGCCTCAGGAGCTAACCAGCATAACACTGTCCACCACCCCTTTCGTTATTCCGGCACATTGTTGACATTCGTGAGTAACAACAACGTACTAAACTGGAAGGTGGTTTACGCATGCGTGGAATTCGCGGACAAACAAAGATCAAGATCCAAATGAAGATCTCTTTAGTTAATTTAAAGCACAACAATTTGTTAAGTTTGAATGTCTGTGTTTTGAGGTGTGACTGGAGTACTACAGTCTTCAGTAGTATAAGCCTGGAGGAGATTCTTAATGCAATGCCTATGATTTAGCTGTCTCTCTACTGCCATCTAGTGCTTCTTCTTCTAATTCATTCGCGGACAAACAAAGATCAAGATCCAAATGAAGATTATATATAGAGATTAAGTACAAAATCTGATCTGTGTCTTGTCACTGAAACCTGGCTTTGTAAATGTGACACTGTTCCCATACCTGAGGCGTCACCAGATGGATACTCGTTCCTTCATAAGTCTAGAGATTCTGGTCAAGGAGGAGGACTTGGAATAATTCATTGTAACAAAATGCAAATCACTTCTAAAAATTTAGGCAACTTTACATCCTTTGAAGCATTCATTTTAAATGTTAAAACAGATTCCAACACAATTATAGTGCTAGTCTACAGACCACCAGGGCCATATTCATTGTTCATGACTGAATTTAGCAACCTTTTATCTGATTTGGCTATAAATTATGATCACATGGTACTGATGGGGGATTTTAATGTACACATTGATGTGGAAACTGACACTTTTAGCAAATGTTTTACTTATTTGTTAAATTCAGTAGGATTTTGTCAGATTGTCAAAGGTCCAAGTCATAATCGTAACCACACATTAGATTTAATTATAACTTATAAAGTTGAAATTAAAAATTTAAATATTTCTCCATTAAGTGAAGTTATTTCCAATCACTACTTAATTACATTTTATTTAGTCCTGCCCTTGCCAACACACTCCCAGATTAAAACAAAGACAGTGCGACATCTAGATTGTAATTCTGCTTCAAAATTTATAGATACTTTGAGTAAGTTGAGTGTAATTGTGGAAAACCATTTAGATCAGTTAACATCAAATGTAAGCGTGGAATACAATTTAGATCAGCTAACATAACATTATAATGTAACCTTGAGGGATGTTCTGGACACAGTGGCTCCCCTTAAAACAAAAGTGATCAAAGCGCATAGAAACTCTCCCTGGTTTAATGAAAACACTCAAGCTCTTAAATTAGAGTGTTGAAAACTGGAGCGCAGATGGAAAACAACAAAACTACATGTCTTTCAAATTGCATGGACAGAGAGTGTTAATAAATATAAAAAAGCCCTCTTTAAAGCTCGCTCAGAATACTATTCTACATTAATAGATAGCAATAATAAAAATCCTCGGGTACTGTTTAGAACAGTGGCTAAATTAACAAATGGGAATTCAGATCAACAGTGCAAAATACCAACAGATATTAGCAGCACAGACTTTATGAACTTCTTCAATGAGAAAATTAAAAATATAAGATCCCAGATCTCTGCATCACAGTACAAACCAAATACTAGCTTAGCAGATCCTGTCTCACATTGCATTCAGCACTTTAATAATTTTAATCCTGTAACTGAGCAGGAAGTCTTAACTTTAATTTCTAAAATGAAGCCCACTACTTGTTCCCTAGATCCAGTGCCAACAAAACTAGTAAAAAGTGCAATGGATGTTCTTGCAGCGCCTATTCTAAACATTATCAATAGTTCATTATTGCATGGCACAGTACCTGATGCATTTACCCGTTTCTCTCTAAAATACTAGAAAAAGTAGTTGCCAGTCAGCTTCAGTCACACCTTACGCATTACAATCTATTTGAGAAATTCCAGTCTGGTGTTCACCCTGGTCATAGTACAGAAACGGCACTAACACGGGTTGTAAATGACATTCTGATATCCTCTGATGAAGGAAACTCCACTGTAATTATGTTTTTGGACTTAAGTGCAGCATTTGACACCACTGACCATTCTATTTTACTGCACAGGCTAGAAAATGATGTTGGGCTTACAGGCCACGTGCTCGCTTGGTTTAGTTCTTATTTATCAAATCGATTCCAATATGTACAGAAATGTGCTGACAGTACTCCATCATTATAAACAGAAGTTCAATATGGTGTCCCGCAGGGCTCAGTACTGGGACCTTTACTGTTTTCACTTTACATGCTTCTACTGGGATCTATCATTAGGAAACATAATGTTAATTTTCACTCGTATGCAGATGACACCCAGTTATACCTTTCATTTAAATCAAATAATGTTTCTCCGATGTTTAATTAGTTGTGTTAGCGAATTAAAGGAGTGGATGAATGAGAAATACTTGTCTTTAAATACAGATAAAACAGAGATGTTAATTGTTGGAGGGAATGACGCTGATCACAACAATATTCTGTCATTATTTAACTCAGTTGGAATCTCAATTAATTTTACTGAATCAGCCCGCAATCTAGGAGTTATCTTTGACTCTAGCATGTCATTTAAAGCGCATATTACAAAGCTGTCCAAAACATGTTTCTTCCATCTTAAAAATGTTAGGAAATTAAGGCGCTTTCTAAATAAACAGGATTCTGAGAAATTAATTCATGCATTTAACTCTAGTAGGATTGACTACTGCAATGTGGTGTTCACTGGCTGTTCAAACTGTTCTCTATACAGCCTCCAGTTAATCCAAAATGCGGCTGCAAGAATTATTACAAGAACAAGAAAATACGAACACATAACTCCAGTTCTTAAATCCTTACACTGGCTCCCAGTTAAGTTTAGGGCAGATTTCAAAATCCTCCTTTTAACATATAAAGCATTAAATGGCTAAGGTCCGGCTTACTTGTCTGAACTTATCATGACTTACAAACCTGAGCGCACATTAAGATCTCAAGATGCCGGTCTGCTTATGATTCCAAGGATTAATAAAATAACAGTGGGAGGTTGAGCTTTTAGTTATAGGGCCCCTAAACTGTGGAATGGTCTGCCTGCTACAATAAGAGATGCCCCTTCGGTCTCAGCTTTTAAATCCCGGCTGAAGACTCACTACTTCAGTTTAGCATATCCTGACTAGAGCTGCTGATTAACTGTACAGACTGCATCTCTGTTGTTAGTCATTAGCACTAAAACATAAGTAACTTGATAGTTATAATTGGATACTAACCTTCCACCTATTCTGTTTCTGTTCTCGGTACTCAAATGTGGCAATTGTTCTTATTTTTCCCTCGCTCTACATTGTTTCTCTCTTGTACCTATCAGACACTCCCTTTTAAAACTATTGGTGGGCACAGGTGTGTCATTGTGCATCCTGGAGTATTAACGAGGCAATTAGCCAAACTGTACATGACAGCATGGGAAGGCACAATCTGTTGACCACCTCATTGACACCATTCTGCCATGCTATGACACACCTGCACACCGTCCCCAGAGATTACTGAACTGTTTTATTTTTTTTTTTCAAAACATTTGCACCATCAAGAAAATCACCTTGTGACAGCAGCAGGGACTCTCTGAAGATCTGTTGTAAAGAAACAAGACACCACCAGCAGTTTTCAGTCCACTTTCCCAGATTTACCAGTCCTAGTGATAAATAATAAAAACAAAAGTTTAATAAGAACTGCCAGGGACACACACCTACAACAATAGTCCATCCCTATGGTGCAAATTATTGCCACATCTATACATTGATTAGAGGCCAGGTGTAGAAAGCACAGGCTGACATGGTGCCCCTAACATTTCATTCAACAGCAGAGGCTATATTTTGAGTGATGAAGAAGGATGGTGTCATCAAAGCATTTGGTTTCATTTCGATTTTTCAGGTAGTTCTGGTATCACAATATAATGGAAAGTCTAAATAACATAAGTGTTCTGCCCACATGCTGTTAACTATTACTGTTATTTGTTGAACTGTGCTCCCCTTTTGTCTTGTCATTTATTAACACACCTGTCAGTCACGTCCCACATGTAAAGCTCACGTAAAGCACGTAGGTCCCATTATGAACATTTTAATAAAATGCACCCCTTGTATCACATGAAGGCACCCCTTTATGTCATTTCGGTCACATCTGAAATTCATTTTCAAGGTATATAAACCCCTTTGTCTGATTAGTTGTGGTATGCAGCAATCTGAATCTCTGTCTGCACACATCTCTTGTCACAATACGACTGTGGAAATCACTAGCTTTGTAAGTGTCATTTAAAGCTTTATTATTTAATGCATACTATCTGCTATGTATTGCTTTGTAAATAATTATTTATTATCCTTGGTTGTATGTTTCTTCTTTATATATTTAAGTTTACAATGAGGTACGTCCAGTAAAAGCCTTCAAGAAAGCACACTCTTGTCATTTTTATGTGGATGTGCCAAGTTGTTTAAGCTCTCTGTGCAGAGTGGGAAAAAATACAACTAAGAATCCTTAATCTCATAGCTGAGTCTCTGGATTTACTTTGATGGCTAAACTGTGTATTACTACTGACCTTGAACAGCAGCTATTGATATGTAGTGCCTAGTGCCTAGAAAGAGCAAAACACCCTGGCAATTCAGAGTAACATGGTTTAAGCTACACCTAATGTATATGATTCTGACAGTTTCACCTTGGTATTAATATCTTGTCTATCTAGGTGTTCATTTGGTGCCTGGCCAGTAATTGGAGGATGACATGGACTCATTATGTAATGTCTTTGCAAAGCATCATTATTTAAATTCATCCAGGTAAGGAATCAATTTCAACTTTTCTGTTGTGCCCCCATATGGTCTAAAATGTCTTCTCAGCCCTGAAATCGCTCAGTTGCTTCCAGTAACATAAGAAGCAGGTTGTCCAGTAATTGGAATAGCACTACTTCTTTCAGATCATTTTGAAACATCGGGGCAGGGAAGAAGATAGTTATTTGTTTACATGGCATGTCGGTCATGTGTAGAAAGGGAACATGGTTACTGTGGCCTCAAAAAGAAATGTGAGCAACAATGAAGGTAGGAGACCAGTCCCATTTGTTATCCTCTGAAAATGTTAAAGAGAGTTGTACAACTTCCTGGTTGGCCTAGAAAGCGGTTGAACCAATGTCCACTGAGATTATGCATCTCTTCTTCCAGTGGTTTAGTCTCCATATTAGTGATGCGCAATGAACAAACTAACTAGTTCTTTTCTACTTGTCATGGTCTCTGAACAAACGTACTGGTACAATGACATTAACTCTTCGAGGGCTGAAATTTTTTTCCAAAAACTAATTTTTCAGAAAAGCACACAAAGCAATGGGCTTACACATAAATCAACACAAAACGTCTGTTTCTGCATGCTGTGGCTGCTGTTGGCACCTGTTTGGCATATCTGTACCAGCAATGGCTTAGTGGGGGTGGCTCAATGGCCAGCAGGAATGGGTGGCGGACTAGCCACCTGGCTATCAGGAAGTAGCAGGGTGGCACAATCTGGTTTTTACCTCTTATCATCGTAAGTGGCTGTCCTCCCAGGTGAACATTGCTGTAGGGGCATCAGCTACACAAACGTATTCAGCACCACAATCAACTGCAAACTGATCAGCTGATGCTGGTACCTCATTTTTGTTCTCCATCTCCAGATATCTTGCATCAAAATCAGAGTCTGTTTCATCTTGATAGAGTAATATATATTGCTCTACTTTCCCCTATTGTATTATTAATATGTAGCCTTAGAATGCCTAATCTTACAGACTTACCACTGTTTATAAGGTATTATTGTATATAACTTATCCCCACCTTCCCTTCTATATCTATAACCTCAGGAAATTAGATGTAGTAAAAAGACAAGCAGGAGTTAACTTACACATAAAATAATGTATTATTGATAATATTCATAAATAATAACAAAATGCAAAGTACATTTGAATATTGGCAATCATACAACCTGATAAAATGGTGATGTGTAACTCAGGTGGCACACATACTTGTAGTTACTTAAAATGTCTCTAGTTAAGGCATTATTGGTGCTCAGCTTTCAGCCACATGTCTGTTCAATATGTCTGCTGAGCTGTGCTCTTCATTGTGTTGTCTTCATCAGTTCATGGTGTGATGGTCTTCATCAGTTGTTAACAAGAGAAAGATACTTCTGCATCATCACAGGTTAGCAAGAGAGATGCTTCTTCATCATATGTTGGTTAGAGAGAGAATGTGGTTGAGCAAGCAAATTTATAGGTTTTCTGTCCAACTCCTACAGCCAATCCTGACAGCCATATTTCAGACCAATGGGGGAAATAGTACATCTTAACACCTGCAACCCCCCAAGACCATATGTTAAGCTAACCCGGCTTTGTGTGGGGGATGAGAGAAAGACTTTAGCAAAGAAATACTCATCAAACTGATTTAAGACACATCCCCCAAATCCTGTCGTAAAATTACAAAGAAAAGTTGTAAACGGGGGTAGGCAAACACGAATGCCTCTCACCAAAGTAACACTAAATTACATTGCTTCGCCTAAATTACAAATAAAGATAAACAAGACATTTATCAAGATATATGCAAAATCTTACATCACAACACTCCAACAAGTCCAATTCAGTAATAACAGGTAAAGCATCGTCCACAGATTATTTTTTTTGTGTATTCACTTTGGTCTTTTGCCAGATGCCAATGCCATTTTAGAGGTTTTTGGCTTTTTGCTACTCAGGCACATGCAGGAAATCGAGGTCAAATCAATGAAGCTAACTTTCTTTCTATTAATGACAGTCGACCTAAAACAAAACAGGGAGTTTTGTCAGCTGATTACCGTCCTTTGCCCCCTGAATTTCGATAAAAGTCGACATCCACCCTGAAAGACTTAAAGAACAAATTTTTTCGAGGCATGCACCGCAAAAAGGTCATGACAACAACTAGCCAGTAATTGACTCAGCAGATGACACCAAGCGCCTCCTATTGATTGGTTCACTCTGAATGAGTGGCTATGACCATCTCAGTACATTAACTGATGGAATGAACCAATATGCCCCTAGTGATCTGCAGAACCATTGCTAGTTTGTTCACAAACTGCAGACAATAGACACACAATACATTGAATCTCAGATCACTGCACTGATGATATATGTATGGGAGATTGCATCAGAAAGGACGGGATATAAAAGAGGAAAATTGTGGGAGATTAATCCAAAACTGAAATCAGTTTTGTTTAGTTAAAAGATGTAAGCACACATGTTGTGTTTCTTTCAAAATCCTGGCTATAAAAATGTGTGCTTATATGATTATTATGTGTGAATTATTTATTTTGTTGCTTGCTTTCTATATTGTTCATATTGTTTGGTGGTTAAAGTTATTACAGAATTGTAGATTTTAAACTACAAAATAGCTTGTCATTGTTTTTGAAGTGAATGAATCCGTGATTGAAAGACTCCAATCAATTTGGTGAACTGAACGAAATGAATCGAATCACTAAAATTGAGAATTGTTTGCACATCACTACTCTCTATCAAAGATGGTATCTAATTCTGCAAAGATGAGATTTGACAGCACAAAAGGGGAGGTGGGAAATGATATTGTCAAAGGTTCTTAAGGTGTAAGTATCACAAGGCCTGTGTGATATTCAAAGGAAGGCTATTTCAAGTATAAGTCAAAGGTTCTCCTAAGCAATTTACTTATTGTTTGGTTTCATTATAGTGAAGTCATGCTTATTCATGGACTTATCCAAGAGAAAAACATTAGTATTTTCTATTTGACTGAACCCTGCCAACAATCTAGTGATTGGTTCTAATTTAATTAGATGACACTCCTAGATGAACCTGTACTGCCAAGTTTTAGAGGAAGCTGTAGTATTGTCACAATACACAAAAACTGGGTATAAACTAAAATTAATGGCTTTGTTTTTTATATTAGATAGATAGATATTATTATATTTGTCAACATTTCGTAATTGTTACAGATTTCCTGAACAATCTAGAAACTTAAATGTTGACCTGTTGTCTTCTCTTAGATCAGTTACTGCCGCCTCCACCAATATTTTGCTGGTCTGTCACTTTAATAAACAATTGGAAATTCTGCCTGTGCTTTTTCGGTGATTCTGCAATAGTACATACAGTAAATTGGTTTTCTCTCAAGGTTATGGTGTATTCTTCTTTAGCTTGTTTCTGTGTTTGATCAAAAAGCTTTTAGTTTTATTATTAGTCCAATTAAAACAGATCAAAGTTCTATGTATTATTTCTTTGATAATATAAAAAAATCTCCCAACTTTTTGATCTATTGTCGTTCTTAACATGAATTCTGCTCTTGACATTCAGTGTTTCCCTATTGAATTTGTTTTCAATTATAATAAATACTTCATTCTTTTGACAGTCTTCTTCCTGATAAAGCCCACACTGTTTCATCTAATTACAGTTCAGCTAGTGTATGGCAGAATTCCATCTAAAAAAAGCAGATGGGCTTTGGCTGAAATACATGTCCAAAAGAACTGGCCTGACTGTACAGCAAGGCCCTTAATCTGCAATTGCTGAGTGCTTTGAGTAATGAGAAAAGCGCTATATAAATGCAAAGAATTAGTATTATTACATACTCAAAAGTATGATGATCACTTGACTGAATATAAGGAAATACTCTCAGTAGCCAGCTGTGCTTAGTAATTTATAATTATCACTGGGGATGATGGGGATATTATATAGCTTTTTCCTTCACATTTGACAAATATTTGTAATCCTAGAGCAATTTACTTTCTTCTGTAAAGAATATTGGTGTTAATTTACAGTCTTAAATTGAAGACCCTTCTAAATGACCATTTCCTCCAAAATGACAAACTATCATAATTCTTACTTCAATGGAGGTACTTCATCCACTTCTCAGCTTGATCTTGTTATTGTTCCAGATCAGTCTCAAAACTGGTCTATGGTGCTAAAAAGGAAGCTTTTTTTTTTTAAAATTCAGTTTTATTCTGTCAATCACATTCACGCTCCCCACCCCCGATCTGACACTGCTGTTTTCAAATAAAGCGTGATATAACAGAGGTGAACTCAGATGAGGATGAGGGTTCTACATCGGAGAAAGATAACAGAAGCATGATAAATTTACACCGGCTGTTACAGACTCAAATCAAATATATGTTTTTATTCTATAATAGTAACAATAAGAGCAGCTCATTACTCAAAACGGACGCGTCTGGAATCAAACCAGGAACCTATTGATTACAAGTCAGCAGTTTTTACTGCTGCGCCACCCAAGCAGTCGTGTCAGTGTTGTACCCTAACCCGATTCCTTTTTCTAGGGTTATATTCTTGAATAATAGCATACTTTTTTTGCACCTCTTGTGAAAATGTTTATTTAATATTTGGCCTTCAGTTTCAAACATTACACACTTAATGTCTACATTTTTCAATTATCACTAAAATATGAAAAATGCTTCTTTTTTAGTTATGTGTTCAGCATTTCTTGCATTTCTTGTCATCCTACATTTACACAGATCGTTGTAGACATTCCAAATGATGATTACCGTAGATCCCGGAATACAAGCCGACTCAGTATATTAGCCGATCCCCTTCTCTACCTACTAAATTACATGTATTTGCCGATGACCGGTATTTAAGCCGACCCCCTTCTCCAAGCAAAATTTTCTAAATTTCCTTAAAAGTGTCTTTCAGGTATGTTTATCATGTTTATCGGCGAGAATTTGAGACTGCCGGCATTTTTGATGGAAACCAGGAAGTGATTGCAGAGAAGTTTGGTAAAATGAAGCCTTTGTTTTGAAACTATATACGCAAATACGGTACATCGGCGGGTGGATTTCCGGAGACTCGTTATAAATTTGACTAACTTAAATACGCAATACAGTGGACCCTTGACTTAAGAACTTAATTCGTTCGCGAAGGCTAACCCATAATTCGTTCCGAACCTCCCACTGCAACGCTTACTTAACCTTTTCATAATAAAAAAGGGTTGTATAATGTGCATAATTTACCAAAACACCAATAATTTTTCTAATGTACTAACCAAAAACTTATAAAAAGTGCCTAGCCTACCAGAAGTAGGCTAGATTAAGCTAGGAGCATGGCGGCGCGCAGCGGCTCAGGGCTCTCCTTTTCAGTGCACTTTTTTGTTGTTTTTGTACTTTTTTTTTTTTTTCCTTGTTTGTGCACGATCGGTTCGGCGAACATCCGCTACACCCGTCAGAACCTTATAGACATCGGTGTCCAGAGCCAGACATCTGTTTCGAGTGTTTTTCATCACACGCACAACATCCCAGACAACATAGCGAGACCAGCGGGCTCTCCGTGGATTGTTGTCGGGTCTAGGAGACGACGCAGACGGAGGAGGGAAAGAAAGCAGAAGCGGGGCCACAGATCTGGCGTTATGCTAAGGCTAAAAAACAACCATACAAGCCCTATACAGAACTTTTTTTCTGCACTGAAGGAGCTGCTTTTAATCTCATTGTAGATGTGTATAGTGACAATAAAAGGCATTCTATTCTATTCTAGAAACAACAATTTCATACTGTACTCACCATTTAATTGGACATCTTTGGGTTGCAGGGAGGAGGAGATGGTGAATTTCGACATGCTGTACATATTAGCGAGATCGGTCACATGAACAGCACTCTCATATTTCCACACAATTTCCATCTTCGTTTCAATTGTGATCGCTTTCTTTACCTTCTCTTTCTTCCTTAGCAATTATGTGTCTTGCTTGCATGGTCTTAGTGAATTATATATATAGGTAAATCACTGCAATGACCGAAATTACATCCACAAACACATGTATCTGGGCTCCAACTGACACTACTAACTCTCTCGGTTGTTTGTTTATAATCGCGCAAGCGGATACATGTGACCGCATTCGGGTCGTAACGCAAGATGTTAATCGTAAATCAAAAGAAAAATTTTTATTTTAAACTTCCCGATAATTTATTATAAATTTTATTAATAAAATCAACAACTAAAACACTTTTTTGAATAAATTCTTTATTTAATTTAAAGTACCGGCATGCAAAGTTACTTCTTCATCTGAAAGATGGCTCTATGGTTTCGTCATTATTTACTTCCGTATTGATCGGCAAAACCGGCATTGCGCTGGAAATCTTGAATCTGAAACTATGCTCGTTGTATAAACCGACCCCCAAACTCCAAGCCAAAAATTCTCGGCTTATATTCCGGGATCTACGGTACCCTCTACAATTCCAGGCACCTCATACTGAGATAAACACACTTGAGCTCTAAGAATCTTCTCTGCAACTTGTGCTGACTGACATATTTACAAAACAAAATGGAGAGTTGCCAAGTACTTTTTTTTTCAAAGGCTTCTGAGATTCTAGTGTTAATGATAGGACCTCTTTGAGCTTCCATTTCAATTGGAAATTTCTCTCTTTGAATGTATTTTTGGTGATTATCAGAGTTCACTTCTTCATGAGCAATATGACATGCATTTTAATGTGGCAGACTAACAACATGATTGCACAGCAACAATGAAAATAATTTAATCTTAGTATAATTTCTCATTACAAAAAAAAACTAAAGCCTGTGGATAGTTGGTACTTTTATTTCACTAAGATCCTAATCTGGCAGTATCATAAATTCACTAATTAACCTCCCATTTTGGCTCTTATGTAGTTTATTGCTACGTACAAATTAAATAACAAAATAATCATTTGAAAGCATTAAGGCTAACGATTTTTAAAATAGGGTATACGATAGTCATGTTAGTACAAGTTGCAAATGGCTTTAAGTACTTTGTTTTACACTGGATTTTATTTAATCATTTTTAGTTAAGAATAATATAATCATTTTTGAGAAAAAATGTCAAGAAAAAGGTAACCAAGTATAATCTGCTTTTGTGTGTTTTTAAGGAACAAAAATCATGTTTATATAGGTATCAGGGACTATTAAGTCTATTGTTTTAAAGGTCATCAACTTTTTTATGTATATTTTTTCTCTTATATTCTTCAATTCGCTTCCTTAATTAAGAAAAAAAAGAGCACAAGAAAAAAAAACAGTAATAAATATTCTGTTCAGAGAACAATAGCCTTTTCTCTGTTTTATGGTATACAACAGTGTTCTCTGTTTTACTTTATATGCTTAATGCTCTGAATACAATAAATAGAGACAACAATGTTTGTTTGGAATTAATCTTGGCTGATATCTGGAGATGTTTTTAGCACCTTGATTATGAAGCCTACGCTTATTTTACTTTTTGTTGTTTTTCCCCAGGTCTGTCATTTGAGTTCAGTGTGTGAAAGTATTTCTGTCATCTCTGACTCCTGAAATATTCTATTGTGATTACTAAAACAAATGCATTAATTTTTTTCATAATATGAATAAAGTGTCGTTACTGGCATGGGAAAAATGACTGATTATTAAAGTTAATTAGTGAGTGGTTCCAGTCTATTTTGTGCCAATAGACAAAGGACCTTGGCCTTATAAAAAGGACATTGAGAAGTGAAAGAACAGATTAGGTAAAATGCTGTTTGTAAAAATCAGAAACTATGTTATTGTGAAATTAAAAACATTTTTGGCAAAAAGTAATGTGGACATATATATTATGCTAACTGAAGGTTATGTAATAATGAAATAACATTTTGTAATACAAAATAATTCCTTTTTAGTTACTTCAGAAAATTAAAAAGAAAGCCAGTTTCTAAAAATGAGATAAAAATAGAAATACCTTTCTCCTGATATTTCATATTCTTTACATTTCAACCCCATTTTATTTTGAGAAAGCATGTGTTCTTAATCTTAAGTTATTAATTTAAAATGTACCATCAGATAGACTGTAAATGAGACAATATTCACACACACTATTTCTAACTTAATTTTTTAAAATATAATTAGAATTCAGTGTAATTATTTTTCTTCATAACTAGCCCATTAAGTCAGATTTACATTTTTATTTATTCAAAAAGTGAATGTCAGTCTTTCTAGGTTGTCTCTGGGATTCTCTCGTTTGTGAAATACTGTAAGTGTGATAAGTAAAATGACACCACTGGATTGGCTGGGTGGAAGTGGGAGCTGGTCGGGGTGTTCATTTGAGCTTGGCCAGTAGTTAGGATCAGTGGTATAGCTAGAGTTCATGCCACTCGGGGCGGAGCGGTGCTTCAATTTGATGCTCTCCAACATATCTGAATATGTTAACCTATTTAAATAGAAAATTAAAATGACGTATAGAGAAAAATTAAGATAAATGATGCATAGATTTATTCATATATAGAGAAACAGCAATAACTTTTTACATATAATTATTTATAAGCATCAACTAGACAAGAATATAGTATAGACTCACTGATAAGCCATGTTCTGATTATCTATACTAATAAAAGGCAAAGCCCTCACTGACTGACTGACTGACTGACTGACTCATCACTAATTCTCCAACTTCCCGTGTAGGTAGAAGGCTGAAATTTGGCAGGCTTATTCCTTACAGCTTCCTTACAAAAGTTGGGCAGGTTTCATTTCGAAATTCTACGCGTAATGTTCATAACTGGAAGCTGTTTTTCTCCATTTACTGTAATGGAGATGAGCTTGAAACCCGTGGGGGCGGAGTTTCGTCTGACATCATCACGCCTCCCACGTAATCACGCAGTACGTAGAAAACCAGGAAGAGGCCCAAAAAGCGCTGAAGAAAACATGCATTATATAATTGAGAAGGCAGCGAAACAATAAGAAGCGAGCGAGTGACATATACAACCATATTCATGAGTTCTGCTACTTCGGAAACAAAGCACAGTGTAAACCTACACTTTAAATTAAGTTCATAGACAGGCTGCCGCTGGCGTTTGTAATTTAGTGCCTGCCCATATAAGGCCGTCCGTCAGCGGCAATCCAATAGCAAACTGCCACGGGTAAATATTCACGGGTGAAGGACTGTGCTTATGCAGAGGAAGATGAGATGGTCAGGGTGGTGTTTGGCACAAACTCAGCGAAACTGCGAGAGAAAGTTTTAAGTACCGGGACTTCGGTAGCATTAGATACAGCCATGGACATAGCACGACATGGCAGCAGCACAGCTGGGAACCTTCGATGCATGTACACCGAGCGGCTCACGTGAACTGACGCAGTGCACAGACAAAAAGCAACAGTTCCAAAGAGCGCTGAACAAAAACCGAATTACATAATTGAAAAGGCAGCAAAAAAATATGAAGCGTCTGATACATACAAACATATTATTCATAACTGCAGCTACTGCAGAAACAAAGCACACGGTGGAAAAAGTGAATGTTCCGCTAAAGGAAGACAGTGTTAAAAAAAAAACCCGTGCATGCAGTGTGTCAGGTCTCAGATAAAGAAGAAGACGAGCTGTTTATTGATGCAGTAAGAAACAAATCTTTTTCATAGCTTCTTTAACACACTACGTCTCCGCTGCGATACGCGGGTATATATATGTATATATATACCCCGATCTACATACTCGAATAATGAATACTTTATTTGCAATCAATGATTGTTTTGGTAAAGCCATACTCAGTGTATTCATTAGATGAACGGTAAAAAAGTTAGAGCGAGGGGAGGGTGACTTATTGAGGCATGCAGGCAAAACCACATTAGCACGCGGGCTCGATGTACGAAAAAATATATCTTTTCAAGTTCTATTTAGTCCATATGTGTCAAACTCAAGGGCCACGGGCCATATCCGGCCCGGCGTGTAATTATATCCGGCCCGCGAGATAATTTTATATACTGTATTATTGTTATTAATGGCCCGGGTATATGAAGCGCTGGTAACACAATAAACTACAGATCCCATAATGCAGCACTTCAGCTGCCTTGCCGAACACTTACCGCGTTAATCAAGTCTAGCTTGCAAGTTATTGCGAAGCTAGCCCACACGATGCTTAAGAGAAAAGTTGATTCTGAAAATAGAGCCTTTAAAAACCGATGGGAGGCTGAGTATATGTTTACTGACATTGCCGTTAAACCCGTGTGTCTCATTTGTGGAGCTAATGTGGCTGTAATTACAGAATTTAATCTAAGATGGCACTATGATACAAAACATCAGGGTAACCTGAAAGAAGATACAGAAAGCAGAAGAATTAAATAAGAATCTGACACTTCAGCGGACGTTTTTACCCGTGCACAATCACAAAGTGATTTCAAGTGAAGCTGCTTTTATGGGAGACACAAATGCACCAGTGCAACTTGCCCCACTTTCCCTGTTGCCAAGTAATGTTGAACCAAGTCGTCACTACGGTGTTCCCAAATACGCACTTTGCTGATAAACTGAGCGCACGGCGCTTTGGTGACTTTGAAGAACAAAAAAAGTCCGTCTACATGCGGCTCGAACCTTGTGCATGTTTGGTAGCACATATCTGTGTGAGAAGCTCTTCTCAGTGATAAAGACTAACAAAACAGCACACAGGAGTCGCCTCACTGATGAGCACCTGCAGTCCATCCTGAGAATCTCCACAACACAGAACCTCACACCAAACATAAACGAACTTGTTGCCAAAAAAAGATGCCAGGCGTCCAGCTCTAAAATGACATATGAGTAAAGACAACTGAATGATTTGATTTGTTATTGCTGAAAGGAACACATTTTATTTATATTTCCAGGTTTTGTTATGCAGCATGTTCATATTTGAATTTGTATAATTTTGACAGGATATATTTTTATGGAGAGCAAAATCTTTTGGGATATTTAAAATCTAAGTTTATTTTTTATATAAAATTACATAAGAGTAAAGAAATTTGAATGTTTGTTCTTTTAACGTTTACTTTATTTCTAACTTGTATAATTTAGACAGGATATATTTTTATGGAGAGCAAAATATTATAAGTTGTTTAAGGTTTGAGTTGATTTATTCAGGAATAATATTCCTGTCTGTTTTTACCATTCCTACCAAAGATATTTCTGTCGACTAAATAAAAATTCCTTCTATTTAAAATTTAAATAGAACTTGAACAAATACGATAGTTCATAATATCCACGCAGACTTGCACGTAAGAGCGGGAGTTATCCGTTTTAACAAGCAGCGTCTTGCACTGATACGAAATAGCTGTGTGTGTATGTATGTAGATATGTATGTATATGTATATATATGTTTATATATGTGTGTGTGTATGTATATATATATGTATTTGTGTGTATATATGTGTGTGTATGTATGTATGTGTGTATGTATATGTATGTGTATATATGTAGATATATATATATGTATGTATATATGTGTGTGTGTATATATATGTGTATATGTATAGATATGTATATATATATATGTTTATGTGTGTGTGTGTAAATATATATATATATTTATATATATATATATATATATATATGACAGCAACACTCATCACTCACAACAGTGACAAAACAATTACATTGACAATCATGTTACGTTATTTTCAAAATGTTTCCTTTTCTTTTTCATTGCTTCTTTAACACACTACTTCTCCGCTGCGAAGCGCGGGTATTTTGCTAGTTAGTTACGCTGCGAAAACCAGAACCAGTGTAGTGTACAAGTGATAGGTGGGGATGTTTCTGCACAGAGCAAGAACACATTCAGATTGATAACAAAACTAAATTATAAATTGTAAATTAGTTGTTTATCTTCCTAGAAATCATTATTGGTGTAATGTTTATGTTTATTTTTGTTATTGCCTCATAAATGTCAACTGCTGTGTCTGATGCTGTCACAGAAGGACTGTCTGAAAATTATTTTAGAAGCATTTGTGGATAAAAATCAGAGAATTTTACTTTTTTCATTCATGAGTGATATTTTTCCAAAACCTGCTGCTTACACATGAATTGTACTGAGCCTTGTGGCCAATAATGCCACCCCCAAAAATGTGCCGTCCGGGGAGGACCATCCCCCTGCCCGCCCCTAGCTATGCCACTGGTTAAGATTGCCAGATATCCAGAGAAAGGATGACATACTCTCCTTTTTGGCATCAGTTCCTCTGCTAAAAACCTGAAAAATGTCTGGCTTTTGCATGGTATGCAGGCACCTTTCTATTAAAGGGGCTTAAGCCAACAAAAAACACTGCTTTGAAGACTTTCTAAGATCCCTCTCTATGATTTCACTTTCATTTTTGATTGCAAAGTGATCTCCGAGGGTTGCACTCACTCTTTGATTTCATTTACAAATCTTGCATTTATCTCCATAGGTAACTTGAGCCCAAACTCTTCTTGTTTTTCATATTCGAATCTGATCATGCTTTGATCACAAAGGGGGAAAGAGGAGCATCCAATCATTACTGCACAGGAGCACCATGTATCCTTGAGCTGGTCCTGCTCCTGAGTAAAACTTTCCATGTGCTCTCCTTTGTCCACCATTCCTGCCTTATGTGTTCTCCTTTGCCTAATCAGGTATATGGCAGCCCTACGTGTAGTGGACCTACATCTATTCCAATATTAACTATTTCCTTACATCAAGGAATGTTAAGACAGGCTAAGGTTTTCCCAGCTTTTCAGAAGAAGACATGGGGTAAGTGAATGAATGAAATGTTAACATTGAAAATGCAGCATCAACATTAGTGAGACATATAAGTGCAGTATTTTAACCGGCCATTTTTACCTACGTACCACTTGCTGTCATCCACCTGAAGCTAAGCATGTTTAGGCCCAGCCAGTACTTGGATAGAAGACCATCTAGGAAAAGCTAGGGTTGCTGTTGGAAGAGGAGATGGCGAGGCAGCTGGGGACACTTACGTACATTGTAGTCTGTATATGGATCCTAATGCCCCAGTGCAGTGATGGGAACACAGTGCTATACATATGGTGATATTCTTTGGATGAAATGTAAAACTTAGTTCCTTATTCTCTGGGGGCATAAAAGATCCCTAAGCATCTTTTAAAAAGAATAGGGTTGATCCAGATGTCCTGGCTAAATAGCACATCATGGCCTCATCCATTCTGGCCCTCTAATTGTCCTCTGTCTCTAACTGACACTCTCTCTCACCACTTCACTACTTAATAGCTACTGTTTGGTGGGTGTACTGAAGCAATAATGGCTGTTGTTTCATCATCCACATGAGTGCCACACATTGCTGGTGGTTGAAATGGTTCCCCTTGGTCTATGTAAAGCACTTTGAGTGTGAGAAATACAGTATAGAAATGTAATTATTATTATATTGAAAGATCAAACAGTTGGTTTTGTATTTGTTTATTAAAAAGGTTAATAAGCAGCCTATTTCAACAATATATTTTGGCCAATTGTGGTTACCTACACTGTGATACATTAAAAAAAACTATAATGTTCAAGACCACAGCAAGATTAGAAATATGACAGATCATCTCAGTCTGTGGAATCTGTAATTCTTTCCTTTTAATCATGCCACTCAGGTATGGCAAATCATTGATTCAAAAAAACACAAACAGTAGTTCTTTATTACATGGCTGACAGCTTTATTCAAGGAGCTTTACAACATTTGAGATGTTGATGGCTACCAAGTGGAATTTTACAAAAAAAAAATCAAATAAATTAACTACACTATTATTAGCAATATTTATAGAAGCTAGAGACAACAAAATTGTACTTTCCGCTAAGCATTAATTACCATCTTTACAAAGAAAAATAAGGACTTACTACAACGTGCATCATACAGTCCAATTTCACTTCAAAATAATGGTAAGATATTTTTCAAAGTTCTAGCTAGCAGGATTGAGTAAGTGCTTCCCTCTGTAATATCACAAGAACAAACCAGATTTATTAAAGGCAGACAATTAGCTTCTAAGCTTCGATGTTTGTTTAACATAATATACACACCCATAAAATCTAACACAAATCTAACACACCAGATATCTTATTATGCATTCTTCCAGTCGGCATTTGTAAGATGTAAAATATATAGTTTTGCTTCTTGACATTAAGTATTATTGGGCACAATTTGTTAAAATGTATTGATGATCCACAATTCTGTCGAGCTTTTGAAATCTGGTGATACCATGTGTAGTTCAAACGAAGCTCAGTAAGTAAGGATATTTGAAATGCTGAGCTGACATGAGCAGCAGAAATGACCGCTCCCCCCAGCCCAGCGCAGTTCAAAGCAATAAGCTGACATGTGCAGTGGAAATGGCCCCCTCCACCCGGTTTGAAGCACTGAGCTGGTAACTGTGAATGAAACATGGAGAGCAGCTTGAAACACTGAGTAGACATGCATATTGGGAATGAAGTGTGGTTCAAAACACTGAGCTGACATTCACACTGGGAATGATGCGTGGAGCATGATTTGAAGCACTGAGCTGACATGTGAAGCATCAACACATTTGAAGCCATTGCACCATACATTGTTGCAAGTCTAGCAAACCTTTGACAATTAACCGTCTAGTGATATTATGCAGTTTGTCTTGACATTACACACTTCATTTGATATAATTCAGTGACAGACTGAAACAATTCACGTAGCTGCTGACAGTTCATTATTGTTATTGTGACTGGCTGTGATTTTCTTTGTCTGATACATAGTGTCAAAGATATATATATAATATATATATATATATATATATTAAGTGTTTCTCTGTAAAATATATTAAACTTCATATTTGAGTGTTTAGAGACACTGGTGACTTACTGAATTTATTTTGCAGAAAAGCATAACATAAATCTTTTGTCCAGCATGCGTAAATGCTTGATTTAATTTCTGATCACTATATAGCACTTCCCTTTTAGGACAAATTGCTATAAATAGTTTCAACTAATCAGCACCTTCGAAACATCCAACATGACAGTGTGAACCTTCATTTTCAGCTGCGTTAGATGGGCATCTCATTTACTCGGATAGAATTATTGGACTGTTTATTGTTAAAAATTGTTTGAGTTACTGTTTAGTATAACAGATGGTCTAATTAGTTCTTAAATTGATAAGGAAATGCACACACATGCTTCCTAAATTATACAGTATAATGAAATGCTTACATTTATAAATTCTGTCTTATATGCTGTATACAAAAAGTTTGGTTTTAATAGAAGATTACATGATTGTACATAGAGAGTTTGGTTTTGACCTGTAAGTGTGAAGTTGGGGGAGTTGAGTGTGCAGTAATGAAATTGTGTTTATAGTTTTGGGAAATGGGGCTTATTTTCAAGAAATCTAAGCAATTGAGAAAAAAAGAATATTTTTTGACAATGTTTTAGTTTAATCTTTAATTTAATCTGAATTATTTTAAACATATTGCCCATATTCATTGCCCATGTAGATAAGTAATGTTAGATAAGAATAAACAAAAAATTAACACATAGGAGTTATGATGCATTTTTTATAATTAACAAAACTCATTGTTTGTCTGAAATGTTTTTCTTTGAATTTTTATGTTTGCCAATGGAATGCTTCAGTATATAGTTAATCTATTCAACTTCTGAATTGTCAGTATTCTCCATTACATTTGGTCCCAGTGTAATGTGTGCCCGTGTGGCTGATAGACAGAAGGGCGGAGGACAACCTCAAGTAACGGAAGACATGACATCTCCTCACTGTGATGCCAAGGCTCTTCTCATAAATATTCCCATCTTGTGCTTTTTCTCAATATTGCCATGTTACTGTTACTAATATTGAACACGTATGTAGAGAAAACGTTTGTCTTCTTTTATGTGTGTGACATGAAACTCAATGTTGTTGATCAGTGACAAGTGACAACAAGTGCCTGCTTTGGGTAACAGGACAGGAAAGGAGCAGGGAAATGTTAAAATGTTAAATGTATCAGTGACTGGGATTGCGCAACTGGAAGATGGTTTAAGAACACAGAAACGACAAAAGCTCAGTCTTTCAATAATTCTGTTTACATACATGATTTATTCTGCTGTGCTGCAATTCGGACGACTTATTTATTGAGCCCTCGCCAACCTTTGACAAGATGCATTCACAAGGTAAAGATGTTGCTGAGAAAGTCAGGTGCTTTTTTTGAAAGTCTGGGTCCAAATGTGCTTATCAACCTGCTCCTTCTTGTCAGTACATGAGTGATATTTATGTTCATTTTGGGATGAATTTGAAAAAATTTTTTACACCTTTTTTGTCTCATTAATGCAGACTTCCCAAGTCCCCACAAATTGCAGACAACGCTTTTAATGGCACTGATTCTGTTTTCAAGTAATTAGTTATGCAGCACACGCTTTTACTCACATTGCATTCTGGAAATCAACAATACATTTAAGCTAGAGATCTGAAAGTCAAAGATGACCCGTGGACTGGCAGACCATTAGGGCTCCTGACTGAAGAGATGCCAGTGATGCCAGGCTAGCGTGCCTATCACGTGATGGGTACGTTTGAAACAAGCCTTGAAGCAGTGCTTCTAACACCGGCACTTTGAAAGCTCGACACTATATCAACACATCAGTATTGAGCAGCCCGTTACCATCTCTACATGATAATCATTTTTTCTGCTCTCTCAAACCTATACAGTATTTAATTTTTGAAAAACACCCAGGATTAAAACACTTACAGAACTGAATACAGATAATGTCTTTGTATCTTATCTCTATATATAATCTTCATTTGGGTCTTGATCTTTGTTTGTCCACGAATGAATTAGAAGAAGAAGCACTAGATGGCAGTAGAGAGACAGCTAAAACATAGGCATTGCATTAAGAATCTCCTCCAGGCTTATACTACTGAAGACTATAGTACTCCAGTCACACCTTAAAACATAGAGATTCAAACTAAACAAATTGTTGTGCTTTAAATTAACTAATCTCTTCTCTATATATAATTTGGATCTTGATCTTTGTTTGTCCGCGAATTCATGTTCAACCGACACGGTATCCTTCAATAAGGGCGCGCACAAAAAGGCGAGCTTCAAAAGGGCGACCTCAATTGGGCGCATCAAGTAAAGGGAAAAGCAAAAAAATTATTACACAAAATTTATTACCCAAAGGCAATGATTGAACGTATAAAAAGGCAAAGCAAGAATATGAAAACATCCAATTAATTAATGCATGAACTTCTAAGCGAGATGAACATTTTCCAATCCTATATTCAGTGCATTTCCAGATGTGTTTCCTGTTGATATTTTTCTCCTTTCTGAATGTGTAGCCTTCGACTACGAGTAGATCTGCACCTTTGTTGCTCTTCACATATTCCAGAGCCATTTGAACTAAATTATCTACGAACGTGTTTATTTGCCATGCTTAATTGAGGTCGCCGTTTTGAAGCTCGCCTTTATTTACATGCGCCTTTATTCGCCGAGCCCAATTGAGGTCGCCCTTTTGAAGCTCGCCTTTTTGTGCGCGCCCTTGTTAAATAGAACATATAAGTCAGACACACTTCTGTGATTTTCCATCAGTCAGCGTTTGGAGTTCAAGAAAGAAGCATTGGTTCTTCCTTACTCTTTTAATTGCCACAAAGCAACCTGCGAGATTGGACAACGTGTGGTGGAACTACTGTCGACACCAGCATCTGTCTTCAAATCACTGGCAACACCAATTCTAAAAGGAACTGCACTTTTTAGTGCAAACAATCCAACTGCCCTTCTCATGGCAACAAAAAATTAAAAGTCCATCTTGAGTGGCAAACAAAGACTACCTTGAGTAGCAATCGTGCCTCAAGTACAAAAAATTAAAATGAAAAGAAATGAACTTGATGAAGAGAGAGAAGAAAGTTTGAGAAGAGATCGTGAGAGGAAATGACAGCGTCGTGAAAACGAGACTGACTGTGAACGGAGTCAGGGGCTCTCAAAGCAATGTCAAAGACGTCGACACCAGTTGGCAGAGGAGACCGAGAGTCACCGTGAACAAAGGCTGGCCAGGCAACGTGAAATAAGTCAGCGAAATATTTCCAGAGAAAGCGAAAACCGATGTCTGCAAAGGATGGAACGACAAAATCGTAGACGTAGACAAGAGTCAGACAGTCAACGGCAACAACGATTAACGATGCAACGTGAAAGTGACCAACGACGTTTAGCTAATAAAACCGACCAGGAGAGAAATGTTAGGCTTCAAATTCGAAGTTCTATGTACCAAATGTCAAGACAACCACAATCTGAACTTGAAGGAATTGCACTAAGCCCATTCAATGAAAATGATGTTCCTGAACATTATTGTGGAGCAATGACAGAAATATGTCAATATTGTCAATCAACTAACTTTAAATCAGAAAGACCAAGTGATGGCAAATTTACATCTTGCTGCCATAAAGGAAAAGTCCAACTTCCACCGTTGCATGATTATCCAGGAGTGATGAAACAATTGATAACAAATACCCATGAACATTCCAAAAATTTCAAAGACAACATACGTTCATACAACAGTGCTCTTGCTTTTGCATCAATGGGAGCGCAAGTTGAACACATAGCGGGACGGGGACCATACTGCTACAAAATACTGTACATGGACAAATCTATCATAAAACCTCGACTTTGCACCCACCTAACGGTGAACCAAGAAAATTTGCTCAAATATATATTTTGGATGCGGAACAAGCACTACAACAACGCATGGGAATTTTAGAGAACGCTGGCTGTTTACCATCCGTAATGGAAACTCTTGGTAACATTTTGAACAAAATAAATCCGTATGCGGAAGCATACAAAATGATGAGAGATTTTGAGCAGGAAGAGATTAACAGAGCCAGGGAGGAAGGGAGACCAGAACGAGAAGTTTACATGTGGATCCACCGAGATAAGGCAAATGATCAAAGACGTTACAACGCTCCTACAGCAGATGAAATAGCAATTGTATTTCGAAGCGACGATGGTGAACCCCCATTTGAAAGAGATATTTGTGTCCACCCAAAGAATGCACCAATGCACCAATGCAAAATATATCAATCTTAAGTCAGCACTGTGATCCCATGACTTACCTGATTTTGTTTCCATATGGGGACAAAGGATGGATAAGTGGAACGAAATTGGTAGGTGCTGTCAAGCGAGAAAACTTGACGCACCTCCAATATTATGCTTACCGATTGGCGACTCGAAATGAGTTCAAACCTATCTTCAGTGCTGGAAAACTATTCCAACAG
Source organism: Polypterus bichir lapradei (assembly GCA_026402145.1). NCBI lineage: Eukaryota > Metazoa > Chordata > Cladistia > Polypteriformes > Polypteridae > Polypterus > Polypterus bichir. The sequence goes on from JANRMT010049829.1 coordinate 48,645,873, forward strand.
TATGTGGTGGATGCGTATTGCAAGATAGAAGCTAATCGAATTCACTTCCATAGATCAAATCAAGCTCAACTCAGGAGCGATCTCTACTCTGGTTTAATGGACCACATAAATAATCTTACAGAGAACGAAGGTGTAAAGCCTGGTACTATCTGTATTTTGCCTTCAACATTTCAAGGAAGCCCTAGAGCTCATCAGCAGAACTTCCAAGACGCTATGGCCATTGTACGCAAGCACGGTGGACCTGATGTATTTATGACTATGACCATGAATCCAAAGTGTCGTGAAGTAATGGAAAACTTGAAGCCTGGAGAAAGACCAGAGTATTGACATGATCTCGTTGCACGTAGTTTCAAGGAGAAACTTACAGCACTACTACATGACTTATTCACGAACAAAGTACTTGGAGTGGTGATCGCTCATGTTTATGTAATGGAATTTCAAAAACATGGCTTACCACATTGCCACCTCCTGCTTTTTCTCAGACCTGACGATAAACCAAGAACTGTTGAAATTATTGACAAGATGGTATGTTGTGAAATTCCAGATCCAGTCGAAAACCCGAGATTGTATGAAATCGTCAAGGCGACTATGGTTCATGGCCCTTGTGGACACTTGAACATGACAAGCCCATGCATGAATGAGGAAAAAATATGTTCCAAACAATATCCAAAAGATTTCAGTGAGGAAACCAAGCCGAACGTTGATGGTTACCCAGTTTATCGCAGGAGAAACAATGGGAGAAAAATTAAAGTTGGAAAGTTCACAGTGGATAAACGCTGGATCGTTCCATATAATAGGTACCTAACCCTAAAGTACAATGCGCATATTAATGTAGAAATTTGTGCAAGCATTAAAAGTGTAAAATACTTATTCAAATATGTTTACAAAGGACATGATCGAGCTAAACTAAAATTTGATTCAAAGGAAACACAACTTCACTGGGACGAACCTTCAAGGATCCTCGACAGTAGATATATAAGTGCACCTGAAGCTATGTGGAGAATACGAGAAAATAAAATGCACCAACAGTCACACACAGTAATTCGACTTGCAGTACATCTGCCAAACCAACAAAGAGTAGTATTTCATGAAGGTAAAGAAGTTGAAACTCTTGAAAGAGAGGCGGGACGCAGAACCACATTGACAGCGTTGTTTGAATTGAATCAAACAAATGAGTCTGCACGGCAATACCTGTACCAAGACATACCAAGTCACTTTGTGTTCAATACAAAAACAACTTCATGGACTCCAAGAAAGAGGGGCCACAACAATGGTATTAGCAGAATGTACTCTGTCAGTCCTTCTGATATGGAGAGATACTACTTAAGGCTGCTCCTTCTGCATGTAGGAGGTGCCCAGAGCTTTGATGATGTAAAAAGTGTCGACGGATTTGTTTACAATATGTTCAAAGAAGCAGCCCAAGCAAGAGGCCTGTTAAGAGACGATGCTGAATGGGAAAGATGTTTAACGGAAGCTGAACTCTTCCATATGCCAAGCAAGCTGAGAGAGCTGTTTGGAATTATATGTGCATTGTGTCATCCAGCAGACCCAGCGACATGGGAGAAGCACAAAGATGCAATGACAGAAGACTTCATGCGAAGTCATCATGCACCTGAAAGCGAACAGCTTGCTCTAATCGAGATTGAAAGTATTCTCAAAATTCATAACACAAGTTGTGCTGACAAAGGATTACCTGTATCAACTATGGTGTCGACACCTGAGATTACAATCTTTGACATTCATGAAGAGGCCAGGTTAGGTGAAGAACTGGTTACCCAGTTAAACCCAGAACAACTTAACGCATACCAACAAATTATCACTGCTGTTGAAAACCCACAATCATGTGAAAGGTGCTTCTTCCTTGAAGGTCCTGCAGGAAGTGGAAAGTCTTTCACATAGAACTCTTTGGTACGTGTCTTGAGAGGAAAAGGAATCAACTACAAATGTGTAGCAGCTTTGACTGGTATCGCAGCGGAACTCTTGCACGATGGAGCTACCGTACAATCTACATTTGGGGTGCCATTTAAAATCACTGAGACTTCGACCTCAAATATAACAGCAAGATCGCTCAAAGGACGAAGTCTTATTAACAGTCAAGTGATTATATGGGACGAGTGCACAATGGCGTCGACACATTTGTTAGCACTGATCGATAGATTGCTGAAAGAGTTGATGAACACACCTGACACTCCATTTGGAGGAAAGGTAGTGGTTTTGGGTGGACATTTCTGCCAGACACTTCCTGTTGTAAAAAGAGGCGACAGAGCTGCAATCATTGGAGCCTGTATTAAAAGAAGCCCATTATGGCAATATTTCAAAAAAAATTAATTTCATACAAATATGCGAACAGATCCTGACCAACAGGCCTTTGCCGATTGGCTTCTAAAACTTGGAAACGGTGAACTGTTTAACAGTGACAACTTAAGTACTGAAACTGTCGAAATTCCTGAACAATGTGTAGTTACGGGAGACTTAATTCACAAAGTATTTGGAAAGACAATTAAGTTAGACCAACCAGAAAGATTCAAGAACACAGCTATTCTATGTCCTAAGAATAAAGACACCTTGATGTTGAACGATCAAGTACTTAGACATTTAGAAGGCGAAGCCAAAACATACTTCAGCGTAGATGAAATAAAAGTCACACAGAGTGGCGATGACGTTAACTACCCAATTGAATTTTTAAATTGTCTAACTCCGTCAGGATTGCCACCACACAAGTTGACACTGAGAGTTGGAGCAATTGTTATGTTGCATAGAAACCTGAATATGAAAAAAGGACTGTGCAATTGAACACGTTTAATTATAACTAGAATGCATCAGCATGTGCTTGAAGCAAAAATTGTTACTGGAAAACGTGCAGATGAAACTGTACTAATTCCAAGAATTGGCCTCGATATGATGGACGAATGTGAAATGCCATTTGACATGCACAGACGGCAGTTTCCCATACGACTAGCGTATGCGATGACTATCAACAAGGACAAACCCTCGAGGTTGTTGGAATATTACTTTCAGAACCAGTGTTTTCACATGGTCAATTGTATGTTGCCTTCTCCAGAGGCAAAGGCATTAACAGAGTAAAGGTAAAGATTTTGAGCTCACAGACACAAGGCAAACTGCTTCCTGATGCACACAAATATTTCACACAAAATATTGTATATCATGAGATTCTGGACACAGAACCTATGGAGACGTACCTTACTGACAACTTAGCCGACATTGATTGGGACAGTATTGATGACATAGTAGATGTCATGCAACATTTTGAAAATCAAGAAGAACCTAGCATCCCAACATGGCAAGACTATAATTTTGAAGGTCTCGAAGACGATGCGGAAGACGCCGCTTATGATTAACCATCCATAAGTCGTGCGAAGACAACCAGAAATGCTCCTCCACCACCACATAATTACTGTTAGGACAGTGATTCCGAGTAGGCTGTTCCTATCGAAGGGTTTTGTTTTGTAATTTTATTTCCCTTATAAAAAATCATAATGCTGTGTGACGAAGGGCCCAGTTCACGACTGACAGCCACGTTTAAACAGGGAGCCCTTCACAGACAACTTTAACACGCGCAACGTAGTTGGCCGAACATGGCTAGTGAACAAATAAACTTCAAATTTAACTTCCCAGCACCACAATGTTTTACTACTTTCAAATCAGAAACTATGGTAAAAGGTACTAGCCTAATTATCCTCACCTACCACCCATTTCTACTCCAGAAGAAATACCGGTCAGTTTTGAAGATTCAGACAACAACTCAAAAAGATACAAACCATTTTAATGTCCCTTCTTTTCAAAGCTCCCAGGGTTTGTTGAGGAAATGATCTTTCACTTAACATCTTTGTAAAGGAATCAAAGACAGCCATGCATAGAATACACTCTAGCTCCATATGTGCAAAGCATTCAACTTAAAATCTTTTGTCAAGCACATTTATCTCATTTAAAATTGTCCAAAATATATCCAGGCCAAGATTCAACCTGTAAACAATGCAATCTAGCTCCAACCTCACTGGCAACGTTTTGGACGTGCACCAAATTCTAGACAAAAATCTTTGAATGCCTTTCAGACAGCATTGGTGTCACAAACATTCCTAACCTATAACATCTTGTGTTTGATGTACTCTTAGATGGGCTTAAAGTGGAGAAGGACAAATTGATTGTAATTGCCTGGACTACACTACTAACATGTAGACTTATCTTGCTAAACTGGAAGAATCCCAGCCCACCTGCTAAAAGTCAGTGGGTAACTGATGTTCTATACTACTTGAAATTTACTAAGAGGATCTGTTCAAAACTTTTCTATAATATGGCAAGATCTAATTTAAAAAAAAATTAGAATATGCATTATATTGGGCAAATGTTAATGTATTCTCCTTTGTTGTTTTTAAAGATTTGCTCTTGCTGTTGGCTCTCCACTCTTTCTCTCAGGTGGGGGCTGAATTCCAATTTGTTAAGTTTGACTTGATTGTTGGCAATGTTGTTTTCTTTGATGTGTAACTTAGACTTGATCAAATGTAATTTTTTTTCCAAATAAAACTGACTAAATAAACAAAAAGCTACATTATCATTATTTTCAAATAGATTTGCCTTGTTAAAGTTACTGATGTGGTAGAACTATTGTCCATCCAGTTTTATTTTGCTAAATGAATAATACAAAAATTATTATTTTTGCTTTACTCTGAAATTTAGGAAAAAGGCAGTGAAGGAAGAAAAAATGAAAGTAACCTACTGAGGGATAATGAAGTTTAGAGGGGACTAAGTTATGATGCTGGACTCTTTGGTGATTTTCTTCTAAAGGCAAATCTTTGGTTCTGTTGGATGATATATCTTAGAATTATAGCTGCATTTCCAGGGTGATCATGTCAATAACTCGTGAGATACTGCACTGAGATTTATATACCAATGCATCATTGATACACTGGAATTTTATCTTATAGGTATTCATATCTCATTGATACAATTATTACCAGGAGACTAGAGAAACTCATAGTCATCAAGCCATGTAATGGCATGCCCTTGTATATGTGAATTTGATATATATATATAATTGTGGCTTCGTTATTTCATTACATTATCAAATTAGTTGTTTAGTTATATCTCACTACACACAGAGGAGTTTTCATCTGTAAGTCCTGTGTTTCCTATGCATTTTTGTCAGTAAATCACTGAATAGGTACTATAGAAACATTCATGTCAATTAAATACTATTGATATATATTCAAAAAACTTTTAGTTGGCTTATAATATAATTTTACCTCAAAGTTAGGCTTAAAACACCCTCACTTTTCCTTGTAACATAAATTGCCTTTCTAAGCCTGACTGCATTGTATGTCTGGCTTTGCTGTTACATGCTTCAAGGCACATATGAAATATTTGAGAGCTGACTTAGTTGTATCTCTCTGGAATTATCCACTGTTGTGCTAAATTACTTTCCAAAATTGTACCACTACATTATTGACAGTTAATGTGGAATATAAAAATGATAAATTACAGTTTTTATATTATACAATTTATTCCTAAATGGCACATATATATTTTTTTCTCTCTATGTGATTATTCGGTAGTTTGCATTAACACTATGTTATTCAGCAGATCTGTAAGTCTGTCCTTCTGACATTGTGATAAAGCACAATGAGGGCTGACAACCTCTCTACACTTTTAGCAACAACATTATTATATTTTTATTAATTATAGCTATATTGATTGTCTTACTTTTAGTTTTAAGGTTGTACATCTGATTTTTATTGTTATTAACTGTCACAAGGTTTCTCAATCTAGCTTACAATTTTAAATCAATTATCACAGAGTAATACATTTAATTTCTCTCATTAAACACATTATATAATTTCTAGATACCAGAGCAAAAAGCCTAAACCTTTTTTACATATATGTGCAAAACTTTACAATAAACTAGGATTATTTATCATACATAAAAAATTGATACTGTTGTAGTGAATATGCAAATTCTTGTACATCATTAGCTTTTAATAATGAATTTCTCAGCATTACAAAGGTGCTGTATGAATCATTTGATATAGTTGGTCAGCTCTCCTCTAACCAAGTATACAGTATATTGAAATTAATGTTTATTTGCAAAACACTCCTCCACGTTTAATACCTATGTGGTATGCACTATTACAAATTCAATATGGCTGCTCTAAAAAAGCAAAATGACATACAACAAAAACACAAACAAGGCTGAACACACAAAAAAGAACAAATATGTACACATGGATATAAACCACTTTAATTAAACTGTAAAAAATCTAGTCCTAGGTTACAACTGTACTATGTCAACTTGTTGTCTTACACAAGCGCTTTTACAAGCAAACTATGACAAAAAAAGACATATTTGGTTTAAATGATATTGCTTCAATTGCAAGAAAGTTACTTGTTTGAATTTGCTATGTTAGCCGGCTTCACCTGGGAAATTTCCTAAGACAATAGGCTTCAGTTATAGTGCTGTTGGGCAATCAGAAGTATGAAAAGTAGTATGTAATTAACTAAAAGTACTATGTAATTAACAACTAAGTACATTTGTGTATACAATATTTGTAGTTTTTTTTTTACCAAGAGCTAATATTATTAGTTCACAGAAGCGTCTTACTCTTGAATATGCTACCTACACCTGGTTGTGAGTAGACAGTCCTGCCGTTGATCAATTCCTGTTTTTCCTACTGTCTGACATTAGCTTCTGTTGATGATCAAAATGAAACACATTGGTGTTTGAACACTTTTTGCATTGTTTCTTGACTTCAATTTCTATTTTTTGTTTTGTTTTTGACATTTTCTTCCTTTGAACTTATTCTGAATTCAGATGCCTGTCTTTCTTAATGATTTCTGCTTTGGGCTACCACATGAAAGATCTCCATTTTGTGGTGCATTTACTTTAACAATTACGCTTCTGTTTTTTTTAATTATGCTCAAGGCATTTTAGTCACAGTCTGGTGAGTGACATTGTTCAATACTCATCCAAAATTTTAACATGCACACAATCTGAAAAGCATCTTGTATTGAAAACTAGCCATTTAGTAATAGTATAAACTAAAACTGACATTGTGTGTCTTCTAATTCCAGTTAGATACAGAATTTCATTATATCAGCTACTACCTAAATGACATTCTTCAGTGGTCCTATTCAGATTTCTCTCCTCATTCAAAGTAGAACAGAAAGAAACAGAAAAGGAAAGCTTACAAAGCATGACAAAGAACTGACGAAAAAGACTTGCAATACATTTTCCATGGAAGATAAATACTTAAGATGACTAAGTTTCTTTATAATTTTCTTTGCATATGCACAGTAAAAACAAGTTCACTGTTTTCTTTCAATGTGATTCCTGGTAATTACTTGCTACAATACAATATTTTAAAAAACATTTTGCCTAACATCTATTGTTTTTCCTTTTTGCTTTATATAACCTATGCATGAATTATATAAGCCATTTCTATGCTTTACTTGATATAACTTCACATCAAATCATACAGCATTTTAGACATCAAATCTTAATGAGCAAACTCTTGTTATTGTGTCTATACTTTCTTTACCATGGCATTTTGTAAGCTTTCTAAATAGTCTTCGACATTTTTCTTTATTACAGTATGTATTATTCTTAAACAGAACTGTTCTTTCAAGTGACTTCCAATTTACTTGTGACTTCACCCTACTGCCCCAAAAGATAAGGAAAAAAAAATCTAGTTTTATGCAACTCCCACCGTTTGAACTATTTTTTTAGAAACTTCCAGCAAGGTTTTAAATTGATTAATTAATGTTAAGCACCTGTGACTGTAGGAAGCAGTGGAGTACTCTTAGTGGCCTATCTACAAGTGCCGCATGATTCTAAAACACCTTTTTGAAAACTGATCAGTGGTAATAAAGACATGCTGAGCTGTCAGCGAACAAACACTCCTCCTGTGAATCTGTCATAGTATCTGTGGATTCAGCTCTGTTGTTTGCCTAGTTAAAATTCTCATTTGTTTTAGTCGGTTGACTGGTTATGTTATTGTTGGTTCTTTAACACTCCCTAATTATATGATATGCCTTAAAGTATGAATTAATAATCTCTGTTCGCTTGAATGAACATTTTAAAAAGTTTCACTTCTAACCATTAATCTAGCTGTGACTTCTTAGAAAGAAAATCAAGTGAAGCCAATGTTAAAATACCCAGTTTACCTCAGAATTCAACGTAAACATTTATATGAAAAAACAATGTTTAGTTAAAGATTGTTCACCTCAACTAATTTCTTAAAGAAGAAAGTGTTTATTCAAATATGTGCCCTAGAATGTAATATTTGCACTGGTTTCTTTGTCAAAGTTGTACGTTAATAAAAATTAATAATATGTAACACATAAAGATTATGTACACTATCGTGCGAAATACAATTGTGAATAATTCCAACAGTATTTTCCCCCTGTACTCCTCTTTTGATAAGCTAAAAGCAGTCTTTAATTTTTTGTAATAGATTCCTTAGAGGGTGGCACAGTGGCGCAGTGGTAGCACTGCTGCCTTGCAGTAAAGAGACCTGGGTTTGCTTCCCGGGTCCTCCCTGCGTGGTTTCCTCCGGGTGCTCCGGTTTCCTCCCACAGTCCAAAGACATGCAGGTTAGGTGCATTGGCAACCCTAAATTTTCCCTAGTGTGTGCTTGGTGTGTGGGGGTGTGTGTGTGTCCTGCGGTGGGCTGGCGCGCTGCCCGGGGTTTGTTTCCTTCCTTGTGCCCCTTGTTGGCTGGGATTGGCTCCAGCAGACCCCTGTGACCCTGTAGTTAGGATATAGCGGGTTGGATAATGGATGGATGGATTTCTTAGAGTATGTGAAAAATGCATGCTAGTATTTGCAGAAAATGGGACTGTGCTTGACATATAAAATGGTACCAACCAATCAAGTAATTTTTAAAAAAAGAAAAGATGGGTGCACACTGGTAAGGCCATATGATCCTCTTTTTCTGCTTTTTTTGTAAGAGTGAAGAAGAACTGTAGCATTTGTGTGATCTGCAGGCACAAAAGTGTTTCCCAAACCTAAATGAAAAAGTTACACGAATTAAAACAATTAGTGGCCATTTTAAATAATTCTAATTGACTTATTTTGTCCATCTTATTGGCAACTGGCATTACCTGAATGTAAGTCACAGATGTACAGTATGTATCAATCTTTTCACAGCTACAGCAGTCCTCCATTCTCCATTGATATTGTTTTAGTAACAGTCTCCCAGATTAAAGATAGATAGATAGATACTTTATTAATCCCAAGGGGAAATTCACATACTCCAACAGCAGTATACTGATACAAAAAAAATATATATATTAAATTAAAGAGTAATAAAAATACATGTAAAAGCAGACAATAACTTTGAATAATGTTAGCATTTACTCCCCTGGGTTGAATTGAAGAGTCGCATAGTGTGGGGGAGGAACAATCTCCTCAGTGGAGCAAGACAGTGACAGCAGTCTGTCGCTGAAGTTGCTCCTCTGCCTGGAGATGACACTGTTCAGTGGATGCAGTGGATTCTTCATGATTGACAGGAGTTTGCTTAGTGCCCATCCCTCTGCCACAGATGTTAAACTGTCCAGCTTTATTCCTACAATAGAGAATGCCTTCCTAACAAGTTTGTCCAGGCGTGAGACGTCCTTCTTCTTTATGCTGCCTCCCCAGCACACCATCGCGTAGAAGATGGCACTTGCCACAACCGCCTGGTAGAACATCTGCAGCATCTTATTGCAGATGTTGAAGGACGCCAACCTTCTAAGGAAGTATAGTCGGCTCTGACCTTTCTTACAAAGAGCATCAGTATTGGCAGACCAGTCCAATTTGTCATCCAGCTGCACTCCCAGGTATTTATAGGTCTGTACCCTCTGCACACAGTCTCCTCTGATGATCACGGGGTCCATGAATCCACAGTATAGCACATAATCCAAACTGACAGCTTCCCAACAGAGCATGGCAACTCCAAAATGACAATGCCAGGCAGCAGACCACTTAGTGGAAGACAGTTTATTGTGATCCATGTAACATCAGTTGAACTAAATGTTTCTCAAATTCTAACTCAATATTCAATTTCTTCAATAAATTAGAAATACTTTAGAAATCTATACTAATAAAAGGCAAAGCCCTCACTGACTCACTCACTCACTCACTGACTCATCACTAATTCTCCAACTTCCCGTGTGGGTAGAAGGCTGAAATTTGGCAGGCTCATTCCTTACAGCTTACTTACAAAAGTTGGGCAGGTTTCATTTCGAAATTCTACGCATAATGGTCATAACTAGAAGCTATTTTTCTCCATTTACTGTAATGGAGTTCAGCTCGAGGGGCGGAGTTTCGTGTGACATCATCACGCCTCTCACGTAATCACGCATTACGTAGAAAACCAGGAAGAGCTACAAAACGCGCTGAAGAAAACATGCATTATATAATTAAGAAGGCAGCGAAACAATTAGAAGCGAGCGAGTGACATATAAAACCACATAAAACCTAATTACACTGCTACGCTCAAATAGACAAACCACATGCCGTGGCGCAATAGTAGAGCATTCGCCTGTAGCGCCCACGTCCGATGTTCGATTCCCGAGAGGGGATGCACTAAGTATGTACGCGCGCTTCTCGATTTATTTTAACCTCGCATCCCCTTAGTTTGAGACGTATGAAAATGCATGCAGTTAACGCAGAAAGACAGATCACCTATTGAAGCTTCATGAATAATGGATACTTTATTCGCGATCAATGATTGTTTTGGTAAAGCCATACTCAGTGTATTCATTAGATGAACGGTAAAAAAGTAAGAGTGAGGGGACGGTAACTTACTGAAGCACACAAGCAAAACCACAATAGCACGCGGGCTCGATGTACTGTAGTGCGCGTCAACTCTATCTGAATTGCGCGATCACATTTGAAAAAATATATCTTTTCAAGTTCTATTTAGTCCATATGAGTCAAACTCAAGGCCCACGGGCCACATCCGGCCCGGCGTGTAATTATATCCAGCCCGCGAGATCATTTTATATACTGTATTATTGTTATTAATGGCCCGGGGATATGAAGCGCTGGTAACACAATAAACTACAGATCCCATAATGCAGCGCTTCAGCTGCCTTGCCGAACACTTACCGCGTTAATCAAGTCTAGCTTATGATGCTACAAGTTATTGCCAAGCTAGCCCACACGATGCCGAAGAGAAAAGGTGATTCTGAACATAGAGCCTTTAAAAACCGATGGGAGGCTTTGTATATGTTTACTGACATTGCCGGTAAACCCGTGTGTCTCATTTCTGGAGCAAATGTGGGTGTAATTACAGAATTTAATCTAAGACGGCACTATGAGACAAAACATCAAGATAACCTGAAAGACCTGAATGCAATGCACAAGATACAGAAAGCAGAAGAGTTAAAGAAGAATCTGACACTTCAGCAGACGTTTTTACCCGTGCAAAATCACAAAGTGATTTCAAGTGAAGCTACTTTTATGGGAGACACAAATGCACCAGTGCAACTTGCCCCACTTTCCCTGTTGCCAAGTAATGTTGAACCAAGTCGACACTACGGTGTTCCCAAATACGCACTTTGTTCATAAACTGAATGATTTGATTTAATATTGCTGAAAAGAACACATTTTATTTATGTTTCCAGGTTTTGTTATGCACCATGTTCATATTTGAATTTGTATAATTTTGACAGGATATATTTTTATGGAGAGCAAAATCTTTTGGGATATTTAAAATTTAAGTTTATTTTTTATATAAAATTACATAAGAGTAAAGAAATTTGAATGTTTGTTCTTTTAACATTTACTTTATTTCTAACTTGTATAATTTAGACAGGATATATTTTTTATGGAGAGCAAAATATTATAAGTTATTTAAGGTTTGAGTTGATTTATTCCGGAATAATATTCTGTCGACTAAATAAAAATTCCTTCTATTTAAAATTTAAATAGAACTTCAACATATACGATAGTTGTGTGTGTGTGTATGTATATATGTAGATATGTACAGTATGTATATATATGTTTATATATATGTGTGTGTATGTATATATATGTATTTGTGTGTATATATGTGTGTGTATGTATATGTATGTGTGTATATGTAGATATATATATATATATGTGGATGTATGTGTATATATGTATGTATATATGTGTGTGTGTATATATATATATGTATATATATATATATATATATATATATATATATATATATATGACAGCAACACTCATCACTCATAACAGTGACAAAACAATTACATTGACAATCATGTTACGTTATTTTCAAAATGTTTCCTTTTCTTTTTCATTGCTTCTTTAACACACTACTTCTCCGCTGCGAAGCGCAGGTATTTTGCTAT
>JANRMT010049829.1:48658611-48695676 GCA_026402145.1 Polypterus bichir lapradei
ATAGATATAGATATATATATAGATATAGATATATATATATAGATAGATAGATATGACATTATACATTATAATGGAGACTATTGCTCAAAGTTATAAAATCTTTTACTAAAAATCTTGCATGCCCAAAATGGAGTATTCTGTAATTTGTAACATAAATAATAATAAATTATTAATAATAATAGGAATATTTACTTTAAAAATAAAACAATGTTAAGATTAGTATACATAGAAAAATGTACTAATCTATTTATAACTGACTAGCAAAATACCCACACTTCGCAGTAGAGAAGTAGTGTGTTAAAGAAGTTATGAAAAAGAAAAGGAAACATTTTAAAAATAACGTAACATGATTGTCAATGTAATCGTTTTGTTACTGTTATGAGTGTTGCTGTCATCAAGGATTTGATTATCATTATTTCTTTCAATCAGGTTCGTATTTGGAGGACGTATTGTGTTGAAGTTACATTCTGCATTTGTCAACCGTTGTAAAGATACAATAGGTTTCATTGTTAAATTTGTGTCCACGTTGTCAGAGCTGAAACATTCATAAACATCGAAGTGTCCACTACCCAATCGCTACCCATGAATCTAAGATGTTTAACAGGCATTCCCGGTTGTCCAACGGTGTAAAATATTTCCCCATTTCTATACGGCAGCTATTAGTTCAAATGCAGAACCATAGGTTGAGAGCTTAAGCAATTCACTGCTATAGTGGTCCTGTGTACTGTAGTATAATTGTCTCCTGCACACCATCAGTCCACACCTTGAACTTGTCCCAGTCATGCAGTACATAAGACACAATGCCTCTGTAAATTCTGCTGTATTCTGTAAATGTCTATTGTAAAAATAGTAAAGTACAAAAATAAAATGTTTGTCTCGCAAAGCTTGAAATATATTGACCAATTCTAAACCATAACCTATTTATGTAAAAGAAATTTGGTATCTTTCACTTTTACCTTGTCAGCTCTCCACAGGCAACCAGTGTGTTTCAAGCTGAGGTAAGCAAGATCAAAATGATGGAAGGGATAAGATACTAGGCACAGGGCAAGATGGGCTCCAGGGTATTACTGACAAAGCCTTGTAATAGTGATATACAAGCACACACACGCATATAGCAATGCTACTGTTGAATGAGCAAATTTAAAGGCATGAAATACAGCTTACTTTTTGTTGGAACCCCTAACTAGCTACCCATTTATACTTACTATATAATTTACTTTAATTTAGTAGTACTGCAGTTTAAAAAAGAAACATGATTAATAATCTGTTGCTGAAATTGAAGAGGAGGAGGATGTAAATATTTTAGCAATTTTGGGTGGACTTGTTAATTTTTTTAATATGTATTATTGTTATGATTTGTTTTTAATCTTTACACGAAATGGCATTTTTTTTACAGAGGAAACTAAACAGAAATTTTATGAGTCTGGTATTGTTGATAGACTCAAATTTTGACCTAGTTATGCACACTGTTTTTAAGATCAAGTTTTCTTCAGATTTCATTTATGAGGAATTTGAAAAATGTCATATATGGTTGTGCAATGGTACAAATTATATTTCACTCTATTTTATATTATAAATATAATTTAAATAACTATATCATGCAGGGATAACTGACTTAGAAATGTTATATTTTAAAATTTAGAGGACTTTGGGGTATTAAGTGGCTATATTTTTGGATGATTCTTGAATATTTTCTAAAACTTTGTTTTGTTTTAAATTTAGTGCTTTAGCACTACCATATAAAAATGCTGTGTTTCCAACATTCATCAGCATTGATATATAGCATTGATAGTCTATACTCATGCTGTAGTTCATTTTAATAATATGCATGTTAAAAAATACTGCTAAATCATACAACAAAAGATTGTAATGCATATAGTAATTACTCAAAATCATAATGTTTGTTGATTTCAACACATTTAGTGTATTTAGAGACTGATGTGATTCCAGATGGTTAGAGAAGCTCTTGAGGGTCACTCTGTGGTCATGTGCCTCACTGGCATTGCCAGCAGTTTAGTCAAGTTAGTTTTGTGTCCTCTGCAGTGGCATGGTACAGTGACAATAAAATGAAGGGGGGTCCTTACTTGAAACAACTAAGAAGCAATGCCTGTACTCTAAGTTGAAATTGAAAGTGCAATGCTCAGTAAACTAACATGCAGCAGACAGCGTCCAGGTATGGTAACTGAACTGTAAAAGTGCACACTGCAATGCTTCAAAGTTATACTAAAAGCGGTACTTACAAATCAAGTCTTACATTAAACACATTGTTCTCAATAGAGTCAAAACTTTTATGAGAATTTGACTCAAGCTTTGAGAGTAACGATGTGTAGAGGTGTCGTAGAAGCCATTTATTTCCTGTGTTTTATGCTCAGCTATGACATGCAGTATGAATGGCCAATCATAAACAACAATACATCTTTAGAATGTGCTGAAATTCAGCTATCCAGTTGCATTGAGTTTTTCACTGTATGTATCTTGAAGTAGGTGAGATCTTTGCTAAAAGCAGAATCAATCAGTTGTGACATGTTGCTTACCTCAGGATATACCTGTGCAAATCATATACTGTAATAATAAAAGAGAATAGACAACATTGAAATTTATGATTTATTTCAAAGAAGACACACTTAGGCATCTAAAAACACTTTTATTGGTTTTGTTTGACTTGTGGGTTCAGTGAAGCATTCACAAACAACTTTGGCTGTGTCCCACTGCAAGCAAAAAATGTTTACTAAAGATTTCAGAACTTTGCTGAATTTGATGAACTGCAAATAAAATAGATAAAATAGCTGCACTGCAAGTCACAAGACACTCTTTAATTGATATGTTTGGAGGACAGGAACAGAAGGAATAATATCTGTCTCACTGGCATCAACAAGGAGATGCTAAACAGTTTTTGGAAAAACTGTAAAGAAAAATTTTTCACTACTGAAAAAAATTCTCTCTGATAATTGAAAGAGGCCACATATTTGGACTTAAGTCTTCACACACTATACGCTTCATGTCTACATTTTGTCAATTATTACTAAAACATGAAAAACTTTTCTATTTTAACGATGTGTTTACATTCATTGTTGTAGACACGGAACACACATGAAATGCATGTGTTCCAAATAATGATATAGTATTTACTCTATACAACTCTAAACAACTGACATGCAGGTAAAAAGACTTGAGCTGAGAAAACTTTGTGCGGTGGTGGGAGGATGTGATAGCAGGCTGCTTGCTGCTTATCGATACATTTATAACACAAAAGACGCTGACGGAGAGGTGTAAAGGGATTTAAGGTGGGATGGATTTACGAGTTTTTTCATAGGCTTTGGTAATTCTAGTATTAATTCCATGGCTTGTTGCTGCTCTCATTCGGCCACAGCAGGCATTTCCAAAACTGTTGATTTTTCTGTTTTTTCTAAGAACACCATCAAAATGTTTTGGTGACCTGACAGATCAAACTTACCGAGACCATCACCTTTCTTTATTTTCAGATATTGTGTGATGGGCACAGGTGAGCTGGTTATGTGGCAGCTTGTGTTGTGTCTCATTATTGTTTGGCTGCTAATTAAGGAAAAAGAGACAACTAAGGGGCCTGAGTCAAGTTAATTAAAACTAAAGACCACAAGCGCCTGCAAAGGATAGTGAAGACAGCAGAGAACATTATTGGGGTACCTCTCCCTTCACTACAAGACATATTTTACAAACACAGTGTCCGCATGGCCTGCAGCATTGTGGAGGACCCCTTACACCCCTCACATGGACTTTTCACACTTCTGCCATCCAAGAGAAGATACTGCAGCATCACAGGCAGATCTGCCAGGCTGCAGGAGAGTTTTTGCCCCCAGGCTGTCAGACTCCTTAACACCATGCTGCCCCCTGGGATCTTCCACACTACCTCAACCACCTCTAAAAACAGAACATTTATATATGCGAGCCACTTTTCTGCAAAGATAAGTGTGCATGTAGAAAAGAACTGAAAAATTCATACTGACCTTTAAGTATTTTGACACTCTTGATATCCTTCAGCTGTGAAACATTCTAACCTGTCATTGTTTACACATGTCTTAAACAACTATTATCATACACTGATAATTTCTTTATTATCTATGTATTATTTATTTATTATATTACATATCTATAGACTATATTTATGTATCTAGATTGCAAAATAAATACCATACATTGCATCAATTTTTATATTGCTAACTATACATCGATATTGCTGCTACTTCTTTGTCTTGTCTGTGCACAATGTCTTGTTTGTGTTTTAATTTTAAATTTTAATTCCATTTTTAATTTATTATTTGCACGTCATGTTGGTACACTGTGGACCCTGAGCTTCGCAGTTTCGTCTATCTGTATACTTGTATATGGTTGAGATGACAATAAAGTTAATTTTGACTTGACTTTAAAGAAAAGGAAATTAATTATCAGCAAAAACTGGTCACTAATGAAGAAGATGATTAGAATGAAAACCTGCAACCCTCTAGGACCGGAGTTTGACACCTGTGAACTAGGAGATCAGTTCTGGTTATTTTATGCATTTTCTTGGGTTACTGCAGTAACGCTGAGCACTGCCTATTGACAGTTCGGCCTTTAAGACCCTCATGCAGTGAAACACATATACCCCTCTTGATCCATTGATTATTGCTTATTACGTATGTGGCACTGTGTCTTTAGACATTCTTGCATTTGGTCTCCATTTACCTTGATGTCTTGATGCCTTTTACTGTCCGCATGGTCAGAGGTGTGATAATCATAGGCTTGGTACCTGTGTGTTCTAAAAAACAACTTATATGAATTGTCTTTACTTTTGGGTTATTTTTACAGATGCTTTGGTAAGGGGATGGTGGACAAACTGTATGTGGTTGTAATTCAAAATTTTGTTTCATAATGGTGTTATGAGGTGGTGGGATTGTTGAATCTGAGTCTTCATTGCAGAAGGAATGGTGAGTGTGCAGTGGTGCAGCAATCTTATGTTACTTCATTCTTTCCACACTTTCTTTTTCTAATATTTCTTCTTTTAATCCAATGAATAGCCTAACTGCTTGTCTCCTGGAAAGTCCATGGTCTTTGTACTAATATTAAAAGATTCCAAGTCCTTGACTTTCCTGGTGTAATAAAGTAGATTTCACCTTTCTACAAAAATCTAAATTTTTTACTTCTTTGTAAAGCTGTGTACAGACTTAATACACATTATTTTGTGGTGGCTTCCTCCTCATCAAGTTTTTGCAAATGTGGTGTAATCATTGTAGTGGGATGAAACTTGCAGTTTAAAACTATTATGTTTGGTTCAGATTACTTCAGCAGATTTTGCTGTCTTCTTGCTAAGATTGGTGGTCAAAAACAGCTTCATCTTATGGGTATGAACCCATCTCTTTTTCAGCTATAATTTTGAGCATATCTGTCTAATTCATTTTTTCCCTTTAAAGATTTTGAAATAATAATTATTATTAGATTAACTTTTAACTTTGCAGTCGCTCATTCCTGCCACCATAAATGCCAGTATTATATCTAACACTTTCAGTGACTAAAAATGTGTTCTGTTCACACTGGTTCTCCCTCAACTTCACTCCTGTGACGCTTTAACTCTGCCATAAATCTGCAGGTCAATTAAAATAATTTTTATCTTTAAATGCTTATACTCTGGATGATCCTGCCTTTGTTTGAATAAATTTCCCTATTTCTTCCTGTTCATGTCAAGCTCAGGCTAACAGGAATAAAAATGGATTTTGTGGCACATTTATCAGCTTTAGAACTTGCACACACCTTGTGGTGGAATCTCTCCATGAATCTTTAATAATTCCTACTAGACAAGATTTAAATTCTCTCCTTTTTCAAAAGGCTGAATTAGAAATTTAACAAACAAGAGCTAAGTATTATGTATCTGGAGCTAAACCCAGTTGATTATTAGTGCAGAGACTATGGAGATGTGAGTTGTTTGCATCTATTTCTGGGATTAAAATATAAATTGCGGCTGTCTACTAATAGACAATTTGTGATTAGTAAGTGTTTTTTAAACGTTACTCTGAGATCTTTGAAGAAATTTAAATACTTCAGTTTCTGCCATTAATGTCTTTATAAAAGATCTGTCACTTCTGAAGCTGAACTGAGGAGGAAGTTTCATTTTTTTTTCACATTTATGAATGTATGAACTTAAGAAAGCCTTAGGTGCCATGAGCAACCAGAAATCACAAAGCCCAGATGGGATTAGCACTGAGGAGTTTTCTACCTTCTGGGATTAATTATCTGGCTTACCTTTTTGGATGCTAACATCTGCAGTCTCTTCAACTCAGATGCCCTCATCAATCAAAAACAGGGTACAGACCCCTTAAACCATTCAAGCTATCATCCAATTTTCTTGGTCAATTCTGACTCCAAATTGCTGGCTAAGCGTATTGCTCTGCATTTATAATCTGTCATACATAAATTAATATATCCAGATCAAGATGGCTTCATTCGTGCATGTTATGCAGCTGACAATATATATTGTCTAGTCTACCTTACTCTTTTCAGCTGCCCCCCACTCTTTAAATGTTGAGAAGGCATTTTATTTCATGAACTGGGTTTTCTTTGGCAGACCATGGGACAGATGGGGTTTGGTGCCAAGTTATTGACATATACTCAAATTAAATTACACGTAACATTACACAAAAATCATCCTTTAGGTATGGTATTTAAAAACAGGAAGGAATAAACACAGGGAGAACACAAAGCACCAAAGTAAAAGACAACAGAAACAGAACCCTGCTTTCTGTCTTAACATAACTTTTGTGATTGGTGTGCTGTCTTGCACATTTCACACCTACCAAGTACTCAACAACACTTTGTTTCCTTGTCTTTTAATCGTGGTCTTTGTCCCCCAGACAAGTGTTTGCACCAACTGTACTCTCAGCTCTGGACCTTTGCCATTAAAGTTTTAAAAATCTCTTCTGTTGAGACCTCCAAATTAAATCTGGGATCAGGGAAATGCACCAGTTCTACTACATGAACACTAGCCTTTAAATTTTTCTTGTATCCACTATTGTTTTTGAATCTTGAACCTTCTTTTTCTCTTAAAAGGGTGGGTCTTTAAGGCAACCTTTCTACCACCCATTGTACCACATGGACATTGCCATGATGATATTTAATAAACGGGCCTCCTACAAATCTTTTGCTATATCCACTTTTGAATGATTAAGTAGGTCTCAGATTCTGCTAAGAGGTCTTGTAGTCTGTTGCTTACCACCCTGTGTTGCCTTGCTTTCTCTCTTCGAAGTTGACGCACCTGAGAAACTGGTGGATTTCTTGTCCTCCAGCTTCTTCTGGCTTTCATGGCATTTTTTAATCTAGTTTGTAATCACTGTCCTATCTGTGTTATTTTGCTGCTTACATCCTTTCTAAGGAAAATGGCACATGTGAAAGTCTTCCCACACAGCTAGGTACCCAGCTAGGGCCCTTCCTGTAGCAAGTATGGCTTTCCCTTTTCTCTATAGGCTTCCTGTGTGTTTTTTCTTCTCAGGCAGAATTGTTTTCAAAAGCTGCAATGAACTGAGGGTGCCATATGCTTTGAGGCAAGATTCCTAAAGTCCATGTTACAGTATAAATCAAGCTGTCTATTATCGACCATTTCTGTTTGTCGGAGATCAATGTTCGTAACATCTCTCCTCCAGCTGCAGTGTTATAATGAATTCAAAATGAGTATCAAGAAACGGCTTGCTAGAGGCTGAAGTTGGATGAAAAGGATACAGACACAGGCCCTAGCATGCCTGCTACTGTTGTAAAAAGAACCCAGTGCTCAATTGGCAGTGGTAGAGCTCCTAATCCAGATAGCAATGAGGCTGTTTGAGAAGACTGTTTGCATTCAGTCCACAAAATAAAATTAGGGGGTTATTTTCTATGTCTATTTCAAACTCTAACACCAACTTTTTATAGGACTCCCTCAGAGTGCTGCCTGAAATATATAAATGGTGCTTCAGATTTGAGGAAGTCGACTATTAAGCTGAGAATGGTTATGAAATAAATAAAAAAGAAAGGAATAATTCAAGTGAAATGAACAGCTTAGGGAAATGATACATATAATGAATATGATTTGGGCCTAGGTCAATAATATGAAACATGAACAAAACTGACTTAAAGAGTTGAACCAGATGGCAATTGGAACAGATGGAACAATGGCTACCTTGGAAAACAAATGGAATAAATGCAGAATAAATTAAAAGATTCTTTTCGTAAACTAATTTTTGTTGAATTAAAAATAACAAAATGAAACAGAATGTGTGAAATTACAAGATAAATGAACTGCTTTTGAAGATAGATCTGGAATAAAAACATTTTTAACTTTTTGAATTCCTGAAGATCTTGATATCATGGTTATAGCACACTTAAATACAAAATAGAGTAAGGAAAACCAAAAGGAAACAATGAGCAAAAAAGGATTTGCTTAAAAAGGCAATTTGAGGTGAACAAGTCCAAAAAAAATTAAGAAATCAGTAATCCAGGAACAGAAGTGAAATATCAAAAAACAGAAAAATCAAGGGCAAACAATACTAATAATAATACTTCCAACAAACTAATTGAACCTCTCCTGAGATATTCTGTTTCACTTAAATTTAAGTAAAAGTGAGGGTGGTCCCAGCACTTGGATTTCCATTCACAAAAAACAAGCAAATTCAGAGCACTTAAAAACACAGTACACAAAAAACAACCCTAAAATACATTACACAAAAACAAATATAATTAAAAAAAAAATAGAAAAATAATAATAAAAAGGAAAATACATGTAAATTTGTGCTGTAAATATAACATCGCCCCCCTCAATTTCCCCACAGTCCCAAAAACCAGCAACAACATCTGAAAAAGAAAAGTTCAAATTGAAGCAGGGATGAAAAAAAGAGAAGGAGACCATAATCAGGAAAGTTGGATGAGACAAGAAGACCTTGGCCAGGTAGGGATGAAGAGATGAGTAGACCACTCCCCAGCTGGAAAAGCTAGTCTGAAAAAGTTGAGCGAAAAGGCAAGTACTTTGAATCAATACTCATCTTTTGGACTGCTGGGTGTGGTGATAGTGAGGGGATGCCATCGCTTTGTGGTGACAAGATTTTCTCAGGACTCTCAGGTGACCAGATTTTCTCAGGGGATTCATACAGCAGGCTGTTGGCAACCTTTTGACACTTTGGTGATGGGGCATTGCTAACCTCCTATCTGAGTTCACCTCTGTTATAGCATGTCTTTATTTGAAAACAGCCGTGTCAGATATTGGGAGCGTGAACATGACTGAGAGAAGAAAACTGAATTAAAAAAAAAAAAACAATAACCTTTACAAGTGGCATAAATTTACACCGACTGTTAGAGACTCAAATGAAATGTATGTTTTTATTGTACAACAGTAACAATAAGAGCAGCTCACTACTTAAAATGGTAATTCTGCAGTTCTTACCAGCAGTTCTTACCGCAAAACCACCAAAACAGTCATGTCAGTATCGTATCCTAACCCGATTTCTTTTTCTTCAGTTATATTCTTGAATAAAAGGACACTTGTTTTGTTATATGTGTATCTTTTGTGAAAGTGTTTATTTGATATTTGGATTTCAGTCTTCACACATTATACACTTCATGTCAAAATTTTGTCATTAATACATGAATATAATACATAAAAAAAGTTTATATTTTAGGTATTTTTTCAACATTTTTTGCATTTCCTGTCATCCTACATTTACATAGATCATTGTAGACACAGAACACACATGAAATGTAAGTATTCCAAATAACGATATATTATTTACCCTCTACAACTCCAGGCACCTCACACCGAGATAAACAAGACATGAACTGGGAGAACTTTTTGCCCAAGTTGAGCTTCTTTGAGGGGAAGGATGGGATAGCAGGCTGCTTGCTGCTTGTGCTGATCGACACATTTACAAAACAAAAGATGCTGATGGAGAGGTGCCAAGGAATTTAAGGTAGCCCGGGATTATGTGTTTTTTGATGAGCTTCAGGGATTCTAGTTTTAATTTATCCTCTATGTCTACATTAAAATTTGCTTCCCCCACCATAAACTGCCCCAGTGTGAATTATTGCATGGGTAAGTATGTGTGAGTCTGCTCTTTGATGGCTGAAATCTCATTGAGGATGGGTTCCTGTCCCCTGTTCAAAACAAGGCCCAAGTTTCCTTGATTATAGATTAGAAATAGCAGGCTGAAAAGACTGACAAATGGAAAAATGATTCTCCAGCTAAACAGAAATATTGGAGAGCATATTTATAGTCATGGAGTAATAACTCTTTTCCTAAAAAAAAATTATACTTTGTTTCATTTTTATAGCACCACCTTCATTGTTTCCCTGCTTTCTGGATCTTTTGTGTCATCATGACTTCTGGCTCTCACAAGTTACTCTGCTGTTCAAAAAAACTTAATTATCACATAATGTTAAGAACCTTCAAAGTATAAACTTCCAGCCAAATTAGAATGGATGTGTTGTAAAATAGGGGGGTTTACTTTCTAATTGGAGCATTTTTGATTACCTTACATAGTAAGGAAAAATTAATAAAAATAAAGGTCATGTGGGCTATAATTAGTGGGCTAGCTCTAATTATTTTAAATAGCAAGAAGTAATCCACTTATTATAGAATCATGGTAAATCTGCACAAATGTAAATCCCTCCTAACAATAAGGTTGTGAGTCTAAGACATGAGGTAGTCTCAATCACATAACAAAAACTCTAAAACTAAAAAATAGGAATGTAGTAGAAACTGAGAGAAACTAGAACAAATTAAAATAGAAAAAAAATTGTGATTTACTAGAAATGAAGGAAAACATTGGTGAGGAAAATGACAAGCTGGGCAAAATGTGCACAACTGAAAAATGTTAAGGGATGTTAATTTGTTTTAGTTTGTAACAATTATCCCCAGTAAGCAGTGTAAGTATAATATAGCAATGTGCCAAAAGGGAGACAAAAGCAGTATGCAGGTAAATTATCAGGTCATCATAGTGTTTTAGCTGTTTATAGTAAGATAGACATATATTCTTTAAATCACACACAATTTTCAAATACAAGAAGTGTTAGGCAAAGCCTTAGTCAAAAAATAAATCAAGGAATCAATACCAGTAGGTTTTGTATCCTATATAATATCGATCAAACACCATGATCAAAACACTTGGTCAAAACAAAATTGAGGGGTCAAAACTAGAAGTTTAGACTTTATAGATCAGGACATCAACACAGAAATGCAGCTGTCTAAATCAGGAAAAAATGGCAGATGAGAGAATTATTATCATAATAACTGCTTTTAATATCAACCAACTAGACAGACAAGACAACTGCCATTTGTATTGTGTCAGCTAGGAAAGGATAGGCAGAAGAGAGTACTTAGGTGCTAAAAGCAATTCAAAAAGCAAATTAAATCTTGTATTGCATTGAAAAAACTGTTGAATAGAATCGACTTAGTTGAACGAGCTTTGTTTAAAAAGAAAGCACAGCCAAACACAGAATATCTTGGGGTAGTGGCTCCCAATGGAATTTGATTTTTTTTTTTTTTAATTTTAACACTACAGTATTTAAAAGATGCTGCAGTGTATCTCGGTCCTACAGTAAGACGTTTACATACACTTAGGGTGAATTCCTTAAAACTCATTTTATAATCTCCCCACAGATCTTATACTAAAAAACTATAAATGAAGGCATCTACTCTGTGCAGGGCAAAAGTAATATTTTCCAACATTCCAACACAAACAGATTATGTCACATTTCATTGACTATGTCACAATTCCATTGGGTCACAAATTTACATGTACTTTTTTAACTGTGCCTTTAAACAGCTTGATGTTAAGCCTTTAGGCAATTAGACAATTAGCTTCTGATAGCCAATAAGCCTAATTGGAATCAACATATGAATGTATGTTAAGGCCTACCTTCAAACTCATTGTTTCTATGCTTCACATAATGGGAAAATGAAAAGTAATCAGCCAAGACCTCATAAAAAAATTGTGGTCCTCCACAAATCTGGTTCTTCCTTGGCAACAATTTCCAAAAGCCTGCCGGTTCCACGTTCATCTGCACAAACAATAATACACAAGTATAAACACCATGGAACCACAAAGCTCAAATCAATTCCAGACCAACAGTAAAGGTCCTTGTGAAGATGCTGTAGGAAACACAGGTATCTGCATTCACAGTAAAACAAGTCCTATATTAATATAACATGAAAGGCTGCTCAGAAAGGAAGAAGCCACTCCTCCAAAGCCGCCATAAAAAAACAGACTGCAATTTGCAATGACACCTGAGGACAAAGATCTTACCTTCTGGAGAAATGACCTCTGGTATAATGAATCCAAGATCAAACTGTTTGGCGTTAATGACCATCATTATGTTTGGAGGGAAAAGGGTGAGGCTTGCAAGCCTGATCTGACACATGATCAACTGATACGTGCACTGCAACTAAGAAACTTCCTTTGATATAAAATGTAACATAAAACATAGTATGATGTCATCAAGGCAGCAGAAGCATTCATAAAACAAATTTTTAAGAGTGTTAAAAAACCCTTAAAGCAACACCAGAAACATTTACCCTGCTTGAAATCCTGAAAGAGATGTGCATTCAGACTTAGATTGCCTTTCATTCTTTAACTTAAACACTTCACTTTGTGAGGTGGTTCTCCCAGTGTTGTTGGCTAAAATTGCATAAAGGAGTGTTGTGGTGGAAGTGCTGGCCTACTTTTGGCAAAACGTTTTCAGTATTATTGTAATCCTATGGGAATATTACAGTAATATCTAAAACAAATAAGAAAAATTGAGTGGAAAACTGAAATACAGTATATCCCTAGAATGAAATGAAAGAACAATCTTTTTGGGAGATAAGGTTATCGATACACTATAGCTCTTGTAAAGATTTAAATGTGTTATTTGTGTATAAGTCTCTATGGGCCTCAAGCCCATGTGTGTCATATCAATTGAAAAGTGCAGACTTTAGTCAAGGAAGAAGTACTGTGTATTATTGGTTTATAGTGGAGCCATTGACAGTAGCATCTGTAATTTAAATTATCATCTGAATAAAATACCAGATGCTCCATATGTTTTGGACCACTGGATAGTGGCCAAATTTGTAGTTACTCTTGGATATTAGGACAAATAGCAGAGCACATAGCAAGGTAGAATGCTGAATCTTCTTTCCAAGGCTACCAGCTGTTTGATTACTTTTCAGAATCCCAAAATCTGATCATTCAGAGCCTAATAATAAAATTAAGAATTAGTAAAGATAAGAGCACAATCTGCTTTAAGCACCTGAAGCATGGGTTTTTCCCCATTTGGATAATTTCCCTTCCAATGAAATTTACATGGTGTGACAACAAATTAAAAGGTATACACTGTCTTAGAATTTGTGCAGTGTATTTATTTCAGTTACCAGCTGTGCTGCCTGTGAAATCTAGTGTGGGATAATGCATATGCCTCTGTTATATGCCATTTGTTGTGAGATCTGTAAAAGTGGTGTTAATGTTTGTAAAGCGCCGTTTATTGGAATGACACAGCAACTGGGTGGCTTATCCTTTTATTAAGGTATAACTTGAAGCTAGTTAGCAGTAGTAGCATCCTGTTTAGTTCAATCCACAAAACATTTCTAATTTAATTTAAGTATTCAAAAATTATGTAATTATGACTAGTGGATCTGCAAATTGATGTTGTACAAAGCATAGACATACATTAGAATTTCAAAGAAGGCTTAGAACTCAGTGTCAAGCAAACTAAGACTGGGGCGAAATTAAAGGTCATAATCTCAAACAGGAATCTCACAGCATCTTAACCAGGAGTTTCTGCATTGAAATAAGTAGCTGCTATGAGACTACATTGACAAGATGTGTAAATAAATTACCTACTAAAATGAGAAATAAAAGAGGCAGAAAGGGTGTTTATTCCATATATAGTATGGACCATCTGCACAGAATAAACATGAACAAAAAATGCATCCAACTAAAATGACTGGCCAACTATACAGAAAAACAAGATGGAGTCACCGATGATTGGCTGAGTGCTATTAGGCAGTGCATTTAAGACAAAAATGAAGGGAATGCGTTTGCAGGATTTGACCATAAGTGTTTTAAACAATGTTTAAGAACAAACAGACAAATAGACAAAAACCAAAAGAGCCACCTTCTAGCACCTCAATAGACTTTGTCACCGACAAATGAGCAGCATCACAGAAACTGGACAGGCACAGCTTTACAAGATGCACATACCCTTTAGGAACCAAAACTTCTGCCATTCAGTTCCAAAACAAACATTAAATCCCTGCTAAAATTGTTTCCAGCAACACTATTTCTGTCTGGTTGTATTAGTCTTCAGCGCTAAAAAGTCAAAGCAGAAATCCTTACAACCAAAAGAATTTAGTCTTATATCTTTTAATCTATAGTGGTCAAGTTTCTGACAGCAAAGCCCAATATTTTACTGCAACACATTCTGAGGTACAAGTGTGACAACAAAGCCCAGTACCTCACAGTTCTTCCCATTTACAAAAACGTTGACCACAGTTCCTGATGTGGATTTCCCTTCCCTTTCCTTTTTGTGACCATGCCATTCCAAGTTGCTTCCACCAAATAGCCACAAAAAAAGCAAAATTGATTTTTTAAGTTACAATAGTAAATTATCTCATTGTACATGTAATTTGCCAATTTTACATGTATATTTCATCTTTCTTTCTATCTTGGCATGGTAGCGCAGTAGGTAGCGCTGTTGCCTCACAGTTAGGAGACCAGGGTTCACATCCTGGGTCCTCCTTGTGTTGAGTTTGCTTGTTCTCAACGTGTCTGCATGGGTTTCCTCTGGGTGTCCTGGTTTTCTCCCACAGGTCCAAAGCCATGCAGGTCAATGTATAGTATGAAAAAATATTAGAATGAGTTTTCCTATTATTTGTCATGTTATTCAAAGCATGTTTTGTATGTTGTTTTTTGCTTTACCTAATTTTGATCTAAATTAAGGTTTTTGATGCATTTGAAGGCCTGTTTTCAAGTCATTTGTAAACAAAGATGGAGATTGTTTTGACACTCTTCATTGACAGTTAGATTATGTAATTACAGATACACACTCTACAGTTGGCAGGCAGCATAATTAGACAGCCAGGTATGGCAGCTGGCTAAGTAGATTGTAAGAGCAGGGACCGTGTATGGTAGCAGGTATAATCATTTGTTTCAATGTATACATTGTAATTCTGACATGTGGAATTGCAACAATATTCATTAAAATTATTTAAATAAAGACTTTTAAATGTATGTTTTGCTATAACAATAGATAACAATGAAAAGAAGATAAACTGTTGAAAACATCTCTACAACACCATAGTAAAGTATATTGTACTCAAAGTGTGAACACTATTGATATGTTTTGATTAACTCCAATGTTTACAGACAATCACAATGGTTTAACTAGTAGAGCGGCATGATGATACAATTGGTAGATGTGCAGCCTCACACAGCCAGTGCTCTATGTTTAAATCCCACACCTGAATGTTGCACCTGCAGAATCTGCACATTTTCCCCATGCCTGTGTGACATCCCTACAGATGTTTAGGTTGCTCTAAAATAATAATTTACTTTATGGGACTCAATGAAATTCTCCTTTTACCTAATGTTCCCATAAAACTCTGTAGACAATAACCATTTTTTTTACAAAATTTGCAGAACATTATAAAGGGATACATATTATATACATACTGTCATTAACTTGGGAGTACCTAATCATAAAGTCCCAAAAACTGTTACAAAAACCACCAAGCATTCAGCTTAAACAGCTTAAATTAGCTAACAAGAATCTTTATAAATAAAAAGTTATTTTCACAAATTGCTCTTCTTAGCAAAAAGTCCCTGCAAGCATAAAAAGCACAGCAGGAGTTTCCTAAAATAACAGAGGAAAATCAAGAAAACAGGACAAAAAAAAACAGAGCAAGAGGTCAAAATCCAGTAAATCCACAAAAAATCACAGTAACAATAATAATGAAAATACAATAATCACTAGAACTCATCAAAACCAGGAAGTGCATTCAGATGACCTACATTGACAAGTGGGTCTCCACAGTCTTTATAGGAATAGTGGTGGTTCCACATGGAGACAGCCAGGTGGATATAACAAGACATGTGACCATACATAGAAACTTAACAACAAAATAATCAAATATTATAAATAAAACATAAATAAACATGACAAGCATATGAAATAATTTTAATTACACATAAGAAGAAATAAAAAGGAATCTAAATGCAGATCAAATAACACAATCAGACAGAACCGTGACACATACTAATTGCATGTGACGCTACCAAATTCCATTAATGTATCAACAAAACAAAAGAATACATGTACAGATATTTTTTTTGTATTTTGAAAGTTCTGAATATGTTTCATATATCTGAAATAAACAGAATATAAACAGAATTATATTTCTTTTAATTTTTATTTCATTTAATTTCATGAAACAACTGTGCCTTATACTTTGAAACCCATATAGTGAATAAATTATTGATAAGTTCAAACACTGAAGGCAATTTTTTATTAACACAATTTCTGTACGGAGTAAATTTACTATTCCCATTTTTAAAAGCATGCGTATGACCAAATTTATTCCATAAAGCAATAGGTTGACATATCGATATTACTAAAGGTATGAAGGTAAATTACTGTGAATGTCAAGCATACAAATATACTATATGAATGTATATATATATATATATATATATATATATATATATATATATATATATATACTTTTTTTCTTCATGCATTTCTTTAATTTGGTTCATTTCAGTGACTTGACAGTTTATGACAGGTCCACTGAGACTTTAAGTCAGTGTCCTAGTATGTTCAGAAAGGAGCTTTGTAGGTCATAATTCTGCCGGTCATTTCACAAAGTCATCATTTAGCTGTTGAGCTGCATTTGTTTCCTTGACTTTACATAAAAATTGATTTTGAACATAATGCATTTTTTCTTACCTAAATCAAGACTCTGAATTATTGAATTTATCACAGTATACACTAGTTGCTTAAAGATTATACTCAGCAGTTGAACAAGTATATTCTTGGTAAGTATACATTTAAAGGTAAGAATTTATCCTATTGAAGCAACTAATGTAGAGAACTAGAAGTAAACTGAAAGGTGAAGAAGAGCAAGGCTTAGTCCTTTTGGAACTGAAAGTTAAATGAATTTCTGAAAAAATAATGAATTTGAATAATGGTGAATGTAAGTAATCTTTAAGCATTGTTATCTTTTTTAAAGCTTGCAATTAAAGAAAGCTATAGAATATATTCAGTCTGTACCTCCAAATAAGTCTAGCATTAAATGTCATATTTCACACTATAATATATGAAATGGCATGTGAAAATAAATGATGTTTATGAAAGTGCTGCATATTACACCCACATCATGTTAGGTAATTAATTTGAAGAATGTTAGCTAGGAATAATAACAATAATGACCATGCAATTATTCATGCAGTAAAAAGACCTTAGTCTAAACAATTATTTAATTCAAGCATATCCTTCCATGTTTCTTCCACAGGTAGATTTGGAAATTATGCATTAGCATCAGCAGCAATAGAAAGGAAGGTGTTGGCTAAGATTGGCTCCAGCAGACCCCCTGTAGTCTTCATATTTTAAGCTATATATGGTGTGGACTAAGCCCTGGACACAGACAGGCAGACATGTTGTATATCACCACCACACGTTTATTTACACTAATACTGTATTTACAAAGTCAATAGTGCCCACAACCCACTTCCCCCAAAGTCCAGGCCTTTCTCACACTGCCTTTTCTCCTTCAGACCGCCTCCACTTTCTTCTCCACGCTCTAGTCCTCTCCTCACCCGACTCCAGCCCTGAATGAAGGAAGGTGGCCCCTTTTATAATCACCTGGATGCTCCAGGTGTTTCCCGGCAATCTTCCACCGACACGCCCCAGTGTGGCGAAGTGCCAGCTGCATCCCCAAAAGCACTCCGGGTGTCCCTGCTCTTCTTCCCCCAAGCACTTCCGGGTGTGGCGGAAGTGCTGAGGTCCAGGATCTCCAAGGCATTGGGGCGCCCCCTGGCGGTGACCACGGGATCGTACAGGGTTGAGCTTCCAAGCTCCCAACCCGTGGTCCCCAAAGCAACCAGGGTGGCTGCCCCGTCGTGGTCTGGAGGAGGCGCAAGCCCTCCTCTGGTCCTCTTGGGCGTCCCGGCTGGGTACCACCGCCAGGCACTCGCCACAATGGAAACATTGAGATCAATTAAAACTAAGAATAATGCATTGTTTAAGACATCATTTGGAATATAAACTTGCAACCAGGACTGAACTTAAAAATCATTGCTGTAATTCACTGAAGTATGTTTCAAGAGACCCAGCACTTGACTTCTCTTACGTTTAATTAATCAAACTTGAACACTCTAAATTCTTGGGCTAACTTTAATAATATGTAAATTTTTGTCAGTTTTTATGCTTCTAGCAGCCAGTTATCTAAGATACAAGAAGAATGCTGA
Source organism: Polypterus bichir lapradei (assembly GCA_026402145.1). Taxonomy (NCBI): domain Eukaryota; kingdom Metazoa; phylum Chordata; class Cladistia; order Polypteriformes; family Polypteridae; genus Polypterus; species Polypterus bichir. The sequence continues at coordinate 48,677,073 of JANRMT010049829.1, forward strand.
TTTAAATATTTATATATAGTATACATTGCAATATGTGTAATTTTAAGTAGCAAAGGACATTATTTTTTCATTGTACTACAGTAGGCATGTTTTGATTCTACAAACTAACAACACATGGAGAAAGCTGTGTGGTATGTATTATGACTACAGAAGATCTTTTAGTGATACTATTCCATCTGATCTAACCCAAAAAATGCTAATTAATGAGTGAGGGTTTATATTAATTGTGACAGTCCCTGGCAACTTGAACACAGAACTGTTAATAGATGTATACTGAGAATGAGGTGGGCAAATTAGGACGCACACAATGCAAATACGTTCAGCTCCAAGCACCCATCAAACATCCCAGGGCTGCATGCACACTGTAGGTGCCAGGGAGGAAGGACAGGAGGACAAACGTCCTAGGATAAGGATAAGGATGGACTCATATCCAGGCAGTATGCCATAATGGATGGCCTAAATAGACGGACATGCCAGGAGCTGTTCATTCCCTCAAATGATAGGAGGCAGTGGACCATCTGGACCAGTGCAAGACACCTGCAGGGTGGCATGGGAGTAGGAATCCAGAAATGCAGCCTTGTCATGGTCTTTGGATATCACCAGACGGTGCTGCTTGGGAACACTGCCCTGGTTTCCGCACGACCCAGAAATGCTCTGAATGGCATGGTCAAGAAACTGGAAGCAGTTCCGGGATGGGAATTGGCAAACTGTGCCAACCATCAGCAGCTGGCTAACACCCAAACATCACACAAATAAATTGTACCTAAACAGTCTATGCCTGTTTACTCCCACAGGTTATGGCTACTGCTATGTGTAGCCTACAGGATTTGTCCGATGGCCTCACAAAAAAAAACAAAAGTTACATTTTTTCTAATGTTGACATATCCCATGATCTACAGTCTGGTTTCATTCTTTCCTTAAATGTAGAGATCTTTGCTGACACCTTAACCCTCATATGCTCCTGACATCACAGTCTGGTAGCTGTGTTTTAAAGAAAGATATGGGAATTTGTATTTGTCTTGAGCCTGAGTCTCCCTTATCTGTGCTGTACCCATTTGAAAGGTATCCTTGTACATTTAAAAGATCCTCAATAGGAAAGATAATGCAGTATTTAATTTGTGTGACATTAACTATCATTATTACGATTATAGTTAACTCAAGTGATACATGGGCCCTTGACTATAATTTGCTCCATCCTAGGTCCTGTGATACAGTAAGTGGTCCCAAAGATATGAGCAGTAAATACAGAAAAGTGGACATATACAAAAGATGTACAGTAACTCAGACCAAGGAGTGTGAGAGTGTGTGAGTGCCTAGAGGGGTGTACAGGCACCTTGATGTTGTGAAAGCCCTGAGAAGAAGGAGTTATGTGTAGCAAGTAGGCCAAGAGCTCTTCAGGGAGACAGCAAGGAAAGGCCACTTTATTTACATATCAATGAAATTAAAAGGACACTTGATTCCACAATGATACACAGATATAAATTTTTTTCTATAAGGAGTACAAATATAGAGGCCATGAAAAACTGAAAGATATGCTGGTGCATGATTTAGCATTTGCACTAGCAATGCAATGATTTAGCATTAGCACCTCATCATTGTTAATGTTATTATTCTCTCCAGTAGTATGAAATCCATATCTGATTTTGTACTTCAGGGGTCTATCAATATGAAACTGTTTATTGTCTTACCAATCTGTCATTGAATCTTTATTTTACTCAGAATTTTACATAGAAATATTAATATTAGAAAACATAAATAAATACATGGATGGAATAACTCTTGGGATTTCAATGTTGATTAAAAATAGTTCTAGGACATTTCTTACCATAGATTGTCCTTCACTTATAGTGTCCAAATGTATTTTAACTTTGCTAGCCATTCAACCTACTGGCTATGCATTTGCTTTTATATTAAATTTTGTCTTAATCCTACAGCACTTTCTCTTTTAGGACTTTAAACCTTAACTATTCACTTTCAATAAACAATCTACTTATAGATAATCTCTTGCTTCAATGTATCACCACCATTTGAGTTTTTTTCTTTAGCCCTTTTAATTTACTTTTACAAATATTATCATAACGATGTTTTCCTTCTGATTTGCTGTTTTTCACTTATCTTTCCTTTGAATGTAATTATAGTGGTCACTTACATCCAGTTTCAGATCATTTTTTTAGTGACTTATTTATTAGATTTTGATAACAGAAAAACATCAATTGCTGTCATAATCTCATGAGACTGTTATATAGAATTGTTGTTTTTTATTATTTAATACCACAAAAATATTCCTTGGTAAATTGTTAAGTGTAAATATATACTTTTTTCTGTTCCTGGGACATGGCTTTACAAAAACAATGTGTAATGTAGTAAAGCCTTTCCAATTGAAAATCTTAGGCTGCTGAGTGCAGATATGATTTAAAGTATAAATATTCAAAAGTACTCTTCAGCAGTTCACTTGTATAGAGGATTAGAAAGTCAATATTAAAGATTGCTTTAATCGTAAAGGTTTCAAAAAGAACACCCTTCAAGGTTGACAGTAACATGACTATTGATGCACATGGCACTGCAAGCAAAGTACAGTAATAAGCCGTTGCTGGTAATTATATTAAACTGGACTGAGGGAAAAGGGTCTGTACAGCTGGAATCAAATTCCACTAATTAACTGAAAAATGTGAAAAACATTTATTGAAGGCTGATGATAGTTAAAACTTAAATTACTGACCACATTCACTGGCCACACATTAATTAGATACAGTAAGTTTTTTTTTGCAGTTTTTTTTTGTTATATACTTAGAATTGTTTTACTGATTCAAACGATGTATCCATGATCTGAGATATTATCTCCTTAAACATTTTACAGCTACCAGAATATCTAATAAAAATATATATCTCATAACATTTTTAATTGCAAACCATTGAGCTATGAATGTCATGACAAGGTAAATCTACCTACTAATCATTTATTGCATGGGGGTGGTTACTGTGTCTGAGTTGTTTTAACTGAGAGTTGGTAATTAATTAATTTACAATGAAAATGTAAAAAGTGTGTGACATTGCAACCTTGCAGCTTCATTGGCTTCATTTAAGTCTTTTCTGACTTAGGGATATTTTTTCTTAAATTATCTTCACAGCTCAATGATGTTAAATACAGGGGTCTTTAACCACCGTAGTTGCTAAGGTTTCAAAATGGTGCCTTTACATGGCAATATTTATAAAACTGCTTTTAATTGTACTCTTGATTTAAGATAAGTCAATTTTAGATAAGTATATGTGCCTGTATGCTTATATTGACATACTGTACACAAAACACTGATTCAAAAATGATGATTTAGGTATTGGTAGGTAATAAAAAAAGAACTTTAAAATAAGATGTGTGTGTTTAAAAATCAAAAAAGAACATTCAAATCTAATAGACTGCCATTCTCTGTGTTTACATATACATATATATTAGCAAAACCTAAGACTACACTCTTCCAAGTCTCATTTCCTATCACTGTAAACATTTGGAAATGTCCTCCTTATCACGTGATTATCATCTGCTTAACATGTAATAAGAGACTTGTAAAATCAGGTATATTCATCTGGTATATTTTGATCTCTCTGAGCATTAATTTATCCATTAATTTTAAAAAATAAATTAAAAATCTACAGGGTGATTCTAATGTGTGGTGCCCTGAGTTGTGATGTATTACTGTCTTAATAATGAAGCAATCCAAACAAAATAAAGATCACAGTATTCCTGGATAAATGTACGAATGAGTGAGGCATGGTGCTCTTCTGTTGAGACTGTTGATGGGCAGTAAAACAATTACAGCGAAACATTAAACAGGAAATTGCTGCCATCATCCCTCGAATGCTTGTGGACACTTTTGCCAATATGGAGCGCCGTATCGATCTATTTTTGCAAGAAGAAGGCGACAAATTCCAACACTGAATGTGATTGGATCGTTTACACATCTATCATTTATGCACTGTATTTATTTATCGCTTCATTATTACGTGAGTAAAACATCTTAACTCGAGGCCCCGCCCATTAGAATCTCCCTGTACAGTAAACCCTCGTTTATCGTGGTTAATCCGTTCCAGACTCTGCCGCGATAAATGAATTTCCGTGAAGTAGGATTCTTTATTGATAGATTGAATATTTTCGCAGTTAAGAGCATAGAAAACCTGTTTATGACCTTCTAAATACATTTTTTAACATTATTAGAGCCCTCTAGACATGAAATAACATCCTTTAGCCAAAAGTTTAAATTGTGCTCCATGACAAGACAGAGATGACAGTTCCGTCTCACAATTAAAAGAATGCAAACATATCTACCTCTTCAAAGGAGTGCGCGTCAGGAGCAGAGAATGTCAGAGAGAGAGAGAGCGAGAAAAACAAACAATCAAAAACCAATAGGGCTGTTCAGGCTTTTAAGTATGCGAAGCACCGCCGGACAAAGCAGCTGCAAAGAAAGCGGAAATGTGAAGGTAGTCTTTCAGCATTTTTTAGAGGAGCGTCTGTATCCTCTAGGCCAGTGTGCGAACAGCCCCTCTGCTCAAATCCCCTCCGTCAGGAGCAGAGAATGTCAGAGAGAGTGAGAGAGGCAGAGAAAAGCAAACAATCAAAAATCAATACGTGCTGTTTGGGCTTTCAAGTATGCGAAGCACCGCACGGGAAGCATATCATATATCATTGAGGAGTTTTATTTAATATATAATATGTGCTCTGATTGGGTAGCTTCTTAGCCATCCGCCAATAGCGTCCCTTGTATGAAATCAACTGGGCAGACCAACTGAGGAAGCATGTACCATAAATTAAAAGACCCATTGTCCGCAGAAATCCATGAACCAGCGAAAAATCCGTGTTATATATTTAGATTTGCTTACATTTAAAATCCGCAAAGGACTGAAGCCGCGAAAGTCGAAGCGCGATATAGCGAGGGATCACTGTACAGGTATATTGACAATGTGTTGAGTTGGCACCCAGTCTAGAACTGTTTTCAGGGTTTTGTCCAATGCTGCCAGCATCGGCTCGAGCCCCCATGACCCTACATTGGGTTAAGAAGTTTTGAGAATGACTGTTCGAATTACGTACCAATATTAAAGAAAAATCTCCTTTATGAAATAGTAAATGGAGATCTATTCCTTTTGAGTTCAGGAAAAGTCTTTTTATCAACATGTAATAGACGCAAAAAATTTTTTTATCAACATATATAAGCAATTTTAAAGATAATGATTTTCTTTAATTTAGAAACATTTAAATTATTTTGATTACAGCTACGATTAAAAATAGCTGTGATTAAATAGAAAAACACTGATTTGAGGAACAATGGATAAAAACATTAAAATGAAAGAACAAAAAACCTTATAGTTTCATAATTTTTGAAATATCCCATTGGTACAATTGCTATAAGTACAAATTAATGTCATTGTTCCCAGTCTGCTATGCGTATCTCTTGTGGTAGCTCTTTTCAGTGAATATATTCATCTTATACTTGAAACTTTTTAAATACTAACTCACTTTTCACATATAAATTATGCTTATTTTCTCATCAACAAACTATTCCACAGTCGTAAAACTGATTTGTTTCATTGTTTCATTGTAAAAAATGCAAAGGTTAGTATCTTTTATCTTTGGTTTTGCAAAAAAACCTTGTAAGTCTCACTCTCACATTTTCAAATTAAAAAGAGGTGGTATTAAGCAGTGTAGACTAACGATTAAGGAACTGGACAGCAAGCCCACTGGTTTACTGTTTCATTCATCACTAGCAATTCAGTTTACACTTTGAGAAGGAAGTTTTACGATTCTGATTAGCTTAGATTAAATTAGATGGTTTTGTCCCCAAGGGGAAACAACACCTACAGACCCAAACAGCAACACACTTCTGTCTCTCTCTCTGCTGGTGACAGTAAAATAAGGCCAGACCTGCTGAGGTAATACCAGTTTTAAATTTATATATGAAGGATTCACAGGTCTTATACAAAATATGTGATATGAAGAGAAATGTGTCTCAGACAACACCAAAGCGAAGTTTTGCTAGTAGATAACACTGCAGAGATGAATAATCACTTTACTGATACTTTGCTAAGTGTTAAGAACACCAAAAGAAGCCTTTGTTAAGGTCTTGTTACACGCCAGAACGGGCAAAGAGATGTATTGACGCACAAGGAGATCACTTTCAGCATCTTCTGTAAATGTGAATACCTAATTTGATCATTTTTTTCTCTTTACCATGTAATGAAGTCATCGCGGTGGAAGCAGGCCACTTTTTAGTGGGCTACCCTGTATAACTGCCCTCTCTGGGCAGTAATGTGGACAAAACCAGTCCACATTTCAATGTCTAAGACATTTCGTTTTAATTTTACTGTGCTTCTGTTTTTCCACTAAGTCTGATAAAACTCATCTAGCATTAAAATAGCACTTGAAATGAGAGGTTTAAGACAGTTTTATGTGGTACCCAAAATGTCCCAGTACCTGAACTCGCCATGACTCGCCATGAGATGTAATAGTTCACAGAATTTAAATAAAAGCAATTGAACATTTCTCATTATTTGGAGTCAGGCCATCTTTGAATCCTTTTCACCTCATTCCAGATCTTCATCTCTTCCATCCTTGGAGGAACTTGTAACCTTTTGCCCTTTTCTTCTTCGGATGAGCTGCTCCTCCCATAGAGCATAATGAGGCTCTTTAAGTAGTGGTGATTGCAGTACTGCCAGGTGGATATAAGAGTATTTGATATATCCCTCTTTATATTCCTCGGAGTCTATTACATTTTCAGATGTTATAGACGTAGACAGCCATCAGATCTTTTATATTCGCTGCGTGACATTTCTCAGGTTTGCAGCTTGTCCAAAAGGCAGTTGAGAATTGGTGGTGATTGGGGCCGCATTAACAGCAGCATCTCTTCAGTTTAATTTTAAAAATTCATACAAAAATGTATAGATACAAGCCAGAGGCTAAATTTTAATATTTAATAGTTTTAAAAACATTAATAACTATACAAAAAATGTAAAAAAAAAATAGAACAATTGTTGAACTGTTTATTTTTTATTACATTTTTCATTAACGTGTATTCTGTGGTGATGTAATAAAAAGAAGAGAAAAGATTCTGCACAACAAATAACAAAATATATATTAAGGACTTATGTCTTTGAGTTTGTAAACACAGAATTATCTTTTAGAATCCTGTGACATTGGGTTAGATGACTGAGAGTTATTCTAGTCACTCTTATTAGCTTTGTTTGATTATTTTGTGATGTACTGAATGTTTGTGTGCTTCCCAATTTTTGTACACAGCGAGTGCTTTTCTGGACCGTCTTAAATTCTATAAACATATATTTAGTGGTAAATTGGTAAAAGATTTTAGTGGTAACGTGGTTAGTGTTGGAAGAGTCCAGTTTGCTCAAACTCAGCACTCCGTGAGTTCACACACACGTGATGTCGCAGTGTAATTAATATAGGCCTTTCAGAGCCTTGACGTGTTGTGCAGGTTGAACATGTCCACATCAGCTGGGGGTGGCAGAAAAAAGGCAATGTGAGACATAATTTGGCGAACCAAAATGCACACACATAAAAAAAGTACTTCCTGTCTGCAGGGGTTGTCTTTTGACCAAACTGAGGGCAAGGTAATAGTTTATTGTAGAGCCCTTCAAAGTGCAATAAATAATAGTGGCTTGTGCTTGTTTTTTTCTGTAAATATTTGTCTTGTATAGATATCTCCTCAATTTAGTTATTGTTTAATGGATGTATCTTATGGTTTTTGGTGCATTTTTTTGTCTTTTTGTATATTCACTTATTTATTTTTGTGTGTGTAAATATTTTTTGGATTGTTATTGTATTTCAGGAATCATCTTCATGAATCACGTTTAACAGAGAAAGATCACCTTAGTTCTGTATTGTATATTTTGGTTTTTGGGATATATATTGTAAACCAGTAACAGCACACTGCACGATAACGTGCAGGGAATACACTTGACTTGTGCATTCATAGTTGTCATACTCTTTCTCTGTACATTTAGCATTCGTTTGCTCAGAGGTTGATGCACTTGTTGCTCTTCTTTTCTCCACCCTAGCGGACTGCTTCTTCTCTTCTTTCGTCAGCATCTTTTTGCATTAAAACTGATTAAGTTGTGTTTGTGTTACAATTACTTAGAACGTTTGTCTTTAATTTTTCATTTAAGCTGGCACTTAAGTCTTCAATCTGCCTCAAGAATGATTTAAGATATGAAGAGGTAGGGGAAGTGACGTTGAAGGTGGTAGGGAATGAGAACAGCGCCTGTGCCGCACGGCCGCCCTGCTGGCTGCAGCCGAGAGTTGATTCTACAATAAAATAAAAATGAAAAAAGAAATAATCCTGGAGGTCAATCATCACCTCAAAAGCCGATAGTAGACGTCACATGGTATACGTGTACCAAATTTCAGGTGAATAGTTCAAATGGTTTGCGAGCTACAGGTGATTTAAAATCCTGGACAGATGAACAGCCATGGTAGCATATTATATAAGAAGATACAATTATTGCAAATATTTACCTTTTTTTTATTGGTTTTTGTATGTTATTGCTGTTGGACTGTATTACAAAGCTCCCATGACACTCTTCTTGTAAGATAGTGTAATAGATTATTGGATTTGGATTTGTTTTTTCCTGTTCACCTTTAAAGTTACTTTTAGTCTTTAAACTTTTTTTGTCCAACTTTTCGGCCTGTGAAGTGTGGGGTCTGTTCTGTTTGTGCAGAAATGTGGTACAGCACAGGTCAGGTTTTTTTTTTTTAGGCCTGTACCTTTTTTAACTTCATGATGAGGTATTGTTATGAGACACAAGGTCTCTGGGAATTACTATCAGCAAGATATGAAACTAAGAGATGTAAATGTGCACAATAAATCACGTGTAAAGGAATGAGCAACCAAAGCCAAGATGCAGAGCAAAAATCAAAGCTGCTGCACATAAAGATATATTAAAAAATGTCACTAGGGCCTACTTGAGTTGAAAAATAGTGTAACTACTGTTTATATTATGTAAAGGTTCAGAGATTTATCCACCAAGGGATTGCAAATGCTGTGAATTTTGCCGTTTTTATAATGTTAACCTCTGGTGCGATGGAATATTCACATGACACTAATCAAATAGAAATAAAAAATAACCATAACATTACAATCCTTTTATAAATAAAACACCTACCAAGTAAAAATATAAGTGTAAAATACGGTAATACTACAGGGTGGATCACAACAGGTGTGGGTTGCTGTGTTGTGCTTTTTCCTTGAGGAAAAAGCTCAGTAATGTACAAAATGGTGTGTTTTGGTGTGTCTTAGTGTGGTGTGTCTTGTTCGCTGAGACAAGAGATTTAGGGAATCGTTTTCCACACCAAAAAAATTAAGTAAAAATTTCCAAAAAAAACTCTTAGTGAATTTTGTGTTTCATAATTACAAAATTGTATGCAAAATGAATTTTAAAGTAAATTTTGCAAAACTGCATGTAAGATAAAATTGTTAAGTTTCCTCACTAATATCATATAGATGTACATTTTTAATATCAGCTTACCCAAATTAATGCACACTATCATTTAATTAATAATAAACATAAAGACACTTAGATGGTTTGTCCTCTGTGATAAAAAGTTGTTCATTATATGCAAAAGTCAGCACCAGTTGCTTTTATTTGAAGATAAATATGGTTCAGTCCTAAACTATTTTCTAGTATGTGCCACTTATAATGAAATTACTTACAGTTGTAGCACTTGTTTTCAATCCTTTACTATTTATCTGTTAATAACAATATTTTAAATTACAATATATCCTTAATTAAGAAGTTCTGTTAAATAAAACAGCAAAAGGGTGAATTTTACTTTCTCTATATTTTTCAATGGAAAATACATTGTTTTCTAGAAAAACAAACGGACTTTTAGTTTTAATTTTTTTAATTTAAACTTTTAGTTTTAAAATTCCAGGTTTTAATACTGATACCAACAATTGCCATTATTGTGTCACATATCACTTATCCATTCATATTCTCACAAGTTTTTGATTTGTAGACTCGCCTCTCTGACTTATTCATTGGTCAAGAGTACAGTTCAAAAGCTTGTGGAATACTCTCCAACTATTTATTTAACAATATCAGCAAAAATGAATGTGTTTTGGACATTGTGAGCAAACAAATGGTGACTGACATGTGTACTATTTAACCATTTTTCTAAGAAGGCAAGTCTGGCTTTTTTTAAATGTTGTGACCTACAATCCATTTTTGAGTTTGTGGTAACAGGATTCACTGTGATATGCACAATATTTTATGATGTTGAGAGTTCTGTTGTCATCAATTACATTTCCCAACAGTGAGTATTCGCTGACTTGTGCCATCATTTGTGAAAGTCAAGAAGAGAAATGTAGTGCAAATAGATGTTGACAGTCCCCTTTCTCCTTTCTGCTCACAATGCACAACTTGAAAAGACTACTTTAAAAACCTGTGGCTTTAAACTAGGTGCTGTGTGGCTGTTCCCTTTTCTCTAATCTAAATGGCCACCTCCATAGGATGTGCTAGGCCTGTGTTGAAACATCAAGTCAGCTGCAGAGGAGTCATTATAGATAGAGTGGTAGATAACCACACGGTCACAGTGGGCCATTATGCAGAAGTATTGCTGTTGGTATAAAGTCACCCCAGTAGCGTTTCTTGACACACTTCTGCTGAATAATTTGTTGGATGAAAGTCCTCATTGTTAGTGTATCAAAGTGAAGATGTGCTGCATTGTTGATAATGAAACTCAGTTGTGTATTAATTCTCTCCTTTGCTACGACCTCCAGGGGGTCCACAGTGTGTCCCATAATTGAGGCTACCTTTTTAATTAGCTTGTTAATTCATTAGGCTTCTCTTGAAGTGACATACCAGCCCATCATACCACAGTGCAGAAAATCACACTGTCCATTAAAGAGTTGTAAAAGATGTGAAGGATGTCACTTCCAACATTAAAGGAACTCACCCTCCTAAGGAAGAAGAGCCTGCTCTGCCCATTCTTATATAGTTCCAAATCCAGTCCAACCTGTAATTAACATGGATCCCCAAGTACTTGTAGGGGTGAATCATCTCTAAATTCACTCCCTGGTTAGTGACCCTAAATAGTCTGTATAAACAATAAATAAGTAATGATTAGTTATGGAAATGAAATCCTGATCAGACTCTTCTCTGCTTTGCTCTTTGCTCATAACTAAATATTGGCAATTTACTTGTAATCTTGTAACTGGCAAATCTGGCATTAATCTGGCAACCAAAAAAGCCTTAAATTGTGAAAATGTCAAAAGGTGCCCGTCTCGTTAATCATATATTTTGGGAGTGCACTCCTTGTAGCTCATGTTTGGAAAATTCTTTGTTTATTTGTGAGTCAGTTTTGAATTCACTGTAACTCCAAATTCTCTAATAGCATTGTTTGGAGTAACATATAATAGAACAATATTCAGTCGTGAAAAATTGATTGTGATATCATACACTGAATCATTTTTTACAAGCCCAGATTTCTGCCTTAATTTCTAACTCTGAACATTGTGTTATGCTTAACAAGTCAATTGAGTGCATCCATGCACCTATGAGCTATAAGTTAAAATGTTTATAAGCATCACCTAGCTAAACAAATCAATTTAAAATAAGTATGGAATAGTAATCTTTTGTTTAATATTTATTAAAACACTCTTTAATTGTATTTTAAGAAAATATTTTAACACATTGCAGTTGGTTATGAATATTTGTTTATTTATTTTCAAAATTAAAAGGTGCCAGAATCATGTTCATCTGATTGTAGCATACGAGTAGGTATTTTGTAGTAACATTACTTAAATTGTCCACAACTCCCAGCAGCCCCGGTAGTATTCTGCCATTGGGCAGATTCAGAAAGTCGATGGATTGCTGAAAAGATGGATAACTCAGCGGTCTCTTTAATTGTGTTTGTACTTACTATTACACATCACACTCACTACGGTATTACAACTACAGCCATCATGGATTACAGTTTCTATCTGGATGTATGTGCTGTCCTGTACCTGCTTGTCTGTGTAATTTCATCTTTGCTGGATACATGTTCATCTGGGCAGCACTCCCAGTCATGCCAAATCTTCATGCTGCAACTGGAACCTGGCAGGACAAAACTTTACATTTCATTCAGAGGGCTGTTCACAGGGTTTTTCATTCCACACACCATCATCATCTACACCTTTTGTACTGGACTTTATTGTTAATTTTAATTGTTTACTGAGTAGTGTCTCTTGTTTTGTTCAGTTTCATGCATGTAGTGTATGTAAATAATTATTATAATTGGGGAACTGGGGAGGGCTTGTGTGTAAGTGTTTTGTTTAATATTGTTTTTTCTCCTCAATATTTGATTAATATATACTTTTTTCATTATTATTGATTGAGTCATTAAGCCACTTATCAATGTCTCTATGTGTGAGTGTGTACGTGCCGGGTCAAGGCTGGGTGTGCTTCTGGGTTTCCAATAATAAAATAAACAAATCACCACCTTTGGGGAGTGTGAATCTTAGCATCCTCGCGACTAATACGATGTAATTTGGTTATTTTTCTTTTTTTCTTTTAACTTAATGTGCTTTACTCTGGTTAGATGTAACAATCTCACAGTTGGTAGAGTCTGAAATTCCTATAAGTATCAGCATGCAGATTCAGACAGCCAAAGGTATGGTTATGAGGATTTAGTAGTTACAAAACATTTAAACAATTACTTTAATGCAGTGGTTCTCAAACTTGTCTTTCTCGTGATCTAATTTTACCTTTTTTGTGTCTTCACGACCCACAATTGCAGTGAAGAGTCATCCCTTAGGGGGTTTCCCATGGAGAAAAATAGACGTAGGCTGTAGTGGAGCAATTATGTTTGCTTTAGCTGCCTGTGGTGACCCATTGCAGGGCTTTCCACTTACCATTTGCAACCCTTTCCCATTCAGTAGTGTTGTGGTTCTTGACTCTGCGTGACCCAAACCCAGACAATATATGACCAAAAATGGGTTGAGACCCATAGTTTAAGAACCTATGCTTTAACGTCTTGCTTTTTATTATTTAATTAAAGTTTATAATTCTACAACTATTAATAAGTAATTTAGAATATTACTTATAAAGATTTAAACTTTAAATAATAAATTGGCCAAAATTCAGACATTTTCTTTGCCACTTGATTTTATTTGTATTTGTAGGGGGAGCCAGAACCAATCCTGGTGTTAATATATTCAAAAAAGTGGCTCACTGTAGATGAATTTGGCACAAAGCTCTCAAGGAAACCATAAAACGTGTGTTTTCATCCGCACATAACAAGATCATTTCATTGTCAACAAGGAATAATGTTAAGATAACCAGAATAATGAGTATCCTGAAAAAAATTATACAAAAATATGAAAAGAATATATAACATATAATATATATTATATAGAATCTATACTAATAAAAGGCAAAGCCCTCACTGACTGACTGACTGACTGACTGACTGACTGACTGACCGACTGACTGACTCATCACTAATTCTCCAACTTCCCGTGTAGGTAGAAGGCTGAAATTTGTCAGGCCCATTCCTTACAGCTTCCTTACAAAAGTTGGGCAGGTTTCATTTCAAAATTCTATGCGTAATGGTCATAACTGGAAGCTATTTTTCTGCATATACTGTAATGGAGTTGAGCTCGAAAGCCGTGGGGGGGCGGAGTTTCGTGTGACATCATCACACCTCCCACGTAATTACGTGTACTGACTGTCAACGCACTACGTAGAAAATCAGGAAGAGCTCAAAAACGGGCTGAAGAAAACATGCATTATATAATTGAGAAGGCAGCAAAACAATAAGAAGCGAGCGACTGACATATTCATAAGTACAGCTACTGTGGAAACAAAGCACGGCGTGAACCGTAAGTTTATATTAAGTTTATAGACATACTCCCACTGCCGTTTGACATGCCTACGGCGAATGACGCTATTCGCGAGATACAAGTTTACTGAGAAGACACGAGGTATAAACGAGACTTTGGATCACTTTGTAACAGAGTTAAAATTGCTATAGCAAGAAACTGAACAAAACGTTAATGTTTTACTTTTAATAACTTATAGACTACATTTTATTTTTTTCCCTTGCACTAAGTGAGCGAGGCCAATGCATATTCATAAGTGCAGCTACTGCGGAAACAAAGCACGGTGTAAACCTATAAAGTTTAAATTAAGTTCATAGACAGGCTGCCGCTGGCGTTTGTCATGCCCACGGCTAATGCGGGATACAAGTTTAATGAGAGGACGCAGGGTATAAACGACAGTTTTGATCACTTTGTAACTAAGTTCAAATTGATGGTGAGAGGCTGTGCTTATGCAAATTCTGAGAGACTGTATTTGTGAGGGGATTGACAGTTAAGGCGGGTGGAGGAGTGACGTCATCTTCTCCCCTCCCATTCATCTCATTTCACTCTGAGCTGAGCACCGCGGCTAACACCGTCTTCCGAAGCAACTTCGTCACACTGCCACCAAATACTCACAGAAAAATCCACAAGTTAATACACACGCTGTCTCTAGAGTTTCTCCACACTCAATGTATTCCTCGCGTCACCATTATACCCTCTGATCTCCCATTTCAATTGAAATGCCTCAAATTTCCAGTAAGGCTCTGCTTCGCGATGACAATTAATAAGTCTCAGGGACACACCCTACAAAAGGTTGCCATTGATTTGAGGCAAGATTGCTTTCCTCCTGGACAAAACTATACGTTGTATTCTCAAAAGTTATATATATATTAGGGCGAAGCACGTGCCGCGTACTGTTTGCATTATTTCACAGTAAAAATATTTCAATATATTCAATATATATATATCACCGCTTTCCGATTCATTTTACCCTCGCACCCCCTTGGTTTGAGTAGAAGTATGAAAAAATATGAGGTTAACGCAGAAAAAAAGATCACCAATTGAAGTTTTATGAATAATTGATACTTTTTTCGCCATCAATAATTGTTTTGGTAAAGCCATACTCAGTTTAATCCTCCTTCCATGTTATAATTTTTCTGCGACTAGCCATGAATAAAAGTAGGGTAAAAAAGTAAGAGCGAAGCAAGGGTGACTTATTCAGGCAGGCAGGCGACAGCTCAATACCTCGATTTTGGATATAAGTAGGTTCTATTTAGTCGCCAGAAATATCTTTCGTAGTAATGGAAGTTGGATTTAGTCTTTAAATTTCTATGGTGAAGAAAAATTTATGCAATGATGATTAAATTTAACTTTCATTCCTACTAAACATATTTCTGTTGACCAAATAAAAATTACTTATATTTAAAAATTAAATAGAACTTGAACAGATACGATAGTTCATAATATCCACGCATACTTGCACGTATGAGCGGGAGTCATCCGTTTTAACAAGCAGCGTATTGCACTGATACGAAATAGCCTGCCCATTTAATTATTTAGGAATGGATAAATAAATTAAGATTTTGTACAAATAATGTTTTTAATTTTTCTTTCTCAGTGGATTCTGGCACCCCCAGCAAAAGCTGCTTGCACCCCAAAGGAGATATATATATATATATATATATATATATATATATATATATATATATATATATATATATATAGATATATATATATATATATAGATATATATATATATAGATATATAGATATATATATAGATAGATAGATTATATAGATAGATATATACATATAGATAGATAGATAGATACATAGATATATATGTGTATGTATATGTGTGTGTATATATGTAGAGATAGATAGACAGATATATAGATATATATAAATATATATATATATATATAAAATATATATATATATATGCCACCAACACTCATAACAGTGACAAAACAATTACATTGTCAATCATGTTACGTTATTATTAAAATGTTTCCTTTTCTTTTTCATTACTTCTTTAACACACTACTTCTCCGCTGCAAACCGCGGGTATTTTCCTATATATGTATATGTATATGTGTATATGTATATACCTGTATGTGTATATGTATATATACCTGTATATGTATATGTATATATATGCATATATATGTATATTTATATATATATATGTTTGTGTGTGTGTGTATGTGTGTGTGTCTGTGTCTATATATATTACAGCAACACTCATATCAGTGACAAAACAATTACATTAACAATCATCTTACGTTATTTTGAAAATGTTTCCTTTTCTTTTTCATAACTTCTTTAACACACTACTTCTCCGCTGCGAAGCGCGGGTATTCTGCTAGTAATATATAACATAATGAAACTCAGGCTTTTGGGTGGCTGGTGGCTTTCATGGTAATATTATGCAGAAGACAGGAACACTAACAATAGCACTAATCCATCATGGTGTCCAGTCATGAACATGCACAAACATATTCATGCAAAGCCAGTTTAGAACTGTGGATTAACTTAACATGTGTTCTTTTGAGGATGGGAAAAGAAAACCTGGAGGAAACCCACCAAGATAAAGGGAGAATGCACACACTCAACACAGAGACTGTTAAGGCACAGGATTTGAATGCGGGATTCTGAATTTGTAAGATAGCAGCACTAATTACTTATCACCCTGCATAAAGAAAGTATGTCACACCAAATTCATAACTGGGACCAAAGTAACAGGTAAACGTTTAATAATTAGTTTAGTCTTAAGTGAGAAAATGTAATCGGTACAATCCAACCACTATCTGGTCCTACTTCCTCCATTACATGGTTGCAGAGAGCTAGAGGGAGAGCATATCACTGAGCACATTCAGCTCACTTGTGCTCCACCATATAGAATCCCCAATTAAACTAACCTAACATGCAGACTTCTGGGTTATTTAAGGACACTGGAATACCCAAAGGAAAACCTGTATGGATATGCAAAGAATTTATAAACACCTATATCTCACTAACAAAGACTCAGCTATGAATATATCCCAGATACTAGTAAAAAAAAATGAAATACACAAATGATCAAGAAATCATCACAGATACACAAGAACATACTGTAAGCTGTAATAAACACATCCAAGTTCTGTAAAACTAAATGGTAACAGTATGCTAAAAAAAACTTTTACATTTTCATGCATCTTATACTTAGTTTAAATATTGACAGCTGTATGAAATATCATACTTGTGATTTTGAATGGCAACAAGGTATTAAGTCTACAGCAAGGTATTTTAATATTCATAAAACAGCAGTGAACACCTTTAACAGGAGACCTATGGGGCTATGTCCTGTTGCTTTTCTCTTTTTTTAGTACAGACATGGACAGCTAAACTCTATGTGATACAGCATTTTACTTTGAGCACAGTAGGAGCCACAATAATGCTTTCTGCAGAAGACAAAATTCAACTCAAAGGATCTCCCTAAAGCTTTGGAGTCAATGTGGCACAGATGGTAGGAGTAATCCAAAGTGATTACCTTGTCATTCCTGCTGGGAGAGCTGGTGACTGACCAAGAGCACTTTTTTTAAGTTTGCTTATACTAATCAAAATCTGAGAATCTGTTTCATTTTTTAATGTATTTTCATGGGGCTCTTCAAACTGTGCCTTGTGGCATTTCATATGTTACAGTCTTGCCCAAACCATATGGTGCATGCAGTCTGCATTTAAAGCTTTTGAAAAACTGAAAGGTCTAAAACCTCCCATGTCAATTAAAACATACCTCAGGATTGATCCATTTTTTAACTGAGGTAGTGACAGACACTACTCACTCCAATTAATTCAGTTCAGGACCTTGGGGGGTCGGGAACCTATCCTGGCAACACTGAGCACAAGGCAAACTTCAGAGCCAAATCACATACCCCCACACTCACCCTCACATTCACACAGAGATGGTTGTTGACTTCAGGAATGCCCATGCTTATCCATGCCCCACTGCACATTGTGGGTTCTGGAATTTGTTAAAAGTACCAAATTCCTGTGAACCTTGCAGCTGACCTCCCACCAGTCTCACTACATTCTACGGGGTCCATCGAGACGTTTCTCACCAGCTTCATTACTGTCTAATTTTGGAACTACAGTGTCTCTGAATTGTAAGGTCTAACTATGAATAGTTCACACAGCAGAAAACATCACTGGGATCTCTATGCCCTCTATTAAAGACATTTTTATAAACTGTTGCATCCACAAGTTAAGTGTGAAGGACTGCTTCCATCCCCACAACAGTCTGTTTGTCCCACTTCCATCAGCCAGAAGGTACTGCAACATCCGAACCAAGCAATTTTGCAACAGCTTCTACCCCTTAGCTGTCCGGATTTTGACCTCTGTGCTGCCCCACCCCCTCAGATCTGCTTCTAATAGCTTATTTATAGGCAGTACATTTGCTACTGTTGCTTTTTTATTAATAAGTTGTGGTTAATTATTATTTGTTTATTACTGCTTTTAATTACAGTGGAACCTCGGTTCACGAACGTCCCGGTTCACGTACAACTCGGTTCACGACCAAAAAGTTCGGCAAACTTTTGCCTTGGTTCACAACCACACACTCGGTATACGAACAAGCCAGTTTCCCTTTCGGTTTGTGTGCGCCGATGATTTCCGCACGTGTTGCATTGTTCTCGGTCAGACGTGCCTTCCTACACGTGCGTGCTTGCCTGCCCTCCTATACGTGCGTGCTTGCCTGCCTTCCTTCCTGCACGTGCGTGCTTGCCTGC
>JANRMT010049829.1:48698232-48713814 GCA_026402145.1 Polypterus bichir lapradei
TTTTTGTTTGCTTGTGAGTTGGTTTTTGCACGCGCTTCGGATTTGTTCCAATGTTTCTTTTTTCCGCTGTGCTTAAAACTCATTTTAAAAAAAATGCTGCGCGAGCACGTGCTACAGAGAGATTAGAGAGCGCGAGCGAGCAAGCGCAGAGAGAGAGAGAAAGAGAGAGAGAGCGCGCGCAGGCAGCTGACAGGGAAGGGATGGGGGGGAGGATAGGTGTGTGTGTGTGTGTGTGTGTGCGCGCGCGCGCGCTCGCTCGCGCTACACAGAGAGAGAGAGCGCGTGAGCCAGCCTGTTCCTGTAGCTGAGGGAGGGAGGGAGGGGCTTTGGTGGTGTGTGTGCTACAGAGAGAGAGAGAGAGAACGCGAGCGAGCCAGCTCGTGTAGCTGATCAGGGAGCCTGGGTGTTTTATGTGTTATTCAATGTTTTTACATTAGTTTACTATTACACTGTGCATTCTATGGTGTAATTAACTATATTTGTGCTTAATCTTTACATATTTTTACATATTTACATACAGTTTGGAACAGATTAATTGTATTTACATACAGTCCTATGGGGGAAACTGCTTCGGTTCACGACCAACTCGGTTTACGACCAAAGTTCTGGAACGAATTATGGTCGTGAACCGAGGTTCCACTGTATTACTGTCTTTTCACTTACTTACTGTATTATTTATTTATTGGTGTGGCATCCACAGTGATGCGGGCTCTGCATCGGTCTGTCGTAGTGAAAAAGGAGCTGAGCCGTAAGGCAAAGCTTTCAATTTACCAGTCGATCTACATTCCTACCCTCACCTATGGTTATGAGCTATGAGTAGTGACCAAAAGAACGAGATCACAAATACAAGCAGCTGAAATGAGTTTCTTCCGCAGGGTGTCTGGGCTTTCCCTTAAAGATAGGGTGAGAAGCTCAGTCATCTGGGAGGGGCTCAGAGTAGAGCTGCTACTCCTCCACATCGAGAGGAGTCAGATGAGGTGGCTCGGGCATCTGACCAGGATGCCTCCTGGACGCCTCCCTGGCGAGGTGTTCCGGGCACGTCCAACCGGGAGAAGGCCCCGGGGAAGACCCAGGACACGCTGGAGGGACTATGTCTTCCGGCTGGCATCGGGATTCCCCTGGAAAAGGTAGAAGAAGTGGCCAGGGAGAAGGAAGTCTGGGCATCTCTGCTCAAGCTGCTACCCCTGTGACCCTACCTCAGATAAGCGGAAGAGGATGGATGGATGGATGGCTGGATTATTTATTTATCTATTTATAGTATGCTACCTGCAGTCCTGGGGAACGTTATTGCATGCCACTGAATCCTACAATACTGTATAAGGATGGCATCACAATAAAGGCACTAGACTTGACACTCACCTATTAACTTTACTTTACTTTAGTTCACATTTAGCACTAGAATTACCAGAGTCTACGAAAAAACTCGTAGATCCGGCGCACCTTAAAACCGTTCTCAACTCTCCGCCATCGTCCTTTGTCTTCTAAATGTGCCGATTAAGACGAGCAGTAAGCAGCCGGCTATTCCATCCCCCACCATCACAGAACGTTCACTAAGTCTTCCCAGCTCATTCCTTGTTTGATTATCTGGGAGTGACTGAACTGCTGGAGTTTTAAAGTGGAAATAATAGATCGTTATTTGGAACAGATGCACTTCATGTGTGTTATGTTTATACGGTAATCTGTGTAAACACATTGTTAAAACAGAAACTTTTTCATATTTTAGTAATAAATGTTACAAAATGTAGGCATAAACTATAGAACGTATGAAACCTGATTTCCAAAGATCAAATAAACACTTTCATAAAAGGTTCAAAAATGATGCAACAGCTTCAGTGATGTAGCGCTAAGATATGCTGTCTCAGAGCGAAGCAGACTTGCCGTGCCTCAGAGACCCGAGTTCGATTCCCCGTTGGGGAGAAAGTGTTGCTTTTCTTTTTAACCTCAAACAGACATAAAATTTATAAATTGGTATGCACTGTCAGTTAATGAGATTGTTATATTTTCATGTGGGATGCTCCTTTTAAAATATTTTTTAACAATTGAGACTGCAATTAACATGAACAAGCGTCCTTATAACTGTTATGTTTAAGATCCATAACACACAGACAGACAGAGCACTGCGTAACAGAGAGACAGACAGGCAGAGAAGTCACTAGATATATAAATAAACAGGGAAGGCACATGTACTGAAAGAAAAAAAAGATCAACATGTGCGTTGATTCTGCTGCACTGAATAAGCTCACGGGCTCTGCCGCCAGTCCCCCAGACTCCAAGTACTTGCGCTGTTACTTAGAGTCAGATCGGGGGGGGGGGTGATGTTACAAAAATGGAAAGAATGGAGGTTAAATGGAAAGAATAAAAAAAAAGACAAGATCAAGGTAAAGCTGCTGCAGAATGAAGACAGGCAGCCAGATTTGGCCCCAAGAAGGAGCATGTGGCTGATGCCTGAGGGGCAGGGCTGCTCCAGCTGATTGAACAGGAAGTAGAAACAACCCATTGCTCTGACTGGGCTTCTTTCTTCAGGTCTTGCAGTGGCACCAGACAGGAGACAGAGCAGTGCTTGTAGGGTCTCTGTGGGCTCCAAGGGATGGCAGCGAGGGACATGAGTTGGGCTTGGGTCATCCCAGTAGTGACCGAACAAGGTGGCAGGGGTGCAAGCCCATGAGAAGGTGGAGTGCACCTGTCAGCGGACGTCACCTCGAGGTGAGGAGACTTTGCGGTGAGGTGAGTAGATGTCCGGGTGAGAGAGCACTGAGGCAGCTATGGCTTTAGAAAAATGCAGAGCTTATGGGCTTTAACCTCATTTTTATGGATTTTTTAGTGATGACTTTTAACCTCCATGAACACTGTTTTTATGGATTATTAATGACTGCACTGTACTATTTGCACTTTGGGGGTTTTGAAATGCTGTCTTTTCTTTAAAAATTAAAGCACTTGCATTGATTTGCACCTACCTTTTGCTTGTGTGTATCCTTATTTCTCTCGCTCACAAGTTGTCATGTTGTCAACAGTTCTTGGTTCAAGGGCCTTGTGGCAGCTGGAGCCAACCCAGAACATCACAGAATGATGGCAAACAGTAAATATACAATTATATTTTGTAAGTGAAATTAAGAAATAGTAAAAGAAACACAAATTATTTATTGAAAACAGTGTCTATATCTTGCATTATTGAAGTTAATTACTCCAATACTTTAGAACTATAATTGCTGTTTGTTTGAGGCAGTTTTTTCACATTTCTTATTTTTAGCAGCACTGTGGTGATTTAATGCTGATTAAAAGCTAGCTAAGTAGATAGGTGCCCATACTGTTAGTATTTGAGTTAGGGGATGAAGCAATGTCTTGTGGGTTGTGTGTAGTTCTGCCTTCAAAGCCCTATTTTAATGTTAATGGTGGCACTTTTCAGGGTTTTGCACCATGTGCTATTGTATGCATGTGCAAATCAATATAAATGGCCCCTTCCGTTCAGTGTTTCATTAAGACAATAGCAAAAGCATGTGGAAAAAAAGAAGAGTTTCAGCAAATGCGAAGTGGAGCAAGGAAAAACTTATTTGTTGGATTAAGCAGTGGTATAAGCAATAAAAGGAAATTGATGGAGTGATCCAGCCTGGCAGGGACCCTTGAAAGTTCAAGTTCAGAAAGTCGCACAGTGCCCAAAATAAAAAAGAACTGGTCAGATATCAAAGTCGACATGAAAAGACAAGTCACCTTTTCACTGTCTGTTTATTCTGTTTCAGACATTATTGCAAAAGCTGACCCACCATGCTGAAGACACGAATCCAGGCGGTGATGGTGCTGCTGTGCCCAGCACATCCTCAGGCACTGGTTGCACACATGCCTCTACCTTGGGCGACCATCTCACTGTGTGCTGACGGATGCTATTCTGGAGTCACAAAATGCAATAGTGGATGCTGTAAGATATGTAGTCAATGACCTAACAAATATTAGGACTGTCCCATGTGATACTGACCACAATTTAAATGAATTGGTTAAAAAATAAAACTACCTGTTTTTACATTCTGCCAATTACATTCAAACAAAATTGTAACGCTGTCTGATTTGGTGGGTCAGGTTCATCATACAGTGTCTCTTCAGGTACAGGGAAGCTACAATTGTGTGCCGCATTATGGTGCATGCTACATGCTTGCACAATGTGACACACTTTCTTTGCACTATAGAGCAGCACATTAATAGAGTGAAAATACTTTCTATTTGCATAAGCAATTTTATTCTCTGAAGGCATTGTTATAGTGTAGAATGCAGTGAAATCGACTTAGAAGCCAGTCATCATCATCTCTAAATACGTGCTCTCTTCTAATTTTTCTATTTGTAATGTCTTTTAACAACACTAAAGTAGCCATGGTAGTTGGAATAGTCTGACCATTCCATGCACTATTATATTGTTACAGAATGATTCCAATCAAGTGAATTTAGTCCGAAAACAACATACAATTAATTTTAGTGTATTTGATAAATCATGTGTTGTGTCATGGTTGTGAATATGAAAAAGAAAGGGACACAACATAGAAACAGTAGCGCTGCTTTGATGCTGGGTGCCGCCCATTTGAAAAACCAAGCACAAACTTGTGCATGCACAGTGTGAGGCTGTCGTGAAAATGTGTGTGGCTTTACGCCAAGTTTCATTTATAAACATCACAAAGTGTGCACGGAAACGGGTGTACACAACTGTTTATACATGAGGCTCAAGTGTGTTTAATAATATTTAAAACATTTACTCAGTTTAAAAAATGAGGGAAAATGGTTTGAGAAAGTAGACTTTAAGTGTGAGGAACATGTTCTCTATGGATATAACATCCCTGCATCCCATGCATCATTTGGTGAATTCAGACATACGGCTATTAAACATGAATGAAATGTGTCAGCAGTTTATTAGACATATCCATGTCTGTACCTCTGAGAAAGGCAGTGTAAATGTGTCTTTGCTTAATTTATTAAAGCAATACAATATATCACTAGTGTAGTAACAACATTTATTTAGGTAACACAATTTTATACATAGTCAAAGCTCAAAGTGTTTTACAATTAGTTAAATGAACATTATCATTATAAAATAATATGTAAGAATCCCTAGTTTACCTAGTCTCTGATGGTTAAACTGGTTAAAAGTTCATTTCCAGTTTGATAACTTATACTATGATCAGATGTCCAGAAAAGAGAGCAACAGAAAAAGTCCAGCTGGTGAGGATGCCTGAGAAAATTAAACTCTTGTAGTTCCTTGGCCAAAACACCTGCCAGCTCCATCTGGGCATTCTACAGTACTTAAATGTGATAAAGTTATTCAGTATTATCTACATATGGTGAAAAGTTCCAGAAGATTTGATCCTGAAGTTATCATCATAAAAGTAGTATTCTTCAAACTTTAACACATTAAAGTGGCTGGAGAGTACTTTGATTAGGAGGCACTAGTGCAGAAGACCACCACAAGTTACTAGGAACTGGAAAAAAATCTTTAGCACAGTCTAATAGTTGTGCTATGTGAAAATAGTTATAGTTGTCTCAGTGAACAAATGCAAAGCTTAAAATATGTGATTATGCAGTATTAGTTTTAATAAAATTGTAACAGATGCACAACAAATAAATAAGAAAAAATAATAGATTGATTTTGAAATGCTCATCAGTATGAGCCTCACTTATATCTACTGTTAAATGATTTCATAATTTAAATGCCACAAAGCCAATAGTCACCTTACCTGTTTTTTTGTTTTTTACTCTCTCAACACTGGGGAGAGTCAATTCAAGGATCTAAAATTATAATTAGGGATTGCTGTACAACAAAAGCAAAATGATCTTGAAGGACATTATACAATCTATGCATAAGCAAATGTCAAATAATACATTTTATTTTATGGTACTTGTGTATAAAGTGTATATATTAGTATAATGTTGCACCCACATGATTTCCTTGTATATTGAAATTAATGTCAGGGAAACCTCCATTTGAAATATATATACTGTAAAAGCCAAGTTTCTTTTGTCAAAATAAAAAAGGAAGTCATAAAAATATGTGCAGCACAAAGTATAACACAAAAGTGAAAGCAAAAAACTGTGGTGTCTTTCTAATCCAAACTTCATAGATATTTGAACCCCTGTTGGGAGGGGCAATAGACTGCCAACTTGTTCAACACCAAAGTACAAGACTGGATACCCTGCTTCACATTCTTCCTCATTATTGATATTATTTCTGTCTTATACTGTACATGCTTTAATTATCCTTGTCATTATAAAACCAAAACCAGTGTCACTTCTTAATAAAGTTCATTTCTAGGATCAAATTTGACTCAAAGCTTTCTGCTGAACCACCAGATTAGAATATCCCCTTGTATCACCCCTTGGGTCCTCCATAAAGTCAAATTAGGCAGATTCTGGGGATCCTCCATTGAAAACACAGTTCTACTTGTGCTGCCAGGTAATTGGTTAGATGGTTACAACTGGCCTCAGAAGCCTTTATCTTAAATAGCTTAACATTGTTCCACTTCTCTCAACAGTGGACCATGTTTAGTCCTCTATTGAGCAGGATGTGTGATTCTGTTTTTCTGCCACCTTATTCTCCTTGGCAATTCAAGGCTGCAAAATTACCAAGGGCTAAATTTAACCAGATCACTTTTTTTGTACTTTAATTACATAATACATGGTATGTCTATGTCAGAGGGGGACATTTTTTGTACACTGGGTCATTCTATTTCTCTCTTAGGAAAAGAAATATGTAAATATTACATTTAAAACCCAGCAGAGGAACAGGCAATAGGCACCCATTGTTGGGACTGGGGGTGAGAAGTTAAAAGGCTGTCTGCAGATTGCAGGTATTTGCTGTATTGCAAAAAAGTCACCACTTTGAAGTTTAATCTGATTGTCCAGAACTGATAATTGCAGGGACTGAAGGAGATTTAAGCTGCTGGGCAGGAGAAGACAAGGAGAGGGACAGTCCACTGAGAACGCTGCCAAGACTCGCAGAGAGCACAGGGGCTCACTGGCAGACTGGGGTACATGGGCGGTGCGACGTGAGGGACACGGATGGCAAAACTTACCCTGAAGGAGGAAGAGACATCTTCACAAGAAGACGGTTGTGGTTCCAGCAAGTGAGGGAAGCTGCATGAAAGAACCGAGCAAAGCTGGCAGACGAGAAGTGAGGCGTGCCTAGGTCACAGCAACACAAGGAGCCCAGAGTGGAGAAAAAGAACGATGAGGAGACGCTGACAAGGATTCCACGATTGGACAAGACTTCTGTTGTGAAACGAATGTCCGGTGAACAGAGTGCATCCATGGACAATTGAACGATTAAGTGTTGGGGTAACACAGTGCGCAAACTTGACTCTGCACCACTAAAGATTGTATCGTCCAATTCTGTTTTTGACAGACTTTTAGAGTGTGGACTGGGTGTTTTCCGTTTAAAAAAAGGAAATTCGTTCTTGATATTGTTAGATTTTGTTTATGTTCATTTATCTTTTTCATATACTTATTATTGTCTAGTGTAATAGAAGTTACTGTTGCTTTTCCTGAAATTAATGTTGTGTCTTTCATTGTGTGTTTACTCACCGCCCAATTAGCGTTTCTGGACCCGAACCTGCCGAGTAATGACCTCAAAACCCAGACCCGAGACCCGGGTTTTAAACCCCCGGGTTCGGGTAACTAGAATTTGTTTCAAGTTTTAAAATTAAATAATTTTTGTGAAAATCAAAATGTATTATTACGTTTAAATTTTTTAATTGTAACTAACAATATTTCAGAAAAAAACAAGAATAAAATAACATGAAATATTCGACCAACGAGTGTGCGTTTGAAATAGGTTTTTTACTCGTTTTTGCTTGCATACCCCGGGCGAACTGCGATTATGGATATGGAACGCTAAGCAGAAACAAATGATGCGGAAGATGATGATCTCTTTGATGATTTGGATGTTGAAATGTTCCGAATTGAAGAAGAAAACCTTGTGGAAGCAAACGACATTGATCAGATTATTACCGATGTTCGAAAGGTGGTAAAGTATTTTAAATCTTCTTCTATTAGAAATAGAATCCTACAAGACAAAATTAAGGCAGAGCTTGATCACACCAAAGAGCTCATTTTAGACTGCAAAACTCGGAGTTCTTTGGTGAATATATGTGTTTTCGTGAAATATCAGCAATTCATTGAACAGGCTTTGTTAGAATTAAACTGTTCACATATGCTGGATTTAATAGATTTTGAAGTGCTCAAAAACTCAATAAATGTATTAGAACCTGCCAGATTAGCAGTTGAAGTCCTAAGTCGTAACGATACAACTTTCTATACAGCCAACCTCACCCTTAATTATATGGAAAAAAGATTCTAGATTGCAAAAGTCAAATAGCGAGTGAATTGCTGCAAAACATTGAAAAACAGCTGAATGATAGAATGCATTCGAATTTGATCGATTTGTTCAAGTCACTTAAAAACCCAAATGTCGTTCCTTCAAAACAAGCCTTATGTTTAGCTACACAGCTAATGAATAGACTTTTCCGAAATTCAGTCTCGGAAGCCAATTCCACGGACAATTTGCAAGAACCAATATTAATCGACGAAGATGAAACAGTATTAACAATGGAGGAAGAGTTAAACTTAATTCTGAAAAATGCAGAAAAAGCTGATGATATCCAAGGTGATGATTTTGGAAATCTACGAAAGGACTTTTTACTTTTAAAAAACACCAAAAAGCGAACCATTTATCTTGAGAGGCTCTATGACACACTATGCACAGTGAAACCTACTTCAACAGATAATAAAAGAACATTCTCGGTGTCTGCAAATTTTTGCACCAAACTTAGATTGGCATTGGGGGATAAGTCTCTTAATGCTTTGGTGTTCCTTAAATATTATTATATTAGAGCTAATAAAAAAAATACTTGTAAACTTTATGTAGATAATAATAAACCTTTTGTATCAAATGTAAAATTCTGATTTTTTTAATACAATGATTTTGGACCCGAACCCGACCCGGACTCGCCAGGTTTCTAAAATATTAATTTCATCTAAAGGATAAGGTGTCCTCATAGGGACTCTCTTTGGAAAGTACTTTTGGAATCTGGCATCATAAGACAGATCAATGGCAGGAAAATATCATTCAAAGAGTTCTCAGGGTTGTACAATTTACCATATGTTGCCAGTAAATGAAGGCCCTAACCCAACTGTTGGACAAAACAAATGGCAAAATATTCATGCCTTCCTTTATAATCCAGTGTAATCAATTGTTAAGCCTTTCTCTTCCCACGCCCTGCCTGGTTTTAACTTCTTCTCTGTACCAGGACCCCCTACTGCCTAGATATAGCCTGTATAGCTAGAGTGACTTTTCTGGAGTTGGATGTGGCCAGCCTACCTAAGGGGCAGAGTGGTGCACAGGCAAGAAAGACAATGCATCTATTTTACAGATCACTAATTCACCAAAATACATTTTTTATGCAAAGAAATAATTTTTAAAAGAAGAGGACCACTATGTTTGAAACATCAAAAGAATGTAAGCACAACCACAACCACAAGGTGTAACCAAAGATAGAAAAACATCTGGACAAAGAAAGACAAAGTGTACTCAACAACCTTTCATGTAAACCAGAGTAGAACTCTGAATCCACAAGGAATCAGGATAAAATGTCGTCTCCATCCTTAAGATGACAAAAACACAAGAACTCTTAATACTTTGCTAGCAGGTGTATTTGTGTCTGTGTGTGTTTTTTGTTTTTATTTAAAAAAAGTAATAACCTGAGTAAAGGAAAAGTCTTTGACTGTTATAAGTTTCTCGTAATAAGTTCAAAAGGAAAACTACACTTTTTTCTTTCAATAATTCAGAATATCATCAGTCATATAGCCGTTTCAAACTGTGTAGCATGCACACAAAGATCACGACAGACAGTTTTGAAGTGGGGATAATTCAGTTCCAGTAAGTTATGAAAGAACTTAAAGTAGCTATCAAAGAATGCAGCTCAAGAAACACTTAATGATAACCCACTAAAAGACCACAGGTCAGATTTATAACACTTGTGTATGTGCAAATAGAGGCTTGAAATATGCATGCGCCAACTCTGCACACAAAAGTTGGGATTTATAAAAAGAAAACTTACCAGGAAAACCTGCAGATATTTACGCCAGTTCTGACCTATCCAAATGCAACATTTTAGATAAAGTAGGAAATGACAATACCCTTGTTATAGTAATGAAATGCTATCAAACCAGCTAAATGATGACTCATGTGGCACAAAAATTAATATTATCATCTGTTGTCATAATGTGTGTTAATGTAACAAACGTTAAACCTCAAAATTGATGAATATGATGTACATATTCTATTTTAGTTCTATTTCAAGAACATTTTTGTTTTTTCATCAGTTTATATCAACTAACTTTTTTCATTTCTCAGTGAACTGGCTAATATGTCATGAATATCTCAGTCAAGCTTCAGCGCCATCATGCCTGCTGTGCTGGAAGCTATTAACTGACTGATCAAGTCACTACATTGAGTTTTGTAGGTGTAAATACATAAAACATGCTTTTGCCAATATAAAAATTTAAAATGAGAAGGCAATTTGCGATAGTCTTAATTTTTCCTAATATAATCAGGCTAATTGACTGCAGGCGGCATGGTGGCACAGTGGTAGTGCTGCTGCCTCGCAGTAAGGAGACCTGGATTCGCTCCAGGTAGCCAATATCAGTACAATGTAATGTAAAAGCATTATGAATTCAGAAGTAGACATGCACCTGAGAGACCTGGGTTTGCTTCCCGGGTCCTCCCTGCGTGGAGTTTGCATGTTCTTGCCATGTCTGTGTGGGTTTCCTCCGGGTACTCTGGTTTCCTCCCACAGTCCAAAGACATGCAGGTTAGGTGCATTGGCGATCCTAAATTGTCCCTAGTCTGTGCTTGGTGTGTGTGTGCGCACCCTGCGGTGGGCTGGTGCCCAGCCTGCTGTTTGTTTCCTGCCTTGCGCCCTGTGCTGGCTGAGATTGGCTCCAGCAGACCCCCGTGACCCTGTAGTTAGGATATAGCAGGTTGGAAAACGGATGGATGGTGTCACACACATGTGAATAGGAGGCAGCTGAAGGGCTTGGAGATAAATGGTAATACATCTGCTCAGGGGGTGGCGGGCTGCACTAACGCTCTTTCTAAGTTCCCTGCAGACCTTTCCCAGGAAATCCCACCAGGAGCCACCACTTTGACTTGGGACACCCCACTTCCGGTCCTGGCCCCGAGGACGACGTCACTTCCCCCAGACTTCCTATAAAGCCTCACACCTTTTCTCAGGAATTCAGTTCTGTTTTGGACTCTGTCCTGTAAACTTGACTCAAACTAAAAACATTTACTTTTGCAGCCAGGATTCAGAATTATACGGGTGGCTGCCCCAAATCTTGCCATGTCTCTTGTCTCTTCATATCACAGTGGCGTAGCCGGCAGGATGATGTCCCTGAAAAACCCGGGACAGGACCCTAAAACAACCCAGGTAGTAAAGTACCGGGGCCGAGTTTCTGGGCGGGGAGTGTGTCGGGATGTCAGGAAGGACCTGGTGCAGGCTCCGCTCCACAAGGGCAAACCGGGGCTGAAGCCCTATCTGGTGGAGAGTGTTGAAGGGACCCACAGGTGTGGGCTGGTTTCTGGGGAGGACGCAAAAGGGGCTCATTATGCTCTCTGGGGTAGGAGAGCTGAGCCGCCCATTGGGACAAGCTATGGATCTCTGGCAGCAGGTGGGTCTGTGGCTATGGCCATTTGAGAGGACCCCGTTACAAATTGCGCAGCAGGTTGCCTGCTTTTTGCTGCTGCAGCATTTACTCTAAGACTTTGCCCAGCCGGCCAGGGGTGACTTCCACTCCTTGCAGGAGCTTATACAACTCCTAAAGACCCCAAGGCCGGCCTTGAAACCTGGGGGGGCAGAACGGCCCCTTAGTGGAATCCATGGGACCTACATCCCACTTAGGATGTCCCTCCAGCTCAATCTGGAGCCTGTTCCGAAGTTGCCGGACCGCCTCACATGTGACCTGTTGGGGAACGAGGTGGACTGCAAGGGGATGGGACGATGTTGTTTGTGTGCCTTTAGCGGCCCTCTGGCGGATACCCATACGGGGGGGTTACTCATTAATGGATATAAAGAGACTGCCTTGTTTGACTCTGGCAGTAACGTGTCTGTCGTTACTCGCCGTTATATTTTACCGCAATGGTGGATTAAAAGAAAGACCAGTCTTAGGTGTATACACAGAGATGTTATGGAACATGATTATGATTTATAAATTGTGTAGAAATGTGCATATGCCAGGTTTTTATAAATCATATATTTCTTTGGCATATACATTTTCCTGCTTTTTGGCATACTCATACTTTCACATTCAAATCCACATAAAGTTGTATACATCAGTCTCCAGAAGTTTGACAAGAACATTTAAAAGTCAGTCTTGACTAAATAATATTTCCTGGTACAGTTCTTTACTTAAGAATTAAGGTAATAAAACTCTGTGCCTTTTTCCATAAGCTAATTTAAATTTGTGGTTTGTATTGTTCATGATTGTCCATTGAACGAATGTGCTTACTGTAAAGGATGGCAAACATTGGCCAGCATCCTGGCTGGGATGGTTCAAGATTTCTTACCCACCACGGAGGCCAAGCCAGTAATTGGACAACATGGGAGGCAGGATATTCTCTGCCTCAACCAGGAGATTGGCAGAAGGTTCCAGCACTGTAGTGGAGATGCAGGCGTCCCGGAAGGGTCAGTCAAGGATTATGCAGTCAAAAAGTCAGCATGCTGGAACAAAATGCTGGAAGATACCTTATGTGAACTATTTGCTACCCCAAGACACTAGATGGCAGCATTCCTTGGCTATAGTACCTATTCGGACACCCATGGGGCATGCTGGGAACTACCAGAGGGTGCTGCAGAAAGAGTAGCTCTGCCTCACTCAGATCAAATCAGCATTGGGAGAAGAGCTGAACAACACTTGCTGGGAGAAGTGGAGGAGAAAAGAGAGACTGGAGAAAGAATTACACTGGTCTGCTGTGTTGTGTTAACAGGGAGAAACCTACCAAATATAGTCTGTTAAATAAATATTTAGATTTTGAACCTAAGACTGTGTCTGTGAGGTTGTATTTGGTGTTAGGGGTGCTGCAATGTTCCCTGGTGGTTACATTAAATATATCCAAATGTGATGAAAAAACTGCATTATTTTGTTTGTATAGCAAGCCCATTTTGTTATTTTCTGAAAAAAAGTCTGTCACTTCCTCTGAACAACAAACAAAGAAAATGATTGTTGTTTTGTGCAGACCTTTTTCAGTTTATCTAGAGTAGAGTTAATAGAGTTAATAGAGTATACTGAAACAAATCTCTTAATAGATCTATTTTGAAAAACTATTTATGTGTAACTGTGAATATCAAAAGAGTCATGGAAATACTCTGGGATGCTATATCTTGCACAGTTGTATTGCACAATATACACTTAATAGAGGCAATAGAAAGTTCTATTTACTAGAATATACAGCAGACAGCTCCTGAAATATCAACTCTACTTTGTTTTTTGTAACTGTATAATGATGTTCTCAGGAAATCATGTGATTCTGCCATTAATAGAAATCATACCTCTCAGTAATTTCTTATAATGATCAACTGTTTTTGAAAATGCCTGAAAAATAGCAAAATGTGAGTAAATAAATTATTCACTCAAATGCTAAATACCCTGTGAGGGATGACAGGCAGGGACCAGCATCCACAGCCGGAAGTGATTTGAGATTGTTATCTGGGTGATACACCAGTAGCACGGAAGGACGGGGGAAAGCAATATACTGTACTCAGGTTATTGTTTTCCCCCATAAGCTAGGTGTCAGCATCCCTGGGCTTCAATACCCATTCAGACAACTACAGGGAATGTTGGGAATTGTAGTCCAGTAGCACAACTGGGGTCCGTGGGTGCTGCTAAAGGGGTGCTTTTTGGGGACTTCTGCATGGCCCAGAAGTACTTCCAACAGGGAAAGTCCTGGCACTTGTAATACTCTTGGATCTAAAAGTAAAGAGACCACACTGCCTTGCCCATGCGAGTTGGAGCTGGGAGTGGAGACAGACAACAATCGCCTTGGAGGAGTAGTAGGGCAGTGAAGAGAGAAAGAAGAAAAGACAACCTGTATAATTGTTCTACAGAGGTATTTTGTAATAAAAATAGCCTTTTTTTTATCCCGGAACTTGTTTTGTGTGTTCATTTTTCGGGTTTGGGGCTCTATAATGCCACCTAGTTTTCAAAACCCATTAAGATGTCATAAGTTAGATAGTTCTTGTCAATTTTAACACTGATAAAAGTAAATATCTATGATATAAAGTGACTATAATCAAGAGTTCTCTTGTGAAAGTTGTGTTCCATATGGTTGGCATAGGGGACCCCTTTGATGCCCTTTACAAAGGCTATGTGTTTATCTTTTACACTTTTGTCAAAATGGTTGGAGATACATCATAAGTTAAAAACCCACACCCAGCAATTGTCTATGTGGTGTTTGCAAATTCTGCTTGTCTTTGCACGTTTTTTTTTCAGGTGCTTCCTACAGTACATCCAGAAAGACCTGTTTGTTATAATAAATTATGATCTTCAAATGTTCCTGTGTGACTATGTGTGGACTTTGCGATAGACTGGCACCCTGTCCAGGACTGGAACCAGTGTTGTGCCAGATGCTGTTGGGACTGGCTCAAGACAAAGAATTAGACAAAGTGAATTTGAGAATGATATCTTAGGTTACTTTGGAAAATGAATCAAACAAATACTAAAATCAGTCCCCTAAACTGTTTGTAATATATGTTGTGTTCAAGATACAGTAAATAATCAAGAGCCCATTAAAGTACCTGGCTACTTTTTGGACAAAATATTGAACAGGCAACTTAATGAAAAAGTTTTCACATTGCAAAATTGTCTCAGTGTTGCCCTACATTGAGTTATAATTTGAAAAGTACATTGACACTGCTGAGCATTACTCAGAATATTAGGTAGTGATCTTTTTTAGCTAAATTGATTTAATTGTAACTATTTCTATTCAACCACTTTAAAGTAGAGAATGAAATTATATTCAGTGGCAACTGCCTTTAGAAATCAAAAGCTATGTATAGAAAACCCTCCATTCATCTTTCTGTAAAAGAAAAATCAGTTTTAAAATAATTTTTAAATGAAATTGCAACAGAAACTTGAGTCTTTTTAGCCCCCAGTACAAAGGGACATTTGCGAAGCCCAACCTCTTGCACTAGTGATGAAATGTACATTCAAGCAAAACAGTACTTTTATGTCATTGCTCACAGGGCTTTTGATTGCTTAGTGATTTTTTTTTAATCAGGAGCTAGTGATTCAGTTAAAGTCCTTCAAGGCACAACTACATGAGAAAAGAGACCAGATGGTGCAGATCTTACTGTTTAAATTATCATCCTTTGCATCCGTTTCTGAAGAACAGTTGGAAATCTGAATATGTCATTTTACTTCCACTCTCTAAGCTCCCTGCTGTGGAGATTTCACAGCATTAAATTTAATATAATTATGTTCCATGTTGTGTATGCATATATGATAGATAGATAGATAGATAGATAGATAGATAGATAGATAGATAGATAGATAGATAGA
>JANRMT010049829.1:48713824-48726712 GCA_026402145.1 Polypterus bichir lapradei
AGATAGATAGATAGATAGATAGATAGATAGATAGATAGATAGATAGAAGTTGCAGCTTTAGGTGGTATTATGGAGCTGATGTAGAAAAGTGGATAGAGCGTCAGTTTTTCATTTCCCCAGGCACATGAGCTTAACCTGAATGCTCCAGTGACTTGTGCACTCGTATATATTTTTTATCTGTCAACCAGACTGTAACAGAATGGTACATTTCAACCACCCTTCTCAGCCAAACTGTCTATTGGGCACCTAAGATCTTCTGATGCTGACCTTCTCACTTTTGTCCTTAATGTACAGATGCTGCTTTAACTGTTCTCTTATTTTTTAATCTACTTATACGTATGATTAGTTTTTACCAATGTTGTGTTTATGTACTTTGCTTTATCATGTTAATGAAGATTTTTATTTTTATCTTTATATTTTATATGTAATTGTTATTCTTTTTCTTCAGATGTCTTTAAAAGGTAAGTTTTTCAAGATGGCAAAATCATTCCCTTTGAAGCTCAACAATTAGAAAAAAGCAAAACAAGAAAGAAAAAAAAACTGGTAAGCTACCAAACTCCATAATTTAGATGTTAAAGTGAAGTGTATCAAGCATAAAACCACGAGGGTTCATTATCAGAAAGTTCTAAATCCAAATTAATATTACTTTTATGGGGTACCAGAACTCAGAGTCAGAGAAAGCAGAGAATCATGTTGTTTTAATGAATGTAGTGGTCATAATAGGATCAGAAACT
Source organism: Polypterus bichir lapradei (assembly GCA_026402145.1). Taxonomy (NCBI): domain Eukaryota; kingdom Metazoa; phylum Chordata; class Cladistia; order Polypteriformes; family Polypteridae; genus Polypterus; species Polypterus bichir. Next base: position 48,714,559 of record JANRMT010049829.1, read on the forward strand.
CAGTACAAAATTGTACATTGTTTACCTGCCAAAGTGGTGCTGCAGGATGTACAAATAAATAACACTAAACAGAGAAGACAAAGTAATGCAGTTTACACCTCTCTGTGTCTGGCCACATTTGCAGATAAGTAGGATTTGGTGAGCTGCAACACAGGTACAGCAGCTACAGCCAACCAGCATAGTGAACAGGGCACCAGCATTCTTGTGACTTTCACCTGCACAATGCTCTACTCAGTAGTTGCTCACTCCGTCATGCTATCTGTCCTTCTTGGTTCCCTGAAGGTCACAAGCCCTTCAAGTGCAGCATGGTCAGTTCTGATGGTAAGTGGTAGCCCACAAAGGTAATGTTTAAACTGGCAAACTGCCCCCATTATTGCCAGCAGTTCTCACAGTGTGACGCAATAGTTGCACTCAATCTTAGTAAGAGCGCAGCTGTAGTAGGCAACCACTCTGTCACCATCTGGATGCAACTGAAATAACACAGCCCAAATACCAACACTGCTGGCATCAGGAAAGGAAGACTTACATTAGGTGAAGTCAGCACCAGTGCTTCACAAAGTGCAGCTTGTTGTTCTGCCCCCCACTGGTAAGGCTCATCCTGGTGCAACAACTGTAGTGTTGCAAAGCCTCGTACAAACCTGGATTAATAGAAGGCTGTGCCCAAGTACTCTTTAACATGCTTCCAGTTTTGTAGTATGAGCCACTACTGAACTGTTGCCACCTTATCCTCTTCCGTGGCAATTCTCTTGATACTTAGTCAGTGACCCAGGAAGGAAATTTCACGCTGAAGTAGGTGCCCCAGTTCCTCCCCAAACATCTTACTATGGGCAAGGAGGTCATCTAAATAAACCAAACATCTCGAAGCTGGAACATCAGAAAAAATTTTGTCCATCAAGCATTCAAAAGTTGCTGGGCATTACAAAGCCCAAAAAGGCATTACTCGGAACTGCCAACGGCAATGGCCCATAGAAAAATATGTTTTTAGGCAAGAGTCAGGAGGTACAGCCAGTTTCACTGTACAAATCAAGTGAAGATAACTAAGCAGACCCCAACATAAACTCCAAGGATTCATCAGTGAATGGAATAGGCTAGGAGTCCTTAACAGTGACTTCATTTAGCCGTTGGTAGTCTACGCAGAAATGCCAGCCCACATTTTTCTTTTGTACCAAGGGCTTTCAGAGTTGTTTGATGATCACATCATCTTTCATTTGTTGTAGAATTTGGTCAGCAGCATCCTGTCTAGCAAAGGGAATTCACGGGGGGCGTTGAAGGACAGATTGAGCATCACCTGTCTCAATAACTTACTGCACTAAATGGGTGCGACCCACAGAAATGGAAAAGCAGTCCTTGAAATTCACCAATCATCCCCATAGTTGATACTGTTAGTTCCTATCTAGGCCATTAGAGTTTAGTTTCCAGACAGCTTTTATAGCTTCAAGGGCAGGTGTGTCTTGATCCCTTTAGCCCATGGATACAGATGGGCTCAATGTGGACTTCTTTTGAGACAAAGGAAGCTTTTTACTCTCAGTAATGACCATAGTCCGACAGGTTTCTTTTGGGCAGATTGGTGTCTTCTGCTTAGGTATTTGATCAGCCATGGCTGATAGATGTTCAGGCTGTTCCTTGTATTGTTCATGGCTGGCATGACATTGAAGACACGTTTTTCAGATCTTCTGAAGGGTAGAGAGAAAGTGAGGGCACCCTTGCAAGGCAGAGTGAGCCAGATTGCAAATCAATGCATGTGCCTATCTGTTTCAGGAAATCCAGTCCTAGGATGCATTCACTGGGAATGGCTATGACCCTCACCTATCTCTTTGTAATAAAGTCTGACTTGCCAAACAAGTTCTTACAGAACACCATACAATCATCGGAATCCTCTCACCAGTTACATTGCTCAGACATGCAGAGGCAGGTTACCAGGTCACACCCTTCAGCAGAATATCTGGTCTTACAACAGTTGCATTTGAACCTGTATCCATTAGTGCTTGACAGGCTCACCCTTTATTTTTTTAACCTTTTATTGAATTTATTAAAAGCATATAACATTCCATACAATCAAGTCAAACTTAACAAAACTGCCCTTCTAAAGTCATTGAAACATGGCAGCAATTTCTCTGCCCAGCGTAAACCACCAGCGCTGCTGTCTCTAGCTGAGTGGTGGTAGTGTCCTCTGGGGCGACAGTAGTATCTAAAGGGGTCTGAGGGCTGTTTAGGTCAGAAGTTCATAAAAAGTACTGGCACCAGTGTAGAGACCCTTTGAAGGAGCCAGACAGGGCATGAGGTAAGCTTTAGTGGATGCCAGACCACCTTACTTTAATTACACAATACAGTCATTACCACTGTTTTCCTCTCATCAGCCCGATGTTTAGGTCCTGGGCACACGATCAAATCATAAAAATCATTATTGACTACGGCCTTGCTCACTGCTCTACCTAGTACTGTTTCTCACCTATCTCTCTCTGTTCTGTCTCCACTATCCTTCTGAATCGCCTGTATTCCTGTGCTACTTGTTCTTCTTGTTCCCCCGGTTCCGCTACCTTTGCTTTACTGCTTATTTTGTCCTGTCTCTGACAGGCTACATTTCAAATGCTTCTTTTCTGGTCCTGCTGCAGGTGCACTGGAAGCCCAGTCAGCATTACACTGTCCCCCTCTCAACTCTTCTCCCCTGCAAGAGCACAAAATCATGGAAGCAAGTAGGCCTCCTCCTAGTGCGAGTTGGACGAGCTATTTGCTGTTCTGGATGCTCCTGTCCTGTAGATCTTTGAGAAACAAGGAAGGATGATGGTTGATCTATGTTGACTAGGGATCCACAGTCATTTGTTGGAGTGTCAGAAGTGGAGGGTCCACCAAGGTATGGAGCCAGTCTGACTCTGTGGAGTACAACCCTTATGGCCATTAGGAACTTAGACTTTGTATACCACTTCACCCACTTCATCTAACACAGGGCAAATTCTAACCCATAAGCTGTCTAGTTTTTGGCAGCAACCTTTCCTTTGTTTTCGGCTAAAGACCCATACAGATTCTCCTGCCCAGAAGTGTCTTCCCTGCCTATGGAGATCATAATTCTGGCGTTTCCTCTCACCAGCAGGTGATTTTGGGCAAATTCATGTGCAGAATCCAGGCGATCCTGCAGGTGGCGTGTATACTCCACCTCCATCAGGGGCATCAGGAGGATACCCATATGCTAATTTGTGGGGGGGGGGGGCGCTGCTGTTCACACTCAAGCATTAGGAGTGCTGGTGTGCAGGCTGTTGACTCCTGAATGGCAGAGTGGCAGGTCATTAAATTCATAGTCAATTGTGAATCCCAGTTTCTTTGATCCTGTGCAGTCATTAAGGCCAGCAGTGTTGTTCAGGTTTTGTTGAACCGTTCTAAACAGTACAACAACTGCTCTAAACAGTACAAGGTGGTTGATGTATTTGTAAAGTAAACAAACGTTGCAGACGTGATACACAAGGTTATATTCAGGAAACAGGCAGACAGACATGATGCACAAAAATCTTTGTTTATTGTGAGTTCCGGAAAGAAACTAAAGAAATATTTGCTTAGGTCAACAGAACTGGCCAGCCATCATTTGAAAAAAAACAATAAATAGAGGAGAACTGGACATTTACCACTCAACAAAATGAGATGACACCGCCTGAAAAATAAGAGTCTGCAACTGCTGTGAAACAATTCCAACCAACACACAGGGACAAGAAGTGAACACATCACTGCTTGACAAGAGAGATGAAAAATACAAAGAAAAGAGACAGAAAACAGCAAAATGCTGAACAGTTCTACTGACAAGACACAAACAAAATTTACACTTGGAAGAGTGCTGTGATTTCTACCCAGCGTTAAAAAAAGATAATTTTATATGTGATCAAGTTTGCAAATGTGCATCACAATATCACAAAAAGTCAAATTATGTTGTGATTCTTATTCTGATTTTTTTTAATTGCATCATTTTACAATAATTATAGTTTTATTTCATAATTCTGTTACCTCCTTGCAACTGCGAATTTTGCCCATGTATGATTTTGTTTTCTAGGGACAAACAGAAAGAGATTCAGCAAAGATGTTAGTTTTATTGGTTACAATATGAACATAAATTATGGCCATGTATGAAAATATATGATGAGTTTTGTGCCTTATTCATATCAAATTTATTTAGTACACAATTTACTTAGTTGCTTTAAATTTCAGAAAAAAATACAGCTAATCTATATTTGCATTTAATGATGGTCAAGCAGCATGCCAACATTGATCTCACTTTTCCACCGAAGTGCGGACAACAGATTCTTGTAAACAAAATTTGGGAAGCTGAGACGTCATAAATATTAACTCAACAGATTCCACAGTACGAGATTGCAGTAAATCACCAGTGATCTTTGCAATCAGAAATCTGATGACAAAATGCAGCTGAGTCAGCCTACCAATAAATTTTATGCTTTGAAAATTCTAAGCTCACTTGCATGTTGTAGCCAACTACAGTACTGCCACTGGTTCCATCAGCCATTTATATGGGTTTGATTATATCTGACCTTTGTCATTCACAAATATCATTGCTTTTCTTGTACAGAAAAATGTTTATTTTTTCATGTGCCTAGCTGGGCCGTAATTGACGTAAAATAGCATTACAGGAAAATAATAATAGAAAAGTAGGAAACCAAGTCAGACAGACCAGTGCAGGCCATGTCTTTAATCTGTTATATGCTCCATAATTTCTGCAATTGTGGTTTATGCATCATGGTAGGGTTTAAGTGTTCATGCAGTTTTATAAGAGCAAATGCAAAGTTATAAGTTACTAAAATTACAGAGAAAGAAATGTTATCTCTCATGATTTTATTAACCAGTAAAAAGAATTTCCTTTCACGGCTTTCATATAGTTGTGTATCGCAGTGTATCAAAGCAGGAACCGTAATCAACAGTATGAGCCAAAAGTGACCAAAATTATTTATAGGTAAAATCTCCAGGGGTCTCATGTACTGTATAAACGGTGCGCACACACAAAAATGTTGTGCAAGAACGTTTCTGCGTTCAAATCTTGATGTATAAAACCTAAACTTGGCGTACAGCCACGCACATTTCCACGGTAGCTCCTACCCTGTCGTACGCAAGCTCTCTGCTCGGTTTTGCAGACTGGCGGCACCCAGCATCAAAGCAGTGCTACTGTTCCTGTGTGGTTATCCTTTCTTTTTTAGATCCACATCCCTGACATGGCTTTATAAATACACTGAAAGTAACCACATATTGTTTATTAGTTTAATGCATCTGATTGTAATTAACATGTAACAATATAATGGTCCACAGAATGGTCAAACTATTCCAAATACCATAACTGCTTTAGTGTTGTTACTCTCCCTGCTCCTTGGATCCCACATCGGATCATCTTTTTCCATATTACTCTCACTACACCACTCAGAGTATTTATATCACTGTATCTGAGTGTGGAATCAAGTAGCAGCTCTATAGCAGCTGATCAGAAAGAGAATTATTGGTATACAGCATCTAGCACATGCTGCCTCAGCCATGCTGCCTATTTGAACTGCTCTCATGCGGCAAACGGTTCAGAGCCTTTCCCGTACAGACCTCGCGGTTCAAAAACATTTTCATCCCAAGAACTCTAAACACACTCAATCAGTCCATCAAGTGCTCCTTGTAGAACTGTTTGTACTTATTAATACAATCACCTCACTGTAAACTTGCACTACAGTTATAATATTGCACAACCTGAGCCACTTTGTAAGGCGCGTATTTACATATGATGACAATATTTTTAAGATGAAATGCAGCAAAATATGTTTATTATATTATACAGATAAAACTTTAACTTTAACTACACGGTGCCGCAGCGCTAGCAAGCCACTGGCGCTCCGTTCACGGATTGTTCCTGCCTCACGCTGTATTCTTGCTGGTGCTGATGTGACACTGGAAGGATAGATGGATAGAATAATTAAACACGTACTACGAAGATATTTCAATGTTCCTTAAAAGTTTTGAAGAACCGCCGTTCTAAGCTTACAGATGGCTTAACGTCTGTTACAGAGGTGATTGTGTGGCGATTGGGTATTTGGAGAAAGAAAAGTAAGGACAGGATTTGGAGGTTAGTACGTTTGAAAGAAACAGTACTGTTACAATAAAGTATTTCATCGAAGGTAGCACACGGCGCAGCAAACATCTTGCGTGAGACATGAACAATCACTGCGCCACCATGTTCCCATGTTTAATAATATGCTTTAACTCCTATCATCATGAAAATGATATCACCTATACATCTCAGTATTTTAATTATTCAGAGAGCTGTAATATCACAAACGTAATGGATTCTGTGTCCTGTCGGAGGAAGAGAAAGCCCGGAAGCACGTAGTGATTTACACACATAGAGCACATAGAATATCAAATACAAAACAAAACATTTAACGTGCTACTTTAGTTACGATGGAATTGAGAAACTAGTAAATTAAAAAAATGTAATATTAAGTTTATGATGTTATACTTTAATGACAAAATAAACTATGTGGTTAAAGTGGAAATTTAGAGATTAAAGTTGACACTTCATGCTTTTTCCCCACTGTGTGCCTTTTTTTTTCTCTGTACCCTAATAAGCTTTCATATGACACTCAGACGGTGGGCTACGACTCACCTTTTCACGGCGACTTTGATATCTGACAACTTCTTTTTTATTTCGGGCACTGTGTGATTTTGTGAACTTGAGCTTTCGAGTTTCTCCGACATGCTATGTCACTCGATCAACTTCCTTTTGTTGTTTATACCACTGTTTAAACCAACAAATAGTACATTTTTCTTTGCCTCCACTTGGTATTCGCTGAAATTCTTCTATTTTCCCTCTTGCTTTTGCCATTGCCTTTTCACAGAAGGCTGAGCTTAAGGGCTATTTATATTGATTTGCATATTCAAAGAGGCATAATTCTGGGAGGAGTTGGGGTGGGACAGCAGGCGCGTGCACGTGCGTTACTTTTCATGCTGACCAGGATTTATGTAGCGGAAGAACGAGGAAGTTGGCGTACGCACAGATTTATGCATCTGGATTTTTTTGTGCGTAAGCACATTTCCGCTTTTGTCTGTGCGCCATGTTAAAATGTGAATTCTATGCACGGCGTTATACATGAGGCCCCAGGTCTGTACCAATGAAGGTTTTCAAAGTAATGTATATTTGCAAGAGGATATTAAAACATTTTCAATGGACTAGCTACTAACTTAAAACGACAGATAATCGTCATTTGGTCAAACAAGTCCTCTTAAAATTTCCTAGTGTTGATCAAATTAATAAATGCAGAACAACTTTATGCCAGCTTCCTCTGCTACTTATCACACAGAAGCAAAGTCAATTTCAGAAGCCTTAGTCCTGGATACTTCTCACATAATGTAAGATAATGAAACCAAACAAATAGAAAAAAAAAACTACAATGTAAATAAAAATTCAAACCACAGATCAAAACAGTGTGTATTTCAAATGTATTTATTTGAATTGTTTAAAAGATTATCTGTACAAACATTGGTTTCACCAAGTATTCTTCATTGCCTCTGTCAGGGTGTGTCATAAATTATAATGTACATGCATCACCAGGCGCTATTTCAAAAGTGAAACGAATAGAAAAGCTATTTTTACTGCTTACTTGTTTTCTGAAATTGCATTATTTTCGGTTCAAGCTGCTGGGAGCTTGCTTGTTTTGCACTTTCTTTTCTGCATTCTTTTAATTTTGTTCTTATGGACTTTACAAAGTGTGGGCATGTTCTGTGATTGAAAATATTGTAGGACAGACTTACGTACATTATCCATTCTGTTATAGCTGGATAAAACTCCTTGACTTAGCAAACTGTTGCAAGTACTATTAATATCAGCTTCTCCTTGACTGGGCCAATCTTTCGAATGTAGCACCTTAAGTGACATTCACCCAGTGACACCCCAGAGGTGGCTCTGTGGTGTCACTATGTAAATACTTGCTCAGAGACAAAGGACCATAAGTCAAGGATGGGCAACACTGATAGACAAAACTTCACTCCAATCATTAAACAAAAAGCATGGACTTATGTGCACCCAAGAAACCAAAGACATAACCTCTAATTCTTATAAACCATTTATAAACCCTTGCAAAACTCAGATCTGTGGCTTTCATATCAAGCTCATTACTCTCAACATGGACATCAACTGGAATAGTGAAAGACTTGTCTGTATTGGAGTAGGACTAAGGTGTCATTAGTCCAAACCTTGTTTAGGAATAGCATGTGCATGAACAGAAAGGGACTGTAAACTTAAAAGCCCCACATTTGTCTTGCTAATGACTGAAAACCAGCTGAAACAACAGCTGTCCTTTGTTAGCAACCAAATAAATCTCAAAAAGAAAACTGCAATATTGCCAGCAACCATAAGGTGGAACAAGACGAAGAAGGAGATGAGCTCTTAAAACAAATAAAGAAAGCATATTAAAGATTCTTACTTACATCTCATGTTTCCTCACAAAAGATGACCAGCAAAGGAACAAAGCATCACTTACACCAGAACCATAAGTACACATAATTTTGATTTCAAGAACTTTTAACTGTGACTTAGTTAATACAAAGCCAGCTAATGTATCATGGTATTAATGACACTATAATTGAAAGGTAATAACACTGTTAAGGAATAATTTCTAACTGTAATAAATTTCTTCCTAATTCCAGTAAGAAAGTGCAGAACAGCATCTCACATGGACACACACACACACAAAAACTCTCTTAAAAATCTCTCTTTAAACAAAAGTTTTTCATCCATTTTTCTATAGGAGAGAAAAAGTTAAACTAAAGTAAGCTTTTGTAATTTTATGTTTTGTGTTGCTTGTTATTGTCCTTTGTCTATATATTGTGGTCCCCGGCCGGGGCTGGAGCCCGGCCGGGACGCCCAGGAGGACCGGAGGAGGGCTTGTGCCTCCTCCAGACCGCGAGGGGGCGTCTGTCCTAGTTATGTTGGGGGCCTTGGGTAAAGGGCTTGGAAGCCCAGCCCTGTAGGGACCCGTGGCCACCACCAGGCGACGCCCCAGTGCCTGAGTATCCCGTGTGGTACCCGGCCGGGGCTGAAGCCCAGCCAGGACGCCCAGGAGGACCGGAGGAGGGCTTGTGCCTCCTCCAGACCGCGAGGGGGCGTCCGCCCTGGTTATGTTGGGGGCCTCGGGTGAAGGGCTTGGAAGCCCAGCCCTGTAGGGACCCGTGGCCACCTCCAGGCGGCGCCCCAGTGCCTGAATATTCCGGGAGCCCAGCACTTCCGCCACACCAGGAAGTGCTGGGGGGAAGACGACAGGGGACACCCGGACGGCTTCCGGGTGCGCAGCCGGCACTTCCGCCACACTGGGGTGTGGCTATGGAGGAATGCCGGGAAGCAGCTGGAGCCCATTCCTATTTAAGGGGCCGCCTCCCTCCAGTCAGCGGCGGATGTCGGGTGGAAGAGGACGGAGTGAGTGTGAGGACTGGAGGCGGCCAGGAAAGAGAGGCACAGAGACTGTGAGGCCTGGACATTGGGGGAATCGGTGCTGGAGGCACTGGGGTTTGTGCACTGTAAATATTAGCTTAATAAACGTGTGTTGGGTGACTAACGATGTCCGTCTGTCTGTGTCCGGGTCCAAGTTCACTATATATATATATATTGTATATATATACTGTATATATATAGTGAAAAGGAATAGACTCGACACACGTAAAAAGGTTTGGGGCAGCCACCCGTATAATATTCCTAGCTGCAAAGGGTTTCTTTTGTTTAGAACAGAGTAGATGAGTAGTACGGAGTCCAAGACAGAACTGCTGAAGGTTGGGAAAAATGGCGGCTTTAAGAGGTCAGACCGGAAGTAATGTAGGGTAACCGGAAGTGATATTCTTCTGACATCAGCCTGGACTTTGGAACTGGAAGTGACATTCTTCTGGGTGTCGGAACCGGAAGTGACTTTCTTCTGGGTGCCAGAACCAGAAGTGACGTTCTTCTGGGCACCGGAACCGGAGGTGATGTTCTTGACTCAAATAGGTTTTCCTGCAGCTGGTCTGTGGAGTTAACAGGAGAAGGTTTAGTGCACCCTGCCCTCCCCTGGCCTGGCGGGGAATTACTTTTACTTGGTCCACACAACTTCCCCCTACTCGCATGTGTGTGACAATATATATATATATATATATATACACACTGTGGAGGTTGTCAATGGCACCAAATTCCTGGGTGTCCACCTGGCAGAGAACCTCACCTGGTCCCACAATACCAGTTCTTAAGCCAAGAAAGCCCAGCAGCGGCTCTACTTCCTGCGTAGGCTGTGAAACGCCCATCTTCCACCAACTATTCTAATGACATTCTTCAGAGGAACCATAGAGAGCATCCTGAGCAACTGCATCACTGTTGCACGGTCAGGGATCGTAAAGCCCTACAACAGATAGTGAAGACAGCTGAAAAGATCATCGGTGTCTCTCTTCCCTCCATTATGGACATTTACACCATACGCTGCCTTCGCAAAGCCACCAACATTGTGAATGAGCCAGCACACCCTTCACACTCACTGTTTACAATCCTTCCATTGGAAAAAAGGTACCAAAGCATTTGGGCACTTACCACCAGAATGTGTAACAGTTTTTTTCAACAAGCAGTCAGATTCTTGAACACTCATGGACCGATCTGTTATCTGATATATGTGTTCTGCTCTGCAATGTTGCACATGTTTGCACATTTCACTCACATGCACCTTGTTATGTAATATGTGTCTTTATGTTATGTGTCATGGATTCTTCATTGTCCGGTGTTCTATGTAGCACCATAGTCCTGGAGGAACATTGTTTCATTTCACTGCATGCTGCACTACTGTATATGGATGAAATGACAATAAAATACTCTTGAATCTTGAATCGTGGTAGTAGTTGAAGTATTAAAATAGTTGTTCTTACTGTTAAATCATATATCACAAGTGATACTGTTGGCTGTATTAAGTAACAAAGAGTAACAACACATTGATACTCTGGATTATTATTATTAGTAGTAGTAGTATTAGTAGTAGTAATAGTAATTAGGCCTTCATTTATAAAGGAAAACAATTGTTTGGTATATCATTGCCATGAATACTACTGAATCTCAAATCTATAGGTTGCTCTCTAGATTGCAGCAGTCCTTCCAGTTCCCAGTTTTTTAAATCTCAATCTCATCAAGACATACTTGAAGTCCTCCATGGCACAACAACATATAGGCAGCTTGGCTATCATCAGCATCAACTCAGATGTGGCACAGAAGCTGTTGTGAGATAACCTCATGAATGACTTTGCCTTCAGAAAATGTAGATGTATGCTGTTGTTATATGCAACAAAGAAACTGAAGAAACACCTAAATGTTCACTTTCAAGTTTTGATTATTTTTAAAAAGTGTTTGTATTTAACATTAAAAGTTATACATAACTTTGTGATGTGCGCTTCTTTGTTTATTTATTATTTATTTACATATTTATTGTCAAAATAAAGCTGTTATAAGAAATACAAATGTAGCAGATCAGGGAGGGACGGACTGAAGCTGGTGGGGAGAGGGCCACAAGAAGATTCTGCTTAGGGCTCCAGTTTGGATGGGAGCAGCACTGACTACAGTATGTGCATCAGACAATGAAGTTGAAGTTGTGTCCATTGTTAAATAATAAATAATTCATTACATTTATATAGCACTTTTCATACTACTTAATTGTTCTACGCTAATTGTTCCCTGTAATATATGATTTTGCATATGTAACTTTAATATTTGGATTGACCTGGAGGTATTTTTGTACTTGGCGCAAATGAATATAATTGGAATATTTAAATGTATATGGTTTTTGTCAAACAATGATAGCAGAAGTTTAAATAATACATTTTAATTCAAACACAGAATCTGGTATAAATACTCTAATACTCAGCAGTCAATTTGATCCTATAAACTTTTCATATAAAATTTGCTCAAACTACTCTATCATAAACCTGGAAAGCTTTGCTGATACATCCCTTTGTAAATGGTTACACTTTTTTTTCTTTCATTATTTATTTTCCATGCTCATCCAAGTCTAAATTCAGGTTTACGGTCTGCAATGGAAGCCAGGAATGTTCTTTCAACATCGATCAATTAAATGTTCATTCTGATAAGCAAATGTCACCATATCCAGAAAACATAAAACCAATTTGCTTTTGATTTTTT
>JANRMT010049829.1:48731712-48752965 GCA_026402145.1 Polypterus bichir lapradei
CCACTTGACTACACAAATAAAATGGACAATTCCATTGGCAGATTCTCAGGTCTAACTGCCTAACTAGACATTCGAAACTGAATTAAAAGCTCAATAGTTTCTGCTGTCTTTGTGCTTCTCAGAATGTTAAATAATGAGCCTCTTTTGGGCTTTGCTGTGTGCTTTTAATCCACAGCTTATGTGTGTATCTGCACACGCACAGCCCAGAGGGAACATCACTTCTATCATCCCATATGGCAGTTTTGTTTTCTGGCGTGGATTTTATCTCATATTGCTACATATTGCCTACTTTTGCATGCAATACATTATTGTATTGCATTTTATAGATTGTTATGTAAGCACATTCATTAATCTTTTAGTTTATAACCAAATATAATTGATATGACTTATTTCTAACATTATTTTCAGTAAAATTATTTTTCAAAACAAAAAGAACCCATTCATAATGAAAATAAGTATGACTCTTACCAGTTCTTTGTTTTGGAGCAAAATATTTTTTCTCAGTTAGGATTATACATAAACAAAACATGATCTGAAAGAAAGCAAGTTTTAAAATTGTTTTTTAAAAGTTTAAAGATATCCTCAACATAGGCTTCATTGTACCTTTCTCTCAAAAAACAACAAAGCTACTTTGTATCTTATTTAGTGATAGACAATAACTCAACAAAGCACCAGAATATGAAAGGTTAAAAGATGCAACTTGTATACAACAGAAAAACATCATGTCTCTAACTTTCTTTACAACTTTTCTGAAAGGAAATTTGTAACATTTTAGTTTAGGTACTGCAAAAATGCATTTATTACTCATTTACTATTATGTAAGCAGTGGTCTGAGTCAGAGTAACTGAGACACATTTCACTTGATATTTAGTATAAGACCTTTGAATCCTTCATATTAACAGGAAATTTTACCAGCATGTCAATATGCCTTACTGCACAGAGATGAATAAGCTATCTACTGATGTTTTAGAAATGTTATGAAAACCAAAAGAAGCCTTTGTTAAGGAATTGTTACATAAGAGTAAATGTGTAATACTGTACATGCAGTTTTGCGGTACCTAAACTAAACTGTCACCTGGAACTTACATTTACTTGTTATATTTCCCAATATACTGCATATACAGTATGTTGTTCATATGCATGCACGTATATAGTGTGTGTAAATTTATATATATACTGTATATAGTATATGCAGTACATTACATAAGCAGATGTACAGTAACCTACTTTAAACTTGTATCTGAGGTGTAAAATCCTCCAAAGGGAATTCTGAGAAGGGAGCTGTGAAATGCTGAAGTGGTTATAACTGCTCACTGCTGTCAGTTTTTAAGAGTGAACTAGTCACCATCTGTGTGTTCCTGGCATCATTAATCTGGTAACACGAAGTTTCTAATGCCTAGCCTCAGTTCTGTGATTTATTGTCCTTTCTTATTGATGGATGTGATGAAGCTCTACAAAGAAAAACAAGGATGTTTGGAAATGAAAAGCCTCTGAAGTATAGCACATTGAATCTGACTTTCATTTTACCCTTCTTAAAAACAAGTTGAGGTAGCGTCTTTTATAAATGAGGTGTTAACACTTTAGGTTATCTATCCATTACAAGCAGCCATTACCAGTCTATAAACATTTAGTCATCTATGCAATTAGCCATAATAATCTATTAAGACAGTAAAACTATTCAGAATATGTTACTGTAATTTTGCTCTATTTTATATCAGGTTATAAGACTTATACTACATTTTATAACATGTATTGTACCTGGGGTTATTATCACTAATTTACTACTGGAATTTGTCTTCAAAATATATATACATGAATGTAAGGAATAGTTTTAAAGCATGTTAATAGTTATTTTCAGAAACATTATATACTAGTAAAGAGTTGAATTATTGTATTTTCATAGTTTGTCTGAAAATAAGTCTTACACTGCATCCTAGGAGTAGAAACTTGAAAGAAAGAAGTGTGGCCTGGCAGGTAGTTACTGTAAATTAAAAGCAGAGACCAATTTTAAACAGGTGCTTGCACCTTCATTGTGTAGCCATGTTAGAGATGTTATGTTGTTTTTTATTGATGTACTATAAAAAGTGCCGCAATAATCTGCCAAGTAGAAATAAAAATTTTAAATATTTATAATGTTGACATAAGCCAGAAAGGACATTCAGAATGTTGTATCATCATCTCAGAAAAGCATTAGAACTAACATAACTATAACTGGGTTACAATACAGCATCTTTGTTACAATTTAATGGTCATTCAACTATTTAAGGCACACATTGTTTATGGTAGTGGTATGAACAGTTTACATTTTACATTTACATTTACAGTAGGTTGGCTGAAATATTAAATTATTGGATTATGATATATGGTATGTCAGTCAGATTTTAGGTATAATTTGTGTAATTAGGTCTGTCTGTGATTTACCCTCCCTCATGAATATTCACTAATTCAAATGGAATGTGTAGTTGAAAGCAAAAATTCTTAACATGAAAGCTTCTGTGTAGTAATTCTTGTATCAAAAGGATACACTATTGTTCCTGAGAATTGCTGAAATCGAAAAAATATAGGATGCTATTTTTTATTTCCTTTCCAAAGAAACAATTTTTAAATGCTTTTTTGCAAACTGATGCCAAGAGAAAATGAGGGTTAAATATTACTTTGGGACTGATGGCGGCACGGTGGCGCAGTGGGTAGCGAGTAAGCGAGGCAAGGAGACCTGGGCTTGCTTTCTGGGGTTCTCCCCGTGTCTGCGTGGGTTTCCTCCGGGTGATCCAGTTTCCTCCCACAGTCCAAAGACATGCAGGTTAGGTGCACTGGTGATCCTAAATTGTCCCTAGTGTGTGCTTGGTGTGTGGGTGTGTGTGTGTGTGTGTGCCATGCGGTGGGTTGGCGCCCTGCCCAGGGATTTGTTCCTGCCTTGTGCCCTGTGCTGGCTGGGATTGGCTTCAGCAGACCCACATGACCCTGTAGTTAGAATATAGCGGGTTGGAAGATGACTGACTGACTGAATTACTTGGTTTAAATAAGGCTCGCACAATGAAAGAAATACACCAGTGAAAAAGAACAAATGAGACAACAGAAAAGGTATAATGGAAAATTTTTTAAAATGTTGAGGAAATTAGAAAGCTTTGCCAATCACAGTGACCCAGTAAGAAGCCTGCACATGAACAAGAAGCTGCTCACCAAGGCAAGCTCATCAAAAGTGGTTTTGTTTTCACCCATCAGGGGTATTTTAATAGTTTTTTAAAAGTAATAGAGTTCTTTGCAAACTTTGTAATATCTCCTTTTACTGCATAGACATTTTTTAGAATTCAGTGCTATAAATAAATAAGTTATCTACAGTGTATATTCATATAATGCAAAGTTGACTGACTGATTGTTTAACTCACTCAATTATCAACAAAAATGCTAAAAAAAATGACCTGACTTGTATTTTTTTATTTGTCCATAATAATACTATACTGGGTGTACTATGCCGTACAGCACTGACAGAAGCCAGAAGAGAATTATTAGCAGCTACTCTGTGGCCCATTTGGGGCATGCCGGTATATTCAGATGGTCTTCAGCAGATGATCGGTGAATACAAACATTTAGCAAAAGGGAGGACTGACTAGTAAAGGAAGGGAAAAACGATTGGATAAAGAGGGCCTTGACATGTGCTGTATAGACGGAGCTGTGAAGTGGAAAGATGGAGAAAAATTCTGTTGTTTCCATACACAATGCCTGTTTCAAGCTGTATATTGATTTTGATTAATTAAAATGGAATCCTTTTTGAATGATAAAATGCAAATTCCACACCATTCAATATGTGTAAAGGCAGATGGAAATTAATTATTTTATTGTCTATCATTGTATGAATATGGTATGGATGTATTAGGTTTAAAAATCTTGCATCAAGATTTCCAATTTATAGTGAGACAGTGGGTGTAATACAACTTTTTTATATAGCACAAATGGTAACAGTTACAATGATGCTGTAATGCACATGAATGATATGCAAAATCCCTCAACCTATGCTACCACTTGCAAAGTGTTAGTTGCTTCAGAAATGTTTACGACTGTTTTTGAAGTTTACAGAAATTGGGTATTATTTGCCAAATTTGGGATAAACGGTCTTCTCAGTTAAAAAACTAAAAGTTAAAAGAGCATAATGCGGAGGTCATTTTGATGTTTATGAACCCATGACTACTATTGATTCTGCTGAAACTCAAAGTTGGTTACACCAAACATCACAATCAAGTGCATTTTCCTAGTTATCCTTTGTGACCAAATTATCTCAAAATTATACTAATAAAACAGGAACATGTAAATGCTGTACTAGATACCGTAGATCCCGGAATACAAGCCGAGAATTTCATCCTAGATTTTTGGCTTGGAGTTTGGGGTTCGGTTTATACAACGAGTATCATTTCAGATTCCAGATTTCCAGCGCAATG
This sequence comes from Polypterus bichir lapradei, assembly GCA_026402145.1. Taxonomy (NCBI): domain Eukaryota; kingdom Metazoa; phylum Chordata; class Cladistia; order Polypteriformes; family Polypteridae; genus Polypterus; species Polypterus bichir. Next base: position 48,736,146 of record JANRMT010049829.1, read on the forward strand.
CCGGTTTTGCCGATGAGTACGGAAGTAAATAATGACGAAACCACAGAGCCATCTTTCAGATGAAGAAGTAACTTTGCATGCCGGTACTTTAAATTAAATAAAGAATTTATTCAAAAAAGTGTTTTAGTTGTTGATTCTATTAATAAAATTTATAATAAATTATCGGGAAGTTTAAAATAAAATTTATTTTGATTCACGATCCACATCTTGAGCGTTACAAAACGGATGCGGTCACGTGTATCCGCTTGCGCAATTGTAAACAAACAACCGAGAGCGTTAGTAGCGTCAGTCGGAGCCCAGATACATGTGTTTGTGGATGTAATTTCGAAACGAAGATGGACATTGTGTGGAAATATCTCCTCCTCCTCCTCCCTTCCTGCAGCCCAAAGATGTCAAATTAAATGGTGAGTACAGTATGAAATTGTTTCTAGAATAGAATGCCTTTTACTGTCTATACGCATCTACAATGAGATTAAAAGCAGCTCCTTCAGTGCAGAAAAAAGTTCTGTATAGGGCTTGTATGGTTGTTTTTTAGCCTTAGCATAACGTCGTATCTGCAGCCCTGCTTCTGCTTTCTTTCCCTCCTCCGTCTGTGTCGTCTCCTAGACCCGACAACAAACCACGGAGAGCCCGCTGGTCTCGCTATGTTGTCTGGGATGTTGTGCGTGTGATGAAAAACACTCAAAACAGATGTCTGGCTCTAGACACCAATGTCTATAAGGTTCTGAATGGTGTAGCGGATGTTCGCCGAACCGATCGTGCACAAACAAGGACAAAAAAAAAAGTACAAAAACAACAAAAAAGTGCACTGAAAAGGAGAGCCCTGAGCCGCTGCGCGCTGCCATGCTCCTAGCCTAATCGAAGTAGGCTAGGCACTTTTTATAACTTTTTGGTTAGTACATTAGAAAAAATATTGGTGTTTTTTATTATGAAAAGGTTAAGTAAGTGTTGTAGTGGGAGGTTTGGAACGCATTATGGGTTAGCCTTTGCGAACGAATTAAGTTCGTAAGTCAAGGGTCCACTGTATTGCGTATTTAAGTTAATCAAATTTATAACAAGTCTCCGGAAATCCACCCGCCGATGTACCGTATTTGCGTATATAGTTTCAACACAAAGGTTCCAATTTACCAAACATCTCCGCAATCACTTCCTAGTTTCCATCAAAAATGCCGGCAGTCTCAAATTCTCGCCGATAAACATTATAAATATACCCGAAGAGACACTTTTAAGGAAATTTAGAAAATTTTGCTTGGAGAAGGGGGTCGGCTTAAATACCGGTCATCGGCAAATACATGTAATTTAGTTGGTAGAGAAGGGGATCGGCTAATATACCGGGTCGGCATGTATTCCGGGATATACAGTATACAGAAAATATCAGATGAAATCAATTAAAAAAATCTGTAGCTAAACATGCACAAAAAATCCCAACGTAAACAGATTTGCTGTTGTTAAATACACGCACAAACATCCAGAAAATCACAGGGCTGCTGTTACTAAATATACCTCAAAACATATTAACATGACCAGAGAAACTGATGTTTAACATATACAGTATGTGCCTTGGCTCAAAAATTGTAATGACATATTTAATTATAATTCACGCATTTATGTTGAATCTAATAAAGAAATTCTTAACTTCTATAGGGTCTATGAACGTTTTATGTTGTCACACACGTGCAAGTAGGAGGCAGCTAAAGGGCCTGAGTAAATGTAATGAAACATCTGACGAGGGGGCGGTGGAGTGTGCTGACTGTCTTTCTCATTTCCCTACAGACCTTTCCCGGGAAATCCTGCAAGGTTCCAGCGCCTCAGAAGACGTCACTTCCGAAGCCGGCCCCTTTGCTGATGTCACTTCCGAAGCCGGCCCCCTTGCTGACGTCACTTCCGAAGCTGGCCCCTTTGCTGACATCACTTCTGGTTCTGGCCATTTTGATAACATCAGTTCCTCTCCAGGCCTTTAAAGCCTCCATCTTGGGCTACTATAGCCAGTTCTAGTTTGGACTCTGAGAGATGCACATGCAACAAACCCTTTTGCAGCTGAGAAAAACAAAATATGGGTGGCTGCCCCAAACCTTTATGATGTCTTTGGCGTATTATTATCACAATGTCTATATTATTGTGCTTTGAAATGGACTGATGAACCATCTGGAATGCGTTGCAAAAGTGGAAAAATCAAATCTAAAATGTTTGAGCTTGACATAATATTTTGCAAAGTGACAGTAACATTTCAAAAAGTCTTAATTATTTTCAGTAACAATTATTATTAACTGAATGATTATTAATAGATTGTAAATATTTTATTAGCTGCTAGTGTTACAAGTGGTTTTCCCAGTTAATCATTTTTAATATACTTTATTTTTTTAAATAGCATCTTTTTCTCAACATACTGTCTGTGAGAAAAAGTATAATAAACAAATACTTGCTCAGTGCATATGTAATAAAATAACATTTTTTATAGTTACCAGGTAGGGGTGGCATATTGGCATAGTGGTTAGTATGGCGCCTTCATGGACTGAACATCCTGAGTTTGGATCCTGCACCCCAGGCATTGCCTTTGTGTCTATGTAAGTATATACAGCATTCATGAATTGATGTAGTACTTTGCAACCCACATACTCTGAGAATTAAACTAAAAGAGAGAAAAAGGCAACTACAGTTTGAAAACAAAACAAATGGCAGCAGAACAGTGGAGAACAAGGCTTTTAGTGTCAATTTTCGGTTTCTACATATTTTTATTTATTTCTTTTTAGATACAACAGGCATGATCAGGTGAGCCATTTTTTGATGGTTATTTTGTCCTATAAAAGCAGGCCTAACAGCATGGTAAAAATGTCAGCATGCTTGGAATTGCCATGCTCTGTATTTTTACCATTCATTTGAAGCACTTAGCTCCACCTGAGCCTGTGCAATTTGAATGTCTTTCCTTCTTGTTTTTATGCATTTAGATGTTTCTCTTTTTTGTGTTTTAGTCTGTTACATTTAGGCCTATTTTGCTTTTTTCTAATGCTTTTGCATGAGCTAAGGTATAGTTAACTTAAGTCACATAGTCATACTGAACATGTGGGATAAAGTCAGTGAAGCAAGCTATTGCACATATAAAACTTCAGCTTTTGTATTTTTCAATAACATTTCCTCACGCTACTGTCATGGCTTGTTAAGAGATTTGAAAAACTATATGCAATTTCTTTGGTTCAGTCTCCCAGAAATTGTTATAATACAGGTGATTCAGTGGCACACTTTCCTGCCTCCTGATATGGTAGTTCACAATTTATGTTCTGACAGGTTTGGGGGAGACAAGAATCTTTTTGTGGCTTAGTTGTTTCAAAATCAAGCTACTGTGGACCCAGTGCTCTGAACTGAGTAGGAACATGCACAGAAATATAGTGTGTGTTTATTAGTCTTGATTTACTGTTTGCTTCTGTCAATTCAGCTGTATATCTACCAGAAGGATTTATTGTCAAATGAGTAGATTACTGTAGGTAACTATTCTATATTCTGCTTTTTTGAGAAAAGACAACATCATTATCAACAGTGGAAAAGAAACCAGAGTCATATTCTGTCACAATCAGTAGAAGACTATTTTTCTGTTATAAGATCTGTTAAGGCAGGAACACAGGCAGGAGCACAAATAAGAGGTATGCATCATATAGGGACCTCCACATCAAGAATATCTGTATGTATAGTATTTGAACACATGTTGATAATGACATGGTAATAGGAGTTGTTCTGTTAGCCTGCTAGATTGGTATCAAATATGAAATTGGACTAATCTGCACATGAGTATAATTAATTTGAAAAAAAAAAAATAATAATAATAAAAGAAAGCTAAGACAAAAAAACAGAATTTGCCAAAATAAGGATGATCATCAGAGTGGCAATGTTAGCAAGATGGATGGCGAGTGAGGGTGTCAACAGAATGCGGTTGTATGTTTTAACTAACAGGGTTCCCTGGCAACACACCAATAACATTCCAACCAAAGTCAGCATGGAACCAACCACTGACGAAATAGATCCCAGCATAGCCAAACAAGATTACACCACTGGACATGCCTGATTTGGAGGAAAGTGGGACACTGTGATGACTGTTTCGCTTGATTCCTCAGCTGGTCCTCTACCAAATAATTTAAATTATTTCATTTCGAAGAACCATTTCCCAGCTGTATACTGTTATCACATGCTTGCAAATGGGGAACAGGTTGAGCACAATTGATGCCTTTATTCTCAGAAAATAAACAACAATTGCAAAGTTAACAGAGGTAATAGCATACTCAGTGGTCACTTAACAAAAGACCACAACATGTTGCAAAATCTATGTGTAATTCTTTAACAGCACGATACAGAGAATAAAAATATAGAGTCATACCTTTCATGAAAAAGAGGATAGTTGGCTATTTCTGCAGAACTGTGTCGACAACCACCTGCAAAAATACAATAAATGCTGTAAAGGAATGATGGAGAACTGTTCTTACCATATTACTGGATTGTATTCTCTTGCTTAGAGAATGGAATTTATCCTTGAGAGGTAAGAACTCTAAACTGGGAAATAAACAAAAACTTTCTTGGGTTGTTGGAGCTCTTAGCTTGATATGACAGTGTCATGGCTGAACATCTTTGGACAGTTGCTAAAGGGTGCCACATTGTACTTGACTTGTTCTATATGGAATAAATTATTACAGTTCATTTTGAATTAGATTGTGTGTAAAGTTACCAGCCAAATCTAACCAGACAAGCAGTACGCTGATGAAGTAGACATCATACCTGATATCTCGGGGCAAGAGGAAGCATCTGTAATAATATGTAGACACTGAAAATAGCAATGATTGAGAAGTCCATTGTTGACATAATTATTGACTTATTCAGAGGGTGGTTTTGAAAAATCTGTATCATAGTTGCAGAGGTTGGCAAAAGAACTTGGTGCACGTGTAGAATTTGTGGACAAAATTACAAAATAAATAAGGCTCCCTTTGAAAGCAGTACCCCCCAACTCTTCTTCAAACTAGAGGATTTCTGTGAAATAGAAGACACAATAATCAGTTAAATTACAACTGATTTCAAAATATAAGACATCACTGTTTACCTTTATCCTTGAAACAAACAGGCTCAGAATAATCAGTTTTCAGGAATTATTGTTATGAAGTTAAGAAAACAGTGAATATGTGTTGTAAATATAGAATTGGTTACAATGTAGTTTTTCATTGTTGTCTTTGTAAATAATTTTAAAGAATGTACTTGTTTTTCCAAATTTACCATTCTTCATCTTTGTAATAGGCCCTATGGTGATTCATATGTTTATAAATAAATGGTTTTGTGTGTATTACTGGAGCGCAGTAATTTCAAATATAGACACATGTAACATGTCTGTGTTATACATTTGTGTAATTCCTATGAATCTTTTGCTTTATAAAATGCATGCAGAATTAGGGCCAAAAAAAACAAATCTTGCATACCCACCTTACTTGGTCACCAGTCTATCAGCTTGGATAAAGAAGTAGTTATGATTTTAAATTAGGAATCCTAAAACAGATAAATATTAATACTCTTTGTGCAATGTGTAACAGAATGTCTCTGTTTTGTCACTGCTCTTAATCATTCTTGTCTCTGCAACTAGCTAACCAAAAGAAATCAGCAGCTGCCTTGGTTCTGCTTTACTGTCGGTTTAAGCATTCAGTAAGTGCTCTTGTATCTGTTCTACTTTATGTGTAGAGCCCAGCAATTAGTTTTGACCCTATATAATCTCCTAATGAAAAATAAAACCGTTTTCTTTATTTGGTTTAATAAAATTAACATCTGCACTTGGATCTCCTGGTTCTGACTCTGGCTTTCCTCCAAATTAAAAGTTGCACATTTTTACTTTTTGTTTTTTGAAATGAATTCCTGATAACAACTTCTGCTTGCTTGTGACCATAACTTTCATCAGCACTTTTTGTGCAACACTAAATGTGAAGCGGACTTTGAACTACTGAGGATTGCCCTCATGGAAAATCCTGTCTTTGTGTTTCCAGATGCTATAGTAGTAGATGCTTGTTTTGAACTGAATTTCGTGCAATTTATATGTACAAATTTACTTTTCATTTGTCATTGTGAGCCGTTTGATCTGCATTGTATAAGGAAATATTGGCAAATACTGGCGAGTAATTTTTATGAAATGGGATGACCCTGCTAGCTGTCCATTCAAAGTATTGTTTATGAGAGGACAGACAGGATGTATACCAAACCCCTGCCATGTGAGGCAAATAGTGCTAAACATTTTGGAGGTTCTGTAAAAGTGAGAGCAAGCTTTGTAGTATTCCAGAACCTTAATGTGTCATTCTTTAGTATTTTCACATTTGCTTATTTGGTATGTAGTGTTTCTGAAGGAGGATCATGCATTTTGAATGCTATCTGTGATCTGTCAAAACAACAGTATACCTCAAAGCCTGATAACTTTCCTTTGCACTGTCTTTGTTATCCATAACAGAAAGCATGTTCTAGCAGTCTGTCTGTATCAAAAACTTACAATCTTAGCACCTAGTAATTGTCTTGTATTTCCATAACAGTGTGTGCGATAATTTCCATATTAACAGTTGACATGGATTACTTTATATCATCCCTTAACTAACTCATATTTTGTGTGTAGCTATTAAGGTAATTAGTCTGTGTTCTACTGCTGACAAGTTTTGATAAGACAGCACCATTTATGCCAAACCTTTATTTTTAGGCGTACTTCAAACAGCAGTGAGACCAAACTGAAAACAATATTTTAGATGGGACATTACAAGTATGCTATGTAACTTAAGCATACATTCTGTTGATTTGTACTCAAGACAGCATGCTGTGCAATCCAGGACTGTACAGTATTAGCCTTCTTAATCATTCAGGACACTGTCTGGTTGTGAACAATATCAAATTAATGTGTAATTCCTGCATCCCTTTCATAAGGTGTAATTTAAAGGAAAATTTCAGCACTTTTCAAGTCAAAGTTATTTCATCACAATCATGGTATATATTAACTTACCACATACAATTGTGTTCTAAAGTTAAAAGGTCTACTTTCTCTGTCTTCTGTAACAATCATAGAACCAGAGAGTGACAATGTGTTGCATGGTGATTACCATATGCAAGTAATGCCTTTGGTTACTGTAAGAATTCTAAATTCTTCATATTCAATTACTGTAGAATATTTGCTGTTTCACTTTTCCTAAGTTTATTTGTTTTTTACTATTCTTATTACACTTCAGCATCTTTTGACAGGTCTTTTGTTTCTAATATACTTTTTTAAAAAAAGCTGTAAGACCAGCATACCCAGATTTGGATGTCCTAAAATTAATAGAAGCTAATGCCAAAAACTAGAACATTATCAAAAGAAGAAAAAAAGAAATACAAATAAGTAAAACAATTAAAATATCACAGATGGGTAGTAGCAATTAATAGAAGAAATTATATATGAGGGACGTTCAAAAAGTTTCCACACTTTTATATTTTCATTGGAAACGGTGAAGGTGGAAGGAGAAGTAATTGGTTGTGGCTGAGAGTATCATGTGACCAGTTCTATCTGGCAAGCCAGCTGCCCTTGTAGTTTAGTGTAAGAGTTGTCACCCTGTGGTGAAGATGGCTGCGAAACTTCAAAATTGCACCAAAGAGGAACAGCGTTCTGTCATGTGCTTTTTCAAATTCATCTCTGCATGCGTGCTCAGTATTGAGATAAAGTTCTTTCATGTAGAATCTATGAATGGATTGAAATGTTCAAAAATGGCCGTACTAGTGTGACGGATGCAGAGCACTCTGGATGTCCAGCCACAGCCATGAATATGAGGAAAGAGCCTGGAACTGATTTGCGAAAACCAAAGAATAACAGTTGAAGAGGTTACAGGAGAGCTGAATGTGAGTGTTGGATCTACCTATGCTCTGATTCATGACAGCCTTAAGATCAGTAAAGTGTGTGTCAGGTGGATGCCTAAGCAACTGACAGAGGAGCATAAGCGCAAGCACTTAGATGTTTGTTCCCAAGACTTAAAAAAAAAGTGTGGAAACTTTTTGACATCCCTCGTAATATATTAATATAGGAAATAATAGAAACCAAAACGTAAAACATCAGATATTTCAAATTACCCAAAAACTAACATAATGGGATAAGAGATATAAACAAAAGGAAAACGGAAAAGCTAAACCTAAATCACCTAAACTCTCAAAACCCAGAGGTCCAAATAATTCAATAATATACAGTCACAGAAATTAAACAATTAAATTCACACCTATGAACGGAAGTCAACTACTGTATTTCATCCAGAGGGAAGAGGAAATGTGGACGCCAATAAATATCACAAATACCAAAACAAGAAAAATATTGGTTTGAAATAAATAGTATAAGGGCTAAAGATAACGAGCAACCCCTTCTGCAACGAAAATCAAAGGCAAAAACAGAATATCAACAAATATTGCACAAAACTATATTGAAAGGAAAGACAGTCATAAAACAAATTATTACAAAAATACTGCAAATAAAAAACAAAGAATTCAAATAAAGAAATATAAGGAAAAAGGTAAAGGGAGATGAGAGAGATAAAACTGAGTAAAGTCAAATAAGGAGGTGGAGAGTACAATCACTTGTATAAAACAAGACGTAAGGAGGAACCCAAAGTCTCAATGTCAATCTCAGTGTTCAATACACTTAGCGACCGAAACTCAAAATCAGTTTTCCAAAACACAATATTTGTATCACAAGCAGAACAGTCATTGACAGATAAATTGGCACCTAACAGATGTTTATCTATTGTATGTAGTTATTTATTACTCACCAACACAGACTGTACTACTGAGTGTTTTATAAGCAGACTAATTTTATGCTAATTGCGTGTGTTGAAGCTCTTGATTTTTAAGAGTTGAATGATCAGGTTTTAAATTAATGACCACAAAGTTTCAAAATCTCCTTCACAACACATGAAAATATTAAAAAAATAAAAGGTATCCAACCATAACCATATCAAATCCATGAAAACAAAGGGGAATACCAATAACAAAATCAGAAGCTGAAGAACGAAAAGGCACAAAATAAGGCTGGTCAAAAGAGTAACAAAAACCACAGAAATTGTGTATATATAGGTCTTTTAGTGTCACACCTGAAGGTTGTAATTACAGATTAGTGAGAAAAGGGACTGGGTGAGAATTACCAACAGTACAATAAATGCAAGCATATAAAAGACAAGAGAGCCATGGAGAAAAATACAAAAACATTGCAGAAAACAATCAGATGTGGTCCTGAATATTTACACATTTTAATGGAAAAAAATCATCAGAATTGCAAAATATGCAATATATAACAAACTCAAAAGATATGAGTAAAATGATAAAAGTAATGTTCAGAAATGTATTCTTTTTATAGTTCATGAATGTTTTGACTGCAATAAATTGTAAACATCAACATGGAATACTATAGTTCTATATCTTACTTTATTTTGTTACAGAGGAGTTATAGACATAGTATATTAAATAACTACCTATTCTTTTCATCAAACTAAGAACTTCACCAGTGAAACAGAAATTAACAGAGTATCAAAACTTCTGCAGTGAAAGGTGACATGTTAGAAAAACAGATGGTACCCCACAAGAGCACACAGGTCTCCGTCTAAGTACAGAAAAAGAAATACAAGACCAAGATCACTTCTAAAATTTTCCCCAGAGTTTTATTTTCTGCTCAAAGTGAACTCTACATAATATTTTTGACAGCTATTTTAACATGAACACACAGGCTGATGAATTTTCAAGACCTTCATATTACAAGTATCATAGACATTGAGGAGCAATTGCTGTTAATGTAATGAATTGCCATTTTGTAAAACCACCATAAAATTTACAGAAATATATAGCATATACGTATTTATGCTGTATTTATGCAGTTATGTTGTTTATAAAAATTAAGTTACATAAATCACTTTAAATCATAGAATTTTTAAGAAACAGGCTTTGGTAACACTTCATCAATAAAATGTTTAAAATGTATTCAGCAAAACAGCTCTTTTCCAATGAATTAAAACATAGAAAAAAAACTTGTCAATGTGAAAGGAGGGTTTATATAATGTGTGTTATGTGGTGTTTTATGGTCATCGTCAAGACCCTATACTTATATTATTAAATTGTGACACGGTCATCTTGTTGTCTTGTCACTTCCTCATTTATTTTAAAATTAGTATCCTCTATTGTTACACAGTAAACTGTTAAATAATGAATGCATTATCAGTGTATAAGAATTAACCTGGTAACCACTTTGTCATAGTTTTTTACTATTTAGGGCAACCTCCAAAAGACATTCAAGGCAGATTGGCTTTGTGTAAATGACTTGTATAAACACAATATTTATCTATTATGAAGTATTGTTTGCTTTCAAAGCTATAAACAGTGGGTGGTATGAGAACCATTTTGTAAGTGTGCAATGGCTGAAAAATAAATCTGTTAATGAAAGAAAAAAAAAATATACAGTATGTGTGTGTAATATTCAACAGATTCTCTATTGTTTCAATTTAAATTGACCTTGAATGTTTTTTAATAATTTAACAAAAACTGTAGCATTGCAAATGTTTCCTTTGTAGGATATTAGGAATGCACAAATGGCCACATTGCTGATGTCTTTCCTTATACACTTAATGAAAAGCCATAATATACCATTGAAGAAATGGAGTGCTGGCAGTTTTTTGAATTGTACTCAAATAAATTTGTTTTACAGTGATTTTCAGTACACACAAGTCTAGAGGCATACTTCTAAAGGGCTATGTAAACATGGGTGTGAAGTTTAGCACTATATTCACAAATTATGATCTTTAGAATAAGCTTCAGAAAATTAAGACATTTAAAATTTAAATGCAATTAATTCTTTGCTATAAATATTCATGCTACAAAAATCAGTTGTGAATTCCACTGCTTAATATCATGTTGGCACTTCTTGTGGAAATATTACTGTAATGGGGGAAAGTAAAAGAGAACATCAAAACCAAAATAGCAGCTTGTCTGTTTAATCTTCCGCTAAACATTTGACAAATTGTGACGTTTGTTTTCAGGAACAATGCATCTCATAACTAAACACAAATTAGATAAAATAATTTCACCTTCTCTAATGATTTTATACAGGAGATATAGTGCATATTAGTTAAAGACATGGACCGAATTGAAAAGCCCATGTGTATAAATGAGACACTTCGGAATTAGCCTGAATTTTTTTAATGAAGTTGTTATCCACCCTAAATAGATGGGGTATTTTATTTACAAAACCACCCGGTTGACAATTTAGAGAACCCTCCAGGCTTCACCTAATAAAACGGACAATTTACCCAGGAAAAATCTCTCTTAATATCTGCTTGAGAATAGTGGAGTAAATACAAATTAAGCAGTATTTTAAGTGTTTTATTTTTAATTCTTTGCATGATATTGAGAATGCTTGTATACATTGCAAAAACAAAATTGCAAATGAACGTCATTACTTTCCACAAAGCCACAGTGGTCTGATTACATGGTTTTCCCAGGCCCACAATACCAGCTCATGTGATGTGTGCCCTTTGCCAAATGTTGTTGGCTTAAGGAATATCAGACCATCCAGTCAAAATAGCTGTGTGGAAGTGTGTTCCTATACTTGCTCTATCTTCAGCTTGCAACTTGTTTTTCTGTTCTGTTCTGTTCATTGAAACATTAAATCTGAAAACATGCTTATAGGAAAATTCAGAGGTTGCTCACCTAGAGGTTGTCTAGCACTGTAGCATATTTTATTCTCTCTATTAAAAATAGTGTAAGCAGACACACACATATGGCCATAGAAAATAACTGCAAGCCTATAATAGGAATGGTAAAAATTGACAAAGCAAGACCAGCGTTATGGCTTGTGTGTTTGTGATTAAGACTGTAGAATTCTATAAATTTCCTTTACAGAACGTTCTGAGCTGGTTTTCTTGTACCAAATGTTCTTCTAGGATCATCAGTATTTTACTGATACAGTATTCTACAGCTGTTTTTATGGATGTGTTCTCTTTATCAGTAGGTCTATCTATTCAGTGTACTTTTACAATCTTGAGTGGGAGTCGTTCACAGCTAAACTGGCCTTGAACTGAACTGAACATTAGCTGAAGTTAGTTCCTTTTTGTGATGGTATACCATTTTTTTATCAAAGTATGACACAACAGTCCTTTTTAAAATGAAACAGCATAGTATGTAGCATAAAACCTGCACCTCTTTTGGTTGTTTATTGAATAAACAGTTAGCTGGTTGCATCAATACTTAAATACAATTTACTTTGTGCAGAGGAGGGTGCCACTGTTAGTGATGGTGTTGTTGTCTGTGGTCTTTTCCTCTTTTTCACCTTCTCTAGGTGTTATGGTTTTCTTGGCCATCCCAAACACATGCAAGATTGGTTAATTGGCTATTCTGTGCTGACCCCTAAGGTTTTTGTTTCCAGATACTATTGATAAAGATCATCCAAATTCTGAAATGAACCACAACGTAGATAAATTACATTGAATTAAGCAAAATAATATGAAAGTCAGATTAGCAACAACACTGAGATACTAGGTATGTCATCAACTGCCATGACAAAATGTAAGAAGAGGAAGAATATAGAAGTTACATAACAACTAGCAAACAACTAGCATTACAGCTAAAAAAGTAGAGCATGAAATACAGCAACAGCTCTAACAGTGGTTTTACCAAATGTATATTATGCTAAGGTAATGAGTCTTCCATTTTGATTTCAATACAAAGATTTCCTGGGTGTCCTTTAATACTGGAAGAGGGTCATCTCAGATCTATATGAGGCATCCTGAAAGCTGATTTGATTAGAAAATCATAGGTAAAGTAATAAACACAAACTTTGATTTCACCTACTTCAGAAGGAAGATGAAAAAAATTAAGTGTTAGGATTTAAATGATAATTTTTGGTAGTAAAAAGGGATGGAAAGCATTCAGTACAAGTAGGCCAGCATGATCATCTCAAAGAATTTACTGTCTGACATTGGCAGATTCACAAATTGTTTCTAAAATATATATATTTATATTTTTTTATAAAACCAACAGTTTATTGCTACATATGCTTAAAAAGTGAAACTGACTGTTATGTCAAATTTCTCAAGCACCATTATAGGTTATTTCCAGGCAAATGTTATGTGCATAAATCTTTGTAAAAATTAAAATATTACTTAAACTCTTTTATCAGTGTTTCAGACATTATTTAAAAGTTATGTGGCATTAGGTTTTCATGCTTTCATTACTACTGTCTGAAGCTACTACAGTACCTCTGGCATTTTCCATATTATTTAATTATATATTTACGTACTTCTTTATGCATAATACTACATGGTATTTGGGAAATACTTTTTTGTCAGGTTGGCACCCTGGTGCAGTGGTAGCACTGCTGCCTTATAGTAAGGAGTTCAGGGTCTGTTTCCTGGGTCCTCACTGCATGGAGCTTGCATGTTCTTCCTGTGTCTGTTTGGGTTTCCTCCCACAGGTTAAACACTTACAGGTTAGGTGATTTGGTGATCCTAAATTGACACTAATGTTGGTGAGGTGTGTGTGTGTGTGTGTGTTAGCCCTGTGATGGTCTGGTGTCCTGTCCAGGGTTTATTGTTACACCCTAAGCTGGCTGGGATTAATCCAGCAGATACCCGCCACCCTATTCAGGTCAAAGTGTTTTAGAAAATGACTGACGTTTTTGTCAATATCTTTTTTAACTTTAAAAAAAAAAGTTACCATAAATATTTTATCATATGTTAAAAGTTTGCATAATCTAATGTTGTAATGTGGCGCTTGCTAAATTATGACTGTAAAGGCCTTCTGCTAATTTTGCTTTGACCAGGTAAATTAGCATTGTATTCTAAGTACAGCAGCTTTTTTTTAACTTTTAAACCCATTTAAGGACTTCTGTGCTCTTCTAAATAGGAGGGTAGTGAGTTTAAAATAAGATATGCATAAGAAACACCTTATGAGAGTTCAAAGAGCCTTAGTCAACTTTTAGCAACCCATAGCTATGAAAAGGGCTAACTTGTTTAAGAAAATTGATGAATTTATGGAAGAACTGATCACAAATAAGAAAATGAAATAAAATATGAAGTTCACATAGTAATTCAAAAAGTAACCCTCAGCTGTTGAATATTTGCTTTTTACAAATATCTCAGAGCATCCTAAAACCTCCATCTACCAACAATCTGGTTTATTCTGGGCATTCATTAAAATTTTGACCATGTGTTAATTTTACAAGAATTCTGCATTACTTTGATCACTTCCAGCAGTGATTTGTGTTGCTGTGTCACATCTCTAGAGTCCTGAATAAATTTCAGACCTATAAATTGTCTGTGTGGCTATTGCATATTGCATATAGTTTCTCTGTCATGATCGAGATGGGGTAATAGAAATGAAACAGAAAACCTTTTTTATCTCTATATGTTTTCTGGATTTAGAACACAAGCACTCAACAGAATAGTTGCCAATAATCAAAGCAAGAGACATTGTGTTAGAGTCACACACAAGTAATCTCTAATTAAACATGGATAGACTAGAAGATTGATGTCAGAAAGGGCATGGGCGAAGACCAGGGGTCTCATTTATAAAACTTGGCGTGGGTTCAAGCAAGAAAATATGCATATGCCAGAAAACATGAAAATGTGTACACAAAAAAAATCAGGTTTATTGAATCAGGATTTTTGCACATTTCTATCCTGTTTTCCCTTTATAAATCACAATCATCTTGTAAATGCACACAAGTGATAACGCTTTGAACTTCACCTTGTTGCCACCTTGAAACAATCATATATGGACCATGCAATTCAGTCTCATACACATACAATGAACAGAGTTACCTGTAAGGTTAGACAATAGCAACAACTGAGAAAAGAAGAAAAAAGCATAACTTTGGAGACTGCAAAATCGATGTCCCCATCTTTGAAACAGAGGTGCACAGAGGACTTTTATTTGTTATTTTATGTGCAGGTGTCACCAACAAATAAAAATATGGGGAATGCCAACAGGTTACTTCTGCCATGAATGTGGTGACCTCTATCAGTGGCACCTTGATGTAAATAAAAAATATCAAAGTGAATGCAAAGAAACATATTGCCCGTCATCAGCAAAGTATGAGTGGAATGGGAGAAGGAAAAAGCACATCCATGCTGTCCGATTTTTTGCCTGTGAATGGCATCCTTAATCGGAGATTCTACCCTATGTAGCATTCCACCAAAGCAGTCTGGGGATAGAGATATGACAGCTGCAGAAAAAACAGAGAAAAACAAAACATGAAATGTATGCCTTTGAATAGCCATGTTAGTGCATTATCTTTTTAAAAACGTAAAATCTTTATTATGGCATAGGCAGTTACAGCAACTGATGGAGTCAATCAGGAAGACTACAGTGAGGCCGAACCCAGTGGAGTCTTGTCTGCCATATCAAGGCCATCTCACAGTGTCATTGGTGCAGTCAGTAGTGTCCATGTTCTTATAGAAGTGGTGCCTCAGATACAAAAAGAAATAATTGAAGTCGTCCAAAAAGTGGGCCAGGAACTCAGGGGGGTGCTTACTGAAGTATAAGATGCATTTAAAGAACTTGCTAAAAATATACCTTTGCAGCTATTTGTTTATTTCACAAAAGATGCATCACATTTTCATGCTGCCTTAACAGCATTACGGGTAGCTGCTTCAGTAGGTAGCAAGGTGTGGGGCCATCTGGTTCCATATCAATGTGATTGGAGTGTGGAAGATTATTATGCTGTGCCATGTTATGTAGTACAGTGCATGCAGACCTTTGCTGGCTGGTAAAGCAGCTGACACTGCCAGACACCGCTACCTGCATTTGAAGAGACCTATGGTGTGCTCCGCAAATGACCTCAAGAGAATGCACAGTATTATGGCGCCTCTCTTTTGTGCTCTGGGGTTGTGGAAAGGTTTAAAATCCAGCATCTAGGTGGGTAGCCGCTATCATCTGGGACATGTAATGACATGATTGTTTTTCAAATGAATAGTTTTAAATCCTAATAAAACACAAAATTGAGAGTTCAGAAAGTTACTTTACTAACAAGCCAGCCATCACATATAGTATCATCAGCAAGTTCTCTTCCATCTTCTATCCATCTATCAGATAGATATACATATATATAGTGATATTGGCGCTTGGTTGGTGCCACCCCGACACAGACTGACAACGGAGGCACGTGTAAAATAAACAAAAAGACTTTTAATTTCTTCACCTGTGGGGTACGTCTTCCCTGTGAATCCCACAGGTACAACACAGTCCCAAAACAGAAACAAAGAAAAATCATCCCAAACCACACTCTTCTTTCCTCCACTCCTCCCAGGGCAGCTTCGTCCTCCTCCTCCCGACTCTGGCACCCTGAGTAGTGGCTGCAGGCTCCTCTTATAGCCCACCCGGATGTGCTGCAGGTGCTCGTTGACCTACTTCTGACTGCATTTCTGGGTGTGGCTGCGCTCCCGCCCAGATGGGCTCGTTAAGCCATGTAGCTCTAGGCAGCTTCCCCTGGCAGAGGCCACAGAGCCCAACCAAGATGAGCTCCGGTGTTCCACGAAAGTGGCCCCGACGCAACCCAGGGGGGCTGCCAACAAAGGCTCCGAGGGATGTAGTGTGGCTCCCATGGCTGCTCCCCCGGATCTAGTGACAAAGGGGCGTCCCAGCCGGACATGGGTCCCGACCATCCGTCACAGTGCCCCTCTCAGTGTCTCCTCCACGATGGGGAGTCGGCATCCTCCTGTCCACAGCTCTTTCCTGCAATGACAAAAGCACAAGAGCGGGAGGTGCTGCCCCGACACCCACATCCTGTATATATATATATATATATATATATATATATATATATATATATATAT
>JANRMT010049829.1:48759708-48798103 GCA_026402145.1 Polypterus bichir lapradei
ATATAAAATCTACTAAATAATAAAACATTAAGGTCTACACGTCCAGTCATTCTAAGCAATCTGATTGGTCAGTTTAGCTTTGGTGTGATTGGTCAGTCTGAGGTGCACTAGGAGAAGTAAAGGCATGTGAGGCATGCTGAGGGAGTCACCTTCCTGAACAGGAGGTGAGAAAGGTGCCTCAAAAATAATGACAGTCTGAGAAGCAGGATTTAAGGGAACACACTCAAGAGAGCCGCGTAAGATACATTCACGCATGCAAATATAGCATAAAGGGGCTGAATGTACACAAAGGGCAAATATTTTTTAATTATTCTATTATCTGTCTTTGCAAGGTACTATGACTATTATATAAATAATATATCAAACAACATATCCACAAACACACAAGACACATATAACATGAATTGCCTATCAGTATTTACTAAGTGTAATGTGATTAGAATTGCCCATACTTATAAGTTACATTTTTATATTACAGGATGTTAGTCATTGGCACAGTATATTAAACATGGCATCATTATCTTTTAAAATGCCTGCTAGACCAGCTAGGTACCATTCAGCAAACAGAAAACAAGGAGTTATTCACTAAAGAGCCTGAAACAAAGGTAGAAACAATCTCACGTTGCACTCTTGGGAGCAACACATTTGTCTTAGTCTGTTATTAACTGTGCTCCAAAACCACATACAGGGGGTGAGAGTCATTGTCCAGAATAGCAAGCAGCGTTTTGAGTGACTTCTGTTCTACCACTTCCTCCAGTGAGTCCAGTCTGACTCCCAAGATTGAACCACTCTTTTTAATCAGTTTGTTTAGTCAGTTTGCATCGCCTGCACTATTGCCATTTCCCCAGTACACTGCCACATTGAAAAATACTCTGTCTGCTACAAACTGGTAGAAAACATGAAAGAGTGGTCTGCATAAACCAGATGACTTCAACAACCTCAGGAAACAGATATGACTCTGACTCTTCTTGTATACAACCTCTGTGTTGCAACTCCACTCAAGCCTGTCGTTCAGTGGCCCCCCAAGGTATTTACATGTCCTCACCACTTTCACATCTTCACCATCAATGACAACACAAGTGAATATGAAACAAACCTACCTGCTTCCCCTTAGTATTCAGTGCCATTTGCACCTGCGCCTGCACTACTTGTCAGAAATTACTAGTATTTGGATACAATTACGTGAAGAAATTCCTCAGAAAAACTGAATGAAATTCAAAATGGTAAAAGAAAATGAAGCATTTGAAGCTAGCCAAAAATACAAACTTCTGAACTTCTTCTAAATTTCAAAATTTCCACTAGCACACATTTCTCAATGCAGAAAAGAGTGGTAAAGTCCATATAGTTAAACAGATCAGTTAGAAGAAGAGCCACTCATTTGTTCAACTGGTTGCACTAAAAACTGCAAAGAATACACCAGGACTGAACCAGAGAACCACCACTGTTCTGTTCTGAGGATTAGAGTATTAACATTGTGATTGTACATTACCTTTGCTATTGAAATGTAAGATTTTCTTAAAACTTGAATGATTATTGGAAATAAAAAAGTAAAAATAAAGAAGTCAAAAAGTTCTGTAGTGCATAACAAGTAAAAACTATTGACACGAAGTCAACATTTTCAAAGACCATCTTTTTCTGATATTGTCATTTTCCACAAATCACATACAGCAGAATCTCTTGTTATCCCATTTGATTGAAGCGGAATAACACCCTGGTGCCAGCATCTGGCAAGTAGAATACTCAGTGATGCTTAAATGTCACTGCCATTATTAAGCAACCTTTCCTTTAACTCTAGGTATAATATATCTTGGTAAACTGCATGGTTATGTGGAAAAAATGATATTATGAGTTTCATTAATCAGTATAAACCTTTGCTAAATTACTTTTTGACCATTTGTATATTCATTAAATTTTATTGATGATATCCAATATTTCCTGTTTAAATCTATACATCATAGTTTCAATCATTGCAACAGGACATCCCTGTCATTCTTTAATATAAAATATAATGACTGATCCTTCTGTTTTCATGGAAATTCAGTGACCTCCATTTCTGTCTTGCCACATTCCTTCTACTGGAGGCATGTGTCCTACCCCTTGATTTTTTCTTCCATTTCTGTTTGATGATAAATTGATATCTGCAGCTGAATTCCTTGTAAGGTCAAAGTTTATTTCTATGACTACTGTCTTCTGGTATCTTTCATAATTCTCTGCTTTTCTTCAACATTCAATACTGTCTTCAAGATTAAACATTTACATACCACTTTTTTAGTTAACTTACATAACACCATTATCATCTTAAATATAAGTGACTGCTTTCAGGGTTGCACCTTCTTCATGATAATCTAATCTCCCATTTGCTTTCAGAGTACCTCAAATTCACAGATGCATGGACTCAGCAAGCAACTCAAAGGATGATAAAACAACTTACGCATTAGTTGTTAGAGCTGATGCATACCATGGTGGTTATAGATTTCTATTTCAGTTGTTCCATCTAATCCACAAATTCTCAATAGAATGAGATCTGGTAAGTGGAAATGTCACTGTTTTAAGCTGAATTTACAGTCACACTTCTGAAATCATTTCAGGGCTACTTAGCCTTTTGGCATGGAATATCATTTACTTTGCTAAATAAAAACCTCTTTACAGATCTGCATACTGCCTCCATATGCTGAGATACCAATCAGAAATGATATTATAAAATTCTGTATGATTACACCATCACCACTTGGCAGGATGAATTAATAAGGTGGTAATATTTTTGCAATGTGCTAGTTCTCCTATTAAAAAATAATTACACACATATGAGATAGTTTACTTGTTTTAAATAGTATTATCTCTACATATCAATATTAGGTTGTCAATCCATTATTTTCTTGGCAAGAGGTATAACTATTGCTTAGAAACATGCAGTAATCATGTCATATTTTGCTTCAATTTTTTGCTCTGTTCAGGACAGTTGCATGACAGTTTTACCATTCTTTGATCAACAAATATGCATTTACTTTTTCAAAGATTTATATTTATTTGCTTAGCAGATGTTTTATCTAAACAGACCTACAAGAGAGCTCAACATAATTGATCACATATCAGTCTGGGGAACTGTTTCTGAACAAGTGTTACAGGACAAGGGTACAGAACAACAATATCTAAAATGTATTTTCTCATACTATATTTATTAGTTACCATGTATCATAGGTGATGGAATCAGGAAATAATGGATAGTGTGATTTTATTATTCTACAATTTGATAACATCTACACTTAACAAAATGAAAAAAATAAGTGCAAA
Source organism: Polypterus bichir lapradei (assembly GCA_026402145.1). Classification (NCBI taxonomy): domain Eukaryota; kingdom Metazoa; phylum Chordata; class Cladistia; order Polypteriformes; family Polypteridae; genus Polypterus; species Polypterus bichir. Next base: position 48,763,000 of record JANRMT010049829.1, read on the forward strand.
TCAGTATGAAATCCAAGCAGTTATTTTCATCCACTACTATTACTACTACAATATCAAATAGAAAAAAAAAACAAAAAACATAACTAGTGGGGCAGCATCCGTGAAATGTGACCATCAAACATCACTAAAAACCTTGCCTTTGACATCATCTACCAGGATTCCTTGTGCTTTCTGTAATGTTATGCCATCAGCTTTCAAAAGAGTTCTTTGCATTTTGTAACCTTATTGTACAAGTAAGTTCGAGACCAAGGATGCTTTTCATGACCTTGAATTCTGAATTGCCATATAAGGGAATTAAAATGTGCTGCACATTTTACCTGGTAATGGTTATCAAGATTAAATTTATATTATAAGAAACCCTTACCTCTTCCCTTTTCTTGTGTCTCCTTCTACTTTCCCACCAGAAAAAAACTTCTATGTCATTGTTAAAATAAATGCAAAAGTGCATGATTTGAAAGAGGAGAACATTATGTTGAAAAAACACAAAAGCAGAAAAATAATAAATTGCATGCCAATTCAATAACAACAACAGAATTTATTTCTATAGCAAATTTTCCTATGCAGGATGTGAGGGATAATTGTACATTACTGGACTGGTCGTACACCAGCTAGTCTAATTCTTAGTTTAGAAAGAACAGCAGCCACACCAGAGAGTTGTTAGAGGCAAACCCTTTAATGGATATACATGCATATGTTTGTGTGGTATCTAAAATAAAATAAAGAAATACATTTAATACTTAGTAGTGCTGCTGCCTCGCAGTAAGAAGACCTGGGTTCGCTTCCCGGGTCCTCCCTGTGTGGAGTTTGCATGTTCTTCCCGTGTCTGCGTGGGTTTCCTCCCACTGTCCAAAGACATGCAGGTTAGGTGCATTGGCGATCCTAAATAGTCCCTAGTGTGTGCTTGGTGTGTGTGTGTGTGTGTGTGTGCCCTGTAGTGGGCATGGTCCCTGTCTGGGATTTGTTCCTGCCTTGTACCCTGTGTTGGCTGGGATTGGCTCCAGCAGACTCCCGTGACCTTGTGAGGATATGGCGGGTTGGATAATGACTTGACTGACTTAATACTTAGGGCCAATAAAGTGGATATACTGTACAAAGATAATCCATCAAAATGTCAAGACTGATTCATTACGGATTACCCAGGAACAGTAATTACAGCCAACATATTTTCAGTTCTTTGAACTTGATTTTAGTTAAGTAAACCAATAGATGGAACCATTATCCAATTTACAAATGCAAGCACTGCACAAGGTCTAAGACAACATTCATATATAAAAAAGGAAATTCTTTACGTTTTAATACAATTTTTTACAGTTGAAATGTGAAAATTAGTGTCTCAGAACAAAGTAAAGTACAGTGTATTGCCCTTGAATGTTAACAGTGAATAATATTAATATGGTTATCTTTGTGCATTTACATATACGAGAAGTAAATGTTATTAGAAGTGTGAGAGGATCAGCCCGGACACAGACAAACAGACACCATTGTCCACAACACACGGTTTATTTACAGTTCTATTTACAAATATTAAAGTCCCGCACAGCACACAGTGCTCCAGCACCAAACACCCTTTTATTAATGGGTTGAGCGTTGCCTTCTTCCACCTGGCTCCCCAACTGTGGGAAGGCAGCCCCCTTTATAGTCACCCGGACGTGTTCCAGGTGCTCACTGACGTTCTTCCAGCAGCACTTCCTGGTGTGGTGGAAGTGCCCCATGACCACCCAGAAGCACTCGCCATTGCGGACGCCTGGGTCAGCGTATGGGCTGGATAGACCAGCCGGAAGATGGTTGCTTTGGCAGACGGGATCCCCCAGGTAAGCATCGCACCCAGTGGCGGTTGGACTGGTGGAGATTACCTGGCCGTCCCCTGTTCTTTTGTTTCAGAAGGAGACTATGCGGATCCACATCTGGGGTCAAAGCAAGCCGGCCCAGGGAGCAGCGGCAGGACAACGGCGGGAACAAAAGACAGATTGCTGCACGCCAAAGATGTTCGAAATAAGGAGTGCCTGTGTGCTCAATTCCCCGACAGACCCAAGCGGATCAAGACAGGCAAGGGATTGGACAGTGTGTGTTGCATCCCTGCCGTTGATTGGTCACCGGCGGGGCCAACGAACGTCCATCTTAAGCTTGACGTCGACCCGATTAAGCCTGAGCAGAGGCTACGCGGATCACAACCAAGGGGTTTGGGCCGAACAACAGGTAAGGCCACTGCCGGCTGATGTTTTGGTTTTGTTAGCGGCCCCGCGTGAGCTAGAGGGAGTTCTTCAGCCTGCACAGTCGCTCCTCCAGGAAATGCGAGCCCTCTGTGAGACAGTGGAGAGGCTGGAGGAGAAGGCGATTGCACCTCTGAAGACACTACAGGAGTGAATGGATTGGCATGATGCTGGATTCTCCAGCCGGAGGGACGCGGCGGTGCAGGTAAGTAATACCTGTACCGTAAATAAAAGGGGAGTGTCGTGCAAAGGGATACCGGTATCACGTAGTTCCGTGTATCAAGTAGCCGTATCTCCCACAGTGGACGCGGCGGTGAGGGCTGATCGTGTGACGGGGGTGGAAAAGGTCCGGGCACAGAGGAGACACCGGCTGATAAGTGCTGCGTGTCCAAGCACCCAATTCCCAGAGCCACCAATGGGTTCATGCTGCTGTACAGGGGCACAGACGACACGGGGTCTCCTTTTCTCCCATAGGGAGACCCAGATCATCAGAGCGTCCCAGAGAAAAGGGTGGTCCTGGAGGAAGAAAACAGGAATGCCTGACAGTGAGAGACATGAGCCTGCGGGCCCACATGTGTTGAGAGGCCGCTCTCTGCAGCAGCAAATGGAAACCCCAAACTTGGCTGGGTAGACGGGGGCATGAGCGTTCCCATCTTGTTTATCAGGGTCAAGGGTACGAAATAAATGGGGGGGTGCCGATGTTATGAGTGCCAGGGTACCGGTCATAAGTGGAGATGTTGTTCGTACGTAGTGATGATGGACGCACGGAGATGGCTTCATGACAAAGTCTCTATCCCCTTGTACAGCTTTTGTTTTACAGGACCGGACCCTGGGAAAGAATGGGCTGGCACCCCGCCCTGGAAGATCTGCCCTCGCGGAACGGGCTGCTGTGCACTACAGGCCTCAGCTAAGGGAAGGGCATTGTGCCGGACAGCTGGGGGCTACGCCTGGAAAGACCCAGAGAGAGACTATACATCCCCTGGGCCACGAGAGGGCAGCCGCCCTGGTTGTTATGGGGGCCATGGGAATTCATCATGGAAGCTCCACCCTGTAAGGGTCTGTGGCCACAACCAGGGGGTGCCCGGAAGATTGTAGAGCCCTGGACGTCAGCACTTCTGCCACACTCAGTGCTGATGGAAGGAATTCCAGGGACACCCAGAGTGCTTCCGGGTGCTCATGCGGCACTTCTGCCACACCAGGAAGTGCTGCCGGAAGATCGTCAAGGAGCACTGGGAACACATCCGGGTGCTTATAAAAGAGGCTGCCTTTCTCCACTCAGAAGCCGAAGTTAGGAGGAGGAAGACGAAGCTTGGGAGGAGAGGAGTAAAGGTGGAAAGGACTACAGAGTGTAAAGGAAAGAAGGGACTGTGCTTGGGCAGACTGGAGCACTGTGTTGTGTGCAGGACACTTTTGTAAAATAAACAGTGTGTGTTTTTGGACATTCAAAATCTGTCTGTCTGTGCCCAGGGGCTGTCTTATCACAACAGGCATGAGCTTTTTAACTCCTATCTCTTACATCTCCATACTTAATAAAATATCGTGTCTACTTTTCTCATGTGTTTTTAATACTTTTCTAATACCTAGAAATTACCAATTATAAGAATACATTTTTCTATATATGCAATTGTAAATTTTTGTTTGTACCAAATATGAATACCAGTATTGTATCAGACTAGCAGAATCTTGAGTCAGAATTTAAAAAATTGATGTAAAACAGAAAGTACAGAAAAGGCATGGTGCTAAAATTATAACAAATGCCAGATCTGTGTGTTTGAACAAATCTTTGTTCTGCCTTGTTGCAGTTTTTCAGTTTGCTTTAATGTTTTTCGGCTCTTTTGTTTAGTTTATATTTAGGTCCTTGGGCATGGCACAATGATGATGAGAACTTGCACTCATTTTGTAGGAAACCAGTTTTATATAAAAGCATCTACGCTTTTCTGGCTTAGGGATTTTTTTTTATTTTTACAAACTAGTATGAGATTAAAAGCTGTCATGATTGCAATGACAAAGACAATCCTGCTGACCGTTGTGTTTTTGGCAGTTGCCATGGTATGCTTCTAAAATCAGTTTTCATTTTGTTCTGAGTCATCAGTACTATTTTGACTTACTGGTTATAATCCATGATTTTTGGTTACAATTTTGCCTACAGTCAAAGTTAACCTCTGTCACTCAAAAGAAAAATAGAAGCAGTCATTAAGAATTTTTTTTTATTGTTTTCACTTAATATATCTTTAAAAATGAATAAGGTTTGGGTTTGACCTTTCAAGCCAGTTTGATACGTTTTGTATGGGTATAAAATCTGTTTCTTTGCATAGTTCAATCTAATTTGTTTGAGTATTAACCGATTGGCAAAACGTCTTATGCACATTCTTAAAACTTAACATTATTTTAAACAAGTAACATTCCATACAGTCAAGTCAAACTTAGCAAGACTAAATTCAATACAGCCTCCTCACAAGAGAAACAAAGGAAGGCCAACAGCCAGAGGAAAACTTTAAGAGTAGAAAAGAGAGAAGAGAATCCTTTCCCTCATTTCATGTGCTTATTCTATAATGTTATTGATTAGATCCTACCAGGTTTAAAAAAAATCTGAACAGATCCTGTTAGTGAGAATTAGATTTTTCCAATTTCAAATAGTGTATAACATCAGTTGCCCACTGTCTTAAAAGAGGTGAGTGCTAGAGAGTTCACTGGAAAAAGCACACTTTTATTCAAATTAATTTTGAGTCCAATTTTGTGGGTCTGATATATACAGTACCATATCATCTGCATATAGTGGTATTTTCTGTTCAAGTCCTTCTCTGATAATCCCCTTTATCTCAGATGAATTTTCGAAAGTGAACAGCCGATGGCTCAATGGCGTTTGGAAATAGTAGTGGTGACAACCTTGTCTAGTACCACTTCATAACAATGAAGTAATATTGTTAATACAAACTGAAGCTTGTGGACTGGTATATCGTAGTTTGATCTATGCACATATGTTCGGACGAAACCCAAAGTTGTGCAATGTAGTGAATAGGTAGTCCCATTCAACCATATCAAATGCTTTTTCTATATCCAAAGATAATAAAAATTTCTGGTGCACTAGACCTTATAGGTGAATATATGACATTAAACAGGCATCAGAGATTGGAAGTGTCTGCCTTTAATAAATCCAGTTTGGTCTTGTGATATTACTGAATATCACTTTCTCAATACTTCTAGCTAGAACTTTGGAGAGTATCTTAACATCGTTATTCAGAAGTGAGATGGGTAAAACTTGACAATCTTTAATGTTACCTAATTTACAAAGGGAAAGCCATATTTGGAGCAATTTCTATATCTATATTGATAATTGCTTGTCTGTTAATTAGCTGAAAACATTTTGTTTTGAACTTTCAAAATTAAAACCACTCTTAGACAAAGGAAGGAGTTAATTTCCTTTTTAATAAGACAAGGTAAAGAAACCACTGATGGAAAAATAAATCTTATGGATGTCAGCAGCTGCTATGCAGCTGGTCAAGTAAAGGGGGCCTGGCCCTAGCATCTGGTGGTGGGGCTTTGACAAGTTTGGTTTACTTCTCATAGGCCATTAGCCCCAAGGGTCTGTGTTTCACTTCCCTAACCCTGCTCAATCCTTTAAAAAAAAACACAACATTTACAGCCCTCACAGCTTACCCTTTGAGACCAAGAAATTGTAAAAGATTTTATTTTATTTATTAAAGTACAAAAAAAAGATAGAATATTAAATAGAAATGATGGCTAATATAATACTTTATGTTGTTGTCTAGTTTAGCTACAGTATTAGCTCCTATACTGTAGCTAAAGTATAAGTAATAAAGAATGTAATATTCTTAATGATAATTCAGCAGCCATGACACACAGATTCAGACCTTCCTTTTTTGCCTTCAAGGTGACATTCATTCTTTTCAGATCTTACTGTATTTTATTTTATAAATTCTATCAAAACTGCACTGAACCTCCTACTTCCTGACTACTACTTCTTTTATTCATTTTAAGCCTAATAACCCATAATACAAATATTTAACATATGCATTTCTTTGCACAATCAATATTACCTTGTTTCTAATTCAGTTTTCACTTACATTTATCAGAGGTTTCAGGCTTACTATTAGCTTGCTTGCTGGGATAGGCTCCAACTTTCCTGCAACCCTGCTTAGGATAAAGTGGGTTTGGAAGATGGATGGATAATCCTTCAATTATTTCAGAATAATGAAGTACCGTGGGTCCAAAGATATTTTTTTTTAACTGCAGCACACAAGATGAACAACTTTTTGTAGCTTTAACTCCTTGGCTATATGTTCATCTCACTGCTTAATTTTTATCAATCATCTACCATGTCTTCACACTTTCTTGCCCTCAGTCCATTTCTGACCAGTTTGGTTCTTAACCTGGGCCTTTGCTTTGTCTGTTTTCCTGACATCAGTGATGCGACACACCTCACACTTGGACTAATACCTTGTCCAGCAATGTGAAATTAGCAATACGGTGCAGCAGTTAAAGAGCTGGGAAATGCTACTCGTTGGAAGTGGGTAAATGAAATAACAGACCCCACCATTAAAGAGGGCCAAAAGGTTCGCATGCTAATGATGCTGGATTTGAATGATGAGATTTAATGTTATTTTGTTTTACTTGCTTATGATTGTTCGTACACACTGCTTTTTTTTCTTTTTCTTTTATTAATATAACAAGCGAACCTTCACTCTGCTGTTTGGAAGTGTTTTCTAAAAGTGGTCCAGAATGCTGGGGGCACCACATCACCATATAATACTGCAGGAAAGTGTTCAGTGCAGTTTAAATGTGTTTCAATACTCATACCTCATCCTGCTGCAAGTTCATAACAAGAACCACAATCAGTACAAATTTTGCATTTCATTTATTTTTACTGTGATCAATGAAAGGCTATAAATTGTGACCTTTTACATGAAAAAAATGAAAACCTGTGTGTCTCTTCTGTGAAATCATTTTCAGAGGGAAACAATTGAACGTGTACTGGATGCAATAGCACATCACTTGGCAGAGGCTGACCACATTATTATTATTATTATTATTTTCGTTTCTTTTTTTTTTTTATCTGTTGATGATTTGCTCTCTGTTTAAAATGGTTGCAATCACCCTTGGCTAACCTAAATCAGAATGATCTCTCTTCAAACACTCAAACAGATGATTGAAGCTGATTAGATATGAAGTACAAACAGCTTTAGGTTTGAAGAAAAATGTCAGGGAAAAGTGAGATCTAAACTATCTGCTGCCTTGAAGGTCAGAGACAGATGAATTGCAGATTAGAATGCTGAGACTATTTTGTGTCCAAATTTTCAAGATTTATGAAAGCTTCTATCTTCTGTGGGCTGTAGAAGAAGAACCGGAGAAGATCAGATAGGTGAATGTGTTTCTGAATGTAAAGAAGAGGCAAGTAATCAGGCAGGGTTTAAAATATCTCACTCTAAATAAAGACACAAATTATGCACCTATTAAATATGGTGTATGGTTTAATTAAAATAATTAGTATTCAAACATAATGATTATTAACATGGCCAGAATTTTTATGACGCTCAAAGTTCCCTGGTTTTACATACAAAGTGTCTGTAGGCTCATTTCAATCACGATGCTCTCACTCAATTTTCCTGTCAGTATTTTTTTTTTGTACTAAAACTCCTTTAACATAAAAACTGCTTTTTCAAACACCCTTCAGCGATTTCTGTCTTGTTACATGGTCATATATGCTATAATGGGAATAGACCCTCATTATTGCACCAAAGGTAGATGTTATTGGTTGACTTTGATTCAATAATGTATCCCTGTGCCAGGTTTTTTACTCGGTCTTAACATTTCGTCAAAGCCAAGTAAACTTAATTACTCCTTGTATTAAAGTTACCTAGTGGAGCCTGTGAAATAGGATAATTAATCTTTACACAATATGATGCATTTAATGTGAATATTGTCCCAATCTGTATGATGTGCCACAATCCATATGAGTGATTAACAGTGTAAAGGTTCCTTAGGGATACTGCAGCAAAATCTGTCACATCTCTTCATGACTGCGATACATTTGTTTCTCAATTTATTGGCATTCCAGTCAGGTGTGTATAATTCACAATATTGTTCCATACTTAGAAAAGCCTTTTTTTAAAGCTTTTAGTGCTTTATGAATATAGGCTACTGAATGCCTCTCAGTTCAAGTTTAATTCTAATTCCCAGAAGTGGCTGATGAAATGGCTGATTTCCCAACAGTAAGCATACTTTACCCTTGATCAGATAGTGAAAAGGGCGACCCTCACTTGGATCTAATTTCCTTGTCCACATGCAAAAATATAAATGATTCAATTATCCTCATTCATTATGTAGGTGATGCTGCATTAGCAAATTAATGGGATTTGGCTGGACAAGATAAAGAAAGAAATAACATTAATAAAATTATGCTTATGGATAAATGCATAGTGTGGACAGCAGGAGTTGCTAAATGCCACAAAATACCCTGTTTGAAGACTATGTTGATTTTACACAGTTCTTGACTGTAACTTGATCTTAGCACTTTAACTGACTAATCCTGCTAAACATTGAAAATGGTTTCATTTTCCAATAAATAAAAAATTTATTTTGTCCTCATTTCCTTTATATTTTGAAAGGTTCCCCCCAAACTATGTTAGTCATAGAAAATAAAAACTATTTACACTGCATAGTATAATGTTGCGGAACGGATATCTAATGGCTGAAAGTGACTGGGCTCAGTTATAGAAATTTTCATATTCTCTATCTGTACATGTGCGTGGTTTTTGTTTTTTATTTTTATTTTTTTAGCACATATATATATATATATTTTTTTTTATAATTAAGAATTTATTCATGTTTTATTTAATGATGCATGCTTGGAATCTGTTAACATTTTAGAAGCTTCAGTATCTTTAAGTGATATATGTCAGTATAGATATACTCTATACTGTATAGTATACTGTACTGTATAGTATACTGATACTCTATATCAAAGTGCTGGGATTGAATGTAGAATTCTTTCTCTTTTAAGTAGCTTGCTATATTTAGAAGGATGGCACCAGTTGGTGCACTAGTTTGAGGTCAAATTTACCTGGACAGGCTTGTCTTTTTTACAAGCTCCCCTGCAGTAGGCGCTGAAGCTGACTATTTTAGTGATTAAAGTGTAGTTCACATTGCTGGTGACTAATTAGTGATGCCATCTCCAGGCTAATGCATCTTATCCACTCCGTTACCATATATATATTATGTGTCTATGTATATTGTCACACACACGCAAGTAGGGAGCAGACTGGGAGCCCTGAATTGCTAAAGGAAATAGGGAGAGGTTACACAGTGGCACACACACTAAACTCTCCCTCTGTTGCATTCTTAGAATGGAGGAGGAGACCTGTGAGGAGCCCTGATGTCAATTCCAGAGTGACCACAAAGCCCCACCCCTTCCGGCCCTGTGAACATAAAACTGAGAATTCCGCTGGAAGAAGGCAGTCACTCAGTGCCCAGTGACTGAAGGAGCCTAACCACCCCTCAGTAGCGTTATTCTAAAGAGCCCTGGAAATAGCAGAAGTTGCTCTTCTCAGTTGTCTCTGCATATTTTTTTTTGTATAGTTGTTGCACGCTGCTACAATTATATGGGATGAGTCAGACTCCAAAACTTTACCTTAATTTTGTGCATTTTTATCCTTATACAGTCAGTATATATACAGTATATATAAATAAATTTTGTAGTTCTGCATATGGGTCAGGGATGATGATACAAACACTTAGTGTAATGTAATTTTCTAAAATTAATTAAGGGAAAAAAATAAAACAAGTCTTAAATTGCATGCATGGGGCAACCCAAGATCATTTCTGGATTTATGTGATGTCATATATTTGAAAAACCTTACACCAAAAAACACCTATTGTGCCATGTGCTACTGTTATAAGCAGAAAGACTTAACATTTTCTTGTTTGCTTATCTCCTGCTCCTTAACACTAGAATTACCAGAGCCAACGAAAAAACTCATAATTCCAGCCCACCTTAAATCCCTTCACACCTCTCTGTCAGCGTCTTTTGTCTTCTAAATGTGTCGATAAGCCCAAGCAGCAAGCAGCCTGCTATACCTTCCCCCCCACCACCTCAGAATGGGCAAGAAGTTCTCCCAGTTCCTGCCTTGATTGATTATCTGGGAGTGAGCTACCCAGAATTGTAAGGGGAAATGATTTGGTATGTGTTTTGTGTCTACAACAATCTATGTAAACACATTGTTAAAACAGAAACTTTTTCATGTTTTAGTAATAAATAACAAAATGTAGACATGAACTGTATAATGTGTGGGCTGATGGCCAAATATTAAATAAACACATTCACAAAAGGTGCAAGCACAATATGACAGCTTCTGTGGTGCTGTGGTTACAACTGCTGACTTACAATCCAGAGGTCATGAGTTTGAAACCAGCTCCCCTGCAAATTTACCATTGTGAGCTGCTCTTATTGTTAATATTATACAATAAAAACATACATTTGATTTGTGCCCGTAACAGCCGGTGTAAATTTATAGGACTTGTAAAAGTCAGCGTTTTTTTTTTCTCTCAGTCATGATCTCGATACAACACACACCCCCTGCCCCAGATCTGATGCAGTTACTTTTTATCTGAAACTGGGAATAACTGTACATGTGAGTGGTGTTTTGAGACAATGGAACTGGAAATTCTCTGATCTGGAGGGATAAAAGCTGACACACAAATGCTGGTGAATCTGCCTTCTTCATATCTCACTTGAATTTTTTTTTATTTAGTTTTATTGAGTGTTCCTGCTCAAGCTGAATTAGTATGAAATTTATGGTACAGGAGGTCAAAGCCGCACTGACAAAAATACAGAGACATAGGTATACTGTATATGATATTTGGAATAACTCATTTTATGACCTGTATAGTACATTTTTGAAAACATTGTTGCACTGATGCAACATTATTCATTTTATCTTCTTGAGCTTATAATTGGTGACCACGTTTTTTGTTTTTTTCAATCTTGCCAGTGTCCACTTTTGTTGCTTGTTGATGTTGCATCCTCTTTTACTTTATCCATCGCCTTTTCTAGTAAGATGCGACGACGAAGTTCCTCTGCAAGGTGAGCAAAGAACACTCGTCCTTTCTCAGTAGCCCCCGTGCATGCCTTGTACAGTACATGTGCAGAGCAGCAGAAAAACAAACAAGAAAATGTTAGGTCTTTCTGCTTATAACGGTAGCACATGGCACATTAGCAGTTTTTTGGTGTGAGATTTTTCAAATATATGACATCACATAATTATCGTGATCGTGACTGAGAGAATAAAAGTGAAAAAAGACGCTAACTTTTACAAGTACTATAAATTTCTAGCAGCTGTTACAGACATAAATCAAGTGTATGTTTTTATTGTATAATATTAACAACCAGTAACGGCGTACTGCATGATAACGTGCAGTGAATGCACTTGATGTGAGCATTCCTAGTTTTCATACTCTTTCTCTGTCTCTGTTTACCATTCGTTTGGTCAGAGGTTGATGCGGTTGCTGCTTCCTGAGCAGCTCTTCTTTTCTCCACCCTAGCGGCCTGCTGCTTCTCTTGTTTCGTCGGGATCTTTTCGCGTTAAAACTGATTAAGTTAGTTTTTGTATTGCAATTACTTAGTATGTTTTCTTTAATTTTTCACTTAAGCTGGCACTTAAGTCTTCAATTTGCCTCAAGAATGATTAGCAAAGGTGGTAGGGAATGAGAACAGTGCCCATACACATGCACCGCATGGCCACCCTGCTGAGCACTGCCAAGAGTTAATTCTACAATACAATAAAATAAAATAAAAAGAGTAATAAAAATCATCACCCTGAAAGTGGATAGTAGACTGCATATAATATATGTGTACTAAATTTCAAGTCACTAGGTAAAACGGTTTGCGAGCTACAGGTGATTTAAAATCCTGGACAGACAAACGAACAGCCATGGTAGCATATTATATAGGATGATAAGAGCAGCACACAATGGTAAATTTGCAGGGGAGCTGGTTTCAAACTCACAACCTCTGGATTGTAAGTCGGCAGTTGTAACCACAGCACCACGGAAGCTGTTGCAATCTACACTGGACAAAAAGCTGTTAACTACATAATTGACTGATATTTTAAATTATATATTTTTTGCAACTACAAAACCCCTTTATCAGAAATACTGAAAAATGTTCTACAGGTAACTTTAGAAGTTATTCATTCATCATTTTATAAGAGTTTATCTAAGTCAGAGAGGCCTTGTTAAATTGGTAAACAACTCAAGCTGGTGCATTCTCTCTTAGTAGTAGTGTTACCCAACTTCTCTGCCACTAGATGGCAGCAGGGAACTCAAAAGGCAGACTACCCTGTACAATTACAGAAAGCAAATGAAATGAAAAAATCTGTTTTCCTCAAACCTTCTGTGGTCTTGTTGAAGCAAAACAGCTAATAGGGTTTGACCCTGCTTAAAATAATGATTTTTATTTTTATTTTGGTTTATTTGTAATATAAAACAATTTATTTAGTGTGAGAAAGCCATAACAGTATATTGCATGGAGTTCCTCAAATGATATATTCTACAAACATACCACACTTCTGGAAAGTCCTATGTTTTTCTTTATCAATTATTAATGGACATTTCCTAGATGATTATACTTACCCTTATTTTGAAGTAAAATTAGTTCAAAATACAGTACATTCAAATAGATTATTTCATTTTAATTGGAGTGTACAGATACTAAATTTCTGAAATACTGTAAATATAACCATACTGCATTATCAGGTTATCATATCATATTATGTCCATACAGCCTCAGTCATGACTGAAACATTGTGCATCTTTTCTTTTATTTCATTACCTCTGGCTCAGTAAGTAGTTGTGGGCAGAAATATGAGGGTTTACTATATTTATCTCATGGATCAACTGCAAGCTGTCTTTGCAAGGAGAGCATGCTTACCTAAAAGAGTGAGGTAAAGAAGAAGAACAATTCACACTTGGTGCTGTCATGCAACATAATCATTGATTTTGGTGCAAAGCTGCTAGCAGAACTTTTAGCTCATGGATCTGGGGAAAGCTGTAGCAGATTGAAAAGTAATTGGCCAAATGTAAGACACGATCAGTGGTAGGACTGTGTTTCTGAAGGACAAGGCAGATCACGGAGACGATGCAAAGCAAATTATAACAGAAAGTCTCAAAGCTGAGATCCAGAACTGGAGCACCATTTGTAGAGGCAGTTAAGTGCAGATGAGCAGCTTCAGAGGCACCTGCAGTGACGTCTGTAAAACAGTAGATACAGTATGTCAAAGCCACATATGAATTTTAACTAGTGTGGCAACAGCAAGCCTTCTTTGTAAAGACTGTGAGCTATCTAAAAGAGCAAGGTGAACCACCACAGTGTCACAGTATATTGATTTATTGATATATCGGACACGACTGTCAAAACTGGAGCTGAGACAAGACTAGCATTAAGTTAACGCAAAGCTAAGACCTGAAGACAGTCTCTGATGGAAAGAGACAGAAAGAGAAATATATTGGTAGGATGAGAGATCCAATATAAGCCAGTGCTGCACTGCAGGGGCTGCTAGGGTAGTACAGTAAGTCCTTATTGTGTGTAGAGTGATTAGCATCAATAGTCAGAGGCACCTGTGTGCTTGATATAAAGAAATGACCTGGATGAATGCATGTGGTGCTCCCTTAGGATATTAGAAGCCAGGTTCCTTAGCTACTGCCAGGGAAGCCTGACATTTTACTTGATGAATAAGTGTGGCTATGGAGTGAACATTAGAGGCGACGACAGTTCTAGAGAGCAACTTGTCTTAGAAGTCAATGTATGGAACTAATAATGAAGGCAGTTACAGACTTGGCACTTTAAGTCCAACGGAAAAATCAGTGGTGCTGGGACAGCAGGAATTCATACAGGCAGGCAAAAGGCCATCTATGATCCAGGAAGTTATGTCATGAGTTTGGCCAAAAATTACCTCATGAAAGGATTTAAAGTGACCTCAGTCCCAGGGGCCAGTTGACTACAGGGTCGGCGAGAGACGAGCACTCAACTGATAGGAGGTAATGAAACAAGGATCTGGAGAGAGAGACAGAAATAGAAGAAGACAGAAGGAGGAAAATTGAGTGTTTTTGTGTGGTGCTGTGATAATGGGCAGGCTACCCCACTTGAAAGAAGGTCTGTTACTTTCTGTGTTTTTTTATATACACCCATACAGTGCTTATAAAAATGTTTCATACTTTTTTGTTATACAACATTGAATCACAGTGGTGATCTCCACTGAACTAATAAAGTGACTTCTAAAACCATTTGCTTGCACCAGTGATGGTTTAGGCATGTCATATTAAATAATACTTATGCAATCAATTTTTTGTGATTATATTTGTAATTAATTTAGACCACTTTGACATTAAGGATTCTTTTTTTTTATTAATGTCAATTTAATTGAACTGTGTTATTACTTACCTGTGTTTACTTTGAACAATAAAGCCATTACTTTTCTTAACCTTTTGGTTTTTTTTTTTTGGGTGGGCATGGTGGCACAGTGGTAGTGCTGCCGCCTCACAGTTAGGAGACCTGAGTTTGCTTCCTGGGTCCTCCCTGCGTGGAGTTTGCATGTTCTCCCCGTGTCTGTGTGGGTTTCCTCTGGGTGCTCTGGTTTCCTCCCACAGTCCATAGACATGCAAGTTAGGTGCATTGGCAATCCTAAATTGTCCTTGGTGTGTGTGCCCTTTGGTGGACTGGCACCCTGCCTGGGATGTGTTCCTGCCTTGCACGCTGGGATTGGCTCCAGTGTGACCCTGTGTTAGGATATAGCGGGTTGGACAATGAATGACTGACTGACTGTATTATTGGTACAGATTAAGTGCTGCCACAAAAACCCCTCCTGTTACACATTCATATATAAATATATACTGTATATAATTGTTTTGAGTGGGTTGCCAAAGTTAACAGGCAACAAAGAGACAAATGTAAGGTAAAACACAAGGCAGAATGGATTTTGCCATTGTCCTGCCTGTCTCTCAGTGTTTTAATGTCCTTTCTGTTCCTGAATTTTTGACAGACAGAAACACTACAGAGGATCAGAAGGTTTGAGTACACAGAATACCAGGCATTTTAATTATTTTACTTCACAAATCTGAACATGTAAACTTCCCTGCTGGTAGGTTCCATGGGGAAATGCCAGCAAAACCACAAATGTGCTCCTAAACACGACTTGTGCCCTCTTCATGTGTACTCTGCATGATGGTGTCCTGTACCCTGTTGTATACCAATGAGACCAGTCATCAGCTCATCACAATCTCCACACTAGCATGTGCGTGCTTACACTTCTTGCTTCTGCCTCCTTGGCTGTTACACTGTATCCCTATATGCGGCTTCTTCTCTCAGTTCCTCAAAGAGGCTGCTCGTAATTCTCACCTTCTAAATAGAAAACTTATTCCTACCGCAAGAAAAATATTACCAAGAATATGTGATAAAATGATTATTTCCAGATATCCTTTTCATGTCAGAAACGTGTCAGAAAGGCGCAGATCAATACTCGACACCTGTTTTGCCTTGAAAAATGGACGCATAAAGCATGAAAATGTAATTAAAACACTAAAATGAATTTTTAATATACTGCATATTATTCTAATATTCTAATATTCTATTTATATATTATTAAATTAAGATGAGAAAGAAGAACTACAAAAGATAATTTCTGAAGTTATCCAAAACACCTTAAAATATGATGTCCTTTTAGGGCGGGCTGTGCTTGAAAACAGTGGAAAGAATGAACAGTTATTTTGTTCTGGAATTAGGTGCAGTATGTCAGTCAGAGGGTTACTGAATCAAAGAACATTCCTCCTTTGAAGATAAGGGCAGAATCTCTGTAGCAGTGCTACTTCCTTTATTACTTCATGCTATAAATGAGCTAGATGGGAGTCAAGTTAACTTATTGTAGTTTACATATACTCTCATATAACTTTAATTTATTTATTTTTGTGCTTAAATAATTTAGATAAAATCATTTTAAAATGACTTTTCACCTAGATTCTGGTCTTGGAGTTTGAGGTGGAGAAACCCAAGGGGTTTCACTAAATTGCAAAGCAGGCTTAGTGACGTGAGCTGCAGAATGACAGAGGCTCCACGGCTATGACAGGATATCGGACTTGTGGAAATCCATCACCAGGTTTCTGGAACTGCTGGGTGTAAGTTTCTTATAATCTGGTGTTTTTTAAAATTGGTTTCTGGCTGCTCCTCGATCTTTTCTTTTGAAGCCATACAGTACATGCAGACCAAGGAATTCACTTTTAACACTTATTTTTAATTTTGAGTATTTTTTTTTATTTTAAATTGTAATGCAATTTTGTCTTTGTTTGTGGGAGCTGCCATTTTGGGCACCCACTGCTAAGACGCAGGTCCTGCTTGCTAGGTGCAATGCTATTTAAGATGGAATCACTATGGGTTGTTTGCCTAAGATTAGGATTCACCCAAAACTTTATAGCAGTTATTTCTTTGTTGTTTTTAAAAGTTATGTTTCAGGGAATACTGCTCCATTTTGAATACAGTTAAAAAAAAATTACTAGTAACTGGTTTATTAATTTCCCAGTTACATTTCTTGAATTGATTGTATTCTTGCACTTCCTATGCAGTCAACACAACCTTAAGGGTCCTAAGGTCACCATTACCTCCAGATGTCTCTCCCCAGTCCCAGGGAAATGAAGACTGGTAACCTGAGTGCCACTCTTGGCCTGGCTGTAAACAGAATATAAAAGTAAGATAAATAAATAAAATGTACATGATAAAATGTAAACATTATTTAAGAATATAATGTGACAATTGCAGCTTGTTTTTTAAAAAAGAATTTTCACAATAATTAAGATTGATTGAAATCCTTTCATATCCTACTTCTGAGAATGTTGTAGTCACAGTGGCAGGTAAAAGCTAAAGAACTACATGATAAAGTACTTGATCTGCTTTATTTCAAATCGTCACTGAAGTGGTTTGTCCTAGGGATCGGGCACTAAGTCCAAGCAGGCTGACTTTGAGAAGTGATGGGGTACTAACAAATTCTTTGAGACTGGAAAATATGGAAACTGATTCAGTGTTTTTGGTTATTTGGTTGTCTGGTACAATTTACTGTATAACAGAGTTATATGTTAACGAGCCACTTTTGAATCCTGTGATCACTGAGACAGGATAAAAGAGAAGCTACAGTGTCCTAGGTTGAAATATTAGCAGGTCGATTCTCCATTTTATTCCATGTATACAGTAGATGGTTTCACCCCAAGTACTTTGGTTTCTACCTTCATCTCAAAGAGGTGCAGTTTAGGCTGACTGGTGACTCTTGCCTGATTTCACAGCTGGTTTGGCACATTTCCTGCAGGCTTTGTACTTTTATTTTCATTGTAGCAAGGCAAGGCACCCTCACTGTTAGAAGTCCAATTGGTACAGGCTCATTATAGGTGATCTAGTTTTTAGCTCTATTTCTACATGGTAGCATTGTGGTCTGCCAGTCCTTCTGATGTGGTGTGCTCTTCTCTTTATTTGTTTCCATGTCTTCTCAGCTTTTGTAGATTCAACAACTTATTTTGCGTATATTAATATTTACATTTTTTACTTGAACCTGCCTGACTGAGATACTACTATATTGCTGTTGTGTGACTGAATATGCGTGCAAATGATCCACACTTTCTCAATGTGCTCTATGATAAGCTACTGTTTAGTCTATGTTTCTATAACTTCAAATCTTCTACTTATTTTCAACTGTAATGGTAATTTTCTATGCACTAATCAAGTCTTGTACACAAGGAAACTAACCACTAGTTTCCTAATCTAGCTATAAGTAGGTAGATTAACACCACAAGCAGTGGAAATATAGTCAGAGCCGAATGGCATGGCTCTGGGTCTCCAGGTTGGAGTGTCTGACCAAAATCTCAGAGAACCTCTAGATAACGGTATCCATCCATACACAGCGATAAATTTCACATCCTGAAGGTCATGCAATAGACATACATTTCTTTTAATCATTTATTTCTTTGTTTGTTAAATCCTCCAATGTGTTCAGTGTAGCTTCTTCCACCAATATTACACATTCATGCAGCATAATGTAAAGCTTAGCTTGTGTAAATTAGATGGCAGACATATTAAAAATAAAGGACTGCACTATAATTCTGATTGATACTGGACAAACCAAAAATTGTACTGACTTCAATAGTTTAGATAATTTATCTCTGATTTGGTCTATATCTTCCTGAGAATTAATGTAGTCTGTTTATACTAGCAAAAGCCTTCATCACTGACGTTTCCATAGTTTGAAATATATTCAAATTCCTACACCCAATAGTATAAGTATGAAGGACGTTCAAAACATTTCTGCAATTTTTTTTAACTCTATTTATTAAGAATTTCAAAAACAAATTTAATCACTTTTCTGCATAGTCACCTTCCTTTGCGATGCAATTTTTCCAGCGTTGTACCAACTTTTAATGCCATCAGCGAAAAATGTTTTTGGTTGAGCACATAGCCACTGATGCACCACTGCTTTCACATCAGGGTGCTTTCTTCTTTCCTTATGGTCGTGGCTATAGCTGGACGTCCAGCGCACTCTGCATCCATCACATCAGTATGGCTATTTTTGAACATTTCAGTCCACTCATAGACGACTCTATGAGAGAGAACTTAATGCCTATACTGAGCACACATGTGGAGATGAATTTGTGCTCCCGGCACACCTGCCCACAAAACGTGTATGACAGAACATTATTCCTCTTTGGTGCGATTTATACGTTTCTCAGTCATCTTCACCACAGGATGACAACTCTTACACTAAACTGGAAGTCAGCCAGCTTGCCAGACAGAACTAGTCACATGACACTCTCAGACTACTACTCCTCCCACCTTCACCGTTTCCAACGAAAATATAAAAGTGAGGAAACTTTTTGAATGTGCCTAGTATATGTTACTAAATATAAAATATTTAAAATTCAGGCTAATTTGGATACTCTTCCTGGGAATGACTTCTCAGGCTTAACTCTGCATGTCTCTAGTAGTAATAATCAATGTCAGCAGTCAAAAATTAAACAAGAAATCCACAGTCATATGAAAAAAGAAAATATCAGCCCAAAAACAAATATTATGTGGGAAATGTATATATTAGGCTTTATTCTTCATAATACTACGTATTTCTACTGGGGTACCTTTTGAAAAAGTGCATGTACTTTTTAAGAAGAAAGGTCTCACTCTTAACTGGAAGGGATCCCTGGAGTCATCTTACAAACTGTTGTACAGGGTGGCACACAAAAAGGTACCCCTCTCCATAGTAAGGAACCCTACCCTGCTTTCAGCAGTAGCAAACCAAGTCTGGTGAAACTAGCAAGAATTTGTGTTAATTCTATTGTCTGTGTGTGTCATTGACAGAAGACGTTCTGTAGTTATTGGCACAGTGTAAAATATTTAAAATGGTGAACTAAATGTTCATGGAGGCTTCTTCAAGCTGACATGTTGGGGATTCGTGGAACAACATCCTGCTGCAAATGCTCCAGTGAAATGTAAAGTTACACAGTTGGTAATAAAGGGACATACAGATGGTTCTTTAAGCAATGCACCAAAATAAAAGACCCCTCTTGTCTATCCCCAGATGTTCCTGCTGACATTACAGATCATACACAAAGAAGCCCTCATAAGTTAACATGACAATTATCACAATGTGTCACACAGGTCATGTCAGCATTGCTGTCGACTGACAGTAATACAGGAGCCCAAATGAAATGTTGGGGTGCCAACGGGGTCACTGCAATTAACCTGCAATTGCTCCATCCTGGGTATGACGTTAACCTGCAGGGCCACCCTATTTACTTGGAAAGTAAACAATAATAAATAACAGGTCCTCCGTGGCAGTTGGGTTCACAAAAAAGGTACAATGAGCTGTTGGCTAAAGCAAAGTCAAAGTGAGATGTGGTCAGGTTTTAGGGTTGGAGCTCCATCTTGCAGGTTGTTCATCTCCCAAGTGACAAGCCTTCTTTTGGGAGTGCCCTGCTCATATATCTCATCAACCAGAAGGAATAGGGTCAGTTGCCTTTATTGGGTGACTATTCAGAGCTATTGTAGTAAAAGGAGACAAGGTGGTTAGCGATTGTGCCCCCTGGTGTAACAAAGTGGTAGTGCTTACCTTTGACAGCACATACTCGGAATAATAATTTATGCTGATGATACTGAATATAATTTACTTGAATTCCTATCACATGAGGCAATTGCTTATATAAAAAGATTTGAGATGGAAAGTAAAACAGTAAAGAAGATTTGAGACAGAAACTGAAACAGATTTTAGTGCTTTTAAAAATAACACCAAAGTTTAACTTTATAGTTCAGGATTATATCCACAATGTCTCACACTGAGGCCTGCACCATGCAGAAAAGAATGCCAACTGTAGCACAGGAATACTTGATAATGGTTGCTTTAAAATATACTCAACAACATGCAATACTATAACAAACCAAAAAAGGAAAAAAAAAACAATTATTAAAAAACATCATATCATGTAAAATGCTTCCAAATTGTCCTAGAGTCTGACATACTGGTGTTTCTTTGTGGCATCATACTATCCATCGCCCAGCAGACAGGATCAGCTAATCCAAAGTGTAGATATCTCCTCTCGCATCCTGTCAATACTCTTTGGTCTCCATCCCCATTTGCTTTCATCCGTTTTGAGCATATGTGACTACATTTGCATATATTCAAGAGACTGGAAATCATTGCTAATTTATGACCTTGAGGAAATTCCAGAGGAACCTTCAAACTGACGTTACTTTACAAAGAAATATCTCAAGGAGCCCATAATTTTCTTATTAGATAAATCCACTACATTATGCTGTTATACAGTGTGCAGATCCCAATTTAACTAATTTCTCTTTACAGCCTTCCTCTAAACTGTCAAGATAAACAATATTTTTCTACTGCAATTATCATTTTGCACTAAAATCAAAGAATCAAAATCAAATTTGAACATGTGACTGGTTGAACATGCTGCTACATTGTATTTAACCTCTACGACACTCTGAAAATAAATACTGCATGAAAAACAAAAAATATCTGTCATGATGCCTTGTAAGATGTTACAAACTGTGATCTGCTGATAATTCATGCCATTTGGTTGTTGTGTTAAAATGCTATGTACAGTCAATTACTTCAACCATACATGAAGATATTATGTGACACTGTAACTATTTGAACTGTTCAAATAAAAACAATATATCACTATTCATGGAAAAAATACTATTATATACTATTTGCAGCTCCAAATAAAAAAGCCTTAATAGATGTTTGCCAGTTCCCAATGAAGACTCGTCTTCTTTTTTTTTTGAAGGACTATATGTGCCAGCATAGTATCTCTGTGTCATGTGAAGGGCAGAGGGGATGTTGGCCTAACAAGAATGAAAAGCACTCAAAGTACATAACCTAGGCACTGCATACCCATGGATAAAGAAGAAAAAAGAAATAAAGCATCATTCAAGAACTTGTATTAAAGGTGGCCACAGCATTGATTTGAACAAATGTGTTTGTATTGGCAAAAACAAAATATAAAGAAAAGGAAATCAAAAGTTTGTGTCTTATTCATGAAGAGAACCAGGATTGGAGTGGAGGATGCAATTATCTCTCTGCTCCATGCAGAGTGATGGCATTGAGGCTAGGGACCTGGGACAGCAATCAAAAGATTGTTCAGTTCCAATCCTGTAAATGCCAGAAGTTCACTGTTGGGACCTTGAGCAAGGCCCTTAACCTGCAATTGCTCCTTCTTGGGTATGACGTTAACCTGCAAGCCGGTTCTCCAACTTGTAGGGAAAACATTGGGGTTGGTGGCAGGATTGGCACTACAGCTACTGTTAAAAAAAAAAAAAACTTGCACTGTTCTATTCTATTCGAACTAATGTGGTGCTGAGGTGTCAACTGTTGCATGGCTGTGCTCGGGTTGTAACTTGGGATCCTGATGTGGTTCATCATGTGGTAGGTGTGGCAACATGTTATATCAGTGCATGCTCCCAACCTTTATCTACACCAGGCTTATTCTCACCTGGACAAAGCTGGCAGCACTGTGTGGATTACGTTTATTGATTTCGCAAGTGCCTTCAATATCATCTAGCCATCACTGTTAAGGGGTTAAACTCAGAGATATGCAGGAGAATGAACCTATGGTGTCCTGGATAATGGACTATCTGTTGGGCAGACCGCAGTTTGTGAGACTCAAGGACTGTGTTTCTGATATGGATATAAACAACACTGAAGCACCACAAGGAACAGTCCTGTCTTGTTTTCTCTTCACCTTGTACACCTTAGACTATAACTATAACACCAAGTCATGTCATTTGAAGAACTTCTCAGATGATCCTGCACTAATGGCGTGTATTGATAAGGGGCACGAGACAGAGTATAGAAGTTAGGTGGAAAAGTTTGTTTCTTGATGTAAAGATAATTGTCTGCATCTTAACATCAGCAAAACCAAGGTACTGATTATTGACTTTCACAGCACCAAGGAGCCTCGATGTCAGGTCACTATTAAGAAAATGGATTTAGAGATGGGCCACTCCTAAAGTAGTTGGCAACTCATTTAAGTGACAGGTGGGACTCGTCTCAGAACACAGATGAACTATATAAAAAAGGGCAGAAAAGACTGTTCTTCCTTAGGAGCCTGCGTCCCTTTAATGTGGGAAGTGACATCCTCCACATCTTCTATAACTTTGTGATGGCCAGTGTGATTTAATATGCTGTGGTGCAGTGGGCTGGTAACATCATTTTAGGAGAGGCCCACCAAATTAACAAGCTGATTAAAAGGAAAAGTCTCAGTTACAGAACACACTTTGGACCAATAGAGGTAATTAAAGCAAAACTGAGTGCCATTAGGTATAATGCTGCACATTGTCTCTCTGACACAATAACACTGAGTACTTTCAGCCAATGAATTATTCAGCAGAAGTGTGTCAAAAAATGCTACTGGGGCTCCTGCCATACCAACAGCAAAATCTTTCTTATTTCGTTTTAAATTTTTCATCCCTTTCAGTCATTATGGTGTGTGTTCAGACCATAGTCTGTGTGCATAAATATTTCTTTATCTCCTTGGTGACAATTAAAGTTCTATCTATCTATCTATCTATCTATCTATCTATCTATCTATCTATCTATCTATCTATCTATCTATCTATCTATCTGATATCACATAAACTCTGAAACCGAATTCTCAAACTTTAATCTTACCCAATGCACATTAATCCCCATTATTTATAAATGCAATACTGTCCTTTGGTTTTTAATTACTGATCTAAATGAATACAGTTCGTTTATTAAAGGGAATTCAAAATGTTATTCAGTTCCTTTATACTGAACATGTATTACAAATTATAACGTATATTCTAATAGCATTCATTATGAAAGATATAAATAATTGATGGATTAATCAAAATGGTATTTCAGTGCGTAACAAGCTTTGGGAAGATGGCTAACAAATGCAAAATGCACAATTCTGAAGAGAGGAGGATATTATTTTAAATGAGGGTGACTTTTCAAAAGACAAAGCAGTTTTAAACTTCAGTGTCTTTGAATGCATACTGACCTGATAATCTAACCAGGATTAATATTCATGGCAAAGCTGTTTAGAGGACTGGGATTGACTGCATATAAAGAACGTTACTGATAGGGGAGGCTTTGTGGCAGAAGACATGTGAAACAGAGAATGACTATGCATCGATGAAGCTATTTTGTGTTTACAGTGGAGCCCTGAGGAAAGGAAAGTCTGTTAGCAGAGGACTGAAACAGATGTTTGTGGTGTTTGTGCCACCCAAGGGGAAACTCTGCCTCTGTAAGAGTTGCAAAGTGGTGGCAGAAACTATTTGCACTATGGCTTTTGAAAAACCACTGCTGAATTCTCAATATAGAGTTTGTCATTTGGGAGTCATAAAATAAAGCTTATGCAGTCTTTGCACTTCGGTAATACATTCTCAGTACTTGAATACAGAGAGGGACAGTTTCAATACTGTGGAGTTTAAGTCAAGGGATAAAACATGAAGCATTTTGGAATTATTGTTACAAAGTAACAATAGGAAAGTGATCATTACGTTACACACCCTGCCTGTTATATTTCTAAAGTTTAACATATAAACAAGAAAGCTTAAGCTGTCATGCTTAACGTTGAGGATAAAAACTATTTAACATGCTAAAAATAAAATGCTTGTTTTTGTGAGTAACTTATCCATTTTACTTCTTTTAGAAATATGTTAAGAAATGTAACAAGCACTGGAGACGTATCAAGTGTACATTATTAAAGCACAGCATTAGTTTCATTGCTTTTTCTCCATCTATTTTAGAAAGAAAAGTATTGATGAATTTTAATCATAGGAGCACCAGCTCATTGCAAGGCCAAAGCGTCAGTACTCAAGTACACCCTACGTATCCAGCAGATGCTTGGATGGTTCAGTACAATATATTGCAATTATAGATTTTAAACTCATGTGGTACATAAGTCAGTCTCTTCTGACAAATATAACACATATGAAAACCTAATTTGAGGCAGGCGCAATTATAATCTGAATTGGCCAAATTAATTGTCAATGACATATGCCTGCAATTCATTTCATAATCACACAATGAATTACTGCTTATGGAGCATCTGTTACAATGCAGAGAAAGGCCCTGTCAAAAAACTGATTAAAGATTACTGACAGTATGCTTTGAAATCGAAGCATACAGGGAAATGCATGTCTCAACATACAGGAATACAGACATAAGTGAGCAAAGACTGACACTGTGAAAACTAAGAAGCACAACTAATAAGTCTTCTGAATTGTGCAGGCTATATATTTAAAAAAAAAAAAAAGCATTAAAAAAAAAACAAGA
Source organism: Polypterus bichir lapradei (assembly GCA_026402145.1). Classification (NCBI taxonomy): domain Eukaryota; kingdom Metazoa; phylum Chordata; class Cladistia; order Polypteriformes; family Polypteridae; genus Polypterus; species Polypterus bichir. Next base: position 48,788,066 of record JANRMT010049829.1, read on the forward strand.
GAGTGTAAATATGTAAAACAAAAATGAAAAAGCATAAATGAGAAACCATACAGAGCATTTTAAATAACAGACATTTTGATGCAAAGATATTTTTATAGCTAGGTAAAACTCAAAATAAACAAATGTATGCCTGGCTTTAATTGAATTTTTCCTATATAACAGGTTGATAGCATTTGACAGTAGACCCAGTCTATCAATTAGGCAACATGAACAAACACGTAGGATGCTGTTTTGGTAAGTCAAAGGGTGTACGCCTCGGGCACCCTGGGTTCTTGAAGACCAAATATTATTGATTGCACACTATGGACAGTGAGCAGTTACATTTATAGAACTGAAATGGTGGGTGCTCCAGATCTTTTAGTACACAAACCACCACCGTCGTTTTGGTAACTCAAGGATCACCAACCAGTACTCCAACCTCTCCCAACCAAGGGCTCCATAATGGCTTTGAACGGCACTGAATAACAGTGACAGTAAAATTATAATGATATGAAAGTCCCCAATACTCTAAAATAAATACAGTAAATTTATAATCAGTCCCTGAAATAAACCAATTAGTTATAATAATCATAAAATTCAGTGCAATTGAAATTAGTCATTGAATTTTGATTATTATTATTATTTAAACTCAGGCCATCAGTTCAGGAATAATACACTCATAAAATGAGCAGAATTTGCTAGCTAATGGATAATCATGAACACATATATTAATTGTCTTTGACAAGCTAACAAAAGGTGCTTGAACGTTTTCCACAGCCTTCGACTGACTATGTGGTCATGGGTCTGGATGTGCAAAACAGCCACAGAATGAATTTCCATGTTAGCTATAGCAGGTCTACATCAAATTCTGATACTTATAACACTAGGAGCTTTGCGTCCTGCTCGCCCACCCCCTCCCCACTGGGGCACGCTACGCGCAAGCCACTTCACATCTCTGCTGCTTGCATTGTGAAGGGGGGAGGGCTGAACACACACTAAGGAGATGCAGTCGGTTCAGCTGCTGGCTTGCTACTGCTGCTGCCGAGCTGCGTGTTCTGCTTGTCCCGCTGGGCGTTGATCATTGAAAAGCTTGTACAGCAGCTATCCTTTTGTCTCACTGCCTTGTCTTGCAGGACGTTAAAGTGTCTCCAAGAAAAACAGGTATCGTCTCCTTCCAAGCCTTCCAAGATTTTTTTTTATAATAGAGAGATGTACTCTGAAGCTAGTGATAGGGACCTGAAAGACTATTATAGTCACGATCACCCAAAGTACTCCAAATTCCATGGAAAAGGAAATGATAGAACCAGAGACCAGCTCAATGAGATGCTCCAGGACAATTTAAATGTAAAAATATACCTGTCTTACATTTGACGTGATGTGAGGGGTGAGTGTAATTCAGAATTGGGATGCTTAAAAAATGAAGAGCATGTGTCAGACAAGAAGGATAGTCAAGAATTAATTTCGATGGGGGGTGGAGAATACATGAATCATAATTCCATCTACCTTATGATCTATCTGTTGGAACTACACAATATATTTGAATTTGTATCCTGCAGGGGGCGCACACTTCATGGGAAGAGGTTTGTTAGAGATTGTAGCCTTTACTAAAGCATACAGTATATATATGATATCTTTCCCTAGCGGTATGGCAGCAATTCTAAAAGAAAGAATGAATGAGTAATGCTAACATAAGATTATACTTATCTTCTGCTTAATATCGATTTAACACTCAAAAGAAAATAATAGTCAAAGGAGAGCTATACTTGGCCAAAGCAGAATTGTAGTCATCCAACTTCAATGGAGTGCAAGAAAGCATTTTGTCCTAGGCATGGGCTGGAGCAATTTCTACCATCCGTCTGTAGGTAAGCTCAAATGTTTGTGCAGTTGTCTGATTTTTATATCTTCTGTTTGAACATGCAACCTCCAAACATAGATGCAATTTCTTTGCAAACAAGCATGAACAGGAAATAGAACATGGTTACTGCAGAGGTTGCTTCCTTGAGAAACCTTGAAATGGCTGACAAAGACCATGGCAACCCTGGCCATTTTATCTGATCATTACCAAACAGGGCATATCCGTATTTCAGCACCAGGCTCAACTTGTCTCCCTGTTAGATTCACCCTGTAAGTTGCATAACCATTGTAAATAAAATAATATGTATGAATAACCCTCACAGACCACAGTGGCACAGTTAAATCCTTTGCCTACAGGGGTCGAAGCTGAAATCACCATCCCACCGTTCAGCTATACCTATGTTTGATAGTCATTTTACTGCTTCTGCTCCTGCTTGCATGGCAGACTCATCCATGACCACAATGTTTTTGATTACGGTTTCATGCAGATTCCAAGTAATGGGGTTAATAATTCCAAAAATGGAAGGGTTGTTAGATAGATTGAATAGACACAAATGTATAGTGCCGTGGTGGATATATTTTGTGAAAAGTACTGACATAAAGAATGTAACTCACTGGATTTCACAGATAAGTCCTTGGGCAATTTTATTTTCTTCTTCTTGTTGAGGCTACAGCTGACATCTCCAAAACAATAAAACTGAAGGATTCTTGCAAGCTGATTTGCCAAACTCTCACTGATCCTTTCTAAGCCCTCCCACAACTCTCTCTCCCCCATGTCCCTGTCTTTCCAATTACAGTGGAACCTCGGTTCATGACCCTAATTCATTCCAAAACTCTGGTCGTAACCCAATTTGGTCGTGACCCGAAGTAATTTCCCCCATAAGGTTGTATTTAAATACAATTAATCCATTCCAGACCGTACAAACTATATGTAAATATATTTTCTTTAAAGATTTTTAAGCACAAAAATAGTTAATTATACCACAGAATGCATAGTGTAATAGTAAACTAATGTAAAAACATTGAATAACACTGAGAGAAACACCCAGGCTCCCTGCTCAGCTGCACGCACAGGCTCGCTCGCTCTCAGCTGCACGTGAGCCTGCACACTCTCTCTCTCTATCTCTCAACTGCACGCGAGCCTGCACTCTCTCTCTCTCTCTCAGCAGCACGCGAGCCTGCGCTCTCTCTCTCTCTCTCTCTCTCAGCTGCACGCGAGCCTGCGGTCTTGCGCTCTCTCTCTGTCTCTCAGCTGCACGCAAGCCTGCACTCTTTCTCTCTCCTGCACCTGCTTTATTTATTTAGTTATTTATTACAGTTTTTCTCGATTGCTAAAACACTAAACCCTATTGTCTGAACCAAATTCTCAGTTGCCTGAACCCACTTATTGAATCAGTCACAATTTTGGCAAAACCATAAGCACTTTTCACCTGTTTAGACACATCTTGTCAACACATTGTCACTGTGATGTACCTGTGTTGCATAATGGTGAGCACAGGTGGCAAAAGTCAAACACAATTAAAGCTCAGTTGTCCCCGGTTGAACACAACAACTCAAAATTTATCACACTTGTGGCTAATGATGTGAGGATACATATAAGCCAGAGCACTGGTTTGTGAGGCACTACAATGGATAGAAATCTAAGAAGAGGAGTTCGTGTGAGAGGAGGTCGAGCAGGTCAAGGTGGTCGAGGTGGTCAGCGAGGACAAAGAACAGTAATATCTGATGAAATCAGAGCTACTGTGATTGACCATGTTCTTGTCCATGGTATGACAATGAAGGAGGCTGGACTAAGGGTACAACCAAACATCAGTAGATTCACTGTGTCCACCATAATCCGAAGATTTAGAGAAGAGAACAGGTAGTTACCTTTTTTGACATTATAGTATGTAAATGTTGACAACAATTACATATGTACAATGACTGTACTATATACTGTACCACAGTAAACATGTTTCAGTACATCACTGTGCCAGTGTACTGTAGTATTGTAATGGAGGGTTAGTCTGACTGTTTGTAGGCCTATTCCATGTATGTATTTTTGTAAGTGCATGTTCTCTTTTTGTAGAATTGAAAGACTGCCACATGGGGGTGGTAGGACATCTATGTTCTCCCCACACCAAGAGACCCTAATTGTTGACATGGTCCGTGAGAACAATACCATTAAACTGCGTGAAATTCAGCTGAGGATCATTGAGGACCATGTGCATTTTGAGGGTATTGACAGTGTCAGCCTCTCTACTGTTGACCGTGTCCTCAAGCGCAACAGACTGCGCATGAAACAGCTGTACAGAGTGCCCTTTGAACGCAACTCTGATAGAGTCAAAGAGCAAAGATTCCAGTATTTACAGGTTGGTATATATCCAGACACATAAATGTTGGTTACTGTAAGTAGTGATTTACTGTAGTTGGCCTACATCACATACAAAAATATATATCTATTCCTACAGAGAGTTTTTGAACTGGATGCAATGGAAAAACTCCATGAATACATCTACATGGATGAAGCTGGGTTTGATCTCACCAAAAGTAGAAGGAGAGGCCGTAGTGTGATTGGCCAACGGGCCATTGCTGGTGTCCCTGGGCAGCATGGTGGCAATGTCACACTGTGTGCTGCCATCAGCAATCATGGTGTTGTCCACCATCAGGCCAACCTAGGGCCCTACAACACTCACCAGCTCCTCATTTTTCTCAATCACATGCGAGATGCTCTGTTAGGGCAGCAGGATGAGCAGCCCATCTAGGTCGTTGTTTGGGACAATGTGAGTTTTCACAGAGGCCTCCAGGTTAGAGAGTGGTTCAATATGAACCAAGGTTTTATCAATCTTTGCCTTCCACCATACTCCCCTTTCCTGAACCCCATTGAAGAATTCTTCTCCTCATGGCGGTGGAAGGTATATGAACGCCAACCTTATACCAGGGTAAATCTCCTGCAAGCCATGGAACTGGCCTGTGGTGACATGGGTGTGGAGGCATGTCAAGCCTGGATACGGCATGCCAGGGGTTTTTTCCCCCGTTGCCTGGCCAGAGAAAATGTGGCCTGTGATGTAGATGAAGTCCTGTGGCCTGACCCAGTACGGAGAAATGATGCTGTGGCGGAGTAATGCACTTCTTTTCTTTGTACTTCATTTGTATATTTTTGTGCTTTATTTTTACGTACAAGTGCTACATGTAAATGCACAGAATTTCTGTTTTTTTGCAAATTTTTTTTTCTATGTACAAGTGTTACAAATGCCCAGGTATTTTGTTTTGCAACATGCATTTAGCCTAAATAAACATTTATTTCTACCGCTTCATGTCCTGAGCATTGTGTTTTCCTTTTTTCTATGTAGTGTTTAGTGACTACTCAGTAAAGTATTTAATTTAGATTGACTTGAGGCATGATTTGACAACATAGTTCAGTTTTGAGCACAGATTGAACTGTTTTGGGGTGAAAGTTTGGTTTTGCAAGAAGAGTCAGAGGTTTTGTGAATGTAGCTTGAAAATTGGGTTTTGTGTTCACAGTTTAGGGAAAAGGAGAGCAGCTTTCCAGGAATGTTTCTTAGCAATCGAGAAAAACTGTAAAACTGGCCTTTTTGACGGGAGCTGTGGACCCGCTATACCACAGGAGGAAGCTGGGTTGAGAGGAGGTTACAGTTTTGAGGGAGAGTCCCTCTGCGTGATGCACCGAGAACAATGTACAGTACAGGGAGAGACTGGACACGTGCGGAAATCATCGGCACGCACAAACCGAAAGGGAAACTGGCTTGTTCGTATACCGAGTGTGTGGTCGTGAATAGATGCAAAAATTTGGGGAACTTTTTGGTCGTAACCCGATTTGTATGTGTTCCGAGACGTTCGTGAACCGAGGTTCCACTGTATACAGTAAGTCTCCAAATGTAGGTCTTTCTCCTTTCATGTCACCTGCTCTATGCACCACACTGCCCCTTTATTCACTTAGTGATGTCATCTCTAGGCACTGAGCTGAATCACCTGCACTGTGTAAGCCCCTCTACACTTGTCCAGCTATAATGTTGCAATATTATTGAACAGAACAGTAATCGAATCAAAAAATGTAATGGCCATGCAGAAGATAAGTTCTTTTGAACATGGAACAGATAAGGACACTGATCAGTTTTCATAACTGTTTTAGATCATTTTGCAGGCACTATAGAAATATGGCTGGCTTCTTAGCCATGCTTTGAAATTTGTTATGCTAAACTTTGTGGTTTATTGAAATGAAACACTTTATGCAAAGGATTTCAAGTTGCATAAATTATTCTTAGAGTAGTGGAAGACCATTAGACGGCAATAACAATATATGAATTATTTATGTTTCAAAGCATTACATCTGTTTAAACACAAAACATAACGCAACAGTGTAAAAGAAATCAAACTGTTGCAAATGTTGGTGTAAGCTACAAGAGGTGAATCTTGAAAATGATGGAGTCCAGCAAGGTATTAGTGAGCTGATAAAAGTAGAGACACACAGAGATGAACACTGTTAGGGCGTAACTTGCCTTTTAGAAGTTCTGGGTTCTCCAGAAGCAAAACTGGTGAGGTTACCATTGCACTGAGTGATCAAATCAGAGACATTCTCAGTGGAAAAAGGAAATACAGTATCCCCCTTGAATGCTATAAAACAGACTAATGAGCAGCTGCAGAGGTATTTTTATCTCATTAGAGAGCAAAGATTAATGCCACAAAAAGCTTGTTGAAGATTGGGCAGTGTGTCAGAGGCAAGTAAATTTCTCCGGCCTGTTAAGTAACATGACTGGAAGGATTGGCCTTCTGTGACCTTGTGGTCCTTATAATGTGACGCAGCTCTGAGTCTGCATAAGAGATTTTAAAGACTACATAAAGCTCAGAAATGAAGTGGTTTAGGGACAAGCATAGACTTTTGTACATTAATTGTCTTTTGAATCTATATGACCTGAAACAGGAAGAAATTCCAGGCTTTGGCTGCAAGTCCACCATTGCGTATATTGATGCACAAACCCAAGTATAGACACATTAACTAACATAACACACCCTCATCTTCAGAACGGAGGAGACAAATCCACAAATATATGGGAAGAACATCCAGTATCTACATTGAAAGTGACTGGGCCAGGATTCAAACTACTGAAACTAAGAGGCCAGAGCCCTAACCCTAACCACCGAGTCAATTACAACAGATAATATAATAGTAAAAATAATAAAATGAAAAACACTGCACATTAACACAATCACAACTGCTGTATATAACACATAAAATATTCAAGATAAATTGCCTCAACTAGAGAATCATGCAGATGTTGTTACATAAGCATACTGTGTTCACTATGGGGCATATCCAAGATCCAAACCCCAGACACAACTGAAGAACCACAGTTATGGGCTCAAATAAAGTGCTTTTATTTACAAAAGTAACTTAACTTCTCACTCTGTTGAGCACCACACAGTGCAGTACAACAGAATGTACTCCTTCCTTGTTTTCTCTTCTTCCATTCCTCTCCCTCCAGGAAAAGTGTTGTCCTCCTCCTCCAGACTTTAACTTCCTGAGTGAGGCTAGACAGCTTCTTTCATGCCTGACCCAGGAGTATTTCCGGTGACCTAACATTGCAGCCAGGAAAAACTAGCTGAAGCTCCTTGGAGCAGCACCCCATGTTGGCCCCTGAAGAGCCCCACAGGGTTACGTTCCTAAACCACAAGTCCGAAGTAGCCCTGAGGGGCTCCAAAGTGGAGGCAGCCCAGAAGAGCACTGCCACCCATCATACTGGGGGAATGACTGCTCTTTGGACGCCGTCTCCCCCAGGCCATCTATTATATTAGCTTCCTGACTGGAAAAAGGAAATGTTCATCAAATACAAGTCATCCTTCCCTAATGACCTCTAGGCTGAGTAAAGGACCACCTTCCATGCCAGTAAGGATACCAGTCCATCCATTATGGCCTACACAATATATATAAGTCAAATTAGAGACTTTCCTTTTCATCCTGGTTGTGTGCTGCCACTGCACAATGTTTTTGTGACTATGTTTGGAATTACAGCCCTTGTGATCACCATTACATGTGTAAAGGTCTCATTATGAGTATTTTAACCAAAGGTATGTAGTTATTTTGACTTAGTGCACAGCTATGCATTCACTTTACATTTTGCTTGTGAATATTTTCTTCTCACTTTATATTTTAAATAGCTTTTAAATGTAAGTAATTTGCAATTAACAGGCACAGGTGTAAACTGAGAAATATTATCATTTCCTCTATAGGACATATTGTTATTTGCACCTGTGTCTTATTATCAGAATTAAACACTTTTCCTTTACACCAAATTATACAGTTTTAATAAAGACACTATAGAGATTAAGCTTGGTTTTGTAAATTAAGTAATTGAATACAATCACTGCTTTTTGCAGATGATGTTGTCCTGTTTGCTTCATCAGGCTGTGATCTTCAGCTTTCTCTGAATCGGTTCGCAGCTGAGTGTGAAGCGGCTAGGATGGGAATTAGCACCTCCAAATCCGAGACCATGGTCCTCAGCCGGAAAAGGGTGGAGTGCCCTCTCTGAGTTGGGAGAGAGATCCTGCCTGAAGTTGAGGAGTTCAAGTATCTCGGGGTCTTGTTCACGAGTGAGGGAAGAATGGAGCGTGAGATCGACAGGCAGATCGATGTGGCATCCGCAGTGATGCGGGCTCTGCATCATTCTGTCGTGGTAAAAAAGGAGCTGAGCCATAAGGCAAAGCTCTAAATTTACCAGTTGATCTACATTCCTACCCTCACCTATGGTCATGAGCTATGGGTAGTGACCGAAAGAACGAGATCGCGAATACAAGTGGCTGAAATGAGTTTCCTCTGCAGGGTGTCTGGGCTTTCCCTTAAAGATAAGGTTAGAAGCTCAGTCATCCGGGAGGAGCTCAGAGTAGAGCCGCTGCTCCTCCACATCGAGAGGAGTCAGATGAGGTGGCTTGGGCATCTAATCAGGATGCCTCGTGGACACCTCCCTGGTGAGGTGTTCCAGGCACGTCCAACCGGGAGGAGGAAGACCCAGGACACGCTGGAGGGACAATGTCTCCCGGATGGCCTGGGGACGCCTCGGGATTCTCCCGGAAGAGCTAGAAGTGGCCGGGGAGAGGGAAGTCTGGGCCTCTCTGCTCAAGCTGCTGCTCCCACGACCCAACCTAGGATAAGTGGAAGAGGATGGATGGATGGATGGATAGATGGATACAATTTTCAAAAAATGAAATAGAAATGACTGAGAAGATCAAGTGAAGAAATAAAGTGATTTTTTTTTAACACAAACATTCATTCAGTGTCACAGTGGATATACTCCGTGTAATGCAACGTTTCTCAAACATAAGACATAAGAATAATAATATTAGCTAATTAATATAAAAAAAGCAGAAAATGTATATGTGAAACTGTAGGCTAAAAATATGAAATTAAAAGTGCAAATAATACAGAAATGAAAGTTTAAAAAGTGAAATTATAGTGATATGGAGGCTTTAATTAGGCATCTATAAACTGAGAAAACTGCTTAAATAATGAATCAAAGGAAGAGATTTTTTAGATCTTGCAAATAGTTGTTTTAACTAAGTTTATAAAAGTACCCACTAAGGGAGATGCCTGTCACGACTTGATATTCTTTAGAAATCAGGACATAATTCAGAATCTAGAGGTAATTGAACCACAAGGGGACCAGTGACCACAATATAATTAGTTCTGAAGTCATTAGGCAGTGTGATTTTAGAAAGGCAAAGTTGGAACAGATCAGAAAACAATGTAAAATAGACTTAAACAAAATGTCTGATTCTGACCCACTGATAAAACTATAGGTTGCAGTATTTACTGCGTGAAGCAATAAGCTGCCTAAAAATAACCTGTAATGAAGAATAAAAAAATTGACACAGATTTTTTTTAATTTTACTAATGAAGGATCTTATTTAAACATGCAAACCTGTAGCAGCAGTTAAAATAAAATACCTAGAAATAGTACTATATTTGCTGTAAATATCATGCATTAACATTTCTTATGTTCTTCTTCTCTTCAATTCCACCCGGGTGGGGGGCTGGTAAACGTTAATATTATACAAAATTATTGTCTGTCTGTTATACCTTCATTGTTATCACTCTTTAATTTAATATTGTTCTTTATGTATGCTGCTGCTGGAGTATGTGAATTTCCCCTTTGGATTAATAAAGTATCTATCTATCTATCTATCTATCTATCTATCTATCTATCTATCTAT